>JAPDVU010000004.1:156923680-158123680 GCA_026230045.1 Corynorhinus townsendii
CCTGCCGCCAGCCTGGATCACACGCCTCCGTACCTCAGCTTTTCAGCGCTCGTGCACGTCTCAATGCTCTTTTCTCTTTCCTTCTAGTTGTAGAACTTCCACTCAGCCAGCTTTCCCGTGGTTCTGGGTGATAGACGTTTTGTCTTTTAGTTGAATTTTTGAAATAGTTGCGCGAGGCAGCAGTTTAGGTGTTTACCTACGCCGCCATCTTGGATTCTCCTGTGGTTAATCTTTGTCAGATTATTAGCATATGGTAAAGTGGTTAGAGCAAGTATAGGATTCAAGAGCATTCTGAAAGTGGAGGCAATGGGAGTGAATGCAGACTTATATTTTAAGATCAGAAGAAGAAGGAAGATGGCGAACAGCCTAACTGGTAACAAGATCAAAGAAAAATATGTTGTTTTTAATTTGTCTAAAAATGAAGTTTATAGGCAGAGGAACAATAAGCTAGTAAGTGGGAGATGCGAGAGTGAAATTCCCAAAGAAAGTGTGAGAGGATGTAATTAAGAGCAAAAGCTTAGGTTAAGCTTGGTAAAATAGAAGCACTCTTCTTTCAGATAGAAAGGTAAGTGTATGAGATACCACGGGAGTGAAGGTGCCGAGAAGTGAGCTTGACTTTACTTTGATCAGGCTCTGAACATTAGGAGCCATAGACCATGCTCTCGCTGTTTCACAGTTGATTTTAAGTGATGGGCACAGCTGGACATCTGCAGTCACAGCTGAAAAGTCCTCAGTAGAGCAATTGTAAGAAACATAGCCCGGGAGATAGAAATCAAGGCTTTAATATTACTATGTCTTTTTATAGAATTGTAAACTCAATAGAAAAAGATATAGTAGATATAAAGTATACATTTTGGTCTGTACCTACCATAGACTATTATGCAAGTAAAAATCATGATTTGTGACAAGGGGAAAAGCTTACTATAAAATGTTTAGTGGCTGCAGTAGAATATATAATTCTGTATATATGTAATATATTGCTAAAGTAATATGCATACATTAAAGTGTCAGCAGAAAATATACCAAAGTGTTAATATTGTTATCTCAGGATGGTGAAATTACAGGCAATTTTTGTTTTCCTGTTCGTACTTTTTAAGTGCCGAACCTTTCACAGGAAGGGACGGCCTTGAACAGGGTCAGACCTCAAAATCAGAAAGATAAGACAAACTGAGAGACATCTCAGAACTATGGCAAGAAATCTAGTTGGTCTCAAAAGTCAAGAAGTGAGGGAGGTAGGAGAGTTATATCACTGAGAGAGAAAATAGCTGCATCTCAGGTGAGCAAACATGTATTGATGTTCATTTAATTTCATTACATGTAGTTGGGCAGGCACCTATGCAATTATGTCAAAAGGAGAGGTAGTATTTCTTGTGAAAGCTAAGGCAGAAGGAAATTCTTAGGGGACATATCACCAAGAATCAAACTTCCCTAACATTATATTCACTAGCATCTATCAGAACAGCATTACATTTTACCTCTTATTTCATTGCCAACATCACATAATTTCTGGTTCTTGAAAGCACTGAAATAATGCATTGACTTGAACCGTGAAAACATTCAGTGTCTGTAATCATGACATTTTTCTTTATGGAAAGACATATCTACTGACAAAAAATATTGTTCCTTTTCAGAATTTAAGATATGCCTCCAAATTTGTGGGATCAGCAAGCTATGGATCACAGGCCACAAGGGCCCACTGTAAATAAAGTTTTATTGGAACACAGCCGTGCCCACTTATTTTTATAATGTTTATGCCTGTTTTCATGGTATGGTAGTGGAGTTGAGTATTTGCAACAGAAACCTTATGACCCACAAGGTCTAAAATTGCTGGCCCTTTATAGACAAAGTTGGCCTGTTCCTCTGCTACCCATTTTAATATGCCATACACTTTTTAAACATTTTGTTGTTATTGTTGTTTATTGATAAATTACTCATTCCTTTGTCTTAATGTAGATAATGCTATGTGAAATAACTGCACATATTTATTAACTAATTGTTGTTAGGTTACCAGCAAGCTAGCTCAACATATAAGATTCATATGGCTGAAGTCGGAGGATTAGCAAAAACAATGGTTCAGTCATTGGACTTGCTTGAAAATCAACTTGTTGAGAAACTTTGGGTCCTTAAAGCTCTGCAACATCTCTCAACTTCTGGTTTGTATATTATTAAATATGAACACTTCATTCTCCACTAATTTTGTTTCTATCTAATGTCAGGCCTGTAACATAAATTATTTTTATTTAAATTTATTTTCAGAAGTTAATTGTACTTTAATGATGAAAGCACATGCAGCCAGTGGCATCTGTGCTCACCTCAATGACCCAGATCCCTCTGGGCAGCTTCTGTTTCGTTCATCAGAAATACTTTGGAACTTACTAGAAAAATCGTCAAAAGAAGAAATCATAAAACAACTTAGTAACTTGGAGTGTTTGCTGTAAGTATATGTGGTTAGCTAGGAATGTTTTTTAACCTTGTGACATAACTAGCATTTTTGTTTGAATTTCATTGGGCGTTGATTCATGTAATGGTTATGTTTCAGGACATCTCTTTTGTGCCATTGTATAAATGCATCTGCACATAACAAGCTTTTTTTATTTTTCTACGTGGAAGGAATTTAAAGTAGCTTGTTAACACAACTAAATTATGTCTTTGAATATGTATAAAGTAAAATTAGACATTTAAAAGAACTATTTCATTTGTTCATTCAGTAAATGTATTTTTGAATACTTATTGTCTTCTAATTACTGAATAAACATTAGCAAAAATAAGAGTAAGCCTGTGACTTACTCATTCATTTATTTATTAAGTAATCATTGTTTGCTCTGTGCCAAGTTCAGTAGTAGGCCATAGAAAGATAATTGAAAACAATACAGACATGGTCTCTGCTTTCATGGAATTTGTTATGTTAGGAGAGACAGACAATTAACTAGGCAACTCATTGTGAGCCTACTAAATGCTATGGAAGACATTATCGTAAGGTGCCGTGTGTTTTCCAAGAGAGGGTGAACCAGTACATTTTTGTTTGCAAGTGACTGAACATTCAGCCCAACTGATTGAAGCAATTACAAGAAATTGGTAAAACTGGTTTCATGTGCAGCTGTATTCAAAGTTCGGCAAATAGCAGGGCTTGGGCCTTCATCTCCCTGCCCTGTCTTCCACTGTGCTGGCTTTAGTCACAAGCTCTACATGGGGAGACCTGAGAAGTCTAGGCTCACAGCATCATAACCCCAAATCAAGCAGGAGAAAAATTGTGCTCTTCGGAAAGCACAGAGAAAATTCTTCGAATTGAGTCCCTGTGAGCCCTGAGCATTCAGTGTTGGCCGTATTCACATTCCAGAGTGAATTACTAGTGACAAAGAGAAAGAATGGTCTTTGGCTAAAAGGAAGCTGAAGGCTGCTCACAAGACCAAAAGTGAGGAAAGAAGGAAGCCTAAATGAAAATAAGGGCACTGTTATCACAAGAAGTGCAACTGGGTCCTAGGAAGCAAAGCAACCAGCTGCACATTGTACAGGAAACCTGACCCAGACTCGGAGAGTTACTAAATGCTTCCTCATGAACCCTAACCTGGTATCTGAATAATAAATACAAATTGGCAACACAGGAGAGTTTTGCATGCAGAGAGCATCCTAGACAAGAGAACAGAAGTGAAAATAGAATTTAGCAAAATCAAAAAACAGAAATTCAATATGGATGAGAGCAGAAAGTTCAACGTAGAATAGTGAGAGATGATGCTTAACAATGTTAGCAGGGACCGTAACATGAAAGGCCTGATAAGCCTTGGTAAGAAGGTAGGACTTTATCCTAAGAACAAAGAAAAGCCTTTATGTTTAGAAAGGAAAATGATGTAATTAACTCTTAATTTGAGAGCAGTCACTTTGATCACCATGCATAGATTGGGTTGATGGATTCTCACTACTGGTTTGTATATTATTAAATATGAACACTTCATTCTCCATTAATTTTGTTTCTATCTCATGTCAAGACTGTAACATAAATTATTTTTATTTAAATTTATTTTCAGAAGTTAATTGTACTTTAATGATGAAAGCATATGCAGCCAATGCCATCAGTGCTCACCTCAATGACCCAGATCCCTCTGGGCAGCCTCTGTTTCGTTCAGCAGGAATACTTTGGAACTTAGTATTAGAGGCAGATTTGGAAATACAGAAAAGATTAGAAATGCTTTGCAATGAATAATACAATATAAAAAGGAGATTTTGTTGATAGACACATAAGTAATATTTCCATAAGAATATGGTTTTAAAAGTATGATTTTACTTTCCAGAACTTTAAAGGAAGTTTTTAAACATCTGTTTACAAGAGGTTTTAGTGATTATGATCGTCAGCTTAGAAATGATATATTAGTGATCACTACAATTATATCTCAAAATCCTGAAGCACCAATGATTGTAAGTATGAGTAAATTGTATTAATTTAGATTGTGGATGGGGGTGGGAGTGTGGGGAGGGAGCAGTAAACTATGTCGTAATATTTATGTACTTTGTTGTAATGCCAAGTTCTGTGGTAATGTCAGATTGGTCACCAGTATAGTCACACACTGCCAATTCTTCCCTTTGCCTTTGGAAACTTGAGGTGTTCATATTTTATAATTTACTCAATATTTACCATGTATAATGTGTTTCTTTCCTTTCTGATGACATGAGTTTTTAGGTGCTATTATTTCTCTTTTACCTGAACAACTTGCTGTACTATTTCTTGTAATGCTCGCTGCTGGCAACATATTCTCTTAGTTTTGTTTTGTGTATTATTTTTATTGGAAAATGTTTTTAATTCGCCTTAATTCTTGAAATCTATGTTCACAAAATATAGAACTCTAGGTTAAAGTTTTTCTTTTTTAGCACTTTAAAGATATTGGGCCTCCATTGTTTCTGATAAGAAGTATTCGTTATTTCAAATTGTTTCCCTCTGTTTTCTGGCTGTTTTTCAAGATTTTCACTCTGTCTTTGGTTTACAGCAGTTTTTCTCTGACAAGCCAAGATATGATTTTCTTTGTATTTGTCCTACTTGCGGTTCATAGAACTTCCTGGATATGTCAATTTAGGTCTTAAATTAAATTTAAAGAATTTTTGGCCATTTATTTTTCAAGTGCTTTCAACCCCATTCTTTCTTCTTCTTTTGGAATTCTTATTACATGTATGGTCCACTTTTTCATATTGTCCCACAGGTTTGTGAGGCTCTGTTCACTTTTTCCAATTATTTTTCTCTCTATCCCTCAAATGGGATAATTTGTATTGTTCTATATATTTAAATTCACTTAGTTTTTTTCCTGTCATCTCCGTTCTTCTGTTAATCCCATCCAATACATTTTTATTTAAGATGTTATCTTTTTTCAGTTTTAAAATTTCCTTGTGGTTCCTTTCTATAATTTATATTTCTTGCCTGAAATTTGCTGTCTTTCCATTCATTATGAGCATCTGGTGTATTCCTCTGAAAAGTCTTTTGTTTTGTTTTGTTTTGTTTTTTTGTATTAATAGGCATATAGTTTGGCTAAACTCATCCCAACAGTAGATGGCAGCTCCAATCTCAGTTCATTTCTTTTAGTCTCACATGAAATGCTTGAGTATGCCCTGCCCTTACATGGTTCAGGCATCAGCAGGAGATTTGGGAATTTTATATACAGAATATGGGGTTCCCTTCCTCTGGTTTTCTTCTTTTTTTTATATGTATTTTTGTTGATTTCTGAGAGGAAGTGAGAGAGGGAGAGAGAAACAATGATGAGAGAGAATCATTGATTGGCTGCCTCCTGCACACCCCCTACTGAAGATTGAGCCTGCAACCCGGGCCATGTGCCCTTGACTGGAATCGAACCTGGGACCCTTCAGTCCACAGATGGATGCTGTATCCACTGAGCCAAACCAGCTCGGACTGGCTGTCTTCTTTATGGGATTTATCCCTTCACTTTCCAGTGTCAGTGGTTACCCTGTGGTTGCTTCTGTCCTCTGGTTCTTCAACCACTAAGATTGCAGATTTACCCTGAGATTTAGCATTCCCACGAGGTGCAGACTAGAGGCTGGGCTTATTTTCAAAGCCTTTTTTTTTTTAAGGGAAAACTCATGCAGTGCCACTTCCTCAAAGTCCTAACTCCCCTCCAATATCTGTTTGGTTTTGGTCACAGATAATAGTTTTTATATTTTATTCAGAATGTATAATTGTTACCTGCAAGAGGGTGTCTTATAGGAGCTACTCAGCTATATCAGAAGCTTAGCGTCCCCATATTTTATAATGTAAAAAGTCACTGGATGATTGACATCCTAGCGTAGAGATCTTTGCCAACAATATTCACATATCAGCCACATACTTTCTAAGTTGTACTTAAAGGAAATTTGGCAGTGAAGGCCACAACCCCAATTAATGGGCATCAAGTGATCCCAAATAAGAGAACAGTCATAGAATTCATACTGTGCAAAAGGGGAAGCAGGCCTACATAGCTTCCTCGTCAAGGCTGCAATGTGTATGTGGACATATATGTTTCTCTGGAAGCCTTGGTCAGTGAGTAAGTTCTCATTAGCATCCTTGCAAACATTCATGTGAATTTTCTGAATGTGAGTCAAAGAAATAACATCTTCACATTTTAAAGAAACCATCTTGATTCTAAATAGTAGGTATGTAAAACTGCAAGCTCAAAAGTTCAGGGTTTGCCCTTATAAACTCTACCTGACATACAAAGTCCAATCAGGATAGCTCTGTCAGGAATGAGTTCCCTCACAGTGAAATGTTTGCAATTCTGGTCATTCTTCAGGGCTTTTTAATGGTAAGTAGGAACCGTTTTGTTATCTTTTGCCTAAACCTTTGATGAAATGACAGTGGTTGGGGCTAGGGTGGGAGCAGGGTTGTTTAAGAAGAAAAGCTATTGAAAAGAACTACTTTTGCCTGGCCAGCATGGCTCAGTGGTTGAGTGTGGATTGGATTCCTGATCAGGGCACATGCCTGGGTTGCAGGCTGGATCAAAATAAGGGAAATCGAGTAAAGATACTTGAATATTAGATAAATATGGGCATGTATAACTTACTTTCCACTGTTTGTTTTATGTGTCTGTATTAGGAATGTGGCTTTACCAGGGATTTGATACTATTTGCAACCTTTAATGAAGGTAAAAACCATAAAACTTTCAACCTACAATTATTCTGATGAATCTTCTATATCATTTTGGCTTTTGTTTTACTGTTTCTGTCCCCCCCCCCCCCTCCCACAGTGAAAAGTGAAAATCCTTTGGTAAAAGGTCTTAAGCTTTCTAATTCCTATGAAGATTTTGAGTTGAAGAAATTGCTGTTCAATATACTTGTGATCTTATGTAAAGATTTAACTACAGTACAGGTAAAGCATAATTAAGACAATTATTAAAAGCAACTCACCTTGTAGTATAACTTTTTAAAAGTCATGGCTAAAAATCTTTTATCGACCAAAATGTACACCATAGAAAGTAACAAACTCTTATTGGCTAGAGTTTCACCTTTTCAAAATTTCCTTTGATTATTAGTAAGTAAACAGTGAACTTACCTAAATATAGACCACATAAACCAAAGAAAAACAGGAGAAACTTAGAGATTTATTTACATGTTTAGATCCCATCAATAAGAGAGCATAAAACGAAAGAAGACCCATATAGGCCCATCTAGCAAAATAGTCTCTCTCTGACCATAGCAACAAGGGTTGGTTCTGCTGGAGGAATGCTAACATCTGCTGCCAGTTTCAAACCCTTTTGAACCTGCCCTTCTCCGTACCAACCTAATGTCTTTACGTTGTTTTTTATTATCCATGAATTTGTCTTAATACTTTATAACCTACATAACAGCATGATGTAATTTGAAGAACACTGGGACTGAATTTTACTTCTGTTTTGTCACCTACTAGCTATGTGGTCTTGGCAAAATCACCTACACTTTCTGAGACTCAGGCCCTCCCTCCGTAAAAGGAAGATTATAAAACTCCTGCCCTGCTTACAAGGCTGTTATGAGATTGATTCATGAGATTAAGATGAAGGCTTCATAAACTGAAAAGTGACAGAAAAAAATGTACTACTTACAATCCCATTAGTTTAGTTGTTTCCCACTTTAAGTGAAATTTCATTTTAGTCCTAAAACTCATTCAGTCTCCAGGGGGTTACCATGGGAATTACTCTGTCAGCATCTTGAATGATAATATAAAGGTGGTTTGCATAGTGGGGAAGGCTCCAGTCAGATGGAATCCAGTGCTGTCACTTTCTAGCTATGTGATCTTGAATACTAGTAGGTTTAGTTTCTCTAAATCCCACATATCTCTACTTCAAATTGGGTGTAACACCTACCTCAAGGGATTATTATGATAATTAAAAGAGCTCAGAATTTTCTCAGTAATGCTTTGAGGAATATATATACTAAAAAATGCTCAGAAAAAGAAAAATATCTTTATAGTTATAACTTTATTATATCAAATATATATGTATACAGATACATATATGTGTGTGTGTGTGTGTGTGCTATATACAACTTAAATATATTTTCTGAAATGCCAGATAGAAAATATTCAATAAAATGGTTTATTATAGTGGAATATTATATAACTATTAAAATGATAGATGTAAAGAGTGGAAGGGAGGGGAAAAGACAGCGAGAGAGAGAAACATTGATTGGTTGGAGTGGGAATCAAGGTGGAGATCAGAGCCAATTGTTGTATTGTTGAGTTTGGTTTGGGGTTTTTCATTTTTATTTTTGGGGTAATTATCATAGATTGAGACCTTTAGGAAGGAAATATTTTGAAATGATTATCAATAAAATTTACAATTTATGAGCCAATTTTATTTGGTAACAGTTGAATGGCACAGACTATGATGAGCTTCATAAAGCGCTATGTGAGCTGTGGAATAAACTAATTTTTTGGTCATGTACTGGTGACCAATAATAGTAGTAATAATGAATATGTGTGCTATTATTTGCAGTTCACAGAGGACTTCAAAAACATTATCTACTTATAGTAATGCTAGAACTACCTGTTATTCTTATTCCTGTTTTTTCAGTCCTAAATATTTTTTAAAATATTTTTGTATTGATTTCAGAGAGGAAGGGAGGAGAGAGATATATAGAAACATCAATGATGAGAGGAATTGTTGATTGGCTGTCTTCTGCAAGCCCCCTCCTGGGGATCGAGCCAGCAATCTGGGCATGTGCCCTGACCAGGAATTGAACCATGATCTCCTGGTTCATAGGTCAGTGCTGGGCAGCCCTAAATCTTATGTTCTTACCATGTGGACTAGTAAAAAAATTAGGAAAATTCATAGATGTTATTGTGAAAAAGTCTTTATGGAATAATGCCAAATGAAAAGGTGTGTTACTATCTTGTGAACCACAAATATGCACCAATCAGAATCAGCTATAATATTAACTTTATTGTCATAAATAACCATATATTTTTGTTTTCTTTTTATTGAAATCATAGATTCAATACAACTTTAAAATTCTAGGCACATATTTAAATATAGCTTGTGGTCTGATTGACATTTATTAGACAGAATATTTGTATAAGTTCTGATGTGTGTGCTTAAAATTAGCCAAATCAATATCTCTCTCTCGCTCTCTCTCTTTCTCTTTCTCCCCTTCCTCCCTCCTTTCCACTCTCTCTGAAAATCAATGGAAAAAATATCCTCAGGTGAGGATTAGCAAAACAAACAAAGGAAGGAACTAAACTTATATACATAAGCAGCAGCATAGACCCCAAAAATTAATACTTTATATTATTGTCAGCTAGAGAGTCTGTATCCCAGAAAAGGAGATCAGAGCCAACTGTTGTATTGTTGAGTTTGGTTTGGGGTTTTTCATTTTTATTTTTGGGCCAATTATCATAGGTTGAGATCTTTAGGAAGGAAATATTTTGAAAAGATTATCAATAAATCATCGAAGAGGAAATCTCTTATTTAACTTTCTTAGGTTAAATAAAAATTGTTTTATTTATATTTTTAACAAAGTACTTTTTGTCCTTTCTCATAGCTATTAATTGATGGCAAAGTTGTTTGGGCTTTGTTTACCTATGTAAAAAAGCCTGAGAAGCACAAAATAATCGAGTGGTCTGCAGCACAGTATGAAGAATTACAACTGCATGCACTTGCCACTTTGTCATCAGTGGCTCCTTTATTAATAGAAGAGTATATGTTGTGCCAGGGAAATGCTCGGATCCTGGCATTTCTAGAATGGTGTGAAAGTGAAGGTGAGTGTCCCATAACCATTCCTCTCAAGCCCTAGCTGGTTTGGCTCAGTGGATAGAACATCGGCCCTCAGAATGAAGCATCCTGGCTTCAGTTATGTACATCAGTTGCGTGCTCGATTCCCACTCCAGCCAATCGATGTTTCTCTCTCTCGCTGTCTTTTCCCCTCCCTTCCACTCTCTAAAAAGCAATGGAAAAATATTCTTGGGTAAGAGTTAACAAAACAAAACAAAAAGATTCCTGTCAAAACAAAAAATTTTAATCTACATATTTCAACTGAACTCTCAAAATATGCATAGAAAAAGTTATAAAATTATGCAAAAAGAAAAATATCAATCCTCTTCCTGTGATTTTAATGTATTTACATGTTTTAAGAAAATATTTCATTTAAAATTAGACATTAATAAATGTCATTACTATAGTTGATGTACAACTTTTAGTAAAAGAAATCCTATATAATAAAAGGCTAACATGCAAATCTACCACACAGGGGTACGACTGGTTGCTATGATGCACACTGACCACTTGGGGGCAGATGCTCAATGCAGGAGCTGCCCCATGGTGGTCAGTGCACTCCCACAAAGGGAGTGCCACTCAGCTAGAAGCCGGGCTCACGGTTGGCAAGTGCAGCAGCAGTGGCTGGAGCCTCTCCCTCGTCCACAGCAGTTGGACATCCCCTGAGGGCTCCCAGACTGCGAGAGGGTGCAGGCTGGTCTGAGGGGACCCTCCCCCCCCCACGCAAGTGCATGAATTTCGTGCACTGGGTCTCTAGTTATATTATAATCTGATTTAAAGATTTGTATTATTAGGCCTGTCCAACAAGTATGCTAAGTCATGCAATATTTTAATTCTTCATTTAACAAATATTTATTGAATGCCTACTAGGTACCAGATACCATTTTAGCTGCTAAAGATACATTTATGCTTAAAATAAATAAAACCTCTATCTTCCTGGAGCTTAAAATCCAGGTCTCTAGTCAGACGTAATGATTCCATATGTGGTCTACCAAATTAGCAGGGCCCCAATTTGTTGAATATTTTATTTCAATTCTCATAATTCTTAGAAAGGAAATAAGACATACATTCATTTTGAAAACAATTTATAAGGAAGATACTATATTCTTTTCTGGAAGTAATTTTGCTCTAGAAATAACTTTATATGGAGCATTTTCATTACATCAGTAATGTCACTCATTTATCCATGAGAGAGGGAAAAAATTACAGCTTATTTTTTTGTTCTCTAGTTTTTAATATGCTAAGTTACTAAATTTAGTCTTGTTAAATAAAATAATTCAACCCTTTTGTCTATCCTTTATGTTTACAGAAGACTATATCATTATGACTTATTTATGTTTACAAAAGAATGTAAGGCAAGAGAGGAAATGCTGCCTCACAAGAGGAAGACTGGCAGCTAACAGTCATTGGTACCTACTGTGTTGTAGGCCTTACGCATTTACAAGTATTAATTCATTTAGTCCTCCCAGAAAATATAGGACTCCTTGCTACTAGTATCATTCCAGTTTAGCAGATGTGTATACGTGAATAAGAGAAACTAAATAACCTGCTCCTGGCCACACAGCACAGCCAAGATTTAATGCAGGCAGTCTAGCTCCAGAACCCACACTTTTAACCAATGCACAATAATCAGAAGAGTATCCTGAACTTTGTTGATAGCTTTAAACATAAAGCTACTTCTAAAAGAACCTTTTGAAGAATGCGTATTATAAAGAAGAAAGGAGGACTTGCCTTGCTATTTATTAAGACCTACCATAAAACTATAGTAATTAAAATTGTGTGGTACTAGACCAAGAATAGACCAATGGAATGGAATATATGGGAGGTTGGATTTATCAGAGATGACTAGAGACCTGGTATATGAAATTCGTGCATTGGGGGGGGGGGGGGGAGGAGGAGTGTCCCTCAGCCCACCCAGCCTTCACCCTCTCCAATCTGGGACCCCTTGAGGGATGTCCGACTGCCCGTTTAGGCCCGACCATGGTGGGATCAGGCCCAAAGGGGCAGTCAGACATCCCTCTCACAATCCAGGACTGCTGGCTCCCAACCGCTCACCTGACTGCCTGCCTGATCACCCCCTAATCACTCCCCTGCCAGCCTGATCGACGCCTAACTGCTTCCCTGCCAGCCCGATTGCCCCTAACTGCCCTCCCCTGCTGGCCTGGTCGCCCCCAACTGCCCTCCCCTGCTGGCCCAGTCACCCCTAACTTTTCTCCCTTGCCAGCCTGGTTGCCCCTAACTGCCCTCCCCTGCTGGTCTGATTGCCCCTAACTGCCCTCCCCTGCCCGCCTGGTCACTCCTAACTGCCCTCCCCTGCCGGCCTGGTTGCCCCTAACTGTCCTACCCTGCAGGCCTGGTCCCCCCCAACTGCCCTCCCCTGCAGGCCTGGGCCCTCCCAACTGTCTTTCCTTGTAGGCCTGGTCACCCCCAACTGTCCTCCCCTGCAGGCCTGGGTCCCCCCCAACTGTCTTCCCCTGCAGGCCTGGTTGCCCCCAACTGCCCTCCCTTGCAGGCCTGGTCCCTCCCAACTTCCCTCCCCTGCTGGCCTGATCACCCACAATTGCCCTCTCCTGTTGGCCATCTTGTGGCAGCCATCTTGTGTCCACATGGCCATCTTGTGTGTTGGAGTGATGGTCAGTTTGCGTATTACCTCTTTATTATATAGGATACTGCCAATCAAAGAGAGAACGATGGTGCTGGGGCACTTAGCCCTCCATGGGGAAAAATAAAAATTAGATCCTTTCACCATGTTAAAAAAAAATCAATTACAAAATGAATTAAAGCCCTAAATATGAAAAGTTAAATGGTAAAAATCTTAGGAGAAAACATGGGAAAATATTTTTTACGATAACAGAGTATAAAAGACTCTGGAAAACCAGAAGAGATGAAACTATACAGGAGAAGACTGACACATAAAATGTCTATACCAAATCAGGAGAGCAATCTACAAATGAGAGAAGACATTTACCACCCCTGTGACTAATAAAGGGTTAGAGTCCAGGTTCATAAAGAACTCCTACATATCAAAAAGAAAATAACTCAGTGGAAAAATAGATAAAGAATAGAGACTGCCAGGTGACAGAGAAAATGTCAAATTTTCAAAAACAAAACAAAACATTAAAAGACACTTAACCCCATTGGTAATCAGATAAATGCAAATTAATATAATAATGAATTACCACTTCACATTTAACAGATTGGGAAGAATCTGTTAGTCTTATACATTACATCTGTATAACCACTTTGGGGAACAATTTGGAAGCTTCAGTAAAATTCAGTGTAGGTATACTTTACATGACAAAACTCTTTGCAGTGGGAGTAAGACTATTCATTTTAGCAATTTGTACTAGAGAATTGAAAAACTGTGATTTATTTATAAAATGAATGCTAAAAGCAATTAAAATGAATAATATAGATCTACTTTTGACACTTTGAATAAGTTCTAAAACAATGTTGAGTAACAGAAGCAAGTTACAAAAGATACAGTATAATACATTTAAAGAAAAATTTAAAGCACATATTTCTATTCTGGGAATAGGAGGAGAGGGAAGGCATAATATTTATTTCTTTAAAAAATAAGTATAACAAAATTTTTAACATCTGTTTGAACTTATAGATAGACTAGAGGCCCAATGCACAAATTCGTGCATGGGTGTGGTCCCTCGGCCTGGCCAGTGATTGGGGCCGATTGGAGCTGTTCGGGTGGGTGGGGGGGGGGACCGTGGGAGGTTGGCCAGCCACGGGAGGTTGGCTGTGGGAGCACACAGGGGGGCAGCTTCTGCATTGAGCATCTGCCCCCTGGTGGTCAGTGCACATCATAGCGACCAGTTGACTGGTTGGTGGTTCAGTAGTTCAGTCGCTTAGACTTTTATATATATAGATGTCTGATATGTTGTTTGATTTATTTGAAAAGTTTCATGTTTTAAATTTCTTGATGTAAAGTAAATCATTAGTATTTCTCCACAGAATGCTTCTTTAGTCACGGTAACAGTTTTCACGGCACAGGCGGCCGCGGCAACAAGTTTGCCCACTTGCGTTATACTTTAAGACTCCTGAGAGCTATGATCCATCTTGAGGATGAGACTGTGAATCAGGATCTTTGCGAAAAGGGGACAATTCAGCAACTCATAGGTAAACAGGACATGCTTGTTACTCATGGAAATAGAATATTTACAAATTAGAGGTTTTGTTTAAAATGTTTCCTACAAATTTATTTTGCTTTTATAGCTGAGAAACTACTGAATGTTTTCTTGATTTTTTTTTTTGTTTCATATTGTTGCTATAAATCAGTTTCTTGACTGAAACATCATGATTACTCATGTTTTAAACATTTGTTTTCTCAGTTCAGATTCCATTTTATTTAGGATTATCTTTATCTTTATTTTTGAAATAGGCCATTGTTATATTTCATTCTTTTGATAATTAGATTATATTTTCTGGCCAAGCCTTTTGGAGTCATTTTAAAAGAGGTGATAACATTACATTTTCCAGTCCATCTGGTATACCAGAACACCAATACATGCAGAAATGTACATTGGAGATTCTTTTCTGATATGAAATATCAGGGTACTAGAGGCCCGAAATTCGTGCATGGGGCGGGGGAGGCGGTGTCCCTCAGCCCGGCCTGCACCCTCTCCAATCTGGGATCCCTCTCACAATCCAGGACTGCTGGCTCCTAACCACTCACAAAAGAAAAGATGTATATAATAGAAAGATAGTACATGTTACCATGCACCATCACTAAGACTAATAAGTAATACAATAAATACCATAGGAACTGAAGGTTTTTGGGTAGTTTTCAAAGCCGAACAAACTTTTTTTTGGTGTTTTTTTTGTCTGGTTAACATTTATTGAGTGCTTATTATGCAGAGGACACTGTTCTAAGTACTTTAAATACACAACCTCATTTAATCCTCATGGTAATTCTTGATGTAGGTACCTATTTTATAGATAAGAAAGTTAATAAACTTGCCAGAAGCTGTACATCAGAGGTTGAGGGGAGGGGGAAATTACGGAGTAATTACTTGATGAGTAGATGAAACCTTCGCAAATTTGAGTCAGCTTGTGAATAGTTTTGAATATAATGCCAAGGGTATAATTATAGTGTAGAGAGGGTGCATATACTGAGTGTCTACTGTATGCCAGGCATATGCCTAATCTTACAACTCCCCTATTTGATAAAATACTATTAGCCACATTGTTACTAACAAAATAGACAATTTTATTATCCCTAAATCATGATAGTGGAAAAAGAGGGAAAGGAAAAAAAGCCTGAGTTCTTAACATGCTCTCTATCTACTACATATCCTCCTCCCTACTCTTTCTTTATGACAATTATTTTTAATCCTCTTCTGACTTCGGATCTTCTGATGAATGCTATTGGCCCTAATATACATGACAATACAAGCAATTTTATTTCCTTCATAGGGACAGATTATAAAAACAAGTTTTACAAAGAATTATTTTCCTCTCATTTTTTATCTTTACTATTCTTATTTTTAATTTAAAATGTTTAAATTGTAAAATACATATAATGTTAAATTTAACATTTTCATCTTTTTTAAGTGTACAGTTCACTAGTGTTAAGTACATTCATATTATTTTGCAACCAATCTCCAGAACTCACTTGATCTTGTAAAACTGAAACTCTGTACCCAGTAAGTAATAATTTGCTAGTCTCCCCAGCCTCTGGCATATACCATTCTACCTTCTGTGTCTTTGAATTTGACTGCTGTAGGTCTTTCACTCACATTAGTGAAATATATAGTATTTGTCTTTTTCTGACGGACATGTTTCACTTAGCATAATGACCTTAAGCTTCAACCCTGTTGTAGCATGTGTCAGAATTTCCTCCCTTTTATTAATTAAAAAATTTTAGTTTATAACAGCAGAGATTTATTATCTTAAAATTCTATCATCCAGAAGTCTAGCTTACATCTTACCAGGCTAAAATCAAGGTGTTGGCAGGGCTCGTTTCTGTCTGGAGGCACTGTAGGAGAAACGGTTTCCTTGAGTCCTCCATCTTTCAGAGGCCACCTGATTCCTTGGCTTATAGTCCCCTTCCTCCATCCTCCTCAAAGCCAGCAAGGCCAGTTGAGTTTTCCTCACCTGGCATCACTGGCACTCTCAGAAAATACTCCCTTTTAAAGGATGAATAATATTCCATTGTATGTATACACTGCATTTCATTTATCCATCCATCCTTCAATGGAGACTTGGGTTACTTCCACCTTTTGGCTGTTGTGAATAATGTTGCTATGAACGTGGGCATACAGATATTTCTCTGAAACCCTGATTTCAATTATTTTGGATTTATATCCAGAAGTAGAATTATTGGATCATATGGAAATTATATTTTTAATTTTTTAAAAGAATTGCAATGCTATTTTCTATATTAGCTGCACCATTATACATTCTCACCAACAGTGCACAAGTTTTCCATTTTTTCCACATCCTTTCCACTACTTGTTTTATAGTTGCCATCCTAATGGGTGTGAGGTAATACCTCAGTGTGGTTCTGATTTGCATTTCCTTAATGATTACTGATGTTGAGCATCTTTTCATGAGATTGTTACCATTTGTATATCTTCTTTGGAGAAATGTCTAGTTAGTTCTTTGCCAATTTTAAAATCAGTTGCTTATTTTGTTGTTGAGTTTTAGGAGTTTTATATATTCTGGATATTAACTCTGAATCAGATATATAATTTAAAAATAATTTCTCCCAATCCGTTAGTTGCCCTTTCAGTCTGAATTGGTTTCAAGTGTACAGCATAGCGGTTCAACAATCATACTTCACAAAGTGTTCCCCCTGATATTTCCAGTACCCACCTGTCCCCTTACATAGTTATTACAGTGTTATTAACTATATTCCCTATGCTATACTTTACATCCCAATAACTGTTTTGTAACTGCCCATTTGATCTTCCTTTTTAAAAAGTCTTTATTTTTGAAAGTATGACATATGCCCCCCTCTTTTTCCTCATTGACCTCTTCTAGCTTGCCCCCAGCCCCCACCCCAGGCCTTCACCACAATTTGTACTTCTTAATCCCTTCACCTCTTCTGAGGGCTGAGCAATCTTAATAGGAACCTGTATTGAATTGGGGTATAAGGCTAGTTTCAAGAAAGTAAAAAATTTGAGCAGAGACATGGTGTTAAAATATGCCTGATGGTGTGTTCAGAAGCAGCTTAAGTAGAGTGGAGTTTTATGAAGACAAGTTTAATTGTCTGTCTAGTCAAGGGCCAAGCTAGAAAGCGTTTTGAATAGGAGATTGTAGAGTTTGAACTCCACCCTCTTTAGGCATGAGAAGCCACGAGGGAAATTATGTATATAATGCTGTTTTAGGAAGAGGAATCTGCAAGAAATATATCAGATGATTTAGAATAGAACAAACAGAGGGTAAAGACAGGGGATTAAAGGAAACTGAGATATGAACAAAGTAATTCAGTGTTAACATGTGGGTCATACAAGCAGGGAAAGTGACATGCCTGCATCCGGTAGAAAGGAGAATGAGAAAACCTAGGAAGGAAAAGCAGACCTATGGGCAGCAGGCGAGGATTTCTAGAAGATGCTGCCGATAAAGGCATTTAGGCCCCTCTGTCCATGGCCTGCCTCCAGCACTGGACCTCCAGCACACTCACTAGTCTCCCTATGGGCTGATCCCTCACCAGTAATTCATCCTCACAGGACCAAGAATCCTTCATTCAGAGCCAACTGTGGAGATAAGGCTGTGATTTCCATGGCCCTACTTTCCAACATGGCTCCACACCATCCGCTGATGCCAGTAACCCCTTTAACAGAGGGAAAAATGACTTCTGTTTCTCTCTTAGAGCTTTAAGAAAAAAATTTTTGAGGCAAAATTTTATTGTGAATATCATTGCATCAGAGTAAGTGACTATTTTCAAGTCTTTTTAAATTTTTATTGGAAGCAAGGGAGAGATTTTAAAAGACATGAGAATACTGCTACCTAAAGTTGTTGAAGACTCCTTCACATAGACATACGGAGAGAATGCAGAAAGAAGTAACAGAAATAGAAATACTTACAGAGGTCTTCCACCTTTGCTTAAAATTGACGCTATTAGCCATGAGAAGAAGAGACGAGGCGAGCAATTATCAGTCATTTTGATCATATATTTGCAAAGGCACTCAATTCTACCTCATGAAACTGCATATTTTTAAATGGTTTTGTTTACTGAGCAAAATATTAGGTTGTTAGGGTGTCTTAATGACACTCCATTAATTCTGTACTAGAAATTCTATATAGATGGGGCTACTGATTTATTGAGAGATCAGTGAATCCACTTATCACTTGTCTACATCTTCTAGACAACTATGAAATCAAAATAGCCCCCTTTAAAATGATTTCTCTAGCTGAGATTTTATGAGAAAGGATTTCAAAGCAGTAATTGATTAAAATAAAAATGTACTGTCCAGTAACTTTGCATTCTTTAATTTTTTATATCAGGGATATTTAAATATACAATAAGCAAGCTTAATGACAAGGAAGAGGCCATTCTTTTGGAAATTCAATCTGATATATTACTTATTTTATCTACTCTTTGTGAAAATGATAATTCCAGAAAGGTATGTATGCCTGTGAATAAAAGTTTTGTTTTAGATCTTCCAATCACCTAATGCTATGAGCTTTTTCTTTTCTTTTTTTTTAAATTTTATTTTATTTTTATTGTTTTAAGTATTACAAATAGTAGTACATATGTCTCCTTTTTTTTCCCCCTTGATCTCCCCCCAACCTCCCCTACCCCCCAGGACATGCCTTCACCTGCCCACCCTGCCCCCCCCCCCCCCCGCCCCAGTGTCTTATATCTGTTGGTTGTGCTTATATGCAAGCATACAAGTCCTTCGGTTGGTCTCTTACAGCCCTCCTCGCCCAACCTCCCCTGTCTTCCCAATGTAGTTTGACAGTCTGTTCAATGCTTCTTTGCCTCTGTATCTTTTTCCCACCATTTCTTTCCTTTAAAAAGTTTTGCCTTTGCAGACTGGAAATAAACATATAATAACAAAACAAGACAAAACAAAAAAATGTTTGAGTCCCAATTTCAATGTCCAACAGTTCCTTATGTGTACATGTCAGCATTGATATCTGGATGGTGGGCACATGGTGGCAATGCAGGTCCGACCCTCTCTGGTTTGGTCCTAGGCAACCTGCAGCGGTGCACAGCTGCTGACTGCTCCCATGGCAAGGCGTTGTCAGCGTCTTCCATCTCTGGACTGTTTTTTCCTCTTGTCTTTGTGGTTGGAGCACTCCTGTCAGTTCCTCTCTGTTGCAGGAATCCATCTGGTCTTGGGGTTGTTTTCTGAAAATATACAAATATATTCTCGACCACAGGTTAATAAAGGAATCTTTTCTATATAATTGATTTGGGATCCTTTTTATTTTTGTTCAAACGATTTTCCTTTGTCTTATTTAGACACCATGTGTGTTTTTAATGGCCGTCTTGCTGTTAGCATTGCAAATGAAACTTAATTTGGTAAAGTAAAAATTTTCTAGATGTAATTTACTTATAGGATATTTTTCCTTACATGATATTGCCCTACTATCCCCCCCCCCTTTTTTTTTTATCAATGGAGGTTTTTGTAAATTTTATAATGCAGTCTTGATAACTTTAAATTAAAAAAAATTTTTTTCCCCCACACATATGACTGCTTTAGGTTCATTGCATATTCAGGAATTTTACCATGAGATGAACTACCAATAGAACTTTTAGTTATTACTTTAAGAACAGCTTTTTGTCCAGTACTTGAATATTCACTTATTTCAATTAGGCTATTTAAATTAATCTGAAAACTCGATTACTATTTTACTGTCAAATTTAATACTCTACCAACAATCTTAGTTTACCCTGTAAATATTAGTGGGAAGGATTATTTGCATTCTTGAGTGGGCCCTGAGCATTCCAAATGCTCGCTGAATTTAGATATAGGGCAACTGCTGTCGGCCAAGTCTCTTGTCTGTTACCTGGGTCCCGATCTGAGCTGGGCCAAGTCTCTGTCTGTCCCCTGTATCTCGATGTGAGCTGGGCCAGGTCTCTTTGTGTTGCCGGGGTCCCGATCTGAGCTGGGTGTGGGAAGCGCGAAGCAGCCATGGGGGCAGGAGACCTCCTTTAGAAGGGGGTGAGGGTTCAAGCCCCTGCAGTGTTGGGGGGGTGAGGGTCTGTGCCCCACTTCTGTTGCCCCCCCAAGTTCTCTCCTGATGGCCCCTCTGCGACTATGCCTGTCTTAGGTTGTTCCTTCCTTGAGGAATCTTACCCGTCTCTGGCTAACCAGCCATCCTCCAGGGCCAAGCAGGGTGCTGTGAGGTTCAGTTCTGTCTCCTTGGTAGCTATGAGCTTTTTCTTATTAAGTGCCCATAAATGTTGGTGTTCTTTAATCTTATAGAGATTTAATTTAATATTTTTATAATTATAGTACAATTATATACAGTAAAGTGTATAGATCTTAAGTATATAGTTCAATAGATTTTGACAAATGTATACATTCATTTAACCAAAACCCCCGTTAAAATATAGAATATTGTTACCTCCCTATAAAATTTATTCATGTTCCTTAGCAACCATCCTCCCACTTGCCTCCAGGAAACCACTATTCTGATTTCTATTCCCTTAGTTTTGCCTATTCTTTAATTTTATAATGATGGAATCATAGTATTTACTCTTTTTATATCTGGTTCCTGTCATCCAGCCATCATATTTCTGAAATAGATCCATGTTGTTGCATGATCAGTATTGCTAATTATATTGCTGGATAATATTTGATTATACAAATATACCAAAAATTTGCTTCTCCATTCCCCTATTAAAAAACACTTCAGTTGTTTCCATTTGGGACTATTATATATGAAGCATCAATGAACATTATTGCACTAGTCTTTTGTGGACATAATGCTTTCATGACTCTTGGGTAAATATATAATAGTGCAGTTGATGGATCATAAAGTAAGTGTATGTTTTTAAGAAACTGGTTAACAGTTTTCCTAAGTGAGTTGTACCAGTATAAATGCTGTTTTGGGTTTGAATCGGGTTCAAATATGAAACTAAAAGTTGGGAAAAGAGCTAATTCCCTTTGATTTTTTAAAACTCAGTAACAAACTCTGAGTCTCAGAAATTGAAACTTAAAAAACAAGAGACAGAATTGGAAAGATGAAAATAAAAAATGTATAGCCCGGCTGGCGTGGTTCAGTGGTTGAGCATCGACCTATGAACCAGGCAGTCACAGGTTCAATTCCCGGTCAGGGTACATGCCCGGGTTGAAGGCTCAGTCCCCAGTAGGAAGTGTGCAGGAGGCAGCCAAAAAATGATTATCTTTCATAATTGATGTTTCTATCTCTCTCTCCATCTCTCTTCCAGTCTCTGAAATCAATAAAAATATAAAAATAAAAATAAAAAAATGTATGAAGGTTTCAATAGAAGGATTTTAAAGAGAGAGAATAGGAACAGCAAATGCATCCTTAGCTCCAAGCTTTGATGCAACTTCTTATATTGCCACTCTGTTCCTGTATTTCTGGAATAATACTCAGTCTTGCTTATTGGGAACTAGAACTGAACAACAAGGCAATGAGGAAGGTAATTGGTAGGGGATAAATATTAACTGACAATGTCATATAAATTATTAATGTTTTAACTGACATTTCTATATTTATTTCTCTTTTGGGAGTGTTAGAAAATTTTTCATGATAGATTTTAGACTCTTAAATTACTTGTTGCTATCTAGTATTCATCTGATATGATTGACTACATTCATTATATTGTGGGAGAAAATCAAGGGACAGGCCTTAGGGTTTATTTTTCTAAAAGAGAGAAAGTGAAAAAAAAACAAAGCATAAAGGAACATTAAGCTGGACTATTGATTGATGCCCACTCTTAAAATGATTAGCTTTACAATAGTTTGTCCTAAATTCCTGAGAACAGGTAAGTACACATTCAGAAACAAAAAAAATAAATCAAAAGTACTATTTTCCTAACAATGTTGTATTTATCTGATAGAAAAAGTTTTAGAAGACAGGATGAAATAGGGAAGAAAGGGATTATTTACTTATTTCAAGAAATAATTTTAAATAAATCTCTTAGGAAATTTTTGGAACTGAAGGAGTGGATATAATTCTTCATGTAATAAAAACAGACCCCAAGAAGTTTCAGAGTGGATTAGGCTATACTGTACTTCTTTTTAATACATTGGACAGCATTTGGTGAGTATTACTGTACCCAAGTTAGATGGATCACAGTACAAGAAAGTTACCTCTATAGCCATGTGTGCCAATTTTCTTTCCTCAAAATCGCACCAGAAAGATAACTCTCTCAACGCCTTTTTCTTTCTAACAGTCCCCAAAACACATTTACCAGTGTCCTTTGGAAGGTAATCTTGTCTGTCACTCAATTCTTGTATCTAAACTTAGATTCTTGTTTTTGTGATTTCAACCCATTCCATTTTAGCCTGGCCTGGGAAAACACTAGCATCTATTATTATTATTCTTCCACTTGGAAGACTGTTGAATTCCTCATTCATCTTTTCTTAAAGGAGTTAAAAACCAATTGACTATGTATTTCCTAACCAATATTGTTTCCCAAACTTTGTAGCATCTCTAAAGGTAAAAAACACTGCTTTTCTTAATATTACTAGTAATTTACAGGACTGTCCTGGAGGAAATTTCTTGAGAGTTATATACCACTTAATATATTTTTTTTAGTTATATTTGGGTGGTATTCATGAAAGACACACTGCAACACATTGTAAAAACAAAACTGATAACTATAAATCAAATGAACCTAACAGATACATACAGAACATTCCACCCAATAGCAGCAGAATACATATTCTTTTCAAGTGCTGTGATATTGTGATTTATAATAAGAATTATAGATTTGGTCAATTCCTACTGAGTTCCTGAAACACTTACAATTTTCTAGTCAATAAGAGTAATGGAAGCATCTGTTGTTGTAATATTTGGTCTTTTATTCTCAGAGTAATAAGCATTTTGTTATTCATAACAAGTCCCTTTCAACCACAGCTGAGTTCATGTTAATAAGATGATTTTTGGAAAGACCCTAGATAGACATCAAATGGGGGGCTGGTTTCCAGGGGAACCAATCATGTAATTGATTAGAGAGTTGGAAATATCACCCCCACCCGCAACCTCCAGGAAGAGGAGAAAGGCTGGGGATTGAGTTTAGTCACTAATGGCCAGTGATTTAACCAGTTGTGCCTCCATAATGAAACCTACATCAAACCCTAAACTGAGGCTGAAAGAGGTTGTAGATTGTGAACACATGGAGGTTCTGAGAGAGGGCGCGGAGATTCTCCCTCCCTTGCTCACTGCGTCTCTTCCATCGCTTTTATAACAAAATAGTAATCTAGTGAGTACATCGTTTTCCTTAGTTCTGTGAGCCTCTTTAACAGATTTCCATCCCAAGGAGGGTGGTGCATCTCATATACAGCTTGTTGGTCAGAAACAACCTGGACTGAAATCCAAGGTGGGGCCAGAGGCAGTACAGTCTTGTGGGACTGAGCCCATTACCTGTGAGTTCTGATTATAATTCCAGGTAGATAGTGTCAGAATTAAATTGAATTGTAGGACACCCAGTTGGTATTGGGGGGCAGAGGGGAGCCCACATATTTGATGGCCAAAAGTGAATTATTAAGAGTTGAGACAGAGTTTTTTTGTCTTTTGGTGTGTTTTTTTAAAATTTATTGATTTTTTTACAGAGAAGAAGAGAGAGGGATAGAGACTTAGAAACATCAATGAGAGAGAAACATCGATCAGCTGCCTCCTGTACACACCCTACTGGGGATGTGCCCGCAACCAAGGTACATGCCCTTGACCAGAATCGAACCAGGGACCCTTCAGTCTGCAGGCCCGATGCTCTATCCACTGAACCAAACTGGTTAGGGCCAGAGTTTTTTTAATAAGCACACATGCAGTATTCTCTAGAATAGATCACTTGCCAGGTTACAAAAACAAGACTTAATAAATTTAAGAAGACAGAAAGCATTCCAAATATACTTTCTGATCACAATGAAATAAAACTAGAAATCAGTAACAAAAGGAAATGAGGAAAACTCATAAATGAATTCAAATTGAACATCAAACTCTTAAAATAACCATTGGATCAAAGACAAAAACAAGAAGGAAATTAGAAAATTTCTCAAGACCAAGAAAACACAACATACCTAACCTTATGGTGTACAGAAAAAGCAGTATTAAGAGGGAAGTTTACCATGACAAATGCCTGCATTAAGAAGAAAAAGAGCCTGTCAGTGTGGCTCAGTGGTTGAGCACCAAGTAGTTCAAGGTTTGATTCCTGGTCAGGGCACAGGCCCGGGGTTGTGGGCTAGATTCCCAGCAGGGGGAGTGCAGGAGGCAGCCAGTCAATGATTCTCTCTCATCATGGATGCTTCCATCTCTCTCCCTCCCTCTCTGAAGTCAAGAAAAATGTTTTTATTTTTTAAAAAGATGAGACGTAGCAACACTGTGAAAGAGATAATAAATGGGTAAGTTTTGAAGAAAGTTGCGAGAGAACCCAGAGGAGACCTTTAAGAATAATATCCATGAAAGCAAAGGAGCATATTGCATCTACAGAAAAGCCAATAGGCAGTTATGAAAAATAATTAATTGATCTTGGTTTTAAAATAGTTGAAATTAAACTACACTGGCAAAGTCTCTTCAACGTTAAATTTTTAAGTAAAAACAATTACTTGATTTTAGGAAATGAAGAAAAGTACTTTGAAAAAAAATTTTATAGCAATAAATGGACAAATTGAGTTTAACAATAAATCCTTGTGCAGTGAATAACTTCCTTTTTTATTTCAGGTGCTGCGTTTTGGCTTGTTATTCCTTAGAGGATTACTTTCTTGAAAAGGAAGGCATTTTTCTTCTTTTGGATTTATTGGCAGTAAGTATGATTATAATAGTTGTAAAACAAAGCAAAACAAATGTCTTTATTAACCCTTCCCAAACTGAGTACCACAAAACATTATTTTGTAATTAAATGTTCCCCCAAAATATTTAAGTGATTGTTTTACGCAAAATCCCTTTTGGAGATTTATAATACTCATTTGCATATTAAAGGCTCTGAAAATCACACCAGTGAAGAAATCAGTTTATTTAGGACAGTGTTCCCAAACCCGTGACAACAGGGAATTTGTTTTATGGGCTATTTTCCCCAGCAATCTTTAAAGAAACAGTATATGAAGTGCTAGACTATCAAAACCTGTAATTGTTTAATAACTTCTAGCTTCAGCTCTTAGTATTAAAAGTTAAGGGCCAATTAGAGAAAGGAGTGAAGATCAGCATTTTTAAAGAACGGTGTATGATGTGTAGGGAATGTGAAGAAGCCAGTGTGTCCTGGAGCATTTTACAGAATGAGCAAGAGTGAGCAACCTTCCAGGAAAGAAGTTGCCACTTAGCAGCTGTGAAGAAAGGCAAGGACCCTCGTTTATCATCAAAGTAATCCCCCCCGGCCTCAGTTATGAGTGAGTTCACAGTCAAGATGATGTGGTGGGGAGAGGAGTATAATTTTTGTTTTATTAAAACTTTGGGAGATATCCTCACAGAGTTTTAGCTATCTCACTGTTGATTGCCACCATGCCTGATTTTATTAACAGAATGACAAACCTACTTTGATTTAGCAAAGATACTAACATTATTTGTGTTCTTTCATCTCTCTGAAAGAAAAATAGTTGAATGTAAATTGTAATTGAAAAATATTTTTTGCCTGGCTGGTGTGCTCAGTGGTTGAATGTTGACCCCTGAACCAGGAGGTCATAGTTCAATTCCTAGTTATGGCACATGCCAGGGTTATGGGCTGGATCCCCATTAGGGGGCATGAGGGGGCAAACCAAATGGATGATTCTCTTTCATCATTGATGTTTCTCTCTCTCCCTCTCCCTTTCTCTCAAATCAATTTTAAGTGTGTGTGTGTGTGTGTGTGTGTGTGTGTATTTGTACACACACACACACACACATATATATATATACTAGTGACCCAGTGCACGAAATTTGTGCACATTAAAAGGGAATTAGAGGAAATATTTTAATATTGATATTTGCCCTTTCTCTATAATAGAAGTGTCAGAGATGAAAGAAAATTAGTAAAATGTATATGTATATGAAAATCTTCCTCCTGTCAGAGTCTGGGGCGCACCATGGGAAAAGTCCCTGCCCACCCATGTGCACCTTGAAATCATGCGTGACCCAAACCCGGCCGGCCCCACCCCTGTCAAGCCCAGTGGGTGGGAGGCACAGCCTCAGGTCCCCCAGCCCAGTGCCAGGCAGGGAGCGTGCTTTGAGGGCCCCCTTCAAGTCCCACGGGTGGGGGGCATGGCCTCAGGTTCCCTGTCAATCTCCACTGGGTGGGAGACGCAGCCTGAGGTCCCCCAGCCTGACACCGGGGTGGAGTGGTGCAGCCTGAGGTCCCCTATCAAGCCCCACCAGGTTGGGGGGTGCAGCCTCAGGTCCCTGCTGATTGCGCGTTAAGGCTCGTTAAGGGAACTTGGCCTCTGCTGTGGGCACAGTCATCTTGTGTTACAGGATCCCTATTTCTGCTGTGGGTGCAGCCATCTTGTTATGGCATGATGATCAATTTGCATATTCCCTCTTTATTAGATAGGATATATATTAAAAACTCAACTAGGAAAAATGATAAATAAAAGAAAATTAGCCCTGGCTGGTTTGGCTCGGTGGTTGGAGTGTCGGCCTGCAGACAGAAGGGTCATAGGTTCAATTCCCAGTCAAGGGCACATACCTTGGTCACAGGTTCTCCAGTCCTGATGGGGGAGTGTTGCAGGGGGCGGGGGAGGAGGGGGCAACCAATCAATGTGTCTCTCTCACATTGATGTTTCTCTCTCTTTCTCTCCCCATCCTCCCTCCCTCTCACTTCCTCTAAAAATCAGTGGAAAAAATATCATTGGGTGAGGATTAAAAAATAATAACAAAAGAAAGAAAATTAGTTGACATTAGAGATAAGAGAGCAAATTCATTAGCTATAAAACATTACAAACAAAAACAAATAATTATTAACCCATCTTGATAAACAGGAATGAATCATAACCAGAAACCCTTAAGATGTTCAGAAAATTGAACATATAGAGAAGAATATATGTGTACCTCTACTAATGCGGTCCTAAACGATGTACACTTATCACGTTTCTCTGAATACAGTTCAAGTATGCTCAGAGGCACGTGGTGCTGTGTCAGGGGATTCTCAACCTCCCAAAATTAATTTGGCTCATCTTCCTGGAATCTTGTTTTTTCCTAAAGATTTGGAAGTGAGTAGTTATATTAAACATGTATGCATAGATTAAATACTTAAGTTTTATATTAATATTTAAAATTACATTCAAGACTTCAAAGACATTTCTCACTTGTGTTCACTCTCCTTTGCCATTAGGGTTTCTTTGATGGAAAGGTACAAAGGCCGGTAGGACAGGTCATATAGTACAGTGACTGTGAGCATAGGCTGGGAGCCAATACTTACTGGCTGTGTAACTTGGATAAGTCGCTTAACATCTCTGATATCAACTTCCTCAAAACAGAGATAACAGCTGTACTTACCTCATGCACTGTTGGGAGGAGGATGAGTGATATGTGTAAGCATGCATTACACGTGCACATGCATATGTATATATACTTTATATTCATATATACACACAGTGTTATTGTAACATTAGATGTTTCTGAAACTATGCACATGTTTTCCATTATTATGAATATAATTACTCGATTGTGCTTAATGTAGTACTTAATGTAGTTTAAACCAGTCAAGTTAAATTACAATTACAAACATTTTTAATGAAGTTTTTATATTAACCTCAGCCCTTCTCCTAAAAGCGAAGTACAGAAATAAAAAATTCATTTTATTGAGAGTTCTGCTTAATGTAATCAGCTAAAATATTTATTCAGTGTGTAATAATAATTGCTAATAGTGGTTAAATATTATTGAGAGTTTATATGTGACAGGCAGTCTCATATGACTTATAATAACTCTCTAAAGTAGTTAAATGTTATTATCCTTTATGTAATAAAAGAGGAAATGATTACTATAATTGGAACAACAGGTTATGTTTCCTTTGCTAGTCTATCAGCAGTATGCTATGAGTTAATCAATAAAATATATTTCACACAGAAGCCATCACTGTGTGGAGGCCATTGCTGTGGATCACTTTTCTCTGCCTACATTTTGCTTTGCTGCAAACTAGTTCTCACAAAACAAAGGAAATATGCTTGATAATTTTCCTTAAATTCTTTACTCTTTTATGGATGCTGATGTTCAAAATACAAAATTAAACCTCATTTTGAATTATTTTCATATGTGACTACCACTTGCAATTACCATCACTTCTTCTCTTTGTTACAATGAGGTTATAGCTGTTACGAATCTTTACATACCTTAGCATGTAAATTGGAAAGATCCTATTGTTCCAGTGACTTATATACAGCACTGTTGACCTGGCTCCACCTAAAATAAACATCTTTACTTATGTTTGCACTCTCCCTTTTTCCTCGTCAGTCAGTCAGTTTCATTTTAGGTCATGATGTATGTTTGTAACATTAGAATTATATTTAATCTTTTTCTTTTAATTCCTAATGTTTGAAAATGTATTCATTACAATTGGCTTCTCTTTTAAAAGAAAATTAGCACAGATCATACTTAAGTAGAGTTTCAATTTTATAAGGCAATCATTTAGAAGAAGCACTGATTAATACAAATGTTTCTCCTTTTTAAAGGTAATAGTTTTTAATATTTATTGCAACTTTTTCTTTTTCTGTTCCCTTGCAAAAGTTGGACAAGAAGAAATTCTATAATCTAATACTTGCAATAATGGTTGAATTTTGTGATAATCCCAAAACCCCAGTTCATGTCAATGCTTGGCGAGGGAAGAAGGATCAAACAGCTGCCAGCCTTTTGATTAAATTGTGGAGAAAGGAAGAAAGAGAACTAGGAGTACTACGTGATAAACGCGGGATGATTATTGGTGAGTGTATTTATAATCATTAGTACAAGCAATTAGATTCATTTTTTAAATATCTTATAAAGATTAGGAAAGCAATAGACACAGCTAACAATATGGTAGTAACCAAAGGGAAGAGGGGTCGGGGGAAGATAAAGAGAGTAGAGGGGGTCAAATACATGGTGACAGAAGGAGACTAGACTTTGGGTGGTGAGCACACCACGCAAGATGCAAATGATGTATTATAGAATTGTAAACTTGAAGCTTATATAATGCTATTAGTCACTTATATAATGTTGTTATTAACTTATGTAATGTTAGCCCAGTAAATTTAATTTTAAAAAAAGAAAAAATAAGATACTAGGAACGTATACTTTCATCCCTTTGTTTAAAATTCTTTTCGCAGGTGTTTGCACATCTTGCCATAATAAATTCTGAATGATTTTATAAGTATAGTAATAATAGATTTATATTTTTATAGAAAAATTTCAGGAAATGCTATTTTATAATCTACTTTAACTTGAAAAAAATTAACTACTTCCTAAAGAAGTTTCTTTGGGTTACCTGCTTTTACAAATAGATTCAGTAATATTTCATTTACCAATAAAAAGTGGGATGTAAATAGAGTGCTTAAAAACAATTTTTATAGTATTTTGTACATTATTGTTGCTTCATATTTATATAATTTACTTTTTTGTGAAGAAACTTACTTTTTTAAATAAAAATAAATCAAAAGTTGCATAAATTTTAGTTACTAGATCCTAAGTCAATGAAGTTTACAGTATTAGAAGTTATAGTTCATTTATCTATTTTACAATGCTACATTACATTTTCTAAATCTCTGAATATTCTTATTATGGTTTCATCTAAACTGTTAGTATTATTTATTTTTAAATGAAAATACTTTTTTTTGTTAATCCTCACCTGAGGAGATATATATATACACACACACACATATATATATATATATATATATATATATATATATACACACACACACGCACACACACACACACATATGTGTGTGTATATATATATTAGAGAGAGAGAATGGAAGGAGGGGGAGAGACAGAAAGAGAAAAACATCAATGTGAGAGATACATCAATTACCAATGGACCCTGCAACTGAGGCCCATGCCCTTTACTGGAATTGAACCCGGGACCCTTCAGTCCATGGGCTGATGCTCTATCCACTGAGCCAAATCTGTTAGGGCTCTCTTTAACTTCTGATGATTTCTATTTTCAATCTGATTTTATTATTTCTGAGTTTTGATCTATAATATTATAAAATAGTTATATATCATAATACATATATAGAAACCAAAAGCAAAGGAGATTACATCATCATTAAATTGAGATTGTTCAAAATCTGGATTTCAAAATTAGAAAAATTACATAAGAGTTTCACTTTTTATTTATTTCTTTAATATATTTTATTGATTTTTTACAGAGAGGAAGGGAGAGGGATAGAGAGTTAGAAACATCGATGAGAGAGAAACATTGATCAGCTGCCCCCTGCACACTCCCTACTGGGGTATGTGCCCACAACCAAGGTATATGCCCTGACCGGAATCGAACCTGGGACCCCTGAATCCGCAGGCTGACGCTCTATCCACTGAGCCAAACCGGATAGGGCATCACTTTTTATTTTGTGAATCCTTACCTGAGGATATGTTTTTAATTAATTTTTAGAGAGAAAGGAAGGGAGAGAAACATGTGAGAGAGAAACATCAATTGGTTGCCTCTTGTACATGCCCCAATTGGGGATCAAACCTGCAACCTAAGAATTTGTCCTGACCAGGAATTGAATTTGCAACCTTTTGGTGTACAGGATGATGCTCCAGCCAGCTGAGCCACCTGGCCAAGGCAAGAATTTCACTTTTAAAAAGCAATTTTGTGAAATGTTTATATCTTACGTAAATAATAAAAATGAAAGCTATAAGTTTTGCCACAGAATGGGGAAGAAATCACTGATTACTGATGCCTTCAAAAGAGTAACCATGCCCAGTCTGCGTAGCTCAGTGGTTGAGTGCCAAACTGTGAACCATATGGTTTGATTCTAGGTCCTGGCACGTGCCTGGGTTGTAGGCTCGATCCCCAGTGTGGGGCATGTAGGAGGCAGTGGATCAATGGTTCTCTAATCATTGATGCTTCTATCTCTCTCTACCTCTCCCTTCCTCTCTGAAATCAATAAAAATGTTAAAAAAAAAAAAAAGAGTAACCATGTAAATGCACTATTTTACTGTGTTATAATGTTTTTAAATATTTTATGATGTCTGGACTAAAATCTCAAAATTAAGTATTAATTTACTACTGTTTTTATCTGTCCCCTCTATGTTTTCATGACATCTATTGATTAGATACAAGGAAACCTCTACTTACTAGTTTTCAAGCAGAGCAAAAAATCATGCCAATGCCTGCTAACTGCCCGACTATTGCAGTTATGGATGTTGCAGAAAACATTAGAGCAAAAATTTATGCTGTGTTGGGCAAACTAGGTAAGAAGCTACTCGTCAGATTCACAAGAGCCTCTGTGTTTTTCTAAGTATGTATATTGCTTTTGCTTTGGAGCCCATTTTTCAAACATGATGAACAAAAGTTCCTTTATACAGATAAATGCATGTTCCATTGTTTTCCCAATGTCCAGCTACACCCTGATCAATCAAATTAAAGGCAGTCAGTCTAGATAACTAGAATAAACACAAGAATTATGAATCACCTGAGGGTTTTTTTTAAAGTCCTGCTTCTGACTAAGGGAAAAGTCCTCACTCCTTGGGTTCTGAAAGGAAATTACCATAGTCTGACCAAAGCAAAGAAACTATTCCTCTTTAATGACTGCGTTAGGATGGCCTGGCAATAAGAAGTCAGACGCTCACAGAAGTAACTTTTTCATAAGTCAAGATGAATTCAAAAGTTACTGTTTGCATTGTTTTAATTGTGTGTGTGTGTGTGTGTGTGTGTGTGTGTGTGTGGTGGGGGGGTCACGTGCTCTGTTAAAGTAATTCTCTCTATATAAACTTCGTTTAGATTTTGAAAATTTACCTGGCCTATCTACTGAAGATTTTGTGACCCTTTGTATCATACATAGATATCTTGATTTTAAAGTGAGTACCTTCTTAATCTTATTATTAAAACCTAGTATGGCAAAAAAGTCAATTGGGAAATAAAATATCTGTTCGTAATTGTGAGCAGTCACCCAAACTGTGCAGTTTTCATTTTCCATTTTGCATCTGATACTACTCAAAAGACATAACAAAAATTGATTCTATATTTTCTGTGGAATAAGATTTCATCCACTATCCTATATAATAAAAAGCTAACATGCAAATTGTCCTCTCGGGAGTTCGACCTACCGAGAATTCGACCACCCGCTATGAAATATATGCACGGTACAAAGGAAGGCCCCGGCCAGCAGCCGGAAGGCTCCGATTGGCCTTGATTGCCGGCCAGGCCTGGGGACCTTATTGGTGCATGAATTTTGTGCACCGGGCCTCTAGTGAGTTTATAAAAGAAGATGGCTGTTACTGAGATAGAGCTATTCAGAAGCCTAATACAATGTGTAAAATATAATTTGTTCTCTTTATAGATCATTAGGAGCTAGAATTAAATGAGTTATTGCTTATTAAAATAAATTATTAATACTTATTAAAGTATTCTTTATCATTACTTTATGTGATATCAAATGTCAGTTCAAGGATAGTAGGTTGCTTACCTTGCTGGTTATATTTTTGGTAAATAAATGCTTTTGAAGTTTCATGGGAGTCTTTTCAAGTAAACATTTCTTCTACTAATACTAGTATACTGTGTTTGAATGTTGTAAATGAATAAACCTCTATTTTCAAATGAAAAGCTGACTGAATTTTATCTCTATCCTGCATATATAAATTTTGCTTTAAATTTAAACGTACTCAAACGCATTAATTTCCAACAACCCAGAATATGTGATGGAGCTCTCAGTTTGATAGAAACATAGAGTTAAGAGCTTGAGATTCAGTTCTGCTTTAGCAAGAAGGCAAGGGGCAGGGCCCTGTTTCTCAGGGTAGCTAGGTCCTAGGGTCCCAGGAATTCCCATGGTCATTATCCTGTAAGTTCAGTATGACTCATCCTTCAGTATAAAGCTTTAGGAAGGAGAACATCAGTAGTTCAAGAGGATGAGACTAAAGCAGCAGTTTCTGCAGCTGTGAAAAGAGTGAGTATAACCAGAGGGCAGGGATCATGGCAATGAGCTAGACCTAGGTAGTGGAGCCTCATCCATGAATACCGTATCCTTGAAAAACATTTGATAATTATTTCTGAACTAGACACCCAGCATGTGATTGAAATCGTGCGAGGAGGCACCCTGTGGGGGGCAGGGACCCGCACCGGACTTGCGCAGTGCCAGCCACCGTGGGAGTCAGGCCAGACCAATGCCGCGGGGGGTCGGGACCCACGCCTGATTTGCAGCGTCTCCCAGCCCTCCTGCCTGTGGGCCGCCTGAGCCGCCACGCCGCCTCGGGCAGGCCCCCCTGTCTCTGTCTCTGTCTCCGCTCTGGGCCTCACATGTGTGGGCAACCTCCTCCTGTCTGGTCGTGACCCGTTACAGCGTCCTGGCCTAATTTGCATATTATCTCTTTATAATATATATATATATATATTATAGATACTCAAATGTAACTGGTGCTCCAAATCATTTCCAGTGCACTTAACTCATGCCTAAGGTGTAAGTTAGGAAAAGCTGGTTCAGTATGTGTTAACTTTGGAACAATCAAAATAAAGTATTACCTAAAATTGTATGTTTTATTTTTTGTTAATTTGACTTTTTTTAAACTTAAACTTTGTTATAACAGATTGGAGAAATATGGAATGAAATTTATGAAGAAATAAAATTAGAAAAGTTAAAACCAGTCACTACAGATAGACATGTTTTGCAAGCTATTCTAACAGCTTCAGAAAATGTTGGAAAGATGGTTGCTTCCCTGCAATGTGAGATGTTTGAAATCCAAGCACGCCAGGATGTGCAAGATGAACAAAAAGTATATGCAAAAGTAAGCCACAGATACCATTGAGGCACAAGATAATTTCATTGTATAAACTAGTTGAAGTTCTCCAAGGATATATTTGCCTTACTTGTGAATGTTTCAGTACTTAAAGTTATTTATAGTTTTCTATCATTGTTACTTTCACTGTGTTTGTACAGTTTTTAAAAGACAACATGGAGTTAAGAGCTTAAGATATTCAATTACTATACTCTATGCTATTTTATGGCATTATAATTTGATTTCTACAGGCTTGCCTTTCAAAAGGTAAAGACACTTCTCTTTTTTGAAATGTCAAACAGAATTCCAAAAATTGTTGGCTATTTGAGTGTATACATTTAGCAAATTCTGACAACAGTGTATCTTTGTGACTACAAATATAACCTCACTGAGAACATTGGCCCTCACCCCTCACTCTGTGATAAGCCCTTACTGGTGTGCCAACCACAGGCATATCCTCCCTTAAGTGCCTAAGCACTATGAGCGTTCTCTGAGTCCAGAGATAGACGGGTCTCTGACTTCACCTAATCAGAAAAATATGAGCCATTCTCGTAAAGCTTTACACAGGTGGGAAACGGACACATCAGAAGCTTTTGAGCAAAGAGGTTAAGTGGCTGCTTAAAGTAACTTGTCCACAGAACGCAAAGATCAGGTAGAGGCCCACTTACACCTGGCCATCCTGTATAACTACCATTAAATATTTAAAGCCCTCGAAGGTGATTTCCAGGGTGTTTTCTATGCCTGCTCCTTTCACATAAACTACTCAAGTTTAGAGCTTCAGCCTAGTGGAACTCTGCGTCCACCTATGAATTCTGCTGTTTGAGACACCTCCTTGCTTGAAAATTTTGTTTGTTAAAAATTTGTATTGTGTGGATGCTGCCACGTTACCCTGTTTATTCGCTCTTAAGTGGGGTCGCCCTATTGGAAGATCTGCTGCCTCATTAGTTCTGTAGAGTGACAGAATGTCTGCTCTGTAGACTAGCTATGATTGATACGTTGGTTATTGTTGATTTGTTCTCATGGCTCTGACCCCACTTATGTTTTTTTAGCAGTTATTTAATTAAATACCCTTAGGTTCTTGATTGAAATTCAGTGTATTTTACACCAAGCAGGGGCACATGTCCGCTGACTGTATAGTTAGTGGGTGGCGTGTTGAGGACAGTAGTTCGTGAGCAGTCACCTCCCTAGGCTGCATCACCTTTGCACTCTCACGGAATTGCTTGTCTTGCTGCAGGTGAAGATTAGAGCTAATTTTACCAATATAATGTATGATAAACTATTATCGGTGGCAGCAGGAACCTATTTTCTCCTGTGAATTTGTTGTTGGGTCATTCATATATTTTGTTCTGGATTATTATCCATCTTCACAAGTGATAATCTTGTAAAACAGTCAATCTTGCTCTGAATTGACGGTGGTGGTGGTTTGTTTGTTTTTTTAAGAGTAGCTTATTGATTTTTAAAGAGACAGGAAGGGAGAAGAGAGAAACATCTATCTGAAAGCGTACCATCCATCAGATGCCTCCTGTCTGATTCCTTCTGAGGTCCAGCCTGCAACCCGAGCACGTGCCCTGACCAGGAACCTAAACAGCAACCTCGCAGGATGGTGCCCAGCTGAGCCACGCTGGCCAGGGCAATGTGTTGTTATTTTTATACCTTGTGTGTTTATAACAACAGTCTTAAATTATATTTTGGAGAAAGCAGTTCAAACCCTAGACACAATGAAAGAAGTATTTTTTTTCCATTTTAAGACTTATATTTTTAAGTTGTTAACTTTATGATTACTCTAATCCTTTTTCTAGTTAAACTTTAAAATTTACCTTGGCAAAAACTAGGTGTTCCTTCAAAAGAAGGGATTTCAATCCTTCTGGTATTCTTTCATAGAAACTGAAACTCTTAACTATCTTTCTCATTTCAGATACAAGCCACACACAAGCAAAGAGAACTGGCTAATAAATCATGGGAAAACTTCTTGGCTAGAACATCAAATGCTAAAACTTTAAAGGTAGGATTTTTTAAATATTATGATATCCACAACAAATAGCTAACTCTGACACCGTTTCATTCACCTTTTTCTGTTGATCTTATATAATACTAACACTAGTAGATCCTCATATACAATTTAGGATGATCACTGAAACTGAATTTTCATAATTACAGAACAATCTTATTCATTGATCTGTTCTGTAAGAAGCAGAGTGAAGGACAGAAAAAATAATTGTCCATATTATTCTCTCCCCCAAGGATGTTTCCCGTCCATGACCACCAAAAGAAACATAATATTAAAGGTTAAATGAGAATTTGAGATAAACACCCATTTGGAAGCTGCTTCAACTATAAGCTAAAAATTAAAACATTTATAATGCTAATTATTCACTTGAAATATATGAGAAACACCATGGATTTCCAAAATCTTATTAACTTTATCCATATTTTCCATTAGCACTTTGAAAAGACTGTTATGTAATGTTATAAATCTTCCTCTAGATATGCAATTGTTACATGTTACGTTAATCCATGAAAATAGTGGAAACATATTAAGGTAGCAAGAGCAAAGCTAAGAACACACTTATTCAATGTACGTGTCTCGCCCTTTCCACTGAAAGTTCTTCCCAACTTTATTTATAAAATATGCTGATAATGAAAATCAGCCTCTTCTGAACAGACCATTGGTTACCTAGTGCCTCAAATATTGAGCTTGAATGTAACCACAATGAATTATATAACTAATATTATTCTAAACTAGAGGCCCAGTGCACGAAATTCATGCATGGGGGGGGGTTGGGGGGGTCCCTCAGACCAGCCTGCACCTTCTCCAATCTGGAACTCCTCGAGGGATGTCCTACTGCCCATTCAGGCCCGATCCCAGTAGGACATCCCTCTCACAATCCAGGACTGCTAGCTCCCAACTGCTCACCTGCCTTCCTGATTGCCCCTAACCGCTTCTGCCTGCCAGCCTGATCACCCCTAACCACTCCCCTGCCAGCCTGATTGCTCCTAACTTTCCTCCTCTGCAGGCCTGGTCCCCCCTAACAGCCCTCCCCCGAAGGCCTGGTCACCCCTAACTGCCCTCCCCTGCAGGCTTGGTCCCCCCCAACTGCTCTCCCCTACAGGCCTGGCTCCCACCCCAACTGCCCTTCCCTGCGGGCCCAGTAGCCCCCAACTTCCCTCCTCTGCCAGCATGGTCACCCCTAACTTCCCTCCCCTGCAGGCTTGATCACTCCCAACTGCCCTCCCTTGCAGGCCTGGTCCCTCCCCACTGTCCTCCCCTGCTGGCCATCTTGTGGTGGCCATCTTGTGTCCACATGGGGGCAGCCATCTTGAGTGTTGGAGTGATGGTCAATTTGCATATTATCTTTTATTAGATAGGATAGAGGCCTGGTGCATGGGTGGGGGCCACCTGGTTTGCCCTGAAGGGTGTCCCACATCAGGGTGGGGTTTCTTTTGGGGCATGGGGTGGCCTGGGCAAGGGGCCTGTGGTGGTTTGCAGGCCAGCCACACCCTCTGGCGACCCAAGCAGAGGCCCTAGAATCTGGAATTTATTTATCTTCTATAATTGAAACTTTGTATCCTTGAGCGGAAGCTTGGCTTCCTCCATCACCAGGGGCAACCCAAGCCTCCGGCTGGCTCCAGCTCTGTGGCCACCACCATATTTGTTGGGTTAATTTGCATACTCATTCCTGATTGGCTGGTGGGCATGGCTTGCTGGTGTAGCGGAGGTATGGTCAATTTGCATGTTTCTCTTTTATTAGATAGAATGCTTGAAACATTTAAGTACGAAAGTTGTATTTAATTTATGCAAGATACTTTTAAAACACACATCACCTGATGTAAATTCAGTAATTTATTCAATTATGCATTAAAAATTGAGCCTGATTTCTGTAGGACCTGATTTACTTGTTGGTATATGACCAGTATTTCTGGAAATCTCAGTAATGTTTTTAGGTTACTGGTGTATTCTGCAATGCACTAATGATACCACTTGCTAATAACTATCTTCTTAGCCTAAATGATTAGCAGATTCCAGTGCTAACTAATAAAACAGAAGCAGCCAGACATAATTAAGTATAATTTGTATACTTCATTGTAAATATCATAATTAATGCTTTAATAGCAAGGTTATTTTCTTTCTAATTTAAAAATCTTCAGAAAGCAAAAAAACTTCAGGAAAAAGCTATTGAATCCACTAGATACGGTGAACGACCGCCAAATGCAATATTTCACCAGACAGATATTAAAGGCCTTAACACAACGGTAAGATTTTTTTCTCCGTTACTTTTCTTAGTAGATACCTAATTTAGTTCCCAGAGTGTTATTTCCATGGGATTTGTCTCATATTTTTTCTTTTTTCTGTTCAACTTTCATATGGTGAAGGCATGTTTGTCTTTAAGGTACCTCCACCCTCACCCAGGGCTGGTTTAGACTAGACCCAGCCCTCCAGGATTCCCACGGAACTGCTGCAAACACTAGTCAGATGATAGCCCTTCATCTCTTTGTCAGAAAACGTGCAGTACCTCCTTGGCCTGGCAGATAGGTTCATGCCATAACCCAGTGTTCCTGGTGTCCTCTTATAGACATCATTTGGCCCTGATTGCAAAGCTAATAAGCAGTAGAAGTAGAATTCATGCCCATTTGCCTGGCTCTGAAACCCTTATCTCTCCAATAGGTCATGCTGCCTCCCCATTACTTATATGTATGTTTTGTGTTGTTTCCAAAATAAGCTAAAGGATGAATGAGGTTTTTTTCTACTGAAAAATTTTCTAAATGGACTCTTAGATATTTACCTTTTGCTTTTTAGGTGCTGTCTGGACGGGTAGTAGCAGTGGAGAGCACTCCTGCCCGATTGGTGGGAGGACCTCTGGCTGATACTGATATTGCTCTTAAAAAACTTCCTGTTCGAGGAGGAGCCTTACAGAGGGTGAAAGCAGTAAAACCTGCAAACGATCCAAAGAATGTTCCCACATAAAATACTCTAAAGACTTTTTGAGATAAATTCTGAATGTAATTTTTAGTTAAATATGTCTTTATATACAAATGTAAAACCAATATTTTAGAAGAAATATTTTAGTAAAATACTATAAGAAAAGCAAGCACATAGAATTTATTTTTATTGAAAATATCAACACATAGCATCAGAAGGGTAGTCAACAATTTTTTTGGAAAGATTACTAATTCAACTGAATTTATGAAACATGTTATATCAGTTAAGAATCTTTTGGCTGCATATGAAGTATTCCAACTGATTTAAGCCCTCCCCCCAAAAAGGGGGGGGGGACTTGGATAGACGCTGTAGCTATCAAAATTAGGAGTAATTAAGACTACTGGCATTGTTGGTTCTAAGGATTGAAACTCTGGGGGTAGGATCTTCTTCTCTAGCAGCTCCTGGATTATGTTCTCCCAGGTTCACGTCCAGTATAGAAAAATGCATGCCTGTCTCTCAACTGTCCTGCAACTGCCTCTGCATCTTGGGGGCCCTGACTGGCTGCCTGCCCATTCCTGAGCCATTCACCATGACTTTGGCCAGATCTGAGTCTGCCTACGCCCAGAGCCAGAAGTCTGCCAACACCACCCAAAGCATATGGATGGAGTGGAGTAGGAACTCAGGATATTATTATGAAGAATATATATAAATACCAGGCACAAAAACATTAGCAACAAATATGTTGGTCAAAGTAAAATAAGTTATCTTTGTTATAAAAAGCAAATGTTAGTCATGAGGTAAACAATAAAAATAAACAGATGGTTTTCTTTTCATATACAAACATGCAAAGCAAACTCTATGCTACTTCTCTTCTTTAGTGGAGGAGGGGAAAGGGGAAGGGGAAAGTGTTTTCTTTCCTTTGTGATGGAGGTATCTTGCCAAAGAATAGGAGGTAGATTCCTCAATGCTGAATGGAGAGTAGTATGTGTGTCTATGTGCCATTATGAGGTTTCCATAGCCTATCTCCATTCCCACCAAACCCCATTCCACCCAGGAAACCACAAAGTTGAGTTTATGAGCAGGGCTGGGAGCTAAAATAACCTGTTTTCTTAGACAGGAAGACATACTGGAATTTGTCTAGATTCTAGGCCCATAGGGTACACTCAGCAGTGTATGTGTCAATGTATAACAACCAGCTCTTCATGGGGGCGGGGGCTCTCATTTGCAGTGTTTGCCAATTTGCACTCCACTATGACCAATTCCAAGCTACCAGCATGATGCTACTACATTCAGAGTTGGGAAGACATGCATAGAATCTATGTTCATTGTCAGATAAGAAATAATAACCCATTAAGCTCCAACACCCTACTAGGCCCATAACAGTGAAAGGCTTCCTCTAAAATGATGAGGCATAAATGCTATTACGTGAATAAAGCATGTGTAGAACTAGAATCAGTATCTCTTGGTTGAATATAATTTTTGTCTGTAATATGACTTGATAGCTCCAGATTGATTAGGACTGACTATAATCCAAATACTCAGGGACATCTGTGAACCTCTCCCCTGGCATGTACACTGAGTGGCCAGATTATTATGATCTCTGAATGCATAATAATCTGGCCACTCAGTGTGTGTGTGTGTGTGTGTGTGTGTGTGTGTGTGTGTGTGTGTGTATATATATATATATATATATATATATATATATATATATTCAGGCCTGGTGCATGAATTTGTGCATGGGTGGGGTTTGGCCGGCCTGCCTGCTGGTCGAACTCCTGGTCGAGGGGACAATTTGCATATTAGCCTTTTATTATATGGGATATACACTAAGTGGCCAGATTATTATGCGTTCAGAGATCATAATAATCTGGCCATTCAGTGTTCAAGAAGAGAAGTAAAATAGGGCAGGTGATTACCTCGTATCCATTTAGCAGGTGAATAAATATAGGTGGGTGGAGAATAGGAATGTTGCTTAATCCTGACCATTAGACTCAATCCTGACACATAGACAGACTGCACCCAAGTTTGCCTATTACAATTCCAGCCCCCTCCAGGGAGTGAGTGAATCAGTCTGTCTGCCTCACAACGTCACTAACTCTGTAAGTCACTGTCTCTCTTCACATCCTGTGCTCCCACACCACTCCCAAGTCCTAGGGATTTGCTGACTCGCTGAGGCAGCCTAACTAAAAGGTGGGCAGTATATTTCCTTCCATGAGCCAGTTGAGACAAAGATTCAAGTGCTCAAACTGAAACCTTAACAAACTAAGTTGCGGGGGGGGGGGGGGGTGGAGAGTCAAAAGAATAAAAAGGAGTTTAGTGAGCACCGATGAAAGTGGCTTCAACACCCTTCAGTAATGAGATTTTTACCATATGAGGGAGCTCATTCCATGGTTAAACTCTGTTAGCCAGTGATTGCCTATATTGGGTGAAAACCAGTGAATAATTAGGCAAATAACTTTTGTTCATCTGGTACATTTTATATCACAGGACAAAACTACTAAGTCTTTTCAGGTAAATTATCCAGTTTCTTTAGTCATTCTTATTTAATCCTTCCAGACTTGATGTATCTGGCCAGCCCCTTCCGAAGTGCTACAATTTGTTATTCCTCTGTACTGTGACTGGGCTTCTAGTAAGTAAGTAAGCAAATAAATAAATAAATAAAATTATGTTGTCTTACTGTATAGCACTGAATTTTTGGCTTCAAGCATTTGCCCATGGGTTGTAAAAGAGAATTGTTTTCTAAGAAAAATCATGACCTTGTGCCTCTACATTCAGAATATGAATTAGGCATCTTCTCAGATATCTGTCTGGTCATTTTTATAAGAGAACATAAGCCCTCCCCTCCAACCAGTTGATTTTCTTAGCTTCAGGATCTACCTTTCATTGGCAAGAAAAAATATTTTTAATCTAGGAATTTTTTAGACTTATGACTTCATATTCTTTGCAACCAGTTATTATATAAAGTTCAATTGTATGAAATAATATTTACAAAAGATACCTGAAAGCTATGCAGTCAATTCATTCTTTAATATTAATGACTTTTAACCTGGGGTTTATGGGCATACACACACATGTACACTGAAATTATACACAGAATGATGAGTGTGTGTATATACATCTAGTAAAGGGTCTATGGCTTTATCAGATTTTCAGAGTGGTCCATGACTCAAAGAATGTCAGTTCCCCTCACTTCAAAGTTTATTCTTTGATCAAGTCAAACCATCAGAGAGCTGCATACTTGCTCAGTATTATTTTTGCTGCTTTTAACGTTGCTTATATTTATTGCACTTGGGTGTGCCGGCATCAGCCTGCATTAAGGGGAATCTATCATTGTCAAGATACCCGAAAGCAGTGCTGTACACTGGCAGCCATTATGAAACCCTGTGGGACAGATTTCTATTGGCTCCGTGTCCTAGGAAAAGCTGGGCTTCTCCCAAACATGTTGCTTGGTTTTTCTTATCAGCATTGTGAATCTTGAAACAGCTCTTGATCCCTCTTCACTTAGCAAAGTAGAAAACTCAGGCCACATTTACAGCTACCCTTTATCAAAGGTATAGGTTTGTATGACATGTATTTTAAAGTGTTGATCTAAACTAAAACTGCATGTTATTAGTTTCCTGTCTTCATTACCTATCATCCCAATTTCCTCATCTACTTCATGTTGCCCTACTATTTGGTATATTTCTTTAAAGCTTCAGATCATTTTTGGAATAAGATGTGAGCTATAAATAGGAAATAAAAAAAATACTGAGCTAACACCTAAAGACAAAAATCCCATCAAACTGCACTTTACTAAAATAAAGTTTCTTACTGCCTTTCTGTTTGTTATTCCTTTGTATTTTATTTTTTTAAATCTTTATTGTTTTGTTATTCCTTTTTAAAAATGAAGTAACGAAAACAAGAAAATACAACATACTTTAATACATAAGATGGCTCGGTGATGAAATGCACATATCAAAGCCACACAGTACACTACATCAAAATTAAATATTTTAGGACAATATTGGCATTAGTCTGGCACAATTTTAAAATCAAAGTAATGTATAAGATACCTTATAAAATTGATTACAATTTTACTCCATTGAGAGTTGCATAAAAAATGTTACATTTGCATTTTAAGTGGAATTTTTAAAAGATGCTTTATAAAGATGCCTTGTAGGTAAGAAACAACAAATCACCTGAAAATATGGAAATGATCATCAATGGCCATAAAGCAATTACACACATCAACAAAAATACAACCATCTACATTAAAGAATTAGAAATAACAATTTTGATAAATACTGCAGGAAATACTTGACCTCATTAATACTGACAGAGTTAAACTTTCAGGTTGATGTCATCTTGCTGGAGATATTTTCCATATTCTCTCTCACATGTAAAATTCACGTTTGGTAAAATCCAGTCACAAGGTTACAGAGGAAAAATTGTGAATAATTATTCTAATATGACTCTCTAAGATTCCATCCTTTTAAACGATTCTATTAAAAAAATTAATTTATAATGTCCAATGTCTAACAATTTCTTCAACAAATGAAATATGAATAATTACAGTGTTAAATGACTTATGAACTATATATGGGGGGAAATACTATATAATAAGAGGAATATGCTAATTATCCATTAAGCCCTGAGGCTTAATGACCGGATCTGGATCGGCAGGAGGGTGGGGCAGTGAACTACTAGTGGGAGGCGGAGAGCTACAGGAGGGAGCAGGGCAGCAAGCTATGTGGGGGGTGGGGGGGCCACGGGGAGCTACAGGAGGGGGGCAGTGACCTACTGGCGCACGGATTTGTGCACAGGGTTACTAGTAAGATAATAATTCTAATGATCTATCAAAGTGTTTTATATTCCAAGGTCATGTAAAATCAAGTATTTGTATGTCAGAGCTCTTGAGGTTTCTACATAATGTAAAATCAGTAAAAAATGGAAATCGAAGCTGATCGTATGAGGAAAAAATATGACAAGTTTGTTGGATAAACTTGAAAAAATCAAAATGATTAAGTGTTGAATTTTTAAGAAACCTAAACTGTTATTCTCTTAAATGCACATTTAAATTACCTCCTGTTATTCTGTGGAAAATTATACTTAGGAGGCATCACCTGTCTTCTGCCCATTCCATGAGATCTTGAAAGCAAGCAGTCTACATACATGTCGCAGAAATCCTGAGCTATGCTTAAGAAGACATTGTAGAACCTAGGCCGCTGGAATTTTTGCAAGAACAACATGAAATTCCAGAAAGCATCCACATTGTACTCTATCTTGAGTTCCCTGAAATCTATCAAAGTCAAAGAGCAAGCATTCCAGCACTGGAGATCAATGTCTTCTGTGATCCCTGAGCTGGCGCCGGCAAGCACTCCCTTTTGAAATTCAAAATCGGCATTAATCAGATTGATCAGCACCATGCACCCAAGTGGTAGGCAGAACCATCTTCTTGTGGCAAAGTCCATATTCTGTACAGAAAACAGAGAGAGAGAGAGAGAGAAGATATATTGCTAACTTAAAAAGAAAATTGTCAAATTAATGATCTCTTTAAATCTAAAAAGAAATTCGAAATAATACATATTCGTTTTTGATCCACCTAAATTGGTCTACTATGTACTTGTTGGTTTTCTAAGTTGCCGATCATCCTTGGAAAGGATATTACAATTACAACTTGTTTACCAACATTCTAATAAACAGTCTTCAGGAGCCACTGAAATCCAACACATGTTTATGAAGATGCCATAGATAATTTTATTATTAGAGCTGGAAGCAACCTTTAACAGCATGTGCTCTAACTTTCTCCCTTTACAGGTTGGAAACATTCTCAGTGATATGGCTCGGTAAGGGCTCAGGTCTCCTGTCTCCCTAGCCAAGACTCTGACCACACACATTTCAACTTGAGTGATCTAAATGCAGCCTGTTATATTATATGTGACCATGAGGGAAAAGTTTACCCAAATGGTATAGGACACTCAAGCACTGTTTTAGGTTTCAAAGTTACTGATATTTAAATGTTCTTTCCTTTTTATTCATTGAAAAGTATTTGTTATGCATGGAGGGCCCGGTGGATCCCTGGCTTCTCCCAGTTTGTTCAGGAGCTGGATGGCGATTAACATACATCCATGCAGCACGAAGACAATAAAGGCGATCCAAGCTAATATGACATGGAGCAGGGACAACGATACTCAGCAAAATCTTGGCATTTTCTAGTGGCTCTTTGCCCAACTTTCCCTGCCAACTGATAGCTCAGTAAATCAGCCTAAAAACACCTCGGTGGAAGTCGAGGACTGAAACTGGCTTTGAAGTGCCACAGAACTACCTTCTCAGGCTGGCATTGGAAACGCCCCCTGACACAAGCTTGACAGCCAGGGTGGAGGAGTGCAGCTGTGCAAACAGATCTAGAAGACAGGACTCACCGCCTTCCCCTGTATACCGCCGTCTGCCACCTCCCCCCTAAAAAGTTAGGATGAAGAGACAAAGCAAATGAAACGAATTCAGGTTCTTAAGGTCGTTTCACAACGTCGGAAATTGTACAGATTAGTGACAGTGGCCACTTTATGAAGATCTAAAAGGGAGGGGCTGGGTATTAGGAGAGAACCTTTCCCCGTGACTTTCAGGCAAGGCTCCCTGACCACGCCCCCCTCCCGGGTGGGGTCACCTGGACGCAGCAGGGCTCCCCGCAGGAAAAGGGTACCTCTCGTCCGCGTCCAAGCGCGCGTCCGGGCACGGTGAACTGCGTGCGCTGCACACGCCAGGGGAACGCGTGCTGCCTCTGCCTCCGAGAGATAGCAGGTCTCCACTCTACTGGGAGGAACCCCAGCCCTGCAAGCCCTCACCCCCTGTCCAGCTGGACGCACCCCTGGGGCAGGCGAAAGGCGGGAAGCCGGTCTGCTAGCGGTCTCCCGGCGCCCCGGGCTCACCAGCTGAACTCTCGCCGCACCACGCTCCGGGCTGGGAGGCTCTGCGTCTCCAAAAGCGGTGCCGTGGTGCTGCTGCTGCCGCGGGGCTCCGCACTCAGCCCACAGCCAGGAACGAGCTCCTTTTCTAGGGACAGAGTGAGGGGGCGTCCCGGAGGCCCCGCCCGCACCTTGCCCACCTTCCCAGCCCCGAGATCCCGGGAGCCAGCGCCTGCGCCAGCTCCTCTCTCCAGAGTTTCCGCAAATCACAGCGGCTTGGGTCTTCCTCCTTCTCCGATTTTACTTTATTTTTCCTTTCCCTCCTTGAAAAGAACCCTCATGGCAGTAGTCTACATACCCAAGCTGTCTCCTCCCTCTACCCTGCAGCCTCCACGCGCTGTCCTAGCCAGAGAAAAAGTTCCCAAAAGTTGTTGAGTTGTATGAGTTCTTTATGTATTTTACTTTATTACTTTGGGTATTAGCTCCTTATCAAAGCTAGCACTTAGAAATATCTTCTCCCATTTGGTTGGCTGTGGTTTTTCGTTCATGGTTTATTTAAGATGGTATTAATTTAAAAAAATTCTTGGCTTGGGAAACATTTGCTTAGGATAGGTTTTGTTGGATATAATAATAAATTAGATGGATTAATTAACTTGACCAACTGTTAAATATAAACTACATGAGTTTATCATAGCTATTTTTAAATGTATTATGTGTATTTGAGTCCCACCCCTGCACCTTCTTTTTGCTACAATAAGATACCTTCTCACTCACACCTGTTAAAATGGCTATTATCAATGAGACAAGAAATAAGTGTTGGAGAGGATGTGGAGTCAAGGGAAACATCATTCACTGCTGGTGGGAATGTAAATTGGTGCAGCCACTGTGGAAAACAGTGTGGAGGTTCCTCAAAAAATTAACAATAGGCTCGGCCGATGTGGCTCAGTGGTTGAGCGTGGAACCATGAACCAGGAGGTCACAGTTGGATTCCCAGTCAGGACACATGCCAGAGTTGCAGCTCCATCCCCAGTGGGGGTTATGCAGGAGGCAGCTGACTGATGATTCCCTTTCATCATTGATGTTTTTATCTCTCTCTCCCTCCCTCCCTCTCCCTTCTTCTCTCTGAAATCAATAAAAACGTGTTTTAAACAATATAGTTACCACCTGACCCAGCCATCCCTCTTCTGGGCAATTACCCCTAAAAAATTGAAAGTCAGAGAAAGGGGGCCTTGGAGACAGGTTCAGGGGGTGAACCTGGGATTAGCTGCAGCTGTCCGTTGCTCCCGTGGTTGCAAGTCTCCTGGGGTTCCGTAGAGGGAAGAAGGGGGAAGGGATGGCCTGTGCGTGCTCCCCTGGGACCTTCATCTTGAGCATATTTATGTCTCCCTTGCAGGTGGAAATCTTAGGGGAGGTCTCAGGGGAGGGTCTCAATAGAATATTCATCAGATTTTCAGGGGTGCTCTTTCAGGGTCTTGGTATCCACGGATTGGTCAGGGCCAGGACAGGGGTTCATTAGTCAATGCAGCTGGTCCTGAGGTCAGCCATGGAGTCACTGGTCTGGTTTTGCTGCTTTTCTGGGCCTGTAGCTGAAATACAACTGAGGCCTATATGTTATCTTTAGGGAGGAAAAGATCAAGGGGTTCTAAACCACATGAGTAGCCATATGAAAAGTCATGGGGTCCAAGCTGCATGACCAGCAATTTTCTATGGGAGGAAAGGTTACCCTGCAGTGGGGAGCGGAGGGCGCGGGGGGTTGGGGTGGTGCGAGGTCTTGTTTTCCCAGTTTTGCCCGTTGCTAAGCATCCAGGGCTTTCTGCCCTGGTGAGTTTCTGTATCTGGCCCATCTTCTTTGCTCTGCTCACGTCTGTCTTACTACCTATAACACTTATTTGTAAAGATATATGTACCCCTATATTCATTGCAGCACTATTCGCAATAGTAAAGACATGGAAACAACCTAAGTGTCCCTCGATGGATATGGTACATATATACAATAGAAATTACTCAGCCTTAAAAATGGTGAAATATTGCTGTTTGCAACAACATGGATGGATCTTGAGGATTTCATGCTAAGTTGAATAAGTCTGATGAAAAAATGATAGCCATATGATTTCACTCACATGTGGAATATAAATCAGAAAGCAACAAACAAAGCAAACTCATAGGTAAGACAAGCATGATGGTTATCAGAGGGGAAGTAACTAGACTTTGGATGGTGAGCACACTGCAGTATACAGTCGATGCATTACGGACTTGTATACCTAAAACATATATAATGGCACTAACCAATGTTACCCCAATAAAGATCATTTTAAAAGAAAATGTGATTGATACATGCAATGGAATGCTTTTTAAAAATCATCTTCACCAGAAGCAATATAGTCATCACTATCCTATCATGGTCATCCTGTTCCCAGTATGTTCCCACGGTCCCTAGACTTCATCTCTGAGTTATATCAGAGAGCATTCTCCCTGTCACTTTTGGCCCTGACCCCATTTCAGAGTCCCTTCCACTTAATTTAGCCTTACTTCTGCAATTAGGTGTTCATTTTCACTACATTACTGCACACTTATTTGTATTTGTCGTCTACTACTTATGTTGTCTTTTTTCCATGAGAACCTGTGGTCTTCCCTATGAATTCATAAAAATACTGTCTTTAGTTCATGGATGTTATTTTTAATGACTGATATACAATCCAATGGGCACTCAAGATTTTTAGCTGATTTCTACTTCACATTCATGATAATTCTCTTCACTTAGGAAGTTTTATCAGCTTTCCACAAGACACACCCAAGATTTCCTGGGTTCGTCAGGCAGTGGGCTATTCATTTGTCCCCATGCTTCCTGCCTTCCAGTCACTTAGTGGCAGTTCTGTCCTACTTGTGTGGATCCCATTTCTCCTTTATGCAGCATGCTTCTGCAGGAAATACTGCCCTCACCGCACCACACGGAATTCAGAAGAGTACTCCACACGGAGCAGGGACATGCTGGCTGACTAATAAAGCTGACTATCTACAAAAGAAAAAAATGTTCAGTTCATTGACTTTCTGACTCATTATAATGAAAGACCTTAATTTAAAACATCTACGATTGCAGTTGCCTCTAGTAAACCTTAATAAGAATGTATTTATCAAAGTGCGATTCAATGACCTTGGGGCGTGGGGGAAAGAGCAGGAAACTAAGATGAAACAAATAAGTACCCCGCAGAGAAAACAAGCAGTCCTTGGCTGCTGACTAATTGAAGGGAAAGAAGGCATTTATTTATTTTTTTTTTCAGGAACACAGGAGACAATGATAAACAAAATACTGTCTCTGCGATAGGAGAGAAAGGAACGTTCAGGAGAGAAGCTGAAAAAAAGATAATTGATCCTTACTCCTGTCCAAAAGGACCATGGATATAAAATATTTTGTTGTCACTTTTTAAGAAATGAAAGTTTGTCTTAGGTTTAGTTTATCTTTATCTTGAGTTTAGCTAAAACATAGAAAGTGCATAAACATCATTATTCTGGGATCTTCATTATACTGTTTGCATTTTTAGTGGTTTGTTATTTATTTATTTATTGTTGACAGTATTGCAGACATCCCCCATGTTACCCCCCTTTGCCCCCCTCCACCCAGTTCCCACCCCACCCCAGGCCTTCCCCACAGTCTTGTCAGTGTCCATAAGTTATGCATATATGTTCTTTGATTAATCGCATTCCAGGTCCCCTCCAACTACCTTTCTCTGTTCCACACATCCATGCCTCTGGACCTGTTTGTTCATCAGTTTATTTTGTTCATTAGAGTCCACATATGAGTGAAATCGTGATATTTGTCTTTTTCTAACTTATTTTGCATAGCATAATAATCTCCAGTTTCACCCATGTTGTCTCAAAAGGTAAGCACTCCTTGTTTTTTACAGCTGCATAGTATTCCTTTGTGTAAATGTACTATGGCTTTTTTTATCTACTTATCTACCAGTGGGCACGTGGGCTGTTTCCAGATATTAGTTATTTTAAATAATGCTGCTATGAACATACTGGTGTATATATCCTTTCTGAGTGGTGTGTTGAGATTCTTAGGATATATTCCCAGAAGTGGGGTTGCTGGGTCAAATGGCAATTCCATTTTAAATTTTTTTTTTTAATTTTATTTTATTTTTATTGTTTTAAGTATTACAAATAGTAGTACATATGTCTCCTTTTTTTTTTTCCCCTTTGATCTCCCCCCGACCACCCCTACCCCCCAGGACATGCCTTCACCTGCCCACCCTCCCCCCCCCCCACCCCAGTGTCTTATATCCATTGGTTGTGCTTATATGCATGCGTACAAGTCCTTCGGTTGGTCTCTTACAGCCCTCCTCGCCCAACCACCCCTGTCTTCCCAATGTAGTTTGACAGTCTGTTCAATGCTTCTTTGCCTCTGTATCTTTTTCCCACCATTTCTTTCCTTTAAAAAGTTTTGCCTTTGCAGACTGGAAATAAACATATAATAACAAAACAAGACAAAACAAAAAAATGTTTGAGTCCCAATTTCAATGTCCAACAGTTCCTTATGTGTACATGTCAGCAGTGATATCTGGATGGTGGGCACATGGTGGCAATGCAGGTCCGACCCTCTCTGGTTTGGTCCTAGGTAACCTGCAGCGGTGCACAGCTGCTGACTGCTCCCATGGCAAGGCGTTGTCAGCGTCTTCCATCTCTGGACTGTTTTTTCCTCTTGTCTCCGTGGTTGGAGCACTCCTGTCAATTCCTCTCTGTTGCAGGAATCCATCTGGTCTTGGGGTTGTTTTCTGAAAATATACAAATATATTCTCGACCACAAGTTAATAAAGGAATCTTTTCTATATAATTGATTTGGGATCCTTTTTATTTTTGTTCAAACGATTTTCCTTTGTCTTATTTAGACACCATGTGTGTAATGGCCGTCTTGCTGTTAGCATTGCAAATGAACCTTAATTTGGTAAAGTAAAAATTTTCTAGATGTAATTTACTTATAGGATATTTTTCCTTACATGATATTGCCCTACTATCCCCCCCCCTTTTTTTTTTAATGGAGGTTTTTGTAAATTTTATAATGCACTCTTGATAACTTTAAATTAAAAAAAAAATTTTTTTCCCCCACACATATGACTGCTTTAGGTTCATTGCATATTCAGGAATTTTTACCATGAGATGAACTACCAATAGAAATTTTAGTTATTACTTTAAGAATAGCTTTTTGTCCAGTACTTGAATATTCACTTATTACAATTAGCCTATTTAAATTAATCTGAAAATTCGATTACTATTTTACTGTCAAATTTAATACTCTACCAACAATCTTAGTTTACCCTGTAAATATTGGTGGGAAGGATTATTTGCATTCTTGAGTGGGCCCTGAGCATTCCAAATGCTCAGCTGAATTTAGATATAGGGCAACTGCTGTCGGCCAAGTCTCTTGTCTGTTACCTGGGTCCCGATCTGAGCTGGGCCAAGTCTCTGTCTGTCGCCTGTATCTCGATGTGAGCTGGGCCGGGTCTCTTTCTGTTGCCTGGGTCCCGATCTGAGCTGGGTGTGGGAAGCGCGAAGCAGCCATGGGGGTAGGAGACCTCCTTTAGAAGGGGGTGAGGGTTCAAGCCCCTGCAATGTTGGGGGGGGTGAGGGTCTGTGCCCCACTTCTGTTGCCCCCCCAAGTTCTCTCCTGATGGCCCCTCTGCGACTGTGCCTGTCTTAGGTTGTTCCTTCCTTGAGGAATCTTACCCGTCTCTGGCTAACCAGCCATCCTCCGGGGCCAAGCAGGGTGCTGTGAGGTTCAGTTCTGTCTCCTTGGTAGCCTATGACCCCGTGGCCTCCACACCCAGCACCTGCCTTGGGAACCCCTGGCCTGCTGGCAGGGTCCCGGTGCTGACCCATTTTAAATTTTTAAAAAATAATTTTAAAATATTTTTTCTTTTTTTGGTTAATCCACATATATATTTTTCCATTGGTTTTTAGAGAGGGGGGGGGGAAAGAGAGGGAAGGAAGGGGAGAGAGAGAGAAACATTGATGTGAGAGAGACACAACAGCGGGGAATTAAATCTACATCCCAGGTACCTGCTATTGACCTAGAATTGAACCCAGGGACCCTTTGGTGCACAGGCTGACACTCTAATCACTAAGCCACAGTGGCCAGGGCCCATTTTAAACGTTTTGAGGAAACTCCATACTGTTTACCACAGTGACTGCACCAATCTGCATTGTACTAGGGCACTCTTTTCTCCATATCGTAGTCAGCATTTGTTTGCTTATTTATTGATAGTAGCCATTCTGGCAGCTGTGTGAGGTAATACCTCATTATTGTTTTAATTTGCATCTCTCTGATGATCAGTGATGTTGAGCATTTTTTCATATCTATTGGCCATCTGTATGACCTCTTTGGAGAAGTGTCTATTCAGGTCCTTTGCCCATTTCTAAATTGTATTGTTTGTCTTCCTGGTGTTGAGTTGTATGAGTTCTTTATATATTTTGGAAGTTAACCCCTTATCAGATGTATCATTGGCAAATATGTTCTCCCATACAATGGGTTTCCTTTTCATTTTGTTGGTGGTTTCTTTTGCTATGCCAAAACTTTTTAGTTTGATGTAGTCCCATCTGTTTATTTTTTCCTTTGTTTCCCTTTCCCTAGAAGATGTATCCGTGAAGATACTGCTACATAAGATATTTGAAATTTTACTGCCTATGTTTTATTCTGAGATTTTATGGTTTTGCGGCTTACATTTAAATCTTTTATTCATTTTGAGTTTATTCTTGTGTATGGTAAAAGTTGGTGGTCATTTCATTTTTTTGCGTGTACCTGTCCAATTTGCCCAACTCCATTTATTGAAGAGACTACCTTTACTCCATTGTATACTCTTGCCTCCTTTGTCAAATGTTAATTGACCATAAAGGTGTGGGTCAATATCTGAGGTCTCGGTTCTGTTCCATTGGTCTATATGCCTGTTCTTATTCCAGTACCAGGCTGTTTTTCTTACAATGGCTTTGTAGTATAGTTTCAACGGTATTGTGATCCCTCAAACTTTGTTCTTCTTTCTCAAGATTGCTGAGGCTATTCAGGGTCTTTTTTGATTCTATATAAATTTCTGGAATATTTGTTCTAGATCTGTGAAATATGCCACTGGTATTTTAATAGGGATTGTGTTGAATCTGCTTTGGGTAGTATGGACATTTTAATTATGTCAATTCTTCCAATCCATGAGCACTGTATATGCTTCCACTTGTTTGTATCTTCCTCTGTTTCCTTTTTCAATGTCCTAGATTTTTTCCAAGTATGGGTCTTTTAGCTGCTTGGTTAAGTTTATTCCAAGTATCTTATTTTACTTTTGTTATTGCAATGGTATTTGGGATTTTTTTTTTTAAGTTTCTCTTTCTGAGTTCATTATTGGTGTATAAAAGTGCCATAGATTTCTGGATGTTAATTGTGTATCCTGCTACTTTGCCAAATTCAGTTATTAAATTTAGCAGTGTTTTGGTGGAGTCTTTAGGGTTTTCTATGTACAATATTCATGTCATCTATTAATAATGAGAGTTTTACTTCCTCCTTTACAATTTGGATGCCTTTGAATTTTTTTTCTTGTCTGATTGCTGTGATTAGGACTTCCAGTACTATCTATATATATAAAAGCCTAAGAGACCATTATGACTGGTTGACCGAACAACTAGTCAACCAGTCACTATGACTCGCACTGACCACCAGGGGGCAGATGCTCAATGCAGGAGCTGCCCCCTGGTGGTCAGTGCGCTCCCACAGCCAACCTCCCCCAATTGGCCCAGATCACTGGCCAGGCCAAAGGACCCCACCCATGCACGAATTCATGCACTGGGCCTCTAGTGTTGAATAAGAGTGGTGAAAGCAGACATCTCTGTCTTGTTCCTGTTCTTAGGGAAAATGGTTTTAGTTTTGGACCATTGAATATGATGTTGGCTATAAGTTTGTCATATATGGCCTTTATGATGTTGAGGGGCGCAGGCCACCTGCAAAAAAAGTTGTGTGTACTTTTTTACTGTCTTGCTATACATTCTAACTGACTAAGGAATTGGAAAGCTGAAGGAAGATATTTTGTGGGAGCTAGAGAAGCTGTGGGTTGGGTGCTGCTCCATGTGAACAGGGTGAACAAGGTAAGCCAGAATGTCAGTAAACACACACACACACACACACACACACCCCACACAAACATACTTGCATTCATACATGTGATGGCGCAAAATAACTTAATAAACTCAACTTTCTGATTCCAATCATCCAAAAATTCCATGTAAAATTCTTAGATATTATGACCAACATGAACATAGCAGGGTTATTCAAATAAACTTGGGCTACTATTATTAGTAAAATGTGGGGCTGGATAGATCATAGTTTTGACTGGGTGACAATTTCTATGTGCCTAAATAAATAAAATGAGTTAAGATTATTCAATTTTATGTACTATCTAATTCTGCTACAATCCTTTATATCTAGCCTCACAGTAATCCTAGCCAATAAAAGAGTAATATGCAAATTGACTGTACCTCTGCTACACCCACAAGTCACGCCCACCAGCCAATTAGGAGCGAGTATGCAAATTAACCCAACCAACATGGCTACGGCCATGGAGTGAACAGGAGGCTTGGGTTTCCCTGGCAATGGAGGAAGCCAAGCTTCCTGCACACCCTCACTGGCCCTGGACTCCACTCAAGGCTACAAAGTTTCAATTATAGAAGATAAATAAATTCCAGATACCAGGGTCTCCACTTGGGTCGCCGGGGGGTGTGGCCAGCCTGCAAACCACCACAGGCCCCTCACCCAGGCTGCCCCATGCCCCAAAGGAACCCCCACCCTGATCCAGGACACCCTTCAAGGCAAACCAGCTGGCCCCCACCCATGCAGCAGGCCTCTGTCCTATCTAATAAAATAGTAATATGCAAATTGACCATCACCCCAATACGCAAGATGGCTGTCCCCAAGTGGACACAAGATGGCCACCACAAGATGGCCAGCAGGGGAGGGACCAGGTCTGCAGGGGAGGGCAGTTGGGGGGGACCCAGGCCTGCAGGGGAGAGCAGTTGGGGGAGACCAGGCCTGCAGGGGAGGGCAGTTAGGGGCAAACAGGCTGGCAGGGGAGCAGTTAGGCATTAATCAGGCTGGCAGGGGAGTGCTTAGGGGGTGATCAGGCTGGCAGGCAGAAGCGGTTAGGGGCAATCAGGAAGGCAGGCAGGTGAGCAGTTGGGAGCCAGCAGTCCTGGATTGTGAGAGGGATATCCAACTACCCGTTTAGGCCTGATCCTACCGGACATCCCTTGGGGGGTCCCAGATTGGAGAGTGTGCAGGCTGAGCTGAGGAACACCCCTCCCCCCATGCACGAATTTTGTGCAGCCGGCCTCTTGTACTTTATAAAAAAATATTTGCCTTCTTGTTGCAACACTTTAATATCTTAGAAGGAAGTAATACAAAATTGGTGTCATTATTGGTTTTTCTCCTATGTGGATTGTAATTTCTATACACCATAGATCTCATCTTTTCTTAACAAAGTGTTCATCAGCTAATAAGAAACGACTTTTCTTTGATAAATGGTATCTATGAGAGAATTTTCTGTCAGAAGTCTTACATGGCAAGATTACAATATTAACATGTTTTCTAAGATAAAGATTCACATGAGAGTTGATTTCTTTAATGAAGAGATACAATCATTCCTAACTACTGGGGAGAAAGTTTACACAGTAGGTGAAGAGAAGTGCAAATTTGAAACTAATGACATACAAGAGAGCAATTCTCACAGACCAAGACTGGCTCATCGTGGTTTACTGGAAGGATTAATACTTCCTTTACATTTCAAAAGGGATTTTTAAAAAGGATAAAAGAGGTGGGAAAATCATCCCCAAATAAATATCAAATGTTAAAAATTGATATGATAACATATATGTTATTGCAATAGAAAAGTTGTAGAGAAAAAATTATTTTAATACCTTCTCTAACTGCCCATAACTAAAATTAAGAAGAGAAATGACAAGAGTTTGGGATTTTGCAGAAAAACCAAAAGAATAGAAAATAATGTGAGCATGTTTTACTCAAATTCAATCCCAGTCCCAAATTTCATATTTCCCAAAAAGGGAATATCTCAGAACATTGAATGACAAGTTGTAGCTGACATATCAAGATGAAGTAAATGCTTCATCCTAAAGTAAGATGTCCGACCCAAATTCCTATTTTTTACAGAAATGATCACAAAATTATTGGACTGCTGAGGTCCTCCAGCTCCAATGGGCAGAGCGTAGGGTTGCCTGATCCCTTCTTCATGCTCATTTAGATGTGCAGGGGCCTCCAGGAATCCTGCTGAAAGAGCAAACTGTCTTACCCCTGCAGTGGGGAGGCATAGTGACTGCAGTCGGCCAATGCTTCTTTCTAGAGAAGGATACTCTAGCAGGCTACTTTATGATGTGGTAGTATGAAAGACAATCTGTACATGAATGTGCTGATATGAACATTCATTTTCTTATTTTGAATTATTCTTTAAAAATCTAAGAATTCTATTTTACTCTAAATGGCTATTGCTTTATGAACCATCAGTAACAGGCAACAAAGAAAATGAGAATCCTGAATAAATTATTGACTTTCCTGCTGCATGAACACTCTTGTTTTGGACAAGCAGGAAGCATCATTATCAAAGGCTTCCTGACAATTCCACTGCCATTCTTATACCTGTAGATGATTAAAAGAAAGTATATAAAAAAAGAAAACAATCAATGACTCATAGTATAGCAATTTAAGATATTTTTATTCCTCTAGTACAAGTGGTTGATAATGGGGGGTCTTACAAACATGATTCAACTAATTCTTAGGATTGCTGTAAATATTTCTATGAAAGTAACCTTTCAATGATACACTTCCTATTAAAAACAGGATGCATTGAGAGCAAAGTAAATTCATGTTCTTTAGGAATAAGTTTTATCCACTCACTGAATTCTGGTATCAGAAATAGTAAAATTTGCTTCTTTCTTTCATTAGCACCATTATTCTGCTTTATTATTCTTGCTTAATAATCCTAAAAATCATGGCAGTTTTCTAGCACATAGCTGTGTGTGAGAGATAAATTAGTTACTCAGTGATTGTTATATGAATGGATGAATGAACAAACCATAACTCCTTAGGAAGAAGACAATAAGATAAAGCCACTTTTTTTTTCCCATAGGTTTTATTTCAGTACAAAAATTATATGGCCTAAAGCCCTCACTTTGACAATGCTACATTTTCATTTAGAGAGATGAAGAGCTGACCTGGTATATAGCTCTCATTTGTTCAATCCACTTGATTTAATTGTACAGTGTAAGACCCCAATTTATAATGGTTCTCGGAGTAACAATATTTTGAATAGCATGAAACTAAAAGAATATTTGATGTTACTTTTGGGGATTATAAGGCTAATGAGTGAGAATAACTCTATGCCCCACTTCAGGTGATTCATATGTCATAGGCGTTAGCAATCCAGCTACTGTCTTTCTTAAGAATAAATAAATTAATTAATATTCAGAGAACATATACTGAGTCCAAGGCCTGAGCCAGATGGATCCTGTTAGGTTATATTAAAAAGGATAAGACATTGATAGCTAAATAGTTAGAGATGGCAATGTATCCAGCGTAAAAAAAAAAACTTTTCAACATTAAGGTGGCAAGAAGATATGAGAACAGAACTTCCAAGAAAGCAACTTCATAAATGTTCCCAACTGGAACATGGATATGATGGCTAGAACTACAGCACTCATTCTGAGACCATAAGGGGTCTTGAATACCGTGATATAATCAAATTTGTTACTTAAGGAGGGGAAACCATCTCTGGAGATCAGTATGGATAAAGGATTACAGTGAAAAAGAGCTTTGGGTTATATTATTTCCTTTGTATATGAAAGCTAGTGAAGCTTGATGACAATTAGGTTATAGAATCAATAAAATAATTAGGTTAGAATGAGTCTTATAGAAGCAAAGTCAGCTGTGATATTCTATTAAATTAGTGATACCAAGAAATCTCTTCTGTTTCCACATATTTCCTACACTGAAGGATTTCCTACAATATAGCTTGAAATTTTTTTAGTAGATATAAAAAATAAAAAAGTAAATGCTCTGATAGAATTAACACACTGACTTAAAAGTCATGCCAACTAATAAAATACAAGTATTAAATCCATGCCTAAGATTCTGTTTTAATGGGCACTATCAGAAGAAGACAGGGAGGTACTTAGTACCTATAAGAAGTAATTATAAAGATGAGAAGGGAGATGCATAAAAGGGAGGTTACGAATACCAAAAAACACACCTATTATTTCAACGTTTTGTCTTTGAGATGGCTCTGAAAGACGAAATGCAGAGGAAGCATTTTGTTAATAAGTACTATCTAATCCAATTTAATGATTACTGCTTGCTAATCTATAATGTTCATAACAAAAATTATAGTCCTTGTTAATGTCCTCAAAATAAAGTAGGGGCTGGCTAAGTTTTGATATGTGAGTAAAGAAAGAGGAAACTAAAGATGCCTAAGGAAGACCACAGTAGGGGTTCCCTTGAGGGCCCCGGAAATGAGTTTTTGGAGTAGAGGGGAAGATCCTGCCACTTCTAGGAAATTAATGAACACCAGAGACAGGGGTGTGAAATTGATGACAGACTTTACCTTTGCTGTTTCTAACCTAGCTATGGACAAGCTGAACCAAAGCATGATAGACAAAAAGTGGGGACTTAATTGACCCGGTACAAAGACACAAAATCAATTTAGATAATCTACAAAGAAGAGAATCAGGTTTGACAACTTTCATTTTAGTCTGTTGACAAACAGTTTAACATCATACAATATGTATCTTTCATAAGGAAATACCTTTTTAAAAAATATACTTTTATTTTTTTAATTTTAGAGAGAGGAAGGGAGAGGGATAGAGAGACAGAAGCATCAATGATGAGAAGCATTGTTCTATATCCTGCACGCCTCTACTGGGGATGAAACCCGCAACCAGGGCCTGTGCTCTGCCCAGGAATTGAACCTGACCTCCTGGTTCCTGGGCCGAGACTCAACCACTGAGCCACACAGCCGGGCTCGACGTTCTGAGCTGCTTTCCCATACCTTAACACCGCCCACCTTGCCGCAGGGTGCACCACACCGCGCATGCGCTTATCCCTGTGCCAGTGCAACTGATGGCGCATGCGTCTTTCTCGCTGGAGCCTGCGGAGAAACACAGTCTGCGCCCGGCAATGACGTAGAAAGGCTGCGCGGTGATTCAGAGCAGACACGTTCTGCGGGAGCGAGTGTTTGCGGGTCGCAGTGATGGTGCATTGCGGTTGCGCCTTGTTCAGGAAGGTCCGTGACAGGTCCCCCTCCGCCTGATGGCCCAGGGCCGGGTGCTTCTAGCTTCACCTGGGGGCTCTGGTACCCCTCTCCCAACCCCCTCTTTCTATTTGGGAGTCTCCTGCTTTTTCCTACCGTGGTCTTCTCTCGGGGTGGTCTGGGAGGGGGGTGGGGGGTGTCTACCCGGCTCGGTTAGGACGGTTGTTTGGGGACAGGGTATGAGATTTTTTGAGGAATTGTGTGACGTGGGATGAAGAGCTGGGGTATATGTCTGCTTTTAGACATGCAATACTGTATACGTGGAGTGTAGGTTTGACTTTTGCTTTTGGCTCAAATCGTGTATTTTCCTTTTAAGAAATAGTATTCGTAGTCCTAGGCCGTTTACATATACATTTTATCTTCAGTGCATTGTTCTTAAAGGCTTTCTAAAGACGACTTTTCATCAGTGCTAGGTACATTCTTATCAGAGAGGAAGGGAGTGAGAGAGAAATGAAAATATGTAATAGGCTTGCCTTCTTGCAAGAAATTTAGGTCAGTTTTTGTGTAGTGTCGGTTTTAAAATCAAACGGTAAAAATGTAAAGTTGCTTCAAATTTAAAAGCCTCTTTGAGACCCTTACTAGTAATGTTTTTTGAAACTAGCCAGCATTATAGTTTGGGCATTACCTTATTACTAATGATGAGATTGAGGTATTTCTTTTAAGTTTGGCTTCTAAGTCTCTGAATATGTTCAATCTAAAGCAGTAAAAATGCAGAAACTACTGCATTTTGTTGTGGATAAAGATATTAACTTGTGTAACCTTACTGCCATGAAAAGTCACTTCCAATCAGTGTCATTTGCAATTGGAATCTAATTCTTCACTTACAGGTGATGGATTTCTGATATAGCCTCGCCAGAACCACAGCATAAGTTCACATACAGAGAAAAATGCTCTGGTTGGCCCTCAAGTTTATCTTTTATATATTTCTCCCACCCTGTTCTCTTACAACACTCTGTTTTATGAATTCATTTGCATACTTAAATGAGTCCCTGCACTTTGATTCTTTGCTACTACGACCCATGCACCGCAACCTCAGGTCTGAACTGCATCGGCATCACCAAGGGAGCTTTTGCTAGATGTCCTGGCTTGCCATAGCCTCCCCTCTCCTACTCCAGAGTATATCAGAAAGGTCAGCGGAGTATATGTATTTTGCAAAAGGTTTACAGATGTTTTCGATACTTGCAACTACCCTAGATGACTAAAGATGTGAAGATTATTAATTTAAGAAATTACTCTGTAAGGAATCTTGATAGTCTGAGAGTTAATACATAGGCTTTTTCCTGCAGGAAGGTCTTGATTTAGTCAGGGAAACAGAAGTAAATACTAAATGCTGTATAAGATTTCAGAAAGTGTACTAATACCAATAGAGGTATAATCAAAATACTAAGAGGTGGGCAAAGTTGATAAGTGTTGATTAAATGAATTAAGAAAGACATCAGCAAATGGCATTCAGGTGGGTTTACGGTAGAAAAGAACAAATGACAGAAGTAGAGGAGAAGCATGAGCAGAGTGGCATGGAGGTGTGAAAGTATAACTAGTACAGAGCAAAAGAGGAAAAACATAGGGTTGAACGAATGGAAATGAACTGAAGGTAGGTTAACAGTTTTGAATATAGTACTGAGCATTTTATTTTGTTTTTAAATATATTTTTATGGATTTTAATATATTTTTATTGAGAATCATTGATTGGCTGCCTCCTGCACACCCCACACTGGGGATTGAGCCCACAACCCCGGCATGTGCCCTTGATCGGAATCAAACCCGGGACTCTTCAGTTCACAGGTTGACGCTCTATGCACTGAGCAAAACTGCCTAGGGCAGTACTGAGAATTGTAGACTTTACTTCATAAACAGCAAAACATACACAGAGATACAAAAACCCTTGAATAGTTTTTGGATAAGGGAGAAATATGCTTAGAGATCCATTTTTGGAAAAATAGCTCAGTCAGCAAAATGCAGGGTGGGTTGAGGAAGGAATTACTAGACACTGATAGACCAGTTAGGAGCTAATGTAACGGTTAAGGTACTAGGGCAGTTTGTACCAGGAAGGAAAGAGCTAGGGCTTTGGGAAAAGAAGCAGGTATAATCAAAGATTCTCACATGTAGACTCCATGAGTAGTAAACTAGTTTCCATTATTTGAAAACATTGGAAGAACAGACTTCACCTAAGGAAAAGTTTGGTTCTGTCACAGTAACATGTATTTGGGATGACTTATCCTTTCAATACCCAGGAACAAGTTACATATTTGAGGGGTCTCTAATATAAGTTAAATACAGATCTCGTTCTCAGTTGCTCTAGACTATTAAGCTTACATCTTGGTGATGTCCAATAGACATAGAGAATATCTCACCTAGGTAATAGTTACTGGTACAGGCTGAAATCACCCAGGGGAGACAGTCTAGTTTGAAAAGTGGACCAGTGTCAGAGACTTTGAGGATAGGTGGGACAACCGTTGATAATGGGGTGGCGGGGGGGGGGGGCGGGGAGAATAAAGGTTTTAAGAGTTAAATGGGAAGAGGAGGTCAGACAGGAGATGAACTGAGAAAAGACTTTAAGTTTTGCATCCAGGAAGCCCTTTTTTACTTTTTCAGGCATTTTAGTGGCAACAAATAACTAGAACGTTCTTACTGGTAAGCACATTTGGTGTACAAATGTTCTCTTTCTCTCTCCTCTTTTTAAGTATGGAAAATTCATTGATAACCTAAGACTCTTCGCCAGGGGAGGAAGTGGTGGAATGGGTTACCCTCGCTTAGGTGGAGAAGGTGGAAAAGGTGGTGATGTCTGGGTTGTAGCCCACAAAAAAATGACTTTAAAACAACTTAAAGACAAATATCCTCAGAAACGGTTTGTGGCTGGAGAAGGAGCAAACAGTCGGTGAGTATTTATTGAATGACTTAGATTTTATGAAAGTAATCCCTCCCAAAAGGAAAAAAAATTAAAAGATAAAGTTGTAATTAGTGATTTGAAGTAAATTATATCCTGTATTTGTAACTGAGCAAAAATCTTCATTTGTCTCAACTCTATTAAAGATAAAAGATAGTTACTAAGAAATGTTTTGGAGCATTCATACTTTCTTTTATCCTTTTTTTCTCCCAATGTCTGTTTGTATTTGTTTGCACTTCCTCTGTAGAAACAGAAAGTGAATTCCCACTGTTTTCTTCTTTTAGGAAACCTTTCTCAAATCTCAACCAAGCTACTCCATCCCATCACCACCAGTGGTTCCACCAGCATTTTACAGGCAGTGCTGAAAATTTAGAGCCTGTTTCACTGATATGTCTTACATGTTTTTCCTTTTGCTTCTGTTTTGTTCTTTCTGTGAGAAACCTTTCCTTTATTTTTCATTAGTGTTGTTATTTTCTGTGGAGCATACTATGTTGGCCTCAAAATATCAGAAGAATTTTTTCTTTTGTTATAAAGAAAATGAAGAAAAAAATTCTTAAAGCTTCCATTAAATTGCAGGCTATGATTCATCAGGCCTATCTTATTCTGTTATTCCAAAGGAGGTATTGGTATAACAGCTAGATTTTATGTCTGTTTCTTTTTTTTTTCCTCCCCACAGAAGTGTTTTGATATGTTTATTTGTCATAGTTCCAGATGCTGAAATGTGACACTTACTTGGGGATGGATATAAGTAAAGGATAGAGGCTGGGATACTAAACACCCTATTAACAGACACTCCCCACAAAAAAAACCCTCAAATTATCCTGCCCAAAATATGCAGCAGCACCCCCTGCTTATAAATGAATCTTTGGGGAAATCCTTTAAATTTCTTTTGAGCATTTTGTTTTATGAGACCATTTTATAGGACAAATTTTGAGAGCCTTATATTTGTTAGAATTCAGTAATTAAAGTTTTGAATACAAAATGTTATTTTAAAATGTTTAGATCAGTGGTATACTTAAAGATGGTATGCAATGTTTAAATGTTAAGAGAGATTTAAATAGAACATATTTCTTACTGCATTGTGTGTTGAATTTTTAGAACAGAGAGGCTTAAATCTAAAGGATTAATAGGAACCAGCTGGGTGAAGGGGAGAAAAAAGCATTGCAGAAAAGGTAACATGAGCAAAGGCCCAGTGATAGAAGACAAGTAGCGGTATAAGACACTAAAAGAAGGCCAGTGTGGCTGGAATGCAGAAAACACAGAATATAGAGGAAGATGAGACTGGAAAGATAGGTACAGGCCAAACTTTAATTCAGACAGTCATTGTTTATGAAATATTACAATATTCTCCAGTTTGGTCTCTCGTCTTCAGTCTTAGTCATCACCTTCAATCCATTCTTTATCCAGTTATTCCTAGAGTGATTTTTCTGAAACATCATCTTGTTAATGTCACTGGCCTACTTAAAATCCTTCCATGTTCCCTGTCTAAGGTAATCTTCAAACTTTCCAACAGAGCATATCTGTCTCTTCATGATCTGGACTACAGTGTCTTTAGTTCACAACACGCTACCACAATTGTAGCAGTGTTATGCTAGAAATAACTGTTATTTCTCCAAACAGTTTGTTCCTTCCTAATCCAGTATGGGTGTGTGTATACACACATATAAATATACATATATACATATATACTTGGTTGGCCAACAGATCCTTTCCTGCCTTGCCTGGCGAAGTCCTGTTTCCCTTTCAAGTCTTGGTTTAAACACTACTTCCCAAATATAGATAACTGAGTAAGATTTTAATTTCATATATTTAATAACATGTCTACTAAAAATCAGACTACTTTTGTTCATCATGAAATCATCTCCCAGTAAACTGGTTTATGCTTGTTCAACTATGAACATTATCAAATACTGTTTCAACTATTTAAAAAACTATCCAATGTTATTGTGAAATTTAAGTGTCAGTGTTTTTTAAAAAGATGTTTTAATAGAAAGTTCACCAATGGTAATGAATAAGAATGAAATTAAATCTTGCCTCTACAATCTAAAAATTGCAACACATATCCCAATAAGAAGTGTTCTATTTAAGTCTTTCTCTACTATATTTCTAATTCATCCATTACTGTCAACCCGATTCATTCATTCAACTAATGTTAATTGAGTATCCACTATGTACCAATCACTGTACTAGATGCTTAGGATACAATGATGATCTAAAGTAATATGTTCTCTCCCCTTCTGTAAGTTACTGTAGTGTAGTGGGAGAGCAGACATTAATCAAACACCTGAAAAATGAAAAACTATAACTGTGACAAGTCATATGGATGAGAGAGCCTACACATGTGTGTGGGTCTGGGAATTCTGACCTATTCATGGAGTTCAGGAATAAAAAGGTTTTATAAAAGGTCACCTATAATTTCAGAAAAAGCCTGTATTAACCTTTTCTTGACTTTTCTTAGACTTTTCTGTGTGTTTACACAAATGTAATCTTGTGTGTGTGTAGATAGTTTGGGGATACAAAAATGAGAGGACAATATTCTGCAACCTCCTCTTTTCACTTAACTTTTTCTGTGCTGTTTTTACTATGGCTGCAGAGTATTATAGTATTGGAAATAATATTATTTTGTCATTCATCTATTTAGCTAATTATTGATTTTTTTACTGTTATACTCAATGTAACACACATTCATGTATATATAGTAGTTTACATGTTTGTTCAATTATTTTTTTTTAGGATAAATTCTCAGAAGTGAATTTACTAGTTAGAAGTTTGTACCAATTTATTCTCTCATGAGCAGCTAGATGAACCCCCTATAATTAAAGTACTGTCAGTTGAGGTCAGTTTTTTAAAAGCTTTGTTATTCAATTGATTTTTCTTTTTCTAGTTTATTTGTGTACATTTCAGGTGTACAATATATTAATTTATTGTGATTTGTAATGACTTTTGGTGGTTAGCTTGGTAACTTAAATTATTACTTAATATTATTTTTATTGGGATATGATAGTCTAAAATGCAAATAAATAATTAGGGATAATTTTATTTTTCCTTTATATTTGGCCATTTAACATCTACATCAGAAGAGTTGGTTGCCAGTCTTCTTTATAGGCCATTATATTTGCTTGAAGCATAAGCCATTTAATTTTGTGGGTTTTCCTTAGTTTATCTTAGATTTATTTATTTATTTATTTATTTATTTTGTAGTGTTAGTGCACTGAAAGGCTCCAAAGGCAAAGATTGTGAAATACCTGCACCTGTGGGTATTTCAGTAACGGATGAAAATGGTAAAATTATAGGTAAGTATACTGTAGATTCTGAAGTTGGGTTTGGGAGTTGTGGGGAATAGCACCTCTTGAGTTTCAGAATTTTTTTTTAAACATTAACTGCTAATTTATGAAAGAACTTTTTAAAGTGTATGTAAAGGCTGTTCAAAATTAACTGCTAGATTTCAGATTATTTTAAAGATGTAAGAGTTATTTAACTTGTTTTTAAAACATAAACTAATCTCTTTCAACTGTATACAAAAGTATTTTCCAGGGTCAAGCTTTTTCTTTTCTTTTTCTTTTTTTTAATTGATTTCAGAGAGGAAAGGAGAAGGGAGAGAGAGAGAATTGAACCACGACCTCCTGCTTCACAGGTCAATGCTCAACTAGTGAGTCATTCCGGCCAGGCCAGGGTCAAGCTTTTAATAGAAATTTCTGGTATCTATTTCTGAAAGAAAAATGTCATTAGCGGATTAGCTTCACTTACTAATCTTGGTTCTAAGTGTCTTTATCTCTCTTTTTAAGGAGAACTCAATAAAGAACAAGACAGAATTTTGGTAGCTGAAGGAGGACTTGGTGGTAAATTCCTTACAAATTTCTTACCATTGAAAGGCCAGAGACGAATAATTCACCTTGATCTAAAACTTATAGCTGATGTAGGTCTAGTGGGGTAAGTATCAGTCATATCTTTATTTTTATACTTCCAGAGAGATAGTTCATGAAGAGGAAATAAACATAAATTGTAATTTGGGGCCAGCATTATTTCTCTTTTACGGAATTTGTGCATTGTTGGTATACTTAGAGAATATGCTGTTAAATGTAGTTATTTTCACAATGTCATCATAGAGTTTCATATTGACTATTCATATATCAAAGATCATAACAATTGAGTAGGCTAGTGAAATGTTAGAAAATGAATAAAGAAAAAGATCAATCAAAAGCAGTAGTATAAGAAAGCAAAACAATGTAACCAGATATTAAGGAATAAAATGAGAAATCTGAACAACCCACACTTTTAAAAGTATATAAAAAGAAGGGAAATGATTAAGATATTCCTTTTTTAAAATAAATTTTTATTGATTTCAGAGAGGAAGGGAGGGGGAAAGAGAGATAGAAACATCAATGATGAGAGTGAATCATTGATTGGCTGCCTCCTGCATGCCCCTTACTGGGGATTGAACCCGCAACCCGGGCATATGCTCTTGACTGGAATTGAACCCGGCACCCTCCAGTCTGAAGGCAGATGCTCTATCCACTGAGCCAAACCTTAACAAAGGTATTGATGTATCATTAATCAGATGGCTCAAGGCCCAAGGCTGGTACAGACAGTCCAACCATCAGATTTACACACTATTGAGCACCAAGTTGGATCTTGCAATGACTGTTTTCTGATCCTTTACGCTCTGCTTAGGATTTGTCCATGCTCAGTACTGTAGACAACCTTACAGTGTTATCCTCTTCCACCAGCCTCCTGTGTTTTCATCACACAGTGCTGTTTAGCGTTGGATTTGGAGTGCTTGCACTCAGCCAACTGGAGAGCTAGATTGCAAGATACAGAGTAGATAAAGGAAGGGAAAACGTTAGCTTTGCATTTCTTCTCTCTCTCTCTCTCTCTCTCTCTCTCTCTCTCTCTCTCTCTCTCTCTCTCTCCCCCCCCCCCCTCCCCCCGCCCCTCTCCCTGGCCCCATTTACAGCATTACACAGTGCTTGATAGAAGGCCTAAGCAAAAGGTAGGAGAAACTGCTGCCACATTTAGTACCAAACTGCCATTCCATTCCTTGCCTTCCATAGGTTCTTTCTAAGCTCTTTTCAGCTTCCTCTCCAGCCACCTCACTGCTTCTTTACCAGACTCTTCACTGTGAGTCTCTCCTCTTCCCATGCCTATCGAGGTCTTACCAGCAGTGACTTGGAGTTCAAAGAGGTTCCTGCTGAAGTTCTAACAGGGAAAGATGTGATCCTGGCATTCAGTCTTGCCATTCACATGTAATTTCCCCCCAATAAAACATAGTCTGAGGTTTATGAGTCATAGGCCCTGTAATTCTATATATTTTTCAAACATTACCAGTTTAATAAGGTTTTATGGATACAGCTGAGAATCCAGCCATTCACTTTCTCATTTAGTAGAAAAATGAGTTTCAAGTTCCATAAAGACACCTTTACAGACTAAGAAAAGCCCAGCAGGGCTGAGCAGTAAAAGTTGGGTGGCCTGGGGGACTCAGTGAGACTATTTGTATTAGAATCTCCCGTCCTCAGGAGGCTAACTAGCTACTCTTGGGTACGTTATACTGTCTCTCTAAGTTTTTGTTCTCTCATCTTTAATAGTGAATAGGGAGTTCTCACCTGAAGATGTTGGTAAGATATTGCATTTGCAGTACAACACAAGCTTTGGATTTATGAATGCTCTGTGAATGAATGGTAACTGCTATCATCATTATATTGCCACTTTATAAGAGGCCACTATAGTGAAATGCTAAGCTTTTCAGAAGTGGGTTTGGAATTACAGTAAATAATTAGCACATCATAATTCTTAAGCACAATGCTTAACATTTTTCTAGTGCTTTTAAGTTAGGTAGCTTTTCTTAAAAAGTTACTATTGTGAATACCAGCATAAGCAGAAATCCTTTTAGCTAGTCTCAGCAGTGAAGTGAACCTTTGAAGAAAGGTATATAACATATACTTGTACTGCTATTGTCAAAGCTGACCTTTACATAGGTTGGATTTCAGCCTCTAAAATTTTCATTCCGTTCTTTTTAAGAAAAATCTCAAATCTCTGTTCTTTAACCATTACCATCCTTTTTCTTCTCATATTTTGATCTTTTGGAAATACAGTAGATGCTTACATCTTTACTATTATGAAAATAGGATATTGGAAAAAATAAGCAAGTCCAACTAGATGATCACGGATAAAAGGTTGCAATTTACTTTTTAAATAGTTACAAGAGACTGGGTTTAACAGGATATAAGAAAATACTGTATTTCCAAGGGAAGCAAGTCATTAAGAAAGCTCACATAATTTGATTCTAAATTTATTATAGAAATATTTTAATGAAAAAATGATTAAAAGAGATCTATTAAGAGCTTATAAGTTTTTATAGAATTCAAAACTAATATTTGCAAAATATTACACTGTTATTCCAAATGAAAGTTTGGCAGAGTTTTGAAAGAAGAGCTTTCTCAAATTTGAAGGACAACTCTGCGAAGGTAGGTATCACATTTGTCTCATTGATTGCTATTTTTCTGGTGCCTATGATATTGATACAAGTCAATGTTCAATAAATATTTGTTGGATAATTTTTTTATTCAGATATAATTGACATATAATATTATCAGTTTCAGGTGTACAACATAGTGATTCAATATTTGTATATTACAGCATGATCACTATAAGTCTAGTTAACATCTATCACCATGCCTAGTTATGAATTTTTTTTCTATGATGAGAAAGTTTAACATTTACTCTTATCAACTTTTAAATATATAATACAGTATCATTATATAGTAGTATTTACTATAGTCATCATACTGTGTATTATATGGCCCATGACTTATTTATGTTATAACTAGAAATTTGTATCTTTTGACCCCCTTCACCATTTTCCCTAACCCTACATCCCCACCTTCAGCAACCACTAATATGTTCTATCTATGAATTTGATTTTTTGTTTATTTAGATTCTATGTATCAATGAGACCATATAGTATTTGTTGTTCATGGTCTGAGTTATTTCACTTAGCACAATGCCCCACGGTCCATCTGTGTTGTCAAAAGTGGCAGTATTTCCTCCTTTTTACAGTTGAATAATACTCTTTAAAAAAAGTCAATTAAAAAAAGGGTTTTTTAGACCCACTAAACAATATAAGTAGTATTTTATCAGCGTTTGCTAGAGACTGTAGATTGGTATTTTTATTAGTTTAGAGGTATTAGTTTCTTTTTGTTGTCCTATGCTTTGCTAGTTTTATTTACATAATTTGAATTATTTATTCATAATACTAAAACATTTTCAGTGTCCAGTATGAATTTATCTTTACCTGTTTCATAAGTATATTTTGTTACTCAAGTTTTTCAAGATTATTTTAAAGTTAATGCTCTTCTTTTAATCCCAGAAACGTTCAAGAAATTTGCTTTTTAAATGTTAAGAATTTAGAGATAAACAATATTAATAGTATGATATTTGTTGAAATGTATAAATTCATTTTCTCATTTCAGATTCCCAAATGCTGGAAAATCCTCTTTGCTAAGTAAAATTTCTCATGCAAAACCTGCAGTTGCAGATTATGCATGTAAGTATAATTTGTTTTGTATTTTAATGTGTATTGGTGAATTTTTAAAACTAATCTTTCTCGTAGTATGAATAAAATGACAACTCATGAGCGTAGCCTTAGGAGTTTGAAATCTCTTGGCAGGATATATACATTTCCCATTAATCTTTGAAACTTCTGCTGCCCTCAGCAGTTTCTAGTACTTGTTACTTTGTTACATTTACTTTTCTGTTGCATAATTATTTATTTGGTTTAGTTATGATTTTATGAGGCTAGTGCAGGATTGGTGAGGCTTGAAGATAACTGAATGCGAAAGGACTAGACCAGACGTAGTGATAGAAGGCTAAATTCTGGCCCACCCACCATGCTTCTTCAGGTGCAACAGAGGAACTTTGAGGCCCACTAATTAGATTGGACTGTGCATATTATAAACATCTGTGTTTGTTCTTGTCCAAGTTTATTGTACATAGCAAAGATAATTGTACCTTCTGTATCAACAAATGAGAACATAATCTGAATTAACTTGTTCACAGAAAAGAAATATTTTTTATTTTATACATTATGCTAAGACAGTTTTGAGAATAACACCCTTTATTTTAGGCTTTATTTATTATTGCTTTTTTCATTTAGTTACAACATTGCAGCCTGAACTTGGAAAGATCATGTATAAAGATTTCAAACAGGTGAGTATTTTTAAAGTAAGACGCTTGTAAAAAAAATGACAATAAAGTAACGGACTTGGTTGGAAGTGCAAGTACTTGCTTTTGGTACTTGGACTTTATATTTGACTGTTTCTGTGGTGTTCGGGGGAGAGGGACAGTAGCAAGATTTTATTTTCAATAAGTGAGACTGTGATCAAGTCAATAATGAGTACTATCAGTAAATATTACATAAGAATGTAGCTTTTTAAAATAGATATTATTTTGTATATTTTTAAAAATTTACTGGTGTGACATTGGTTAATAGTTATAAGGTTTCAAGTGTATAATTCTGTGCTACATCTGTATATTACATCACATGCCCACCACCTAAACTTGACTCATCTTCCTGTGCCGCGCCAGCACAGCCAAGGGTTCAGGGAGCCTGAAGGAGGGCCGGTGAAGGATGAAGAAAAGACAGACAAAGAGAATAAGCTGGGTCTAGGTGGATCTTCTGTGCGTGACTGAGACCACAGAACAGATCCAGACTGCAAGCTGATGCTTTATTTTATGGTCAGAGGTAAACAAGGTAGTTTACAATGTTCTTGTGAGTTTCACTTGTTTTGACAGCACTTGCTGCACCTCCCACAGCCCATTAGCTACCCAGGAAAGAGCTAGGGAGCATCACAAGATCAAGCTTAATTATGCTTAGAGGACTGTGCCCTCCAAGCTGGGACTTGTTTGTGACTTTGCCAGCAGGTCAGTCTGAGGCTTAACCCTATAACCGCTCCCTACATCTTACATCACCACATATATGATCCCCTTCAACCTTTACTACCCCTCACCCCGCTTTCCTTCTGGTAACCAGCTTACTTGGTCTGTATCTATGAGTTTTTGTGTGTGTATTTTTCTTGTTTGTTCATTTGTTGCTTTCAGTGTTATGTCCCATATATGATTTCACTTATATGTGGATTGCACTCATGTGAGAATATAACTTCTTATTCTTTAAGTTCAGTTTGCCATAACATCATATCTTCTTTATTTTCTTTCTTTTTTTATATCCTCACCCGGGAATATGTTATTTTTTATTTTAGAGAGAGAAGAAGGGAGAGGGAGAAAGAAAGAGAGAAACATCAATGTGAGAGAGAAACATCGATTGGTTGCCTCCATATTCACCCCGACTGGATGACACTATGACACACCAACCAACTGAGCCACGTTGGCTAGGGCCTCTTCTTTATTTTCTTCCTTTTTAAAAAAATATACTTTTATTGATTTGAGAGAGGAAAGGAGAGGGAGAGATAGTAACATCAATGATGAGAGAGAATCATTGATTGGCTGCCTCTTGTGCACCCCCTACTAAGGATCAAGCCCACAACCCAGGCATGCACCTGACTGGGAATTGAACTGTGACCTTCCTGGTTCATAAATTGACGCTCCACCACTGAGCCATGCCGGCCGGGCTTCTTTATTTTCTTAATCTCTGTGCTCATTGCAAGTCCATATTTACGTCCATGTTTGATTATTAATTTTCATTTAACTAAAAACATTTTTTAAAGTTCATGGAGATGGTTTTATTTCATCTTTCTCTTTAGAAAAGTTTTAGTTGAATGGGATTTTGGCCTTATCTAACTATTAAAAATTATTTTTCTTCAATAAGGAAGAACTGTAGATCTTTTTGATAGACTAAAACAAAAATATGTAATGTACGATCTGCAGTCGTGTTTCTTGGTATTTGCCCAAATGAGTTGAAAACTTATGTCCAAACAAAAACCTGCACCCACTTGTTTGTAGCGGCTTTTTTGGTAATTGCCAAAATTTGGAATCAAAGTTGTCCTTTAGTAGATGAATGGGTAAATGTTGGTAAATCCAGGAAATGGAATATTTTTCAGCACTAAACAGAAATGTGCCACAAGCTATGAAAAGACACAAAGGAATCTTTTTTTAAATATTACCGGCACTTTATTTTTATTTACTTATTATTATTTTTTTTGTTGATTTCAGAGAGAAGAAGGGAGAAGGAAAGAGAGATAGAAACATCAAAGATGAGAGAGAATCATTGATTGGCCTCCTCACACCCCCTACTGGGGATCGAGCCTACAACCCAGGCATGTGCCCTTAACCGGAAGCAAACCCCGAACCCTTCAGTCCGCAGGCTGACGCTTTATCCACTGAGCCAAATCAGCTAGGGCAACACAAAGGAATCTTAAATGCATATTACTAAGTGGAAGAAGCCAGTCTGAAAGGTTGCATACTGTATGACCCCAATTATATGAAATTCTGGAAAAAGGCAAAAAAACTATGGAGATAAGAAGAAAAAAAAATCAGTGATGGCCAAGAATGAAGAGGAATGGAAGGAAGGGATGAATAAGCAGAGCACAGTGCATGTTTAGGGCAGTAAAACTATTCTGTATGTTACTATAATGGTGGATATGTGTCATACTTTTGTCAAAACTCACAGAATGTGCAAAACCAAGAGTGAATCCTAATGGACTTTTGGTGATGATGTATCAATGTTTCATATAATCCATTGACATATTTCAAAAGAAATAAGATTTATACTGATTTAACAGTGGTACAACAGTAAAAAATTAGTAAAATTTTAACAATTATATAGAATATTAAATACTAAGCAATTATAAATACAAGGTAATGTGAATATAGCAAACAACAGAGAAAAAGAGCATTGTTTGTAATTTTTAAGGGAAATTACTAGACAACCCAGGACATGAGACCTCTGTAGTGTACATTGCTTTGTCACATACTCTGAAATCTTTATTCACAGGAGCGGTATGTGTAGAGTGGTGTTTCCCATACCTTATTGCTATTCAGAATGATTTGGGTAGCTTAAGAATAACGATGATAAATGAAGCCTGCACCCTGGAGATTTGAAACTAGATTTCTTAGGTGAGGGCCCTGGGCATCTGTAATTTATAAAACTGATTATGATGTACAGTTAGTTTTGAAAACCACAGATGTAGGATAATGGCTAATAATGCTTATCATCTCCAAAGGAAAATACGGATGCTAGATCCTTTACTTTTTAAGGATGGTCAATAGTCCTCCTGATAGATTATGAATAGGAAAGGAACATTAACTACATGTAGAATTTAAAACTTAAAACTGTAGAGCTGTGCTAAGTAAATGCCAGCTGAATTAATATCTTTGAGCACATTTAAGAATTTGGAAAGCTGAAATTCTATGGAAACTTTACATTAAACAATGTAATTTATGGAATTCTTACTAGAATTTTGTGATTAATAACTGTTAAATTAATCCCTAAAGTTCCAGATTGTTACATTAATAATTAAAAATGGGACTCTAATTTCTGATAAGAAAGGATTTTGATTCTTAATACATTTTGTTGTAAAGGTATTTTGGCTTTATAAAGATGCAGTGGTAATCACAAGTCAGGACCTGTTGATACTCGAAATACCATGAAAATTTTTTATGTAATTCTACTTACAGTTTTCATGTATTTTTCTTTTTTTATCAAACCATTTAACTTTGTATTAGATATTGGTAGCTGATCTTCCTGGTTTAATAGAAGGAGCACATGTGAACAAAGGAATGGGCCACAAATTCCTCAAGCATGTAGAAAGAACTAAACATCTGCTTTTTGTTGTAAGTCATTATGTATAGCAATGCAGTATTTAACTGAATATGAAAATCAATGAATGTAGTTTTCCTAGAAATTTATAATAAAGTGGTAGCATATGTGATTCCACTAAGTCTGTTTAAATGGGGGTCAAATATCATAATCTTCGTTAGTAATATGGGGGTGGAAATGGCATTATTTACTATATCAGATGTAAGTTGGCCATATTTGTCAAGGTTTAATTCCTTAAGATTTTCACCATAGTACTGTATTATATAGTGTCTTTTTCCTATTTTATTGGTGGTGTTAGATTATACATAGCTGACCCTTGAACAACATGGGTTTGACCTGTGCAAGTCCACTTATATGCAGATTTTTTTCTATAAATACCTGTACTGTTTTTGATCCATAGTGTTGGGAGTCCACCAATGTGGAGGGCTGACTGCATGCATTGATCTATGCCATTTTATATACGGGACTTGAGGTTTTGGTGTCCGTGTATGGAACTAATCCCCCAAGGGTACCCAGGGACTGTAGTCAAGTTTTGGGGGAGGCAAAAATTATACACTTACTTTTGACTGTGCAGGGTGGAGTAGGTGTTGGTGTCCCTAACCCCCAAGGTGTTCAAGGATCAGCTATTTATGACACTGTTCATATTAATGTAAATTGTCTTATCCTAGTTTTCCATTGTATTAATGGTTGTGATTTTATCAGAATAATTATAGTTACCTTGACACTTCACTTTCTCTTATTTTGTTTTTTTTTTGTTAATCCTCACCTGAGGATATTTTTTCATTGACTTTTTTTAGAGAGAGCGGAAGGGATGGAGAAAGAAAGAGAGAGAGAGAGAAAACATGGATGTGACAGAGACATATCGATTGGTTACCTCCCACAGGCACCCCATCCAGGGCTGGGATCGAACTTGCAGCCCAGGTACCTTGACCAGGACTCAAACCGGAGGTCCTTTGGTGTGCAGGCTGGCGCTCTAACCACGGAACAGTGCTGGCCAGGGCTCTCTTATTTTGAATTACTAAATTACCAATATAATATAGATTGAGAAGTTTTTTAGCTTGAGAGAATAAAACATTTCAAAACAGAAATATGTAGCTAATCTTATGTTAAAGGCTCTTTCTTTCCCTATTTTATTTTAGGTTGATGTTTCTGGATTTCAACTTTCTTCTCGAACTCCATACAGAACTGCCTTTGAAACTGTATTACTGCTTACAAAAGTAGGTTTTCTGTTGCTCTTTTACTGCCTTCTCCATCTGTCTAATATATAGGTACATAAGACTGTATGAAATGACAATAATTTTAATAAAATATATTCCACCTTTACTGTTTGAAGCTTTGATGATAAAGAATTATCTAAATTTGCTGTCTCCAGTTCTTCAGTATTAACCTGCTCCTCAAACTATTGGAACCAATAAAACCTTCTTTATTGCATACTTCTCAAACCTTATCTTGCTTGAACTTTTATTCTTACCTCTTAGACTATTTCTCAGTCTATTTTTTATGCTCTTTCCTGTTTATTTTTTAAAAATATATTTTTATTGATTTCAGAGAGGAAGGGAGAGGGAGAGGGAGATAGAAACATCAATGATGAGAGAGAATCATAGGTTGGCTGCCTCCTGCACGCCCCACATGGGATCGAGCCTACAACCCAGGCATATCCCCTGATTATTCTTTAATTAGCATTCATTTAAGAAAATAGACTGATGACTGTTAAATCTGTATCTGATCCTCAGATCTTTTGGTTAAGTTTTAGACCAGCTGCCTCTTGGACATCTTTGATTGCATATCCCATTAACTTCTCAAACTTAATATGTTTAAAACTGATCCATTTTTCCCCCTTTTAACTCTTCCACTTCCTCCAGAACTTTACTGAGTATGTAAGCAGGAAACCTGGATAGTGGTCTTAATTCTCTTTCTCACCACCTGTATCAAGCCCTGTCAGTTTTATATCCTAAATTATGCTGAAGTCATCTGCTTTTTTCATCCATACTGTTTTAATCATCAACCCCTCTCATTAGAATGTTGCCCCTCCTATCTGGTCTCTTTGCTTTCAGTCTCATTTCCCTGTAATCCATTTTTTATGAGGCAGCTTGAGTGAGCTTTGTACAAGAACCAATCTGATGTTTGTTCTCTGCTTAAAATACTTCAATGGTGCCCCATTGCTATTAGGTTAAAATCTAACCTGACTGAGGCGTATGAGGTCTGGTAAGGTTGGACAATTTACTTAGCAGTCTATTTTTCCCTGCCTGCCCCTCTTCCATTCTATATCCAGCCCTATGATTTCTCACATCACACTATGTTTCTTAGAGATAAGAAACATAGTGTGATGTTTCTTATCTCTAGGACTTTGTATATTCTGTTTCCTTTGCCACTTTTTGCCTATTATGAATAAAAGTGCTGTAAACATTTGTGTACAGGTTTTTGTATGGACATGCCTTCTTTTGAGTATATGCGTAGGAGTGGAATTGCTAGATAAGTGTTAACTCTCTGTTTAACATTTTGAGGAACTGCTAAACTTTTCTAGAGTGGCTGCACCATTGCATCATTTTACAATTCTATTTGCAGTGTATGAGGTTTCCATTTTTTCCACATTAATATCTACGCTTAGATATTAATTGTTATTGTCTATCTTTTTATTTTAGCCACCCTAGTAGGAATGAAGTGGTATTTCATTATGGTTTTGATTTACATTTCTCTAGTGATTGATGATGTTGATCGTCTTTTCATGTGCTTATTAGCCATTTGTTGTCTTTGGAGAAATGCCTATTCAGATTCTTTGTGCTTTTTTTAATTGGGTTATTTGTCTTTTTATTGTTGCGTTGTAGGAGTTCATTATATTTTTGATTCAAGTCCCTTATCAGATATACGCTTTGCAAATGTTTTCTCCTATCAGTTGCTTTTTCACTTTCTTTATGGTATGTTTTGAAATACAGACTTTTAAATTTTAATTAAGTCTCATTTGTCTATTTTTCCTTTTCCTTATGCTTCTTGGTGTCATAGCTAAAAAACTATTGCCTAATTCCTGGTCATGAAGATTTTCTTCTATTCAATTCTAAATTTTATCTGTATGCTTAGTAGAATTCCAGATATTTGTATTTGGCTCAAGGCACAAATCACAGCTGTCTCTAGGATGTTATGTAAGCCAAAATATATTGACACATGACCTAACTATTAAACATTTTCTGAGTTTCCTTTGTTAATTAATTTTGTGGTGGTTGGGATATTGCATTTAAGAGATGTGACTGGGCTCTAGATTACCTAGGCCTACAAGGTAAAGAAAGATATTAACAAGTAGGTAACCTATATAGATATTTTAACAAAATTATTTGGTCTTTCTTTTTTTATTTAAAGGAGTTGGAGTTGTACGATGAGGAACTTCAAGCAAAACCTGCTCTCCTGGCAGTAAATAAAATGGACTTGCCAGATGCCCAAAATAAATTCCATGAACTGATGAACCAACTCCAGAATCCTAAAGGTAAAACTGAGTCATTCATTTAATGACAGTGTAATGAATACCTGATTTGCGCCAAGTGATACAATCAGTGGAAAAGAAAACTGACAGTTACTACTCTTAAAAAAAGTATGTTTGATGACAGAACCCATACCATATGAAACATTTACATAACATTACAATGTAATACCAAGTTTCAGAGTGTGTGATGTTCTGAATGAAAGGAGACAAAGAAGTAAAAGATCATTTGAGCTGAAGAGGTTAGGCTTCATGAAGAAGTAAAACGTAAACTGGGTCCTTACTAAGTTATTTGGATCAGAAGAGGAAAAAGTCAGTATCTTCCTATAAATCTTTCACCTTAACATATTTCACAGGTTCTACAACTCTATTCTCCTAGTACACCTTAAATTTAAAACACCTAATAGTTCTGAAGACGTACTTCATGCGTCTTTGCAATGTCAGCTCTGTGGGTCTTTGAAGGAGAACTTTAGTACATGTCTATGTACAGAAAAATAGATGCTGTTACTCCAAAAGGATTTATTTGTTTGAAATTTCTTTCTAAATGGACCACTTTGTATAAAGGAACTTAAAGGGTTTCTCCAGTCCAGCTGGTGTTGCTCAGTGGTTGAGTGTCAACCTATGAACCAGGAAATCGTGGTTGGATTCCAGGTCAGGTCACATGCCCGGGTTGTGTACTTGATCCCCAGTAGGGGGCATGCAGGAGGCAGCCGATCAATGATTCTTTCTCATTGATTCTTCTATTTTTCTCTCCCTCTCCTCCTTCACTCTGCAATCAATAAAAACAATTTAATAAATAAATAAAAATATAAAGGGACTCTCCACTCTTGAATATTGAACTTTGCAGAACTCTCTACCCTACAGTGATGATGCTTTCATTTTATTGCGTCTAGAAGAGAACTTCTTCACAGACGAGGAAATGTAGGGAGGATAGCAAGTGGCTAACATGTTTTTAAATAGTACTGATTTCTCTGTTTTTATCCCTGGGATAAAAATTGGGGAAAATAAATTATTATTAGGAATAGCAGACAACACCAGAAGGTTCTTTTTCTGCTCAAAAATATTTCCCTGGTGCAACTTACATATTGAAGCTGTCCTTGAGTTACTTTTGGGATATAAATATTCCCTGGAATTAGTAAATAGTCTTTTATTCTTTAATGTCATTTGCTTTATGAGATCATTAGATCTGTTTGCTAGATGGTCTTGCAGAAGGCGTTTTCAGAGGAGGTACCAGAAGAGACGGTAACTCCAGAGTTTGTGGCTGTTTTGGACCATCAAAAACAAATTTCTGAGTTTTGCTCTCTGGTCTTCTTGAGGGCAAATGAATCTCAGAAACCAAGCTCCCTGTTGGCTTTTCCATTCTCTTTCAGTCCAGCCTTTGCAGTTCGTGTCAGTATTGACCCATCCCATTGCCTGCCACCCCTCTTCCCATTGCCTTGGTGGCCTGGGAGAGGAAAAAGTAATAGAACATCTCTCAGCCACTGTGGAGTGATAGAGTAGACTCATCTGAAATGCTCTCCCCTTGATTTACCCCCACACCTTTCTCAATTTTCATATGGCTCCTCATACCAGTGTCTAAACTTAGGGGCCGTTAAAGGCCATCTATGTACGGAGGCAAGCTAGAGTATCCCAAATCATAAATGATGTTATTTTTATAGAAAGATTCTTTCAGAGAATCTATGTAGCCTCACTTTAGCAAACACCCTCTCCCCCAAAGCAACTTTCTTCTGTAAGTAAATCATCTGTGATTCTTTTACTTATACTTAATTTGGTTTAAAATATCTTTATCCAACAAATATCTACCATGTGTCAAGAACCTTACTGTTGTCACTACTAAAAACCAAGGTTTCTGAAACCATATTAGAAAGAAAAGGAAAAAGGAATTAAAAATGCTGTTTTAGGTATCTTGGTTCACAAATCAAACCTTTAACATAGTTCTGACTTACTTCAAAGACAGTGGAAACCAGCATAGTTTTGTGTGTTTTTTGTTTCAGATTTTCTGCATTTGTTTCAAAATAAGATGATTCCAGAGAGGACAAGGGAGTTCAAACATATCATCCCCATCTCTGCAGTCACGGGAGAAGGGATTGACGAATTGAAGAGCTGTATCAGGAAATCCCTGGATGAGCATGCAGACCAGGAAAATGATGCCTTTCATAAGAAACAGTTGCTTAATTTACAGATTTCTAATACAGTGTCTCATAGTGAGCCATTATCAAGGAATGCTGTTACTAGTTCCAGAATGGATACAATTTAAATCCATTAAAAATGAACATGAAATTGTGTTCATTTAAAAACTTTTCCAGAGTATTATGTATTCCACAGTTATTACTAACCTTCTGATATATACACCATCATTTGAGAACCAGCTCTTTTTAAGTTGTTTATATATATAAGTGTATCAATAATTTAAAAAAGTGAAAGCTGAAAATGACAGTTTATAATTTTATAGCCAATCTATAATAAAATCCTCTGATGTTTCTGTACTTATGATGTCTCTAGTGAGATAATTTTTTAAAAATATGTGAAAGGATTTCTCAAATATTATTAAAGTAAGCAACTAGGCATTGTTTGTTTTGAGTCCATCATGTACCTGGTTCAGTTATGAAGAGTTCTCATTTTAAGAAAATCTAAAAACCCTAAATTTGAACATAATGTTCAGTGATAACAAAGATCACTGATAATATTTAACAGACAGCAGCAAATAAATTTCAGCTTTTGGAAAATTTTTCTTTTTATTTACTTTAAACTTATTTATTTATTTTATTGATTTCAGAGAGAGGGAGAGAGAATCATAGATTGGCTGACTCTTGCACACCCTCCACTGGGGTTCAAACTTGCAAACTGGGCATGTGCCCTGACTGGGAATTGAACTGGTGACCTCTCGGTTCCTGGGTCAGTTCTCAACCACTGAGCCATGCACTGGGCTTAAACTTATTTTTACTGTGGAGAGTATTACAGATGTCTCCCATTTTATACCTCCACCCAGCTTCTGTCCCACCCCAGGCCTTCACTGCACTATTGACTGTGTCCAGGGGCTGTGCATATATGCATATAAGTTCTTCCCACGGCCCCTACCCCCCTTCCCTTGTCAATCTGTTTCATGCTTACATGTCTCTGGACTTATTTTGTTCATCAGTTTATTTTATTCATTAGATTCCATATATAAGTGAGATCATGTGCTATTTGTCTTTCTTTGACTTGTTTACTTCACTTACCATAACTTCCAGGTCCATCCATGCTGTCTCAAAGGATAAGAGATTATTTTTTGCAGTTGCATAATATTCCATTTTGTAAATGTACTGTAGCTTTTTTATCCACTCATCTATAGCACTTTGGCTACTTCCAGATCTTGGCTATTGTAAATAACGCTGCTATGAATATAGGTGTGCACATATTCTGATTGGTGTTTCATAATTTTTAGGATATATTCCCAGGAGTGGGATTGCTGGGTCAAATGGCAGTTCTGTATTTAATTTTTTAGGAAATTCCATACTGTTTTCCACAGCGGCTGTACCAGTCTGCATTACCACCAGGGGTGTACTAGGGCTCCTTTTTCTCCACATCCTCGCCAGCACTTACTGTTTGAACATTTTCTTTAAGTATAAGAGTATTTTTTCTTACTTTGGAGCTAATTGGTGCATGACTCATTTTTTTATGGCCTAGTCTTTTTCATTGTCTACTTTCACATTTTAGTAAAGAGAAAATAAAATAGGAAGTGCAAACTTTAAACAATATTTTCAATCATAACTTTATTCAGATAATAAATTCTGAGTTTCAAAAATATTTATAAATTGGACATTTTTCTTAATGAGTTTTATTGTAAAATATACATGTTCATGGTAAAATACAAAATTTAACCGGTGCAGCCTGGCTGGTGTGGCTCAGTGGTTGAGTGTCAACCACTATGATAGCCAATAAATTGACATCCTGTATTGGTGAATAGAATATAAAGGATTCAAAAATCTTACTGGTATATAAGACTAATTAGATTAAAAAAATGATGAAGGGTCATGATGCCTACTACTTTTAAATGATCACACACAGAGTAAATGGAAATAAGGTAAATGTGGCAAATGTTGATAATTGTTGAATATAGAAGGTAATTTATGAGTGTTCGTTGTACTATTTAAATTCTTTGAACATTTTCAAAATAAATGATACAGTTTGAGCTCTTTTCCACTTCGTGCCGTGGTAAATACTTGGAGGGGAAAAACGTATTTAAAGATGTTTTGCTAACCTTACAGATAAATCACATTTAGTCGGAAATATTTACGTGGGTATCCAACTCAAAACTACCTTTAGTTTTTTTTTCCCATTTAAGTTTTTTATTTAAAAAAAATTTTTTAAGACTTATAACCCAAATCTGGACGGAACTGAAGGTGCGAGAGGACTAGGGTAGGGACGAGAAAGGGCGGGGGAGGTGGCCTCAGGCTGTCGCTGCGGCCGGCGGCTCAGTGGATTCTGGGAATTGTAGTCTCCCAGGGCACTCCTGGTAAGGGCATCGGGAGAACCTGAGCAGGCTCCCAGAAGTCTCCGGGGCGCTCGCCGGGAACGCACTTCCTGGGACGCTGAAAAGGGAGATTCTTTGCAAGGCTCTTCGGTGTGGGCGAGTGAGATGCCTTGCGTGTGAGACACAGGTAGGTGTGAAGAATGGTCCGATTTCTGGGGTCTTTTGCATATGTAGTTGAGGATTTTGTGTAAAATTGGGAGTAACTCACAGGGAATCAGGGACATTGAAAAATGTTGACCACATTTGTGGGCATGAAAATTGAGTGAGGAAAGGTATTTGATAAAGCTTTAAACATGTATTTCATACCCGGGAGCATGGAGATGTCGGAGTGTCTTGCGGGAGCAGCGCAGGGCTCGCGGCTCGGGCCCCGGCGGTGCTCTGAGCATCTGCAAGGTGCTATTTTTGATTCCCCAGCCGCTGATGGTTGTGTAATGATGACCTGCTCGCGGTGCAAGCCCACTCGCGGTTGCGGGGATGGGCTTGTGCTGAGCGCGGTAACGTCGTCACTGTTGCGGTCTCCCCATTGGCTCTAGGAAGCTTTTTTTCTTCGCTTCTCTTTCTGCCAGCTCCGGTGTTCCTCGGGGCGCAGCTCGGAGGGAGCAAAAGGTGGGTGGAGGGTTGGTGGGGAGGGCCCTGAAGCTTGTTGGCTTTCCTCTGAAGCCCAAGTTCTGACCCAGCCCAGGCGTGGTGACCGCACTTAAAATAATTGCTCAGGGATCCCAGGGTGTGCTTTTTATTGTAAAATTATCTCCCTTGACGTTGGAGTGAGCAATTATTCTTGCTACCAACCCAAGAAACATACATTTAGAAAATAAAGATAAGTTGATTGAAATCTCTTCTGTGCAGACTGCGTGGGATGGACGACATTCTATGTAATGATCATAATCGGCCTAGTGTTAAACTTTTAATTCGGGATGTTATCAGGCGTTTACAAGTTTTCATTCTCATCCTACCTATTGAGATAAATAGTATTTGAAAAAGAAATTGCTGATGCTTAAGAAAGATATATGGAAACATTTCAATGGCAGGTTGAGCCGTTGGTGGAACTGTAAACTCAAAAAAAAGGGTTCTAGTTGCAGATTTTAGGAAGCACAGTGCAGATCAGCTTTGCCTAGTTTTGTCGTCAGTAGCCATTAAAAAGGCATAAAGGAGGCCTAACTGATTTGGCTCAGTGGATAGAGCGTCAGTCTGCGGACTGAAGGGTCCCAGGTTCCATTCTGGTCAAGGCCATGTACCTTGGTTGTGGGAAAATCCCCAGTGAGTGAGCAGGAGGCAGCTGATCGATGTTTCTAACACTCTGTCCCTCTCCGTCTCCCTCACCCTTCCTCTCTGTAAAAAAATCAATAAAATATATATTTTTTAAAAGGCATAAAAGAAAATTTTTTTATTTTTATTGATATCAGAGGGGGAGAGAGAGATGGGAAAATCAATGATGAGAGGAGAATATTGATTGGCTGCCTCCTGGACACTCCCCAATCCCTTAACCCAGGCCTGTGCCTGGGGGCTGGGAATGACCTTCCCGTTCATAAGTCGATGCTCAACCAGTGAGCCATGCACATCGGGCATAATGAATTTCATTTACTTTCCAGACAACTAACTGCACAGTATTTCCTCAGCCCTCTTTATTCTTTCACCATAGTTATGAAAATGACCTCTAAAAATTTATCAAATGTTGATAGTTGATTGCCATGACAGTAAAGTGATTTTCATCCTTATTTCTCCTGTCTTCAGAGTTAATTTTTCTTCTGTAACATATGTGTGAGTTTAAGAATAAACTGCCTTTAAAAAAAACTTACTGTCCACCTTTTTTGATATAACATTTCATTGGTTTTAGATGATTGCTAGTTATTTTTTCCTAATTCCATGTGAATCCAATTGAGTTTTTAAAAATATTGTATTAATTTGGGGCATTTTTTTCTTTTTCTTTAGGCCAAGATCATTTCTACTCTTCGTTCAAATGTTCATATATTTCTTCTAAATTGATTAAAGTTGTTTTAGAACTATCAAGTACCTCAAAGAGTAAGTACATCCTTTGATTACATTTCTCTTCTTTTTGCTACCATATGTCAGATGACATTTTTCTCGTTCAACAAAATATAGGACAGACCTCCCCTGTGAGTGCAATGATTGATAAACTACAAGTTTCTAAGAAAACCCCAATTAGTAGAAAGCAGTACAACTGTTACCATCAAGAATTAATGTAGCCCTAACCGGTTTGGCTCAGTGGATAGAGCGTCGGCCTGCGGACTGAAGGGCCCCAACTTCGATTCTGGTCAAGGGCATGTACCTGGGTTGTGGGCACATCCCCAGTGGGGAATGTGCAGGAGGCAGCTGATCAATGTTTCTCTCTCATCGATGTTTCTGACTCTCTATCCCTCTCCCTTCCTCTCTAAAAAAAACAATAAAAAATATATATTTTTAAAAAAGAATTAGTGCGGCTGCTGTTACATGTGTTCTCATATAGTTATTCCTTAGACTTGTCCCTGAGAAAATACTAGTTTGTAATAATGGGTCTGAATTTCTAGAGCTCTTAGCTATCTTTGGTAACTTTTTATTGTGTACCAAATTTTATTCATCTTCTCTGAAAGTCATTGTGGAACATATAGTCGAATAACAAATATGAAGTGGTCGTTTTGAAACAATCCTTATTTGATTTGGTCAGTACTCCAAAGAGAATGCTCTGTCATTACTGTTATATGGCTACAATAATCTGTGAATGTTTGCTGATAGTTTGGAAGAAAAATATGTTCCTAGCTAAAGAAAGTAAGTAATCATTGCAAACTTAAATTGCTGACCATATTCTTTTTTACAAAGGGCTTTACTATTCATGATAACTGCCTTGGGGGACATTTTACCTCAGATGAGTATTTGAGGTTCAAAGGACATGTCTAGAAGCAGCTTGGAGGCTTCAGAACACAGGGTATGAATGAGTGGGGTGTTGTTAATAGAGCAAGTTCATAATTTCTCTCTGTATCCTGACCATACAGAGATGGACCTATTTGTTTGTTCATTCATGTAACAATAATTGAGTGCTTTCTATGAGCCAGTGTTGGACACAGAGAATAAAACAGTAGGCTCTCTGTCCTCCTGGAATTCACAGTCTGTTGGGAAAGATAAATACTGAACAAGGAATTAATAAGCACAGTTGCTTATTAAAGAAAATGCACAAAGGTGCTTCCAGAGCATCTGATCAGGGGCATGAGGAAGATTAAAGATAAGGGAGGGAGGCCAGGGTTAGGGCCAGGAAACTAGGCAAAGAATAGGATGAAATTAAGGAAGCTCTAGAAGAAAGAATAGCATGAGGAAAAGACCTTAGCCAAATTAAAAAGTAGAAAATTTGAGAAGTGAAAAGAACAGCACTATAGCTATATAGAGATAAAAAGATAGTGTGTAACGTGCGAGAGTGACACTTAAGGAGACTGAGAATTTGGCAGGAACCAGATGGTGGGATTTGAAAACTTAATTCTGAGTGAAATAGGAATGAACTGAATGGTAACAAATGTAGTGAAATGATCTGATTTGCATTTGAAAAAAAATATTCTTGATTCAAAATTAGTTGGTGCACAGCACAAAAGTGGGGGGTCTTTTTACCCTCAGTATAAACAAATCTTCACCCGAGAGTCAGCATTACCTTTCCATTTTAAATCACTAAACACATTCCTTCTCCCAGCTATCCCTATAAAGTGTTACTTCATCCCTCTAGTGGGATATACTTCAAATCATCTGTATACGGAGTTAAGAATGGCATAAAAGGTAAAGTGGCCAAAGAAAGGACATTAATTCCAGCACTGAGGTTGAAATTCAGCTAAAGAATTGAGGTTAATAGTATTTTCCCTCTGAAAAATGCTGTATTCTTCTTGGCTTTGTACATAGGACTTTTAGGTAATCTTTATGATCTTAGCTAAGAATGCTTCAGCAAAAGCAAGTTCAGGGGACTGGTATATCACTGTATTGATTTGATGCAGAATACATTTGAACACACTTTATACTAAAATAAATATTGAACCACCTCTGTTCATTAGTGTCATTTGATAGTCTGTACACTAAGAAATACAGGAATTTATTAATCATAAACTCGTTCTTCCTGACCTTGTTTCTCATTCCATTTGCATTGTAGGAACCAGTGGTACAGGGCAGTTTGGAGAAGTCTCAGTTAACATTGATACTCCAAGTATCTGAACCCTACCTCTGAAAGCAAGGAATTGTGATTGGGTTAGGACTCTGACTAGGTTATCTGAAGGAGTTCTAAAGCTTTGAAAGAAACAGAGGGATCCTTTTTCTTACGTCTCCACAACTTTGATCAAATCATCATTGTCTTTCATTGCTCAGTCTTTTCCCAACCCTAGGTAATACATTTTTATAAACACATACCTTCTTGGTTCACTTTACTTAATACCTAAACAATAATCGCTTGGTATGTAGTAATCATGCAACTGATTCACTATCAGTATTTTGAGTTCTTATGAAACAGCATATTCTTTCCCTCAAGTCTGTTAACATATGGGGCAATATCCAGATGTTAGTGGCCGCAGTGTTCTTCCAGGGCCTGACACTGTTTTGCATATGCTAGGTACTCAGTAAATACTCGTTCACTGAATGGCTGCTTTGCAATGGCTACTTCCTTGTTCAATTCTGCATGATTGATAGCCTACCTTTGTGGGTACTGTGGTCTTGGAACAGGGCCCAGTACGCTTTTCTTCAAATATTCCTCGAATGATCTGTGTGCCAGGCACTGTGCAAGCTGCTTACAGTGTGTGGGGGAGACATGTGAATGAGCAAAACCAACAGGAAGCTGAATTCTGGAGCTTGACATTAGTGTTATCGAAAGGGAAAGATTTTGTCCACCTCTTGCTAGCAGAGCCAAACATTTGACACCAAGAATTGTAGTGGAGAAATACTGGCTGTTTTATTATGAATGGTGCCACCCAGGAGAATGGGAATTTAATGCTCAAAAGCTCAAACTCCCCAATGGCATGTAAGTTACAAATTATGTAGGGCAAAATCACAAGACACCATGGTTTAGGAGGTTCGGGATTGTGCTGGGAGCTGATTGGTTGGAAGTGAGCTAAGGGTAATAAATCACTTTGTGAGGCCTTGAGGACAGTTCTGAGGTTTGTACTGGTGTCCTTTTATCTGGTTCTTAGGAAAGTAGCCGGGGGTCGTTCCACTTTAGGACTCAGGAGCTGCAATATAACTTAGGTCAAGATGTTATCTTTAGCCTGCTGGAGATCCGGGCCCTGTGAAAAGGCTAGGTCTCTGAGGGGTGAATAAATGTGTGTGTGTGTGTGTGTATGTGTATGAGAGAGATGGTTTCTAGAGGTAGGATTTACACCTAAATTTACTCAAAGACATAAGGACCCCTGATTACATTAGTCTAGTCACCTTTTCCAGTATAAATATTCTCAAACGTGCACCAGAGTTTCCATTGCTGGACCAAGGTGGTTGGTTGGTTGCTAAATTTAGTCAAGACAGTTTTCCCCCCAAGTTTGCATGAAAAAACTAAGGACTATTAATTCCTTCGTTTTGTTTCAACCATAGCATTTTCTTAAATAATTGCTACTTCTGGTAATATTGACAGAAAGCAACATGCCAAATAAGTAGTAAACTAATATTAATGGAGAAACTTGGAACTCATTATGTTTAACTTGAGGACTTTAAAAAATGGTCACTAGTGCTTAAGCTCTGACTTATATTGTTTACTTCTATGTGTGTATAGGAATGTGTACACACCTATGATTTCTGCTACTAAAATTATTCCTAGATTGCATGATTAGATTAAATATACATTGTTTTCTACAAAGCATTGGGCCTTCCATTTGAACACATTTAGTCAAGTCTTAACCCAGTTCCATAGCATTTTGGTCACGCTCTTCTTTCTGACCCCTGAACTGCTGAAATGTTACTTCATCATCTCAGCAGATCATATGTGACTCCGAAAAGGATGATGGATTCTCTAAACCTGTACTGTATACAGAAGTAAGAGTATTCTCAACCTTTTCGCTTCGTCATGATCTGACTAAAAGAAGTAAATGTGCTGCCTTATTCAAGTAGTCTGTTCTGTTGCCTGTTAGGGGACATGGTAGAAGGCAGAGAGAATATATCTGAGTGGTGTTTGGAGAGTGAGTTTCAAACTTTTCAACTACTCTGGTATGCCAAGCATTGAGCTGGTCACTGAGAAGTAATTAACATTTGCCTCACACTTAGAATGTGCCAGACCTGTTTTTAAGCTCTTGACATTATATTAACTCGTTAAATACTTAGAACAATTCTGTGGGATAGGCTCTGTTATTCTTCACATTTTACAGATGAGAAAAACGAGGCACAGAGAAGTAGATCACTCTGCTAGTAAGTGTGGAGGTGGGGATGAGAACCCAAGCAGTCCGCCCCCTCATCTGCCCCCAACCACTCTGCTGTCCTGTAGAGCTTCTTTCCCTGCACCTTGGACTTTCATGAGCCACCTTCACCTCTGCTGTGGCCTAGTCTCATTTTACATTTGCCTGAGCATTGGAGACTGAATCTATGGTATTTGTAGGTGGTGGCTGCTGAGTGCCTGACCCTATATATTTGAGTGCCTGGTGCATGAAAATACTTAAAATATGTATGTTGAATGATTATTGACAACCAAGAGAATTTCGGATGTGATGTTAAGAGAATTTGAAATTAATTTGGTGGTTCCTGTGTTTCGCTATGAAGAAAATACTCACGTCTAAAGACTTTAGTTGCTACATGACCCAGGGTGTATGTGCACCTATGCTGTAAGGTCTCACGCACAGGTATTTATAAACATTTTTCGTACATATAGAGGCTGCAGGGACAAAATTTCCTCTTCTCAGAGACATCATGAGTTATGTTGCCAATCAGCCCCACCTTTTCTACTCTGCTCTTGTCATCCCCTCATGATTTGTCCTCTGTGTGTCACCCCCTAGTCTGACCGACAGTGCTGCGCAAGCCTGCCTGCCTGCCATGGGCTGTCGGGACGTCCATGCAGCCACAGTGCTCTCCTTCCTGTGTGGCATCGCCTCGGTCGCAGGCCTCTTTGCGGGGACTCTGCTTCCCAACTGGAGAAAATTGCGACTGATCACATTCAACAGAAATGAGAAGAACCTGACTGTTTACACAGGCCTGTGGGTGAAGTGTGCCCGATACGACGGGAGCAGTGACTGCCTGATGTACGACACTGCTTGGTACTCATCAGTTGACCAGCTGGACCTGCGGGTCCTCCAGTTTGCTCTGCCCCTCAGCATCCTGATCGCCATGGGTGCCCTGCTGCTCTGCCTGATTGGAATGTGTAACACGGCTTTCAGGTCCTCCTCCGTGCCCAACATCAAACTGGCCAAGTGTCTGGTCAATAGTGCAGGCTGCCACCTGGTGGCCGGGCTGCTGTTTTTCCTGGCAGGTACTGTGAGCCTCTCCCCATCCATCTGGGTCTTCTTTTACAACACCCATCTGAACAGGAAGTTCGAGCCAGTCTTTACATTTGACTATGCAGTGTATGTCACAATCGCTAGTGCTGGGGGCCTGTTTATGACTTCCCTTCTACTGTTTATTTGGTATTGTGCATGCAAATCTTTGCCTTCTCCTTTCTGGCAACCACTGTACTCCCATCCTCCCAGTATGCATACTTACTCACAGCCCTATTCAGCACGCTCCCGCCTCTCTGCCATTGAAATCGACATTCCAGTAGTTTCACACAACACCTAAAGGAGAGATAGTTGTTAAAGAAAACTTTTAGCCTCACATTTCCCTTGTACAAGGAGCTGTTTTGGACCAGTTTTCCTTTGTTTCTGACCATTCTATGAAACCAAATTTGTATGTCCTAGTAGAGTGAAGTGCTGCTAGTTTTATGAAAAGTACACTATTTTAAATGTGAATCGTTCTTTTATCTTGCTCCTTATGCTAGGAGAATTTTTGACCTCTATATTGATATCTGATCAGTAATTCAAGTGGAAAGGACCCGTGTCTCAATTGAGGTGATTTAGAGCAACATGGCAGTGTAAAACATGATGGCTAAGAGAAGCTGTTGTATGTGATCTTTACAAATATTTCAGAATGTGTCTTGTCCTGTTTCTATAATACCTTAAGCCAGTAAAAAAAAAAAAAAAAAGCAATTTCAGATATAAGAAATTTCTTTCAGGTAATGGTAATTAAGATCTTTACAGTAGTCAGACTACCAGCTTACGGCTGTGACTTTCCTTAGTTCTCTCTTGGGGCTAATTGCATTGGATAGAGTTTGGTATTTTGAAAATTACTTTCTTTTGTGAGTTCCTTATCTTCTACCTCATGCCAGTGTTTAAAAAATATATATATTTTAAGTGATATCAGAGAAAATAAGCCAAACACTTTTAAGTGTCTATTAATATGGACAACATTTAACAATTTTAAGAGTTAATGATTCTATAAATTATATTCTTGGAGTTAAAATGTGCCATGAGATGGAGTGGTGCTTCCTTTGAGGAAGAAAATCCTTGTTTTACAGGTATCACCCACTAAGTGGTACTCATACCCATATGTAATCTCTTAGTGACTAAGAGGAAACAATATATAGAGGCCCAAGTGGTTTGTTCTCTTTTAGGCAGTGGCAGGGTACAAGCATCTGCTCTTCAGTGACAGACGTCAGAGAGTCACTATCATGACTACCTTTTGAGTGATGGGTGAAGAATAGCTTCACCATGACCACGTTCACTCTTGAATCAGTTCCTCTCCCCATCACTGAGTACTTCATCACTGAGTACTTCCTTAAACATGTGTCTTTGCCCAACACGTTAGTAGGTGCTCTAGAGCAGCAGTCGCCAACTTTCGGACCTCACGGACAACCAGTGGTCCACGGACCACCCACCCGTTGGCAACCGCTGCTCTAGAGGATACATGAAAAGTAGGAGACCTTGTCCCATTCACTAAGAAATTTTGATAGAGAAGGTCAAACTATTATCTGACAATTAGGGAACAATCTGACTTCATTGATAGCTCGTCTTAACTCCTCAATCATTGATCCAGGAATATGTTGCAACCAGACACATGGCTTTCTGCTTGACAAGCTTATTGTGTAGTGCCAGCAATATTCTGGAGCCTAGAAATTCAATTCATTGGATCCCTTAGAGCACCTCCCTTAGCCTAGACACTGTAATAACACTATATAAGATTCATGAAAATGGGCAAAAGCAGTAGAGAAATTAAATGTTTAGTTTCCACCTGTGAAAGTATGGTGGTGATGTATTAGAGAAGAGGGAGTATTTAAAATCTCTTCGAATGGGCTAACATTTAGATGAAACCATGTTCACAGTGAGACGAATGCTTAGAAATTCAGGGATATTGGGTCTTTACCCTTGTGAATTTGAGCTGCTTAATTGGTGTAATTTACTACACATCAGTACTGTGTTCATAAGGATTTTGTTCTATTAACCATTAACCATTATTGGACTGTTTTAACATTCCACAAACAGCTAGTTGCATGGTAAACAGATTCGTATGCCTCTTTGCAAACCTGACTATGATTCTGGTACTTCTGTGGATGTGAGTGGTACTTTTTTCCCCCTAATTCCAACACTAGTTTCTGTATATATAGCAGTAAATCCAGGTCTGTAATTTCTAAATGCCACCAGGTGAAAGCATGGGTTTTTAGTTACAGCTCCTGATTTCCTCCAGTTGTATTCCTTTTAACTCTTCTGAGATTGAGCTGAGTCTTGATCATTCCAAGACAATGGTAAGTAGAATTTTGAGATTAATATTAATTTCCCCCTTTGCTAATTAATTTCAGTCCCCTCACTAACTTTCTCCAGAAGTGTCAAGAATTCCACCATCCCTCTGTTCTTTGTATAAACAATGTTAAAGAAAAGTAGACTCAGCCAGTTTTTAGTCCAGGGGATCATAAATATAAACAAAAGGAAACATTTTCTACAAGAATCTTTTGGATTCTTTTCATAATTTGTAGCCTTAAATCAGTATTTATTGTAGATTCACTAGACAAAAGAAACAGCTGTTCCCCTTTTTGTCTTTAATATTTCAGATTTGCTCTCAGTAGCTATTCTTCAAAGCCATCAAAGGAAAGCAAGTATTTATGATTCTCTTTTGTAATTTTGAGCACTCATCAGGCCATCATTATTTGGGGGGATCTTTTTTGTTGTTAAAAGCTATTAATGTTAAGGGCCTTTTATAGCAGCCAGCTTGGAAAGCAACCTTAAATGTGGTATGATGCTCCAGATTTGGTTTATCCAGGCATGGGTGGAAAGAACCTTATGTTTACTTTACTTGTAAATATTCACTGTAATAGACAATTGTTTGTTGTAAGCTGCAGTGTAAAACCTCGATAAAACTGTACTGTACTTCTTGATGTTATTAAAAGATGTATTTTTACAAGTTTTTTTTGTTTCTATCCTCATTTTCCTAAATGCTTTAAGGTAAAATACTTTGAGAAATGTTTTTCAAATATATGCAAATTTAAAAAGACACAGTCCCATTTAAAGCTGTGTGGAATAGGAAAACTGGATTTATTATTTTAGAAGCATCAAGACCCTTTATCTATTTTTAAGAGGAATCCTAGGAGTTTACTGGACTGTTTAACATTCCACTAAAAAGCACTCAGTGAAATCTGTGCCAGATTTGCCTCATCAGGGGGTTACCTAATGGACTGTGATTTTAGAGACTGGGAGTTAGCAAATGGTTAAATAGAAGGAACTTTCCTTACTCTGCAGAACTTGAGGTCACCAGAAGAACTGGTCCTGACAGGTAAATCACCTTAAATTTTCTGAAACCTGGAATGGCTTTTAGTGTTTTTGATTACAGTCTCCTGGGATAGATCTCACGTGTACTCCTCACTGAGCCCACCAGGCCTTAGATGGAGAGCCATTTGTTGCACTGGAAACCGAAGCTGCTTCAGGCTGGGCGTCCTGGCTGATTATGCTAACACATCACAATGCAGAGTCTGCCCCTCAGCTGGGCAGACTCACTGAGGGTGACTCAATGCTAGACAATCCTTTAGTGCTGATTCACCAACCAGAAGTGAGAATTATAGATTACTTGCAACCACTATCTAAGACCAGTTTTTTAAAATACACCCTTGGAGAGAAGACTGCTTCTAATTCTGGCTAGAAAAGTACAAGATGAACCCAACACATCATGTTCTTCCAGAAAGTGAGGAAATGCTTGAAGAATGATGGGGCCTTATCAAGTTACAGAGGATCCAGTCTGAAGAGGTCCTCACTGGCCAAATCTGGGAAATCTGAGCATCAAAATAAATAATAGTGGTCCAGCCAACGTGGCTCAGTGGTTGAGCGCCGACCTATGAACCAGGAGATTATGGTTCGATTTCTCAGTCAGGCCACGTGCCAGGGTTGGGGGCTCAATCCCCAGTTGGGGGTGTGCAGGAGGCAGCCGATCAATGATTCACTCTCATCATTGATGTTTCTATCTATCCTTTTCCCTTCCTCTCTGAAATCAATAAAAGTACATTTTTAAAAAATAAAAAAATAGTAATGGGTTATAAGCCATTGAATAAAGCAAAAATCCACTTGTACACGCTGCTGTAAGTAGAGAGGAAAGAAAAGCTGTGTATTGCAGTAAAATACTGCCTCAGCCTAGGAAGGATCTGTGTCCATGCCATAGTGGGCAGAGCCCTTTAATCCTCACTGCACGAAGTTGGAACTTGGAAAGAAAAAGCACAAAACTATAGCTGCCTAATATTCATATCCAATTAATAGAGAATTTGGGTTTGTTTGTTGTATTTTGCTTGGAAATATGCCAACATTTTAGACTGTCTTGTAAACAAGTTACTCAGCAAATTTTGAGAAAGAAAGTGAGATAGTGAATGAGGAAAGGAGAGAGTTTTCCATATTGTGTCTGAAAAAACAGTGTGACTAAGTCCTGTTAGCAGGAGGCTAGTAATCATGATCTTGAAAGGTCTTTGTTCACTAAAATCCTCTGTAGAATCACAGGGTATTTGTTCAAGACAGAGTTTTGCTTTATAGGAATAGATAGCAGCTTTTCATTAAGAGAAAAGGCATTACCAATAACTTTAACTGCATTATATCTAGTGGCTTCACTCCAAGATTCACACCCATCAGTAAGATGATTCTGTTACATTTTAACATGATTTTTCCTCTACCCCCATGTCGCTTTTCTTGCCTTCACCCTCAGGGTAATCCTGTCTGGAAGGTCAGGTGGGGATTTTAGCACCAGGCGACTACTGCAGGGAGTGGGAAGGCCCAGGTCTGGGGTGAGCAGGAAGCCCACCTCCCCCCTTACTGGCCATGTGAGTGAGGGCTTTGGCTCAACTGGTCCCAGGTATTTCTACCCTGCTCACCTGCTCCTGGCCACAGGAGCCAGGTGGTACTGGCCAACTGTGCTCCTCTTTCCAACTCCCTGTTCAGTGACATCAGTAGCTTGAAATTGGCCCTAGTGGAAGTATTTATGCCACAGAAATTGGCAAATGCTACAAGTTAGAATCTGTTTTTCTCTCTCCTTTCTGTCCCTTTCCTTTTCCCCTTCCTCCCTTTATTTTGGAGAGCTGTTGGTTAAACATTTACCACCACACACTATTGCTCAGGTAAGATTAATTTGCTGATGTCATAAAAGTTAGATTAAAACACATAAATAAGGCACTTTGGAAGCCCAGAAGAGAGAAGAATTTATTTCTCTAGGCGGGACTTGTTTACCTATGTGACTTTCTCCTTCAGCTCACAACATGTAAACTCCCTTTAGCAGTTTGACAAAAACACGAGCCATTTTTCTGCCTGTGGGATTTTTCATTGGTTGTTCCTCTGTCCACATACTAGCAGGTCCCTTGGGCCTTCTGGAGCACAGTCTTTAAAGCAGTATCCAACAATATTCCCCAAAACACAACTAATTTCCTAATGCCCTCTGTGTTTCATTGTTCTGCATAGCATTTATCATTGTCAGTGACCATAAAATTTTACTCATTTGTTTAAATGGTCTATGTTCATTAAAATTTAAGCAGCATAAGGGCAGGTATTTTTGTCTGATATGCTCACTGCTGCATGTCCAGTGCTGGAACAGTGCTTGGCTTATGGTCGAGACCCATACATGTTTGTTAAATAAGTGATTAAATTTGCTGAGCTTCAGGTTAGTTGATGAGGAAATTAGGAATCATATCGAGTGCTGAGAGCTGTGATAAAGGGACTCTGTCTCCAGTACTGCTCCATCTCCCGCCCTACCACCAGTCCATCCTGTAGACAAGCAACAGAATGAACCTAATAAAGTGCAAATATGGCCTAGTTTCTCTCCTACTTAAAATTCAGCAACCACATCCCAGAACAGATTCTAAAGCTCTTTAAGTCTGAATGGAAGTTCTTGTGCAGTAGTACACACAGGAGTACATCAAAGAATATACAGCCAGGAAAAGCAAACTGCTTGGCATAGCACGGTGACGCAAGAGTCATCTAGAAGGAAGTTTTTCTCACTGTGCCCATAGCTGATAAGACTTTTAGCAATTATTGACACTAACAATATCTCACAATTCTAAAATAACAAAGAATACAAATTTAATAATAGGGAATATCCCTTTTTAAGGACCGCTACATAAGTCACATTCCTTATTAAAAAAGATTTCTTTATGATAGAAAGAGTGACATGATGAATGTGATACCTAGCCTTTTAGATGCCCTCAGTGATCCTTGTCTACTGGTATTCATGCCCCTGGCTGGTTCCATCCTGTGAGCAGGGCTGGCCTATGTTACCAGTGAGATTTTGCAGAAATGGTAGTGTGTGACTTCTGAGGTTATTGGTGGTAAAAGACATTGTAGCTTCTACCTTTCTCTCTTGGATCGCTTGCTTTGGGGGAAGCCAGCCGCCACGTTGTGAAGACAGGCCCAGCCCCATGGTTATCACAGGAGGAATGGAGGCCTCCTGCCAGCAGCCAGTGTCAGTTTGCCAGCCAAGTACGTGGGGGAGACATGTGGGAAGCAGATTTCCTCAGCCCCAGTCAGTCCTTCCGATGACTGCAGCCTGAGTGAGGGACCCCAATCAAAATCACCAGCTAAGCGGTCCCAACTTCCTGACCCACACAAACTGTAGAAATAAGGCTTATTGTTGTTTTAAGGTGGCAATTTTAGGGTGATTTGTTATATAGCAACAGATGACTAATACAAAGAGCTAAAGCAAATGCAGGGGATCAATTTTGAGGAATATTTGTTTTTATACTATCAAGAGGTGTGAGCTTTTGTTGCTCCATATCATAAAAAAAAACTTCATAATATCAGATTCCCTTGGAAAGTGCTGAATATTTATTGTCGATGTCTGAAAAAAACAGCCTAATCTGAAGCGTGTATGTTGGGGGTGGGAGGTGAGAAAGATCTGAGCTCAGATTAGGAGCGGAGTTCTCTCTATTTTGGTTAGGTTATGAGTGACTTCCAATGTTATCAGAGAAATACACTGAAGGATAAACATACATGTGATAGAAGTTAAATACCCTTACATTCAAACAAATCTCATATTCATCATAGTTATGTTATATGGTTACCAGGAACAAATAAACCATAACTATAAAAAACACATCATTTATTTTTATCCATCTGATTATTTCTGAGGTCAGTCCTTCAGGAAGAAAATAAAACTGATGTTTCCTAGGTAGGAGAGGAAATAGTTGATTGCAAGGCTCATTAGGCAGTCAAGTTGGCAAAGCAATGCCTCCCTCTACTAAAAAAAAGGTTTGGGACAGGGAAGCGGAATCACGTTGACATTTCGGTACAGTGAATGTAATCAGATTCTTTTGCTAACACTTGGCCTGAAAAGGGGCCAAACTAGGTGTTTTAAGCTCCCGGAGGGGAGAGGCCTAAGGACACTGAGCTCCTTGGTCGGGCATAAAGGAGATTCATAGAAGAAAATGTGACCCACGTGGACATGTTGCAGCAATGGAGAGCACCAGCTTCTCCCCTTCTGTACAGGCTGCCTTTCTCCACCCAGCCTGTTCAATTTGTCAGGTGCTAAGGTGGAGAAAGCCATGGATGCTGAGGGAGAGTAGGGAGAGACCAGTGAACTTTCCCAGGGAGAACTACGATGCCTGTGGAATTAAGCTAGCTTTGGCAGGGAACAGAGCAGTAAATGAGAAGGTCCCAACACCTCGTGGTAAAAGAAGTGTCTGTAGTTCAGCTCCTCAAGTCAAGTGAAATTCTGTGTCCTTAGAAGTGATATCATGAAGAAATGATGGGCAAAAATTCACTTTATTCAGAGAACTGATGTAGGTGTCAAGGAAGTAAAGGACTCAAACTTTTAAGATGCGAAAAGAGAAAAATAGCAAAGAAAAGAATCATCTTATTTACTTAAAAATCCTGTTATTGTCAGTCACATATCAAAAGACTGGCTGCCTCTTTTTCTGTGTTTGTATGTTTGTTTTTGTTTCTACAGATACCTGAGTTTTTTGGTAGAAGCAAAGTCACTCAGACTGCCAAGGGAATTAGCAATGCTTCCACAGGGGCACAGACTAGAATCGTACCATGGACAGACAGGAAGCGCCCCTCTGCCCCCCTTCCCACCCCCCTTTCCCCCCAGATCTGTGCCTGTTGATGGAATTGTGACGTCAGGGCAGGACTAGCTTCATAGGCATGTGACCTGTGCAGTCACAGAAGGCCCTGTGCCCAGAGGCTCCTGGTCTTGGTTTAACATTCAGTGGTCACTCTCTGGAAGTTCTTACTGTTTGAACAAAGGGGCCTGTATTTTCACTTTGTTCTGGACTCCACAAACTATGTAGCTGCATACGGGCACTCGCGGGAAGGCAGTACACCAGCTGGAGGCACGCAGTTGTGATTCTATCTAAGCTGCCTCTTACTTGCTATGCAGTGGGAAAAGTACTTCCATTTCCATCTGCTGCAAGGACAGTGCCATCTACCCCCAGGGTCATTATTGTGAGAATTAGATGTTTTTGTGAAGAAAGGCAGATAAAGCACCTAATACAGCAAGCCTGGCTTCACTATGCTTATTATTCATAAGTCTAGATATCAGATTCCCAATTATATTACTGCTGGTCATAAAAATAAGTATTTTTATAATAACAAATCTCTATTTTTGCTTTACATCTTACAGACAGCTATGGATTTATGTCGAGACTGCTGTCACTTTTGCCAGGATCCTCATGACTTAGTATTTCTGTTGGAGCTGTTAGGACACAGTAAGGAAATTAGCAACCCTCGTAAGTATTAGCTACTTCATGTAGAGTGGCTCTGCTCTTCATGATTCCAGAAACCAAGAGGTCCGTGTGAGTTTCCCTGATTCTTCAAGGACATAGGAAGGTAATTAGAATATAGGGTGGCCTTTCTGATGACCTGAGACAAAGGATTTCTTTACCATTACCACTATCAAAGCAGCCAAATCTTTTTCTGGTTGGAATGGATATAAATTTGAAACTTATGAGGTGACCAAACAAATGGCCATGTGTTTTAAGCCAGCCTCAAAATAGCTGTAATAAGGAAAACATCATTCCTTGTTCATTACTTTGAAAGAAAGGGTGATACTAGAGTACTGATGGACTAAACCCAAACCGGTCCGTAGGTGGTGCCCACTGTGGGGAGAGGACAGGGAGCCAAGACAGGTCCTGACATTATCGAGGACTGAGATGATGTACCTCAAACCAACAAATAGAGATCGTGTCTAAATACGGCCGAGTGTCACTATTCACAGTAGTTATCTTCTATAAGGTCACTGTGAGCCCTGGATTAGCAAATACCAAACCTCTTGAAACTTCTGCTGATATTTCCATCAATTGATCAATATATAACCTTGTTTTATGTGTTTTCCTGTTTAATATAACTTATTATATATATATATATATATTTATTGATTTATTGATATTAAATTCATGGCCAACAAGCACTCATGCCTGAACAAACTTATCTAACACACGTGTTTTCTCAATAAGGCACACCACAGCTTTCTTGCACTTAACACTGATCAGCACCTTAGCACTATGCTTTAAGATCCTTTTAAGCAGCGAAATCACCAACAAAAAGCCAAAGATGTGAAAAGCGTGGCGTTACATCGATCACAAAAAGGACACTGTTGACAGTAGGAGAGCTGAAACAAGAAGGCTGAGCATGGCCTTGTTTGACCTCAGCTGGGAACATGCAAGATGATCCCTTCCAGACTTTGCTGTTCTGTACAAGCACACAAGTAACCATGAAAGCCCATGACGATTGACTGTGGGGTAACGAATACAATTGTAGTGAGTAGGTGAATTTACAATAACGGAACCCACCAATAACGAGTCAATTGTATATGGAAGTTGAGAGCTCCATATACAATTGAAGAGAAGACAAATCCAGAGGATTGATTAGGAGATGCATACTGATGTGAGATCCGGCCGTCTCTCTCATCTCCTTTTGGAAGAGGAAGCCGCAGAGCGTGCAATGAAAGTGGAGTCAGGAGAGCTTAGGGTGTCCCGGGTCTTGTCTTACCAGCTGGGCAACTTTGGGTAGGCATCGGAAACTCCTCCTTCCTGTTTCTCAGTTCCTTCCTATGTATGTTGAGACTAACATCCTCCATGCAATGGATTTTTCTTTAAGTTCTGTTTACTGTCACCTAATGTTGGGGCAGAGAATGAAGAAGGTGAAGCAGGTGTCATATTGTGTATCAGAAGTTTCCTTTGTAGGTGTTTGTCTCCCCAGAAAAATCAAAAGCCAAGTCCAGGCAAAGGTTTGGATTTGGATTGAGTATGTTTCCAAGAAAAATGCATTACAAATCCAAGGAAACTAACTATAACTATGAGCATTTTCTGGACAAATTTGCTTTCCTAAATAAGATAAAGCAATTGAACCAATATTTTTAAGATCTACTGCCCTTCTACTAGGTTTTTAGAGGAGAATATGGAAATGAGAATTAACACTTAATTCATGATGTAACAGCCTTGAGTTAGGGGCCCAGTGAAAACTTGGCTCACGCATGAACAGGACTTGGGACAGGTGGAGGAGACACTACAGAAGTCCCAAGCCCTGGGTGATGGTTGCACAACATTAGTAATGTACTCAACGACATGGAACCATACACTTAACACGGTTAAGATGGTAAATGTTATGTATATTTTACTACAATTGTAAAAACTGACAAGAAAAAAAAAAGCAAGTGCTGGGCTAGACTTGGCTGGCTGGAGTTTGCTGACTTCTGCCCTATTTGGTCATCATGGATGCATTCCACGTAGGAGACTCCTGGTCTGTAAAAGTGAAGGGTCTTTGTTTTCATAGTTCTCTAGTAAAATGATAAAAAAAAAATTGAAGAAAGAAAAGAACCCAGCCTGTGGCCAGTTTAGAGCTACTGCACTGTTCTTCCATCGTGTCAGGGTAAAGGTGCAGCCCTAACCCTTTACTTGTAGGGCAGGAAGTATGGAATATGCCATGGGTCTGGAAGAGGCATTTCTGTTTTGTCAGTTACAGCCCTGTCCATCCGAAGGCGACACAGAGCTGTGTGTGGGTTCTCCTCTAAGGCAAGGGGGAGGACAGGGGACTGGACACTGATGTCATTTCTAGCTTTAAGATACTTGTCCACAAGCTCCACAGGTAGATTTGCTTCCTCTTTTTGAAGTGCCTATGATTAAAGATATATTTACTTTAGTTGAACCTATAGATTAGGTTAGAAAAAAATTGATGAGGGTGTTAATATTTTTTATATCAATGCAAAAAAAGTAATTCTTCAGGAGAAATTCAAGTAAGTATATAAATCTGCTTTGGTATGCATGTACCATGAACAGAAGGCATTAGGAACTGACAAGTACCTATGGCTACATATACATACAAATATCACTTTAATCCCTTTCAAGTGAAAGTATTTAAAAAGCAGCTTCATCTTCAGGTTTGATATTCCACATTCTGTTTTGCCAAGATGAGGTCTTCTCAGTCTTTTATATTATGATTTTATTTTATACTTGATATGAAACTAAATTCATGAGCAGCTATTTCTAAAAGTTACCACCCAGTACTACTGATTTGCTTTTGTTTAATTTGCATCTCCTGCTTCTTTTTTTAATGAAGAATTTCTTCTTTTAAGACCGAACATTTCTTTTTTTGGTATTTTTATTTTTATTTATTTTTTTTATTAATTTCTTTATTGATTAAGGTATCACATATTTGTCCTCATCCCCCCATTCCCATCCCAAACCCCTCCCCATGCATGTCCCCTCCCCCCTGTTGTCCGTGACCACTGGTTAGGCTTATATGCATGCATACAAGTCCTTTGGTTGATCTTTCCCCCGTACCCCCACCCTCCCCTACCTTCCCTCTGAGGTTTGACAGTCTGATCGATGCTTCCGGATCTGTTTTGGTTCATCATTTTATGTTGTTCATTATTTCCCCTAGATGAGTGAGATCATGTGATACTAGAAATACACTTATAAGAACCGAAAATGAGACAAGCAATAATGGTTATGCTGAGAGGCAAATGAATCAGTCTGTAGTGAGTTTCCTTCTGGGCCAGCAGTTCTTTTGAGTCCCAATTTCAATGTCAAACAGTTCCTTATGTGTACATGTCAGCAATGATATTTCAGTTCTGGATGGTGGACAAATGGTGGTAATGGAGGTCCGACCCTCTCTGGTTTAAGACCAAACATTTCTTTAGCCCCATGTCTACATATCATTCTTATATTTAGAACTCCTTAATCCAAACTAAATGGATACTATTTGCCTTAGTAATTAGTTTATGAGTATAGAAATAAGTACATTATATGTTTTTAAATATATGTGTGCCTCTATTTTTTAGGTCAATATAAAGTATGCAGCTTGGCATAAGAGCACTAGGAAATACCTGTGTCAGTATGCTAAGTTGAATGTTTCCCAATGTAATTACACTTCTCAGTAGTAAGATCACGTTGAATTGTGTCTTCTAGCTTAAAGGGTGATAGAGTGGACATGCAGAGCCCAGGCTAAGAGCCATCTCATTCTCCTCTGCTGTTACCACATCCCATTTTTTAACTAGGCAAAAGCTGACGAATCTTTACCACTCAGCAATAGTGCTTGAAGGGTCACTGCATGCAGAGGTATTTTACACTTGATATTCTATGCCTAAAGATTGGAAACTGTTAAATTCCTCAAAATTAATCTTCAGCAGTGAAATTTGAGGTATTATAAGTGCTAGAGGTGAGATTCTTTGATACCTGAGTTTCTCCTGGGAACTCCTATATCATATATGGCTTACCTAATTTCAGTGAATTTTAGGCTAAAGCCTTGTAAAAGCATGTAAAAACTCACTGAGATGTCTTTATGAGAAAATATTGTTTTAATTTATCTTTATTGTTAAAAGTATTACAGATATGCTCCCTTTCCCTCCATTGACCCCTGCTCTAGGCCTTTACCACCTTATTGTCTGTGTCCATGGGTTATGCATGTAAGTTTTTTGGTTAATCTCCTCCCACCTCACTCTACCTTCTCTCTGAGATTGTTTTTTAAGAGATAATTTGAAGATCATTTTGTGAAATGGTCTTTTGCAAAATACTTTGTGATGTAGAAAATGGTTCTTGTTTCAGTATTGCACTGAGTCGCATGTATAAGCACCAATTATTCTAAAATAACCGACTATATATATATTAAATGGAAAAGTTCTCTACAGTCTTCTAATTCAATTGATCTACTGGCTATAGCTTTATTTGTGTGGAACAATTATGACATCTAGTGGTTACTCTAAGTAATTCCAAGGAATAGTTTTGCATGCTTTGTTTCTGTCTTAAATTCATTTAAATAGGAGAACTTGACATTCAAACAATACTGTAACAAATATCTCTTTACATAATTAGATGGGATAAAGACAAAGTGATGGAATTTCTGAGTGGAAGGATATGTATATAAAATGTTGATAATGCTAATTCACTCTTTGAAGAAGGTTGCACCAATTTCCATGTCCTCTGTGATTGAGAGCAATCCTTCACATCATCCCAACAATGAATATTACCAAACACATTCTTTTTTGTTTTAATTTTCACTTCTTTATGAATGGGGAAATTAATATTCTATGGCTTTTTTTCTTTGTTTGTTTTTCTTTTGTATATTTAGCCACTTGTATTTTTTAATGTTTTATTTATTTACTAGAGGCCTGGTGCATGGATTCGTGCACTAGTGGGGTTCCCTCAGCCTGGCCTGCAGGGATTGGGCTGAAACTGGCTCTCTCATATCCCCCGAGGGGTTCCCAGATTGCAAAAGGATGCAGGCCAGGCCAAGGGACCCCACGGGTGCACTATCAAGGCTGAGGAGGGACCACCTGAGGGCTCTAGGGCGTGTCTGGCCCATCTCACCCATTCCTGATAGGCCAGCCCCCAGCAGTGAGCTAACCTACAGGTCAGTGCGCATCATAGCGACTGGTCTAACGGTCGAACAAACAGTTGGACACTTAGCATGTTAGGTTTTTATTATATAGGATATTATTGACACTATTACAGATGTCCCTATCCCCTCACCTCTTTACTCACCTCCACCCAGTCCTCCCTCCCTGCTCTGGCCATAACCACACTGTTGTCTGTGCCTGTGGGCTATACATACATGTTCTTTGGCTAATGTCTTCATCTTCTTTCATCCAGTCCTCCCTACCCCTGTCCCCTCTGACAGCTGTCAGTCTGTTCCATATATCCACACCTCTGGTTATATTTTGTTCATCAGTTTATTTTGTTCATTAGATTCCACATGTAAGTGAGATCATACGGTATTCGTCTTTCTCTGATTTAGCCACTTTTATTTCTTTATCAGTGAGTCAACCCACATCTTTATTCCATTTTAAAAATTTACTGGTTTTGAGTATTTTTTTTGTTGGCGGTTTTTATATAAAAAGGAAATTAGTCATTTTTATGTCCTTTCCATTGAAAATATTTTTTCTAGTTTGTCATTTGTTATTTATACTTTGTGATTGTTTTCTGCTTGGTAACATTTTTAACTTTTCTGAAGTCAAGAATATCAGTTTTTTCCTTTATAATTTTAGTTTTTATTTCATATTTAAAATGGCATATTGGTGAGATAAGCGAAACTTTACTTTTATCTCAATACAATTCTGTATTATTTAAACATATTACTATGAGCATGTATTACTTATGTTCCAAAAATTATTTTAAAGGACTATTTAATAGCATGGGAAGATATTTAGTATCTGTAGTGAACAGAAAGAGCAAGTTATAAAACAATAAGTAAAATATGATCCCACTTTAGAAAAATAAAAGAATACCTATGCAAAGAAAAAAGACTGGATGGATATACTACACCAAACTATTAACAATGATCTTAGAGCTTAAGGATTTGGGTAACTTTTATTCTTTTCTTTTGTATTAATCTCTATTTTCGAAACCCTCTAAAAATGACGTATATTACTTTTGTGGTTATACAAAGTCAAAATAATTATATCAGAGTGGATTAATTCCTGTGTATAAATCTTTGTAAGAAGCTTTTCCTCTAATTTCCTGTAGCTTATGTTTTACTTCTTTCTCACCCATTCCAATGACTTACTCCATTCTTAAAAAGTTTGATTCATCAAGCATGTCTCATAAAAGAAGATGATATATTTCATTAATATCTTTAAAGGAAGAGATTTGTGGTTTGTGGGGCCAGAAGATAATTCATTTAAAAAAAAATCTTTTATGAAGGCTATTTCTTCCACTACATTTCAAGCCAGGCAAGACCTCTTGATCACTGGATTTCTCCTCCATACTTGGCTAACCTCATCTATACTTTATGTGGAATAAGTAGCAAATACTCCTGATGTTCTTTGAATTCGTTTTATTTATTTATTTATTTATTTATTTATTTATTCTTTTTTTAAAATATATTTTTATTGATTTTTTAATAGAGACGAAGGAAGAGGGATAGAGAGCTAGAAACATCGATGAGAGAGAAATATCAATCAGCTGCCTCCTGCACACCCCCTACCAGGGATGTGCCCGCAACCAAGGTACATGCCCTTGACCAGAATCGAATCCGGGACCCCTCAGTCCGCAGGCCGACGCTCTATCCACTGAGCCAAACTGGTTTTGGCTCTTTGAATTCTTTTTATTTATAAATTGTACTCACCCTTGTTCCAGAAAGGATTTAAAGTAGTTAATAAAAATACATAAATTTTAAAAATAACCAAAATGTAACCAGATAAAGTAAATGTAAAATAAGTGGGTGAAGAAATCAGGACAAAGAAAATGTAAGCAAAGGAGAGATAAAATGAAATCATAAGACAAAATCTGTCCCTTAAGGGCCAGCACTCTTCTTGAGGGTCATACCAGCCTCCTCAGCCGCCCAGAGAGACCAGAGTTGGAGAGGGTCAAATCATGTTGAGACTGAGGCCAGAGGGAAATTACTCCACTGCATGAGGTTTATGTGCGACAATAGCAGCATTTTCTGAGGCTTCCTATGGGTCAGGAACAAGGCTCTTTACAGCATGGTTTTATTTAAACTTCCCAATAACCCCATTGCTAATGGGGAATATTTATTTTTATGTTTTTCTTGACTCCCTAGGAGGGCAACATTTGGGAGTCACTCTTTGGGCTTCTCAAGTCTGCCCCTTACATAATTTCTTCTTCCTTAGGAGAAGGAAGGAGCCCTTGCGCTCCCTCGCCAGGGAGGTCTGTTCCCCACCCAGAGGCCCTCTGCCCCTCCATGCTTTGCTTTGGAGAGCTCTGCCTCTTACTTATGCACTTCCCCAATTCAGCTACATCAGTAAGAAACCCAACACTGTACACAATCCCTCACATAAAACTCTGAGGCCCTGTGGGTTTCTGAATTCAGAAATTTTCAGATTTTAGAAAGGTTCATTTACAGGGTCTGGGACAACTCCCCATCATCAAACATATTATTTCTGCAATAAAAGATATGATACACTGAGTGGGATACATTATGGTTATAGCACATCAATTCAGATCAGATTTTACTGTCAAATGAGTTCAGATGATGTTGGATTTCAATGCCAAATGAGCGACAAACCACTTTTGGGTTTTAGAACTCTTTGGCTTTTGCGTTGTAAATGTCTGACTTCTGTGTCTACTTTCCCTTTGGTTCCTGGCTTGGAGAATGGAGAAAGGCAGAGGTAGATGTACCTTCAAGATAATAAAGCTTACACTGCAGGGCCCCTCCCATAGCCTTGTAACTTATTTTATACTCTTAATTTTATATTCTTTGTTTTAAAGTGACTCCTCAAAAATATAAGCATCAGGCCCCACAAAACCTAGGTCCACCCCTGGAGAGAGGTTTGATTGCCTTCCCTAAAACCCCACTAGCCTAACGGTAGTACCTTTATCATCCCCATTTTTCTAAGAGACTGAGGCAGTCTCTTTGCTTCAATACTTTGGCATTCAGTTTTAAGTAGTGAATTCTAGATTCAAGTCCAGACAGTAGAACTACTGAATTTGTGCTTTTAATCACTGCCCTTCTACATCTGTGGATAAAACTAAAATAATTGGTATTTTCTTTCCAGTTAAAGTAAATCCAAGAGAATGGCCCTTATCCCAACAAAAATAACCTTAGGCATCGTAATTTTGATCAAACATCTCAGTCTAATGAGAAAAGAATGAATTTCTTCAAATAAAGACCAATAGCATCTCGGGAAAAGTACTAACATCACACCTCCGTACACTTTCTTCTAAAGAGGATCCTCGGGATTAAGTCCTGTTTGCACATTATCATGTTCCTGATGTCAAGCCTTCAATATTAGGCAGAATCTCTTGCTTTTCCTCCAAAAAGTGATTGTCTTTGACTTCCCAATGTCGTAGCTGTGTTTGGCTTTTCACGTAATTCAATCTGAAAATCAGTGAGAGCTGTGTACACAGAATCCTCTAACATTTCTGGAACGGTAAGCAGTCTCACATTTATGTCACCTCAGGTACTCTGCACAACAAACCTGTGAGAAAGGAAAACAGGCAACACCCACCTTTTGCAAATGAAGAAACAGGACAGGAGAAAGGAAGTTCTCCAAGATCACCAAGTAAAGAGTATCCAGTGCACTCTGGTCACACATGTTCTGTCTTATTTCATGCATAACTTCATCTGCTGCTAAATTGTTGGTGAAGTTCCCCAAGAACAACAAAACCGTTGGCACATTCAGGCGGATCCTTGTTTTATTCTCCCTTCACTTGGCATAAGAGAACAATAAGGAAAATTATTTTTAAATTTAAGTTCTTTATTGTTTAATGTATTACACAAGTCTCCTTTCCCCCCCATTGACCTCTCCCCGACCACCCCCAACCCCCAGCACATGCCCTCACTGCCCCCCGCCCCCCCACTGTGTTCATTGGTTATGCTCTCATATACATGCATACAAATCCTTTGGTTGATCTCTTACCTCTTCACCTCCCCCGCTTTCCCTCATAGGTTGGACAGTCTATTCGATGCTTCTGTGACTCTGGTTCTGTTTTTGATAATCAGTTTATGTTGTTCATTATATTCCACAAATGAGTGAGATCATGTGATATTTATATTTCTCTGACTGGCTTATTTCGCTTAGCATACAATGCAGTCCCATTGTAACTTGTGCTGCTATGAACATAGAGGTGCAAATTTTCTTTCTGATTGGTGTTTCTAGTTTCTTGGGATATATTCCTAGAATTAGGATTACTAGGTCAAATGGAAGTTCCATTTTTAATTTTTTGTGGAAACGCCATGTTGTTCTCCACAGTGGCTGCACCAGTCTGCATTCCCACCGGCAGTGCAGGAGGGTTCCTTTTTCTCCACATCCTCACCAGCACTTGTCGTTTGTTGATTTGTTGATGATAGCCATTCTGACAGGTGTGAGATGGTACCTTGTTGTTTTGATTTGCATCTCTCAGATGATTAGTGACTTTGAGCATGTTTTCATATGTCTCTTGGGAATGTCCTCTTTCAAAAGATGTCCAGGTCCTTTGCCCATTTTTTTATTGGATTGTTTTATCTTCCTTTTGTTAAGTTGTATGAGTTCCCTATAAATTTTGGAGATTAAACCCTTATTGGAGATAATATTGGCAAATACGTTCTCCCATGCAGTGGGCTTTCTTATTGTTTTATTGATGGTTTCTTTTGCTGTGTAGAAGCTTTTTATTTTGATGTAGTCCCATTTGTTTATTTTCTAATAAGGAAAATTTTTGTTCTATTCCTCACAATTACAATAGCATTTTAAAACAGCAGTAGCCAACGGGTGGTCCATGGACCACTGGTGGTTCGTGAGGTCCGAAAGGTTGGTGACCGCTGGTTTAAGGAAAGCTTTGGAGCAGCGATCACTAACCGGTGGTCCGTGGACCACTGGTGGTCCATGAGGTCCAAAAGGTTGGCAACTGCTGTTTTAGAACATTTCATTATGAAATATAAAGTTATAGAGAACAATGATAATCCCTTGAAGAGCATGATGATATTCACCACCCAGCTACAATATACCTTAATATTTTGCTATATGTTTGCTTTATTTACTTATTTTTAATATATTTTACTGATTTTATAGAGAAAAAGAGAGGGAGAAAGGGATAGAAACATCAATGATGAGAAAGAATAATAGACCAGCTGCCTCCTGCACACTCCACACTGGGAATCAAGCCTGAAACCTGGGCATATACCCTGACAGGAAATCAAACCATAACCTCCTGGTTCATAGGTCAGTGCTCAACCACTGATCTATACTGGCTGGGCCATATGTTTGCTTTAGATTTTTAAATAATAAAGTTCCAGTGAGTGTTTCTCCTATCCCATTACTTTCTTGTACTACTCAGAGGTAACCATCAAACTAAATTTTATATTGGTATATTAATAAATATTTATTCAGTACCTTTACATAAATAAAAATATTATTTTGTATTTATATAAAAAGATACATTTATCATTGCTATAAATATCTTGTATCTTACATCTTCAATTTGTTTTTTACACTCAATTGGTTGTTTGTTTGTTTTTTACTTTGATATTGAAAGCTAATAGGTTTATGCCTTTGGTTGTATTTTTGTTTTGTTAATCCTCACTTGAGGATATTTCTTCCATTGATTTTTTTAGAGAGAGTGGAAGGGAGAGAAGGCACGGGGTAGGGGGAGAGGAGTAGAGAGAAACATCGCTGTTAGAGAGACATCAGTTGGTTGCCTCCTGCAAACGGGGATCGAGCCTGCAACCCAGGTATGTGCCCTTGACCAGGAATCGAACTTGGGCAGATGCTGTAACCACCTAGCCACACCAGCCAGGCTAGTTGTTTTATTTATTTATTTTGTTTGTTTGTTTTCAGAGATGAAGGGAGAGAGAGAAATAGAGGGAGGGAGACATTGATGTGAGAGAGAAACATCAATTGGTTGCCTCTCCCCCACACCCCAACCGAGGATGAACCTGAAACCTGGGGATATGTACCCTGACTGGGAATCAAACTGGCGACCTTTCCGTGCATGGGTTGATATTCAACCAACTGAGCCACACTGGCCATGGCTATGCCTTTGGTTTTTTTGATGATATTGTGGAGGGGTCTTTGTTGCCATTACATTTTCTAATTGGTTACGACTGGTATATGAGAACACTATTGATCTGGAATCAAGGAAACTTTCTGAACATTTACTAGTTCTAATAGCTTGTAGAATCTCTTAAGTTTTCCACATGGGCAATCATCTGAAAATAAGAGCAGGAAGCATTTTTAGAATGATCATACTTCTCAGTGTAGCCTGCACTTTGAGAATAAAAAGCTCCCAGGATGTCTCATTTCTAAAATAAAATCACTGTCCAGTATCTACAAGCATGTATGTTCCAAATGCAGAGATTCAGGAAGTGCCTCCTATTCCTCATCCTGAATGTTTTTCAAGAGGTGTAGTTATAACCCTCTTCTTTTCTTTCTCTGTCACCAAAGACTTTATTCCCTGAGGATTGGTTGGTGTGACTTCTTCAAATGGAGCAGCACAAGGCCAAAGAACTGGAAGCATATGGGTTACTTTTGTATCAGGAAGAGCATATTGCCCCTCTTAAGGACATCTGTGATTTTATAGAACAGTAGAATTTCTGGAGGAATAGTCTTTAGATTTAGGAAGCTGCTTACCAGATTTTTTTTCTGTAAATAGATTTAAATAAATCTATTTCATCTCTCTGCATTTGTCAATTAAACAAGTTGAAGAAGAGCTGTGAATTCAACATCATCTGTTCCCATTGAGGAGAAAAGAGTCACGTAATGAAAATCAAGGTCCAAGACCCATTATCTTTGTGGCCATTTATTCTGACCACCTATCAGTACTGGGCAAAAAAAGACTAGTAGTCTTAATAAATCAAGAGTCTCCTGGAAAAGCATAATCTGGTTTCCATGGGAACTGGGAGCTATAGCTTTAACAGCATGTTGTTATTTTCCACTGACATTGTTAAAGGGCATTTTTCCAAAACTCTGCTCAATAGAAGACATTATCAAATAAACTCTATGCCTCAATTAATTTTTTTCTTGGATGTAAACAATAAGAACTAACTTAAGCAAAAAAGTTATTGGAAATGTTCTAGGTATCTCAGAGTCAAAGGAAATGTTGAACAATTAGGCCTCAGGAAGGAAAGGATGAAGGCAGCTCTGGGAATCTGGGTAGTCTCTGCAGAGAACTGCCACTTGTCAGCTCTACACAGATCCTTGTCTGTGTCACTCCACTCGAGATCAAGAGAGAGACTGATTTGCCTGACTCATGCCTCGTGGCCCCTCGGTGCTATGTGTGCTGATAGGCCAAAGGGGACGGCAGGGAGAGCACCTTCATTTCCATGCCCTTCCAAGACTATGTGCTGGAGAAAGGGACGTCCTCAAAGGAAATTGGGGTTTTCTTGTCCAAGAAGGGAGGTGAATTGCTGTAAGGAGGACACAACAGATACTCATTTCACTCCTCCTCAGCGTGATTTTTATCAACCCTTCATACAACAGTCTCCTGGCAGAACCTCATGCAGCAGCACCAGAGGGTCTAGGACCCAGAAGGAGATGATGACTCCTCTGAAAGGGGGTCTGGGAATGCTGGGAGTGGAACCTCCCTCAAGTCCACTGGGGACGTCAGGCTGCCAGCATGGACCTGAGTCTTCTGGGAGAAAGTAGCCTTATCACACAAACACACACGAATAATGGGACTGCCCCCTTTAAAACCTAGAAGACTGTGCCGTGGGCCCTTATGGGTAGGCTGGCCTAGAAGGTTTTCAGGAAAGCAAAAAGCTTCCCTGAAGAACCAGGACTTTTATTTTTAACTTTAGACTATTGTTGGAGCTGTGTGCTTGCCCACGAGACTACTTTGACACCTTGGCTTGACTACGCAGCTGAAGTTTATTCTGAAATATCTCTCCCATCATCCTTGTCTTGCTTCTGCTGCTGCTCCCATTGCTTTTGCTTGTAAACCATGTAAATATACATATTCCAGAGTGGACTGCCTGAGTTCAAATCTTGATTCTTTCACCTGTTTTCTATGTCTATATCCTGGCTAACATGGGACTGCTGCTGCTTTACCATTTACAGCTCTCTAATCTTCTCTCTTCGTAAAATTTACTAAGATACTTAATCATAGAATTACCCCTATTTCCTGATAGCATCTTATCCGGAGAAAAGTCCTGCTTCCTTAAGTCCTCCCCCAAATCACCTAACATGAAGCTAATTCTTCATAAGTCCTAACACCTTCTTATTGAGATACCCACATTTCCCCATGCCGCAAATTCTCCCTCTATCATCCTATCTAATAAAAGAATAATATGCAAATTGACCATTACTCCAAGACACAAGATGGCTGCCCCCATGTGGTCAAAGATGGCTGCCCCCATGTGGACACAAAATGGCCACCATAAGATGGCTGGCAGGGGAAGGCAGTTGTGGGCAGTTAGGGATAACCAGGCCAGCAGAGGAGGGCAGTTGGGGGTGACCAGGCCGGCAGAGGAGGGCAATTGGAGCAGACAAGGCCAGCAAGGGATGGCAGTTGGGAGGGACCCAGGCCTGCAGGGGCAGGCAGTTGTGGGCAATCAGGCCAGCAGGGAAGGCAGTTAGGGGTGACTGGGCCAGCAGAGGAGGGCAGTTGGGGGAGACCAGGCCAGCAGGGGGGGGGCAGTTGGGGGAGACCAGGCCAGCAGGGGGGGGGCAGTTGGGGGAGACCAGGCCCACAGGGGAGGGCAGTTGGGGGGGGCCCAGGACAGCAGGGGAGGGCAGTTGGGAGAGACTAAGCCTGCAGGGGAGGGCAGTTAGGGGCAACCAGACTGGCAGGGGAGGGCAGTTAGGGGCAATTGGGCCGGCCAGGAAGCAGTTAGGCATCGATCAGGCTGGCAGGGGAGTGGTTAGGGGGTGATCAGGTTGGCAGGCAGAAGTGGTTAGGGGCAATCAAGCAGAGGCAGGTGAGCAGTTTGGAGCCAGCAGTCCTGGATTGTGAGAAGGATGTCCCAGATTGGAGAGGGTGCAGGCTGGGCTGAGGGACACCCCTCCCCCCCCCATGCACAAATTTCATGCACTGGGCCTCTAGTGAGTCATAAACCCAATTTGTTCAGCAACAGGTATTCCTGGTTGTCTTTAGCTGGAGGGTCTTGACTCAATCATGGGTTTCAAAATTTGAGTGACCTGGTTTGACATCCTGGCTCCACTACTTACCACTGTATGGCCTGACAGGTATCTAAACCTCTCTATGTCTCAGTTTCCTCATTTGTAAAATGAAGATAATTAACAGTACCTTTTCATCAAACTATTAAGAGTATTACCATGTAAAGAGCTTTGCACAGTGTCTGACCCATAATAAGTTATCAATAAACATTTGCTATTATTATTGGCTAAGTAATATATAGCTTTCTTCATCTAATAGGCATACTAACTCTAAGATTTGCATTTGATTTTGCCTTTAAAGATTAGTGGAAATATCCTTGATTTTTTCCATAGTTCTTGCCAAATCACATAAACTTGAGTTCCAGTATATGTGTGTGAGAATGTGCATGCACTCATTTGATGTGAGGATGAGAAGAGGACCTAGCATTTACTGAACATTACATACCAGACACTTTGCTGGAGTTATTTTCTCTAATGAACATAAATTGAAGAGATTTTTCTGAAAAAAATTTTTGAGACTAGATGCAAAATTTTCCAGCAGAACTGCAAATAATTTTGTCGGGAAAAGGGGCCATTCAGCCTTCTGCAGGAATTTGATACTAATTTAAGTCTGAAGCAGGGATTTAGATTTAATTTTCCTGTTAGAGGTTGGGATATTCTCTGCCAAAGACATGACCTTCAATTTTTCCCCCTAAAAAATGTCTTTTAGAGCCTGCAAAACAAATTCAATTCACAGGAGAATGTAAATTGAGTTAGGTTGTGAAATCACATATGCTACTTAGTGGCTCCATAGAAGTTTGACAGCAGAGTTTAGATTGCAACAAGCTTCAAGATACCCGAGAAGACCTTTCATTTCAGGGTCTGAAATGATTAAATGATTAAAACTGCTCTTTAATAATTAAATGTGCCATCTGTATAAGGCAGAGTGTGACCTTTCACCCTGGGTCTCTCAGGCTGTTCTAGAATTTCTGCAGTTGGCACATATGGTATCAGAAATCCATTGCTATTCTTCCTTTGAAATATTAGAGGAGCATACTTAAAGCAGCTGTTTTTGTGCTGCCAGATTTCATTGAAATGTGGATTTTAAAAGCCCTTGGCTGTCATTTTGAGTTAGCTTACCTTAATCAAAAAATTCACCATAATGTCATTCAACTGATGCCTGAAACTCAATATAGTGGAACATTTGCTGAACAATGCACTTAACAACAATAACCAACCAGAATGTACATTTTCCATTGAAATGGCCTTTTCATCTTTTATGTGCCCTCAAAAATGTCTAAAAGATTATGAACATTGCTTTTTCTCTAACAACAAAATAGCAAAATATCTTTATCATATGCTCTTTCCCCAGTTTGGGCACATAAAAGGGAATATGAATTTGGACAGCTATATGCTCTACTTCTGTAGCACTACTGAAAAATTGATGCAACCCAGTCATTAAGCCAACTGTGGTAACTAGACAGCAAAGATGAGAACATGTACATGTTTGTCTTAAATGTTATATCAAACAACTTCCACAGCTCAGAGATTGACAGGTACAGTGGTTCATACAAAGGAATATCCGTCATCATAAACATAATTTCTCTGTGTGTTTGAGGGAAGGGAGCATTGACCTTAACAATGCTCACTAATTAATCTGTAGTGTCCTGGAGACTTTTCATCTGCTGTGTTCAGTAGGCTGTTTAGTTATTGTAGTTCAGCTGTCTGACTATATCGAATGCTTATGTTGACTTTACTGCTTTTAAAGATAAACTCAATTCTCCACTTCCATTCAAAAGTGCGAACTTTTAAAGCCAGAAGCAAAGATAAGTGAGTCTTATTCTTAACATATACTGAAAATTTTATTTTAAAAAGCTAAACCAAAAAGGTTATGCAATTAAGAAAAAAACAGACAACAATAAAAACCTTATAGACAGACAATGAAATGGTGACTACCAGAGAAAAAGGGAGGTGGGGGTAGGTAGGAGAGGAAAAAGGGGGGATGGGGTAAATGGTGATGGAAGGAAACTTGACTTGGGGTAGTGAACACACAATATTATAAAATTCTACCCCTGAAACTTATATAATTTTATTAACTAATGTCACCCCAATGAATTAAATAATTATAAATTTTTTTTAAAAGCTGAACCATGGGGAAACATTCTTAGAATCTGTTATTTGACTTTATTTCTCATGTAAACTTATAACTGGTAATCTGGAAAAATTATCCTGTTTGTTTTATTGATTTCTTCATTGTATTCAGGAGCAGATGGAATTCACTGGGCATTAAGACATAGCATAAAATAGGGTACATTTGTCAATTTTGCCCCAGCAATATTTTAAGCAACGAGGACAGATAACAAGTATTCACTTATTCATTTATCTATTTAAAAATATTTATTTATGACTTCCTCCTATAATGGATACTGAAATACTTACCACCATGAATGAGACATGTAAGAACTCAATCTTGGATTAATATAAGGAGCCAAATACATAAAATAGATATCCATAGTACAAGATAATTTTATATATATATATATTCACACACATATATATGCATAGATACAAAAATGTATAAATCAAAGAGAGGGAATTCAATTAGTGAAGGAAAGGTATACTGGTTATTTACCAGCTAACCCTCCAGATTCATTCTCTACCCTTCTCTGGCCTACTCTGACCTCCATGGATTGCATTACTTGAATTACTTTGCCCTGCTGGCTTTGGGAAGAGAGGTATTAAGAGAAGAAAGAGGTCAGAATATTTATTCCCCCTGCTCCCTCGGCCAAATTATTTTTCCTCTACCTTATGACCACAGCTGCAATCTGGCAGTCCCTCTCCAGTTCTCTGAATTTCAGCCTCTCTGCTCCTGCTATTTCCAGGGCTGGAAATAGCTTCCCTTTGTTATTAGTCCCTGGGTGCCTCACCACCCTTTGTTCCTGTTACTCCTGCCCACACCTCTGCATTTAGTCCCTTCATGGAATTCTCTTCAATTAACCCTCCCACTGGGCCCTAGACTGACACAGAGAGGGATACAGAAGGTCAAGAAAGGTAATTCGGAGCTTTCTTTACCTTCAAATGTTCAACATATACGTATACTTGGATAGATATGAACAAAGCTATTATCCAGACTAAAAACATGTTTTTGTTGTCTCCAACAGGTGGCATTAGCAGTTATGTCAATCATTTAGGGCTGTGCATTGTTCTTTTCTTGAGTCTGTTAGCTATTGTGGTCTAGTAGTCACCCTTATCCTGGGTTTCTCAGTTTCAGTTACCCATATGTATAAGAAAAACGTGGCATCTGTAGGGTCCAGTACCATCCACAGTTTCAGACATGCCAGGGGATTTTGGAATGTGCCCTCTGCAGATAAGGGGTGACTATTGTATTGTGAATTACACTAAAAAAATATTTGGTCTTCATGTCCGTTTCTGAGAGCTTTAAGTTTTCAATGTGACTTATTTGGAGATAGGGCCTTTGATGGGGTAATTTAGGTTAAGGAGATCATACGGATAGAACCCTAACCCAATAATACTGGTGTCCTTATGGGAAGAGGAAGAGACACCAGGAGTATGCACCACAGAGGAAAGGCAGGTCATATAAGGACATGATGGGAAGGAGGCTGTCTATAAACAAGGGAAGGGGCCTCAGGAGAAACCAACCCTGCTAGCACCTCAACTTGGACGGACTTCTAGCCTTCAGAACTGTGAGAAATAAACGTCTGTTGTTTAAGCCACCAGTCTGTGGTATGATGATATTACGCAGACGCATGCATGAACCAGTGGGCAATAATCCACAAGAGAGAAGAACACATGACTGAGACAATGAAAGAGAATATTTGTGTGTGTGGTTAAAGAATAATAATAAATATCAAATGCCTATTAGCATTAGGAGAGAGCTAGGAGTTTCTTCCAAAACTTAAAATGAGGAATGATTTTGAGGCTTCTCTCTTAGGTGACTGATGGGTATTGGTGTAATGAATCAAACTAGGAATACAAGAGGAGAAACAAATTTGATGGGAAATATGAATCTGACTTTGGGCATATTGAATCTAAGGTGTCTAAGGAATATTTAAGTAGACATTCCTAGAAAGAACTTGAAATATAAGCCCAGAACTAAGGTGGTAAATGGTTTTTGTGTATAGAATTAATTTAAAATATTTATTGAACACCTACTATGTGCCACGTACTTTCTAATGCTTAGATTATATCAGTAAACAAAAGACAAAAATCCCTACTTTGTGGAGCTTATATTCTAGTGGACATGAGAAAGTAAAAAAAGGCAATAACATAACAAGTAAATTATATGGTAATTTAGAAGTTAATTCAATGCCCAGGAACAATAAAGTAAGCTAAGGGGATGCGAAGTACTGAAATGAGGGGGTATGGGTTGCAATATTCTCTGCGGTGGTTCAGGGTAAGCCTCATTAAGAATATGCCATTTAAGCAAAGATTTGAAGGAGCTGAGGAAGTTAACCAAGGGGCTATCTGAAGGAAGTGTGTTCCAAGTGAAGAAATAGTCACTGTGAAGGCCCGGAGGTCATAGCATTCCTGGTATATTTGAGAAACTGCAAAGATGCCAGCATAGCTGTAGCCTAATCACACAAGAGGGGAGTAATTGTAGGTGATGCCAGACAGGCAAGGTGGGGAAGTGTCAGCTCACATAGGTGTCAGATTTTTATAAGGAGGTTGGCCATGATTCTGAGTGAGATGGAAAGATCCGATAGAAGTGTTACCTGATGTGTCCTTTAAAGGAATTACTAGGTAGGCCAAGAGAGTAGGACAGGACAACGGTGGGGGCAGAGAAAGTTAGGAGGCTCTGACAGTAACAAAAGAGGAGGTAGAGGTTGGCTCATTTGAAGATAGAGATGATTTGCTAATGAAATGAATGAGGAGTTTCAGAGCATAAAAGGAGTCAAGGATAACTTTAAGGTTGTGGGACCAGAAAAAACTAGGATAGGAAAATGGTTGGAAGGAAAGTTCATAAGTTTTGAACATGTGGAGATATAGAGATGAGATGTTTGTTTGCCATCGTTTTAAGAAGTTGAATAGACATTTTGATATATTTAACTGGAGTTTAGCAGAGAAGTCCAAGCTGGAGATATAAATTGAGGAGTCTGAAGCATATGCTTGATATTTAAAGCCATGTCATTGGATGAGATTACTAAGTGAATAAATGTAGCTAGAAAAGAAAACCAAGGATTCATTCTTGACCACCCAATATTAACAGGGCTTAGAGAAAAGTAGCATCCAAAAAAGACATTCCAAAAGAGAGCATGTTGAACTGGAAGCCAAGAGAAAAGGGATACTGAGGAAGATGGTGTGATCAGTAGTGTCAAATGTTGGTAATAAGTCAAGGAAAATGAGGGGCAATATTTGATCATTGGATTTAGTACATAGAGGTCATTAGTGTCCTTGGCAAGATAGTTTTTTGGTGGAGTGGGGGTAGGGGAGTGTGATTAGAGAGTATTTAAAAGACAATTGGATGAGAGTTTAAGTCAATTAATATAGACTACTCTTGCAAAATTTTCTTCCAAGGGGAAAACAAGATGATATCTAGTTAAGGAAATGGGGTTAGGACAAGGTGTGTATGTGTTTTTAAAGACAGGACCAATAACAGCATGTTGAGAAGAAACCAAGATGGCGGCATAGGTAAACACCTAAACTGCTGCCTCGCACAACAATTTCAAAACTACAACTAAAAGACAAAATGGACATTATCCAGAACCACAGAAAGGCTGGCTGAGTGGAAATTCTACAATTAGAAAAGAGAAAAGCACACTGAGACTTATAGGAGCTGTGGAAGGCAGAGGTATGGAGGTGCACATACGTGGAGAGGGCTGGCAACTGAGTACGCAGCGGGCTTTCTCAATCAGGAGGGAGACAAAAGCTCCCGACTGCTCTGAATTCCAGTTCCTGGTGAGACTCTGGAGACCCAGACTCATACAGGGAGAAACTAGCCTGTCTGGTAGTGGGCAAAACTCGAGGGCGGCTTTCTCTCAGAGGTGCTTGCAGTGATTACCGCGGGACACTGAGAACCAGGGGCCTCTTAGGGCAGGGCTAACAGGAAGCCATCGCTATTTGCCCCGCCCTATGATCCCGCCCCACGAAGCCATAGCTGTTTGCTCCACCATGAGACTCTGCCCCATCTAAGCTGAGCACAGAGACTTTTGCATATGAATAGCCTGGTCCTTTGAATTTTCAACTTTCCTACAGCTGAGTCAGTGAGACCCAGAACATCCAAAAGAAGGCCCAAGGCTCCGCAGCAGCTTGCATTGCTTCACAGCTGGGCCTCATCTGGGCACCTCCAAAACCCAAATAAAGAAGAGGAATCTGCAGATCTCTCCGTAACTCTTGCTGGGTGGCCTCAGGCAGAGGCTAAATTAGCACCTCCTTGGAGATCCAAGAGCCAGTGTACCCAGGGATCAGAGTGGGACCATCCAGATTACAACTCCTCAGATCCATAAGAGACACACTTAGGGGGCAGACTCAGTGAGCACCAAAGCCCCACTGAAGCAAGTCCTGTCCCCTAAGGGTGTTTCCAGCACAGCAGTTCTTCCATTATAGACACAGCAGGTCCTCATAGCCAATTGACCTGGAGGTCAATTCCTCCCAGTGTACCAATAGCAATCAAGGCTTAACTACACCAAGACTGTGCACTCAGCCCACAAAGGGGTGCACCAAGAGTGTCCACGTCAGGTGATAGGCTGAACCACTGGTCACCTACCACAGAAAACCAATCCATCAACACAGGGAAGCAGCAAAATGTGGAGACAAAGAAACATGTCACGAATGAAAGAAATGGAGGAAAGCAAACTACTGGACATAGAGTTCAAAAACACATTTATGAGGTTACTCAAGAATCTTCTAAAAACCGCCGAGAAACTTGGTGAGATCTCTGAGGAGCTTAGTGAGACCTTCAAGGACCTTAATGAGAATGCCAAAAATATGGAAAAGAACCAGTCAGAAATTAAGCATACACTGTCTGAAATAAAGAATGTACAGAAATTCAACTGTAGATCAAAGGACCCCAAGAATCAAACCAAAGATCTGAAATATGAGGAAACAAAAAACACCCAACCAGAAAAACAAACAAACAAAAAAAAGAATCCAAAAATATGAAGATAGTGTAAGGAGCCTATGGGACAACTTTAAGCGTACCAACATCCGAATTATTGGGATGCTACAAGAAGAGAGAGAGCAAAATATTGAAAACCTATTAGAAGAAATAATGACAGAAAACTTTCCCTACTTGGTGAAAGAAATAGACTTTTAAGTCCAGGAAGTGCAGAGAACTCCAAACAAGAGGAATCCAAAGAGGACCACACCAAGACACATCATAATTAAAATGCCAAGGGCAAAAGACAAAGAGAGAATCTTGAAAGCAGCTAGAGAAAAACAGTTAGTTACCTACAAGGGAGTACCCATACGATTGTCAGCTGATTTCTCAACAGAAACTATGCAGGCCAGAAGGGAGTGGCAAGAAATATTCAAAGTGATGAACAGCAAGAACCTACAACCAAGATTACTCTACCCAGCAAAACTATCATTCAGAATTGAAGGTTAGATAAAGAGCTTCACAGATAAGAAAAAGCTAAAGGAGTTCATCACCACCAAATCAGGATTACATGAAATGCTGAAGGGTATTCTTTAAGAAGAGGAAGAATAAGAAAAAGGTAAAGATAAAAATTATGAACAACAAATATATATCTATCAACAAGTGAATCTAAAAATCAAGTGAATAAAAAATCTGATGAACAGAATAAACTGGTGAATATAATAGAATCAGGGGCATATAAATGGAGAGGACTGACAATACTCAGGGGGAAAGGGGTGTAGGGGGTGCGGGAAGAGACTGGACAAAAATCGTACACCTATGAATGAGGACAGTGGGGGGGGGGGCAAGGGCATGGGGTGGTGGTGGGGGGAATCAGGTGGAGGGGAGCTATGGGGAAAAAAAGAGGAACAATTGTAATAATCTGAACGATAAAGATTTATTTAAAAAAAATAACAGTATGTTGATATACTATTGAGAATGATCCAATAGAGACTTTGAAATAAATGATGCAGAAGAGGAATAAGAGGAGAGTTGCTGGAGCAGTGCTGTCAGAGGGATGAGGAAGGTGAGATCTAGTGCCCTTGGATCAGGGTTTGACTTTAAGAAGGAGCATGAATAATTCCTCTATAGTAGCAGACAGGAAAAAAGAGAATGTGAATGCAGATGCCGGGATAAGTGTGGAGGTGGGGTCTAAGTCAGTGTCCTTCTGACTGGTTCCATTTTTTTTTCTGGTAATAAACAAGGCCATCAGCTAAGAGTGGTTTGAAAGGCTGGCGTGTAAGTGCCAAAGTGTGTGAGATTGCTGTTTCCACATCAGCCAGAGTGAGGCACCAAGAGACTGAGGTCAGTCCAAGGGTTTTCAGGTTTCATGGTTGGTAACATCACTTTCCCAACCCTGTGCCTGAGGTGGTATGTTGCAATTATCTGAATAGATTTGTGACTGGTGAGGTATACATTGGGACCAGGGGAGGAATCAGTAGTCACAGCAGAGTGTTAAAGAACAAAATTCAACCCCCCAAATGTGAAGATCTAATTGGTTTTATTAAGCAATTCATGAATCAGGCAGCAATCTCATCTAGCAACCAGAAGGGCAGTCTGAGGGGTTGGAAATGGAAAGTTTTTATAGGAATGAGGATGAGGTAAGGGAGCTACTAGCAAAAGAAAATAAATGATTATTTTTGGACATCTTGCGGGGGAGGGAACAGCAAAGGTTTTTATCATGCAGATTACCTGTACTTTCCATGGGGGATGGAAAGGGCCATGTGACAGATTACCTCATTGGTGTTGACCAGAAAATTTCAGACTGGTGATTAAGCTTATATTTCTAGGAGAGGTTGAAACAGCAATTAGGTTAGGTATTAAATCTAGGTTTGGTATCATGGGCTTTAGCACAAGTGATGTCATTTGGGCCTATGGTTTTCTTTTTTAAAACTGTGATGCTCTGAGGGAAGGAGTGTTCTGATCTCTTCTACTACTCTGCTCCAGAAATTAAGGGTCTTCTTTAACAGATAACAATCGTAATCTTCTGTTTTTTGTGTTGTTTTTTTTGAAAGTATATTTTTATTGATTTCAGAGAGAAAGGGAGAGGGAGGGAGAGATAGAAATATCAATAATGAGAGAGAATCATTGATTGGCTGCCTCCTGCATACTCCTCACTGGAGATCGAGCCCACAACCTGGGCATGTGCCCTGACTGGGAATTGAGCTGTGACCTTCTGGTTCATAGGTCGATGCTCAACCACCATGCCAGCCAGGTGCAATCTACTGTTCTTAATTTGGAAAAAATATCAAAAAACCTTTCCCTTTGTCTTTTATTAATTTGGATAGATAATTTTTGTTTATTTTGTGTATGTGTATATGTGTAATAAACATATACATACATCTATGGAAATTGCATATAGGTAGAGCAAGAGAGCAAGCTTGATTTATGAACAAAAGAGCTTTATACATGGTTTTTGTAGACTTACACATTCCCCTTCTTCATTGCAGATATTCAGATCAACTCTAGGAAGGAGCACAGGGACCTTACTTAAGAACAATAGACACAAATCTGTTACCACCATTTTTCCTTCCTGTGAGGAGTCTTGATATGTTGTTGTCAAGGAATGCTCAAGATGAAAAATATAACTCACACTGCCTTCAGTGCAAAGGGGGGAATTGTAGACTCAGACAGTAAAATAATTTGACTCCAGGGACTGTCTAATCCAGTGGCCAGATAGATAAGCAGGAACCTGTTTCTTCTGAAATGACTTGGTTCTCATGGTGGCTATTCCCTTATGAGGTGGAGTCCTGTGAGAAGCAGATGTCAAGACAGGATTAGACAGTGTGATAATTTTGGTCTCCATGTGTCAATGTCAACTCAGGCCCTGTGTCCAAAGTCCTCAAAATGTCAGCTATTCCTCTTTCCCCAGTGTACAGTGTACAGACAACTTCATTGTTCATTTTTAAAAAACAAAAAAGATAGGCCCTGGTCAAGATCAAGTGTCCATGCCCTGTCCCACCCACCCCTATCCCTATCCTCACCCCCACCCCCATATTGGGGCAATATTGTTCTAATTTTAGTCATTCTGGAATCATCTGCACCATTTTGCCTTATCCTTTAAATCATGTACTACTATTTATCGTTCTGAAACTGTATATGTTGCTAGTATTTCATTATAACTACTACTTATATGTTTCTGATATACTTAAAAAATAAATTCATAGCGAGAAACCAAGATGGCGGCATAGGTAAACACCTAAACTGTTGCCTCGCACAAGAATTTCAAAACTACAACTAAAAGACTAAACCTCTATCACCCAGAACCATGGGAAAGCTGGCTGAGTGGAAGTTCTACAACTAGAAGGAAAGAGAAAAGAGCATTGAGACGTGCACAAGCGCTGAAAAGCTGAGGTACGGAGGCATGCAAATCGGGCTGGCGGCGGGCAACTGGGTGTGCTGCTTTTTTCAATCTGAAGGGAGACAAGCTCCCAATTACTCTGAACTCCAGTTTCTGGGGAGACGCTGGGGACCCAAACTCCTATGGGGAGAAGCTGGACTGTCTGCCATCGGGTCGGAAAGTGAGGGTGACTCTCTTGCAGAGGTGCGCACAGCAATCATTGTTGCACTGGGGCACGAGATGCGGGGACTTGGAAACGCGGAGATGCAGAGACAGCTGACTGGCAGCCATTGCTGTTTGCCATGCCCCAGCCTAGTGACTCCCTGAGACCCTGTCCCGCACAATCCCACCCAAGCTCCATGCAGTAGCTTTTGCATATAAATGGCCTGCCCTATCGCAGCTTAACCTAACAAACTGCCACTCTGGTCAGACAGCTACAAAACCTCCAAACCCCAAGCAAAGAGGAGAAAACTGTAGTTCTCACTGTAGCTCCTGCTGGGTGGCCTCAGACAGTAGCTGACCTGCACCCCATTGGAGATCCATAGCTAGTGTATCTAGTGGTCAGTGTGAGACGACACCAGATTTCAACTACTCATATCCATAAGTGACACATTCAAGAGGCAGACTCAGTGAACACCAAAGCCCCACTGAAGCAAATCCTGCCCCCTAAGTGTGTCTCCAGTGCAGCAATTCTTCCATTATAGACACAGCGGGTCCTCACAGCCAATTGGCCTGGAGGTCAATTCCTCCCAGTGACACCAACAACAATGAAGACTTAACTACAACAAGGCTGTATATACAGTCCACAAAGGGGTGCACCAAGAGTGTCCACCTCAGGTAACTGGGAGGCAGACCCACGGGCCCATATAGGAAACCTAGCACACAAAGCCACCCTACCAACTCAGGGAAGCAGCAAAAATGTGGAGACAAAGAAACAGATCACAAATGAAAGAAATGGAGGAAAACAAATGACTGGATATAGAGTTCAAAACCACGGTTATCAGGTTTTTCAAGAATATCCTAGAAAAGGCCGATAAATTCAACGAGGCCCTCGAGGATATGAAAAAGGACCAACTAGAAATTAAACATACACTAACTGAAATAAAAAATATTATACAGAGACCCAACAGCAGACTAGAGGAACACAAGAATCAAGTCAAAGATTTGAAACACAAAGAAGCAAAAAACAACCGAAAAAGCAAAAAGCAAAAAGAATCCAAAAAGTTGAAGATAGTGTAAGAAGCCGCTGGGACAACTTCAAGTGTACCAACATCTAAATTATGGGGGTGCCAGAAGAAGAGAGAGCGCGAGATACTGAAAACCATTTTGAATGAATAAATGACTGAAAACTTCCCCCACCTGGTGAAAGAAATAGACTTACAAGTCCAGGAAGCGCACAGAACCCCAAACAAAAGGAATCCAAAGAAGACCACACCAAGACACATCATAATTAAAATGCCAAGGGCAAAAGACAAAGAGAGAATATTAAAAGCAGCAAGAGAAAAACAGTTAATTACCTACAAGGGAGCACCCATATGACTGTCAGCTGATTTCTCAACAGAAACTATGCAGGCCAGATGGGAGTGGCAAGAAATATTCAAAGTGATGAATAGCAAGAACCTACAACCAAGATTACTCTACCCAGCAAAGCTATCATTCAGAATTGAAGGTCAGATAAAGAGCTTCACAGATAAGAAAAAGCTAAAGGAGTTCATCACCACCAAACCAGGATTATATGAAATACTCAAAGGTATTCTTTAAGAAGAGGAAGAAGATGTAAAAAGTAAAGATAAAAATTATGAACAACAAATACATATCTATCAACAAGTGAATCTAAAAATCAAGTGAATTAAAAATCTGATGAACAGAATAAACTGGTGAATATAATAGAATCAGGGGCATAGAATGGGAGTGGATTGAAAAATCTCAGGGGGAAAAGTGTGTGGGGGATGCGGGAAGAATTGGACAGAAATCGTACACTTATGGATGAGGACAGTGAGAGGGAGGTATGGGCAGAGGGTGGGGTGGGAACCAGGTGGAGGGGAGCTATGGGGCGAAAAAGGAGAAACAATTGTAATAATTGGAACAATGAAGATTTATTAAATTTAAAAAAATAAATAAATTCATAGCTATGAAAATTAAAAGAAAACATTCTTCTGCATACCACTTAAAATACACCAAACCTTGGGAAACTGGTTTGAGCATGCCATCGAGCCACAGAGAAGTCAAGGACAAGATCAAGGATATACAGAGTTTCAGGACCCCTCCCCTTAATGGCACAACTGGAGGATAGGTTCATTTACCTCTGGGGAAAACAGCACAGAAAGGTGCAAAGCTTTAAACATAATTGAGTGATGAAAATTAGAATCCAGGAGTTTTTCCAAAAACAATGGGATAGCAATGATCCATCAAGCCCAGGTGGTCAGGCCTCTAGTTAGCCAAGCCCTGTGCATACTGGGATTACATTATGAACATTCTGTGTTCTGGCCAGAACATTAGGAGTGCTAAGGTTCTGTGAAATATGTGCGGGTCCAGGGTTCAGAAGGAGCTGCCTCAGGACCCCAGGTTGTGACAGACCACAGTCCCTGAGCTGGGTCTGCCAGAACAATCTGGACCAGGTGCCGGCCCTGGTCCCAGTAGCTGGAAACCGGTGGAACCCAGGCCTGAAGAGCCATGTGCTGGCTGCGGGCCTGGGGCCAAATTCTCCTGCCAGTTTTCCTCTCTCTCCTTCTCATCCAACTTCTTATCAGCTTCTCAGAGAAGGGTTTTTCTCAAATCTCCAGACACAGGGGCAAGCAGAGACCAAAATCTGCGGAGAATGAAGGTGAGCCATCCCAAACCCAGAGGCGGTGCCCCACAGTGCCACCCGCCCTCTCTCCTCTTGATCCCTGGTGCCAACTGGCGAGATATTTTCATCTCGAAAATTACCGTTTGGTGTTGGAGAGAAAACACATCTAAAGGCTCCTGACGTCTTGGGTGAAATCCAGTTAAATTGCTCTCGAATTAATTTGTTTTATATGAAATGAAAAAAAGTGGATTAAAATAGTTTTTAATTTGGAAGAGCAGGCCCCTCCCCTCATTTTCCGCCTGACCTACATAGCCCATAAGCTTTGTGCTGTGGATACGCTCTTGGTTTCTTTTCTAATCAGACTTTACTCAATGGCCATCTCTAGTCTTTCTAAGTGTTTTAAGGTCTTCGTTAATAAGTTGCTTACTTTGGGTCTTATCTTAAGAAGTAATTTCTTTGGTTTGGAGACTTCCCTTGGCTCTCCGCTCCAACTGAAGCATTTTGCAACATTCAAAACCATGCTGAGTAGAATTCCTGAGCTCAGAAGTACAGATTTTAGAATCCTAAATTGGAATTGTATAGATAGAATGAGGACAAAATTTGAATTACTTGGAGAATGCCCTGCAAAGCCAAGATTGCCATTTTTGTGAAGACTGTAAGATGGAATAATTACTGCTGTCTGGCTTCCGGAGTCTAAAAGAATGTTAAGATCTGTTAGCAAATCAGTCTTCCTTAGAAAAAACAAACCCGGAGCTCTCAGCTTTGAGAGGAGGGGAGTGGGGAGAGACTGAATTAAAGGCCCTGGCTTGTTTCCTCTGGTTTCATCTTCCCCATAGAATTTTCTCTCTGTCACCCCCATACACACTCCAAGAAGAACAGTGTTCTTGTACCCTCCTGCCCTGTTCTCCCACGCACCGTGCCTGCAAACAGGGGCCATACATAGAAAAATCCTTTGTTGTTCCCTAGGAAATCAGAGTCCTACTAGAATTAATCAAAAGACCTTCAAAATGCTTGAAGAAGAACAAAAAGGGAATAAACAAAACAAATCAAGAACCATAGAGAACACAGTCAGTTCTAGGGCTGACTAACCCCGGTCAGTGTTGCTGAGGAAATAGCTTCCTTTTATGAGGGAAAGCCTGGTTCAACCTGTCCCAGGCCTCCCAGGGCTTGGCTTCCCAGCCTGGGGCAGTTTCCCCTTTGTGCTACCTAACTTTAGCAAAGGTAGCACAGTTATATGCACAGTTTCCTCTGTGTGCATATAACTTTGCTACCGAACAAGGATATGGTTTCTTAAACATGATTCCTTCACTTCCCAGACTGAGGAAGGCAGTCTGACCCCTCACGGAGATCCCACCTCCATCCCCGGTAGGTCTCTGAGTGAGGGATAGGCCTTTTACCCAGGCAAGCACAGGACTTTGGGGATGATCCCACATCAAGTGAGACCTCCCCAAATCAGGCCTTTTAACCCTGATGTCCATTTATTTTTGAGAGCTTAGTAAGCAATATCCTAAGAAGGTACAGTTTGCCCTTGGAACTTTGGGCTAAGAATTTTCTTCCCCAATATCTAAGGAATAAATGACAAAAGTACTGACATATAGAGAAATTCTTTCAGGAGCAACCAGACAACAAATGGGCATAGTCTAAAAAGCAAGTGGCAACCAAGAAAAAAAAATCGAACTTTCTAGATCGGGATAGAACAGCACAGTGTGGCCAATCAAATTTGGATGGTACCATTTCCTGTTTTTTTCAAGTAACAGGAGAAAAGTAGAAAGAGTTAGGGTTTAAATGGCACTAATGGGAAAACTTTCTAGATATATGGAAATTATAAAGTAAAATGCTGTGGTGTGGATGAATATGCTATAAAACAGGAATGACTAAATGAAATGCACTTTTATATAATGTTGAGCAATAAATAGGCATTGTATTTACAGTTTTGTACTTAATATTTTTTCTTGTAGGATGTGCGTTAAAGAAAAATTGTAAATTGTGCATACAAGATAGAAAAGTAAGTTACCTTTCAATGAGGAAATTGTCTTAGGAATGTTATAAAGTCACATAATTTAGAGCTTCAGTCTAAAAGATATGGTAAATTTTGTTTTACATGATTTCTATAATACGAATAGCAGTTATTAAGATGTATTTCTGGTTTCAAATCCTTCTCCAAGGATCTAGAAATAAACAAGAAATAATTTAGTACAAACATGTACTTCCTTCTAGATGCTTCAAAAACAAAGTGTTTTTTTTAAAATATATTTTATTGATTTTTTTACAGAGAGGAAAGGAGAGAGATAGAGAGTTAGAAACATCGATGAGAGAGAAACATCGATCAGCTGCCTCCTGCACGCCCCCCACTAGGGATGTGCCCGCAACCCAGGTACATGCCCTTGACTGGAATCGAACCTAGGACCTTTCAGTCCGCAGGCTGATGCTCTATCCACTGAGCCAAACCGGTTTTGGCCAAAGTGTTTTTTTGCATGAAAAAAGAAGTGTACATGCCTTTGGGAAGAATTTTTTCTATATCAAGAAAAAGATAAGCCCTTTGAGATACAGTGAAAATGTCCTTACTACTCTATTCCTTAGACTAGAAAGGATGACGGACACACTGTTCCTTAACCACAGTGAAGCTAATGTCCCCTTTACTGATGCTCAGATGTCTGACACCATTATTCTTCTCTTCAGACTTGGAAGAAAGCAGAAATGCCATGAGGTAAATGGTGTTACAGAGAACTTGGCAGCAACCCTCTCAAAACCATTCTACTCTAACAAGTATTTGGAGAACTGAAAATGAACACCAGAGACACACAAAATCACTAATTAGAAAAGGCACACTCTGTAATTGCTATCCGTCATGGTGATCTGGATGGACCAACCTGTGCCCCTACTTATCCTCATCTAGGCAATTCTTCTGCTTTATGAGGCCTTGGGCTCAGGGCTCTTGGACTTCTCCACCCAATTCCTGCCACAATTGGATGTGCTTGCCATACTTGGCGATGGCCCAGACACACTGGGTCCCGCCGCGTCCTGACCTCCTCAGCTCTGTGCATTAGGTTTTCACTTCCATGGCCACCCTCTGAGTCTGCGTGGCCTACAATGGCTCTTGCATTCTCATTACCTTACATTTTACATACTTTTTTGCCTCAAAAAGACAAGACCTTCCTCTGGTTCTTTAATCTATTTTTTTCTTCAGCTTATGGCCCTCTCCTATGGACTTCCTTCTTCCTGTGAATTCTCCTGACTGTTCACTTGAATGGACACCTTTCTGTCTTTGTTCTTTTCATGTTTGAAAAGGAATTTTCAAACATGAAAACAGTATAATAAAGCTTTATACCCCCCTCAAGACCCATCTTAGCAGATCTTATTTCATGTGTGCTCTCTCCTCCAAAATGGATTATGCTGAAGCAGATAATGATATGGATACCATAACATTTTATTTGCAAGTGAATCTCTCTTTTTTGTATGGAAAATAATACAATAGTTAAATAATAATACAAGAATATAAGAATAAACTCTATTTCCCATATTCACCACTGTAAACCTACTTTTGCCCCACCCTGAGTATATATAGTATATCAACTCCTTTTTATGATAAATTATATGATTATCCTTCTTAACTATAAGGGAATCTTCCTCAGATTCTATTAGAAACATTTTTTTTGTAATATAACAGTATGTGATTAGCCTTCCTAGAGTTAGAAAACATTCTTCCCAAAACAAATCCACTAAAAGCAACTAAGTTACAGTACTACACCTAGCACACAACTCATAAACTCAGCATATGAAAGGCATTATATTTTTGTTGTTATCTTCTCTTCCATTAGAAATAAAAGCTAAGGAACTTTGTGAACTTTAAGCTTTCATCGTTGTTCAGAATCATTATGTGTCACTTGGAATGATAGATTTCAATTATGATGTCACAATGATGAGACATGTCATGTCAACTTTTTTTTTTTTTTTGCTAATGACAGTTAAAAGACAGCTTTAAAATTGACTTACAAAATGAATTAGAGTAGATTATAAGTTTTCTCCATAATCATCTTTCTCATTCATTGCATCTTGATATGAATTATTTGTTGGGACAGAAAGGAATGAAGTTACAGCAAGCCACGTGGGTTTTTGACTCTCCCATAGCACAGTTCATAGGAAATGAATATTACTCACATGTTAGTATAATACACTTATAAATGTCATACCTCAAATCCCACGAGGAAGGCCACTGTGATATTTATTATTCTGGAAAGTGTGTGTTTGTGTGTGTGTGTGTGTATGTGTAAGGAAGAGTGGATAGGATCATGGATTCAAATCTGGATATGCCACTGACCATGTGGAGGACCTCTCAGGAGTCTCTCAGCTAAAAGAAAATGCAGAGGACTAGTTTCATGCGTTATTCTCCAAGGCAACACCTTAATTGCTCTTGGCATAACCATCCTTCTGGAGCCTGATATTCCTGAAGAAGTTTAAGGCCATCTGTCAGGTTTCTCATTTTTCTTCTGAACCAATTCAGTGTCTTTTCTTTTACACTCATTTCTCCCCTTGGGAACTCGATTCACTGTCCCAAGGCTACTCCCTGAGTCTTTACCTCCATGCATATACCATACCCGGAAGCACATTCACAAACGCAGGACCTTTCTCCTTCCCTTGTTCCCTCAGTGATAAATTCGGTCTATTTCTCTGCACTGATTCCTTGCTTATCAGTTCAGACAAAATAGAAAAAACATACACAAAACCGAAACTTCTTATTTCTTTCTAGCAGTTAAAGTCCTGCTGCTGCCTGTGCTTCCTTATCCCCAGGATTTAATGATTAGCAACTGATTTAGAGCTCACCAAAGACTCTCCATAACCAAATGCACTGACCTTTCAACTTAGTCCCTCCTTCTGGAAACTTGCTCCTTTCTTGGTGACCTGGACTTTACACATTACCTGCTCTGCCTCTTTCCTCCCCTCTCCACTTCCTTCACCTGCTCCTCTTCCTCATCATTCCTCACACTCCAAAGCAATGTTTTAATACCATGTTCTCACCCTTGTGCTGTTTCACCTACTGCCATGACCTCTGCTAGTACCTGCACATAAGGAAATCCCCAATTCATATTCTTAGACCTAATAGTCCCTGGACCTTAGGGTGAAACAGTTCTTTTTTCTTTTTTTTAATATATTGTTATTGCTCTCAGAGAGGAGGGAAGAGGGCGAGAGAGATAGAAACATGAATGATGAGAGAGAATCATTGATCAGCTGCCTCCTGCAAGCCCCCTACTGAGTATGAGCCCACAACCCTGGGCATGTGCCTTGACTGGGAATTGAACCTCATCCTCCTGTTTCATAGGTCGACACTCAATCACTGAGCCATACCAGTTGGGCGTGATACAGTTCTTGATTAACATTTCTTCATCATATCAAGTTCAAATTTTCTAAAACAAAATTTCTAATTTTTATTCCCCAAAGAAGCTTATTTTATTTACTTCTTTATTTTTGGTAGCATTTACTCAGACATAATATTCTAAATCCTTGGCTCCTTGCTCTTACTTTTTCTCTCTCTGCAGTTCACAAAGTCCTATCAGTCCTTCCATTTTTGTTTTTCAACTGGAACAATCTTAGATGTCCTAGGCTTCTATCCCTCTTGCCCTCCTGATGCTTTATACATTATCATAAAGTAGCACTTTCGTTGTGTCACCTGTTAGCTCAAAACAATTCAGCTGACTCCTTTTGTTAAAATATAGACTCCATAGTCAGGCAATCCAACCCTCTCACAATCAGAGAAATTTACCTTCCAAATAATTGCACAAAGCCCACCACACCAGATTTCCAGCCCTGCTGTGTGGATACCTGTTCTCTCATTCTGCTGTGGCTTGTATGTCTAAGGTAAATTCTTTCTTGTACTGATTTCACCTAATCCTCAAGACTCAGACCAAAATCTGCCTATTCCCTGAAAAAAATCTAAGCTAGTCATGCTAACTAGAAGTGAATACTTTCTTTTATAAACTTTTATAAACTTCTATTACATTTATATCTGTTACACTCCTTCTCCCCCTCCCTCACCCCTTTTTTTTGTTAATCCTCACTCGAGGATATTTTTCCATTGAAAAATTTTTTAGAAAGAATGGAAGGGAGAGGGAGAGACAGAGAGAAACATTGATGTGAAAGAGACACATCAATTGGTTGCCTCCTGCATGTACCCCAACCAGGGTCAGGAAACCTGCAACCAAAGTATGTGTCCAGATTCGAACCTGGGACCTTTCAGTCCACAGGCCGAGGCTCTATCCATTGAGTCAAACCGGCTAGGGCAGTGGTTGGCAAACTCATTAGTCAACAGAGCGGCAAACCACGGCTCGTTTGCCGACCACTGGCCTAGGGCTGTTCCACTCCTTTTGAAATTATAATGTCCTTTTACTTAGAGATTAGTTTTTTGTAGAGTGTACATACTGTACCTGCTAAACAAAGCAAAAGCAGCACTCTCTATATCTGTGTAACCTCCATTGTGTCTGGCATTTGCCTACAAATAATGAGTGAATGCTCATTTGATCCTTTCAATGTCCACTACTCTAAAATCCCCCTTTGCACAATAACACTTATGTACTATTTTTTTGCAGTATATTAAACCGTCAGTTTATATATTGTTATCAAACCACTAAACATTATTATGTACCTCCTCCTTTTTTCTGCATTTTTTTCATTTTAATGATATTTGCTTATAAAAATATCAATCTTTATGTCTCTTTAAGCTTATTAGCAGAGTTCTACCTTAGAAGAAATACTCTAGTTCTCCCATGGAACATCTTAACTATTGTTCTAAAGTGTTTTAGCTGACTGCTGAGATGCCACTCTCTGAAGAATCTGAGGTCAGCATGACTTTATATTGATTTGGACAGTCTTCCTAAACTACAAGAGAAGAATCCATGTAATTTGTCTTACATTATGAATTACCAATTTAGGGATGTTGAATATATTATACTGTTCCTCTGGGTAATGTGAAGTTTGATTCTTTGAAGACTTTTTAGATTTAGTTAAGGTATTAGTCAAATCTTTTTTGTGGTAAGTGACAGAACCCAATTCAAATAAATTTAATAAAAAGAGAATTTTTGACTCACAAAATTGGGAAGCCCAGGAGTGGCCTTGGCTTCATACACAGCTAAATCCTAAAGGAGGGTGTTTCTACTTCCTTTCTTTCTTTTCTTCTCCCAGTTCTGCCTCCCTCTGTGGATTGACCTATTCTCTTCTGTGGCAAATGGACATTCTTCACAAAGCTGGAGAGGAGGCCTCTCCCAGCAGGTCCCTCCCAATTTCTGTATACAACTCCAGAGAAGGTTCTGACTGGCCCGATTTGGGTCTTATGTCCAGTCCCCCACTGGGCACTGGGCCCGCAGGATGGGCCACCCTGAGTGCCACCACTTGTGTCTGATGATTTGACAGGAGAAATGGTGGGCAAAGCTGCCCGACAGCTGCAGAGCCACGTGGAGTAGGGGGAAGAGGTCCACAAAGGAAAGAGGATGTAGTTGCTAAAAGAAGAAAGATGGCCACACGAGCTGGGCAGACAGAGAGTAAAAAATAAACAACCTTAGTCTACTCTATTTTACCCGTTGACCTTTCAGGACACGTACATTTTATTGTCTCCATCCCTACATGAAAAAAAAAAAAAATGCCCCTGCAAAATAATGCAACTAGCCTAAGTCATTGTCAGTTACTGCCCGCCCCCCCCCCCCCCAGCCCCCCACTTCTGCTGTAAGATTGGGAACCCAGAATGTGCAGCTGTTCTGTGCAGGTTCCCTGGACAAGCAGTGAGTCTCCGGTCTGGCTGCCCAGGCTTATCCGGTGAAGGAGCTCTCTTTTCCATTGATTCCTGAGCCCCCATCAGAGAGAGGCACAGGGAAGAAGGTCTCTTCCGAGAACTGCGCTGCTTCAGATGCTCACCTGTTGCGAACCTGGTTACTGGGGCCTGGGAATTAGCTCAGTGCTGAGTAAGCACAGGCTCCCCTCTGATAGGTTCGGGATTTCTTTTTGGCAATTCATCTCCCTTGAAACCCTGCTAGATGGAAAACAAAACGCAACACCCTGCCAGATGGCATGGGCTCCCAGAAACTCTAAGAACTAAGAACCAAAGCAGGAAATCTCTAGTTCTTTCCAGCCTCTGTTGGTTCAACTAGGCCTTGACTTTGCAGTTCCTGTCTTTATACAACAGTGCAAAAGGAAAGGACCCATTCAGACTAACTGGCTTCAACCTCAGACTGGCCTAAATGGCTTTATTTGACCTTTGGTCTTGGTTTGTATGAAACAAAAACTGGCCTGTGAATACCTCCCGCTCTCAGGCTGTGTCTAAAGGGTAGTTTTGTCATTGAGGTGCTGTGTCCGGATGTGCAAGCCGGAGTGACTGGGAGGGTCTGGAATCTCTTATAGGATTGGTTACCAGCACAGAACCACACCGATTAGTTACAAATGTAGGTTCCTTATTTACTAGGCATGTGACCTTATGTAAGTCATTTGACTTCTCTGTGTCTTATTGTCCTCAAATATAAAGTGGACATAATGGTACCTAGCTCACAGGGTTGTCATGAGGATGAGGTAATACATAAAAGGGACTTAGAATGGTGCCTGTCATCCGGGAAGCCCTATGTAAGTAACAGCCATTTTTACTACTTTGTCCTCATTTTTTTTTTTTTACTTATCCAAGTTCTAGACTTATCTCCCACAATGGTTTCCACCTTTGTACCTTGCTTTTGCTTACTTCAACAAGGGACTTAGAAGTCAGTTTTCCTATTTCTACGTGATTATCTGACCACCTGTGAGCAGAAAGAGGGAGGGGATAAGGTGGGGCTGAAGAGATGAGACAGCCACCACCAGGCCCACATGTAACAGAGGAACAAGTGGGTGCTGCCAACAAGGGGAATGGGAAAGAGTGTCAGAGAGAGAGAGAGAGAAACAGATCCTATCTACTGGAGTCATTATTATTACTTCATGAAGCAATGGCTCAGGTTTGATTCCCTAAACATAGAGCCTGAGAAAAAGATTCAGGTACATGTCATTTCTTCAGCAACTGCTCTTCAGCAACAATTGATGAAAGAGAAAAGGATTCAGGGCAGGTAAGGGACAAGAACCAAGCAAAGATGTGGTCTCAGCTAAAGTCTACCCTTGGCCTGAACCACAGGCAGCCCTGGGGTTAAAAAGAATCACGTAGCAGAGTTATCCCTGCCTTTGGGCAAAGATGCCCACTGTTTGGGACCCTACCTATGAGTCAGTTATGGCGGGGTGAAGGGGGAAGTTATCTCAAGGGCAAGGTAATCCTATCCACTCAGGACAACCCAAGAAGAAGGTCAGCTTGGGCTACTTGCAGCCAAAAGTCATTGCAGCTGGGATTGGGTAAATGGGCCTGGTATGGAGGATCTGGGCAGACTACCAACAGCGTGAATAATCTTATATAATAAAAGGGTAATGTGTAAATTGACCAAACAGCAGAATGACTGGAATGTCTGCAGCCCCTCATCCCGGCTGGCCCTGCCCCTGAGCGGTCCGCCCCCCACCCTGATTGGGGGTGGGGCTGGCCAGCAAACCGCCTGTGGCCCCTTGCCCCAGCCAGCCTGTCCCCGATGGCCCCCATTGGGGGCAGTCCAGCTGGATCCCACCAGTGCATTGGGCCTCTAGTCTATATATATAAAAGGCTAAGCGACCATCGCATCCAAAACAACCAAACGGACGACTGAACAGGCTGTGTGGGACCACCAGGCTGGCAGGGGGGTTAGTGAGGGACAACCAAATGACTGAGCAGCAGGCTGCATGGGGCTACCAGGCCTGTAGGGGGGTCAGTTGGGGGCGACCAGACCGGTGGGGGAGGGAGGCAGTAAGGGGCGACCAGGTTGGTGGGGGGCGGGGCAGTTGGCGGTGACCATGCCAGCAGGGGGTGCAGTAATGGGCGACTAGGCCAGTGGGGGGGCACTAAGGGGAAACCAGGCCTGTGGTGGGGCAGTTGGGGGCAACCAGGCCAGTGGGGGGGGGCAGTTGGGGGGAACTATGCCTGCAGGGGGGACAGTTGGGGGTGACCAGGCCAGCGGGGGGGGGGGGCAGTTAGGTGCAATCAGGCAAGCAGGCAGGTGAGCAGTTAGGAGCCAGTGGTCCTGGATTGTGAGAGGGATGTCTGACTGCCGGTTTAGGCCTGATCTTGGGGGCTAAACTGGCAGTCAGACATCCCCCGAGGGATCCGGGACTGGAGAAGGTGCAGGCTGGGCTGAGGGGACCCCCGTGCACAAATTTCATGCACTGGGCCTCTAGTAATAAAATGATGATGATGGCTGTTATTTATTGAATATTGAACTAGCACTAAATCTTACTGGAATTGGGATTATTATACTTGAACACTACTTTTGTTTTTTTTTCTTTCCAAATACAGTGTTTCTGGTGCAGTGGAGAAAACGTTTGCAAAAAGTTTTGTTTTTCATATATGGAGTGTCAGTTAAGTTCGGTATTTTGGTTAAGCTGTAAAGGTAAGTTGTCGCTATTTGAATTTTTATGTACTTATAAAAATTGACCTGCAAGTACTAGTGATTTGTTACACTTGAAGGATTAGAAATTATTTGCTTTATTGAAGTAACAGCAAGTCTGTTCATTAGTGTTTCCCCTAAGACTGGATGATACTAGTTCTTTCCAGACTCTGTTGGTTCAACTAGATCAACATTCATTCTGATTGGTGGGTGGGTCCCTTACCATACCAGTTTTAAATACTTTAAAGTTCATCTCTACTCTGGTGTACAATAACCATAACCATTGAAAGGAGGACTGTATTCTTAGGTTGTTTCAGGAACTGCAGGTGTTTCTTATAAGCTAGTACTAGGGTGAGGACATACTGAGTCCCATAGCATAACTATAACTTATTTTTCCTCGGGGAATGTATTTTGTACTGAGAATTTCCATTCAGAACAGTGACTCCCTAGGACTGAACAAATCTCAATCATCAAAGAATCTTCAAATTACATCTATCATGTTATATTTTTGGTTTGGTATATGGTAGCTATCAAAGCAGGGAAATGTATTAGAACCTTTAAAGAAGTTTTCAAAAAGAGTTAAAACAAAAGGCTTTCCAGGGGAGCCCTGACTATGTAAGAAAACCCTTCCAGAGCAACCATTTGTCTGTCTTTTTCTTAATTGAAGTGGAAAAACATAAATTTTGCCCTCAAGTTCCTATTTTCTTCAAGTATTATTAGGTCTGTTTAAATCATAATTGTTTGCAGCAAAGAGCTTATAAACAAGTAAAACTTCATACATTTAGTATGAGTGGGAACCTTCATCTCCTATTTCATGTTCTGCCCTTCTAGTTTCACATAGCACGGGGTGTGGTGGGGGGCTAGTTTACAAATGCTGGAAATCCGTTTCCCAGTGAGCATTTGTTGTCTCTTTGATAAGGAACTGCTGAAATCCAAACAACAAAGCATCCCCAGCTATCTCTATAAAAACCTGAAGGAAAAGGTAGCCAATGGCCTAATACTTTACCAATTTGAAGGTAATGTTACCTCCTTTTAGCAACCCAGATTATTTTTAAATGTTAGTGACTGCTGTGTTAATGGTAATTTGATTGGAATATGTGATATATGTTATTGTATTTTCAGTAAGGGCTGAATTTGTACTTAATCAGACTGTGAAACAGAAAGGATGAAAATATGAGAAATTTTTAATCTTCTGTTAACTTAAAATATATTTCTTTTTGTACATTTCAGTTGACATGTTTGGATTCCTGATGCTTCTGCTCATTGTAATATTAATTATAATATTCATTTGGTATTGCTGCATCTTTCACTATTACCTGCAGGGGTATGTTCATTTCATCCTTAGTAAGAATGCACTTGGGGATAATATCATTTAAGAAAATACTAAGCTAGTTATCAGAAATTTTTTACCTTTTTAATGTAATAAAAGTAATATGTCCAGATAATAAGGAAAAAAGTATAGAATCTTATAAAATGAAAAATTTAAATTTTTCACCCTCTCCTCTACCTATGATACCTCCTCCCCAGAAGTAATTTTTTAGTATGATTTTATTTGTAGTTCTTCGTTTGCTCACCTCTATATATTTGAACAATATGGTTACAACCCCTCTTCATGATTTATTAACTTTAGATGTTTTCTATTGACTCCTCATCATGAAAGCTGAGAAACTTATCATGCATTTTCTGTATTTGTTGTTGTTTTTTTTTTGTGTTTTTTTTTTGCTGTTAGTGTATATTATCATTTTATTTTTGAATTTTAATTATTAGCTCTTAAGATTACTAATCTTTCTTCTGTTGGTTATCTTTTTAACTTTGAGTAATATAATCTCTGTTTTTATACTTCTGCCATTACTTAAGATAAGGAAATTTGGAACCCTATATGTCCTATTTATCCTCTCCTCCTCTAGCATCTAAACTCTATAAACTCTCACTCATTTGATCTTTTCAAGTGTATATTTACATTTTATTCTGTAACTATATTTATAGTTAAAATGTTTATAGTTTGAATCTAAAATTTTTAAATGAATAAAGATAAGAGAACATATTATGATTTTATAAATATTATTTATAAAGAACCAAAATGGAAATAGGAAATGTATTTCTGTCACTATCTCAGATTGCTTGAAAGAGAAGTACCTCTTGTCAAGGGTCAGATAGATTCTCTTTGCTTCCTCTCCGTTTCTCATATCCTGATACATTTCAGCTTGCTTCATGTTTACATTGTGACTTTCCTATACAGCCTTTGCATTTCCTATAGTTTTCAATCACCTTCATTATTTCTTGTCAGGAATGACACATGTGTCTTTATCCCATCACTGTGATTACTCATCTTACTATTTGGTAAATATTTATTTTCTTAAGACATTCTTCTAAAAGTCCTGACTTCCTAATTTATAAAACTTAGTTTATTTTCAGTGCTGTACTGAGTAAGAAGAAATTTTTTGACATCTTCCTCTTTATAGGATTGATTTTTTTTTTCCTTTTACTGGAGTACATCCTCAAGTAATTTTTCAAAAGAAGTTCACAGAAACATGGAAAGTATTTCCATAGTCCGTGCATGTCAAGAGATTTGTTTTTCTCCATTATCCTTCAGCCTAGCATGGTATTATTTTCTTCTTCTGATTGTACACCTTTTCCAAGAAGGACCCATAGATAAGACAGATGCATGTGAACAGGCCCACCTGTAAGTAAAGTGTACCTCCCTCCCTTCCACTCTCTCTAAAAAAAAAAAAAATCAATGGAAAAAATATCCTCAAGTGAGGATTAATAACAACAAAAAAACCCACAAACAAGATAAAGATTGGCCAAATATTTTACTTGCTTACTGAAGACCTCTATTTTATATATTTTTTTCTGGCTTTGAGCATTATATCCTTTTTTTTATTAACTTACAAAAATAAAAGATGGGGTAAGTTGAAAGATAACTTTGATTCTTTACCTCCAGAACATAAATATATTCAGAAGGAAGAACCTATAGACTATATTACATGTGTGGTAAGAGGCTGTGGCAAACATTTTTTTTCTTTTATATATTTTTTCCCAATTCCTGGTATCTTATATAGGTCATCACTTTTTTTTGTATAGTGCCTATGAGTAATGTGGCAAATTATACCCACAAGAGAATGGGGTCCTGAGCACATATCAATCACTGAGACTTATTTTATCTGCAGCTTAAAAGGAAGCCCTACAGTGCAATATACAATGTATCATAGAATTGTACACTTGAAACCTACATAATTTAGGAACCAATGTTACCCCAATACATTTAATAGAAAGCAAGAAAGAAATCCAGGGGAAGGGGGCGGGGAATAAGTCCCTGAAATCTTTTTGCAAAGATGGCCCAACAATTGTACTCAGTTCTAGTTTCACCCACTGTCTCTTCATCTTCAGTTTCTTCTAGAGATCTTCTAGAACTAGTTAATTCAATGAGCACTGTATTCTATTAGAGGAAGTTGTCCTACTAAGGGTTTATTTCATTTCATGATCCAAAGATCATGGTTGGGTTCCAGAAACACCCATCTTTCATTTAAAAAATACCCTTGAATGATTAATAGAGCATCAAAATATTGATTGCTACATTTGATCTAATATTATTATTACTCAGCAGATATGATTGAAAAGTTAAAGCACTTTTAAAAGTTTCAAATGTTAGCCCGGCCAGCATGGACATATGAATCAGGTGGTCACAGTTCGATTCCACAGGCTCTATCCCCAGTGTGGGGTGTGCGGGAGGAAGCCAATCAATGATTCTTTCTCATCACTAATGTTTTTTTGTTTGTTTTTTGTTTTTTTTTTTTGGTATTTTTGTTCACCCTTGCCAGAGAATATTTTTCCATTGATTTTTAGGGAGAGTGAAACAGAGACGGAAAGACAGAAGCATCAATGTTAGAGAACACATTGATTGATTGCTTCCTGCATGAGCCCTGACCAAGGAATGGCCAAATATTGACCAAGGGCTCAGGCACAGGAGGTAGCCTGCAACCAAGATATGTATCCTTGACCAGAATCGAACCCGGCACCCTTTGGTCCACTGAGCCAAACCAGCTAAGCCGTCACTTATGTTTCTATCTCTCTTTTCCTCTCTCTTCCTCCTGCAATCAAGAAAATAATACTTTAAAATATTTTTTAAAAATTTGGAATGTTAGAGAATATAAATGTTTACCTGTTCATCTACTCAGTTCCTCCTTAACTCTCATCTGTTTTAGCAAATGTTTATTGAGAGTGTATTAGGCCGTAGGCAGTGTTGTTGTCACTAGGGATATAATTGTAAACAAGAAAGACCAAATTCTTATCTTCATGGAGTTCACATCCTACTAAGGGGACATAGATAAAAAATAAGCAATTGTTCATTCTATTATTAACTTATTGACATTTTTAATGATAGTCTATTTATTTTAATTGCATTGTTCATACTCAAAACATTTCAATTCTGCTGGTGGATAAATAAAAGGAGAACTTTAGTAAAAGATTGGTAATTTAAAAATTGCATAAGTTTAGTCTTCTAATGAAATAAAATAATTCCAATTATAGCCTTAGGTATTCAGAAAATAAACCTAATTCTAAATTTACTATCATTTTTAACAGTGCCATTATCAGAACCCAGGGTTTTGATTTTCAACAGGAAAATTATGGCAAGTATTTTAATTTATTTGATGTGATGCCCAGACTCCTGGTAACTCACAGCTGCAAGTCTTTCCCTCACATATTCCAGGATCAACATTAAAGTATGAGTAGAAAACACGACAGCTGATTTCATTGTTCTCATTTCTAACACACATTCTTGTAACTTCAATAGTCTAGGATGGGTAAAACCACAATATTGATAGAGAAGAGTTAAAATTTCCAACCCAAACTGAATAGTAATAGCCTTCCCAGTTCCCCCAACTCCCACTCCACAAAAGCAACTCAACAGAAGGTGACCTTTGCCTTAAGGAATCCTTGTAGGCTTCTCCCAAATTAATTCATTTCATCTTATCTCAGATGGCTGATCTATCCACCCTTCTCAACTTGATTCTTTACTCCTTTCCTTAGTTATAAGACACCCAGGGCCCCAATCTTGGCTTTCTTCTGCTCATCACTCACAGCTCCTGGCAGTCCCTTCCACTCCCCTGCCCAGCCTGGACCCTGGAGCCCCAACTGAAGTCAGAACCAGAGCTCCCCTTTTCACCTGGGTAAAGGGACCACAGGAAAAATTTAGATCAGAATATGACTGAGAAAAGGATACTACAAGGTCTTTTATAATTACCGTTAAAAATAACTTTGGAGGAACATCCAGATTATTGTGCTGCTCTGGGCCTCTGGGACAGAATAGTAAATCTGAATAAGAAGCAGCAGCAACCTCACAGGGGCAAGGATGAGCTGTCTAGCACATACACTCCATTGCCAACTTTTAGGTCTTGTGTAGAAATGGTTTTCATGATAACTGTGCTGAACTGTGTCAAAAGCTACTTGAGGAAGGGGCTGAAGTGCTTCCTGGGGCTGAAATCAAAGCCGACGGCTGCGGAGAAGGCAGTTGCATGGCCATTCTTCTCCCTCCATGTTAAACTCCACAGCAGACTGGGCTGGAGAAATGTTCTCAGAAGAGCACGAGGTTGAGTAATTACTTAGTTTAGGTAGAAACAGTTATAAATAACCATGTATCCACTGATTGAGAACAATTAGTTATACTAGCTTCATTATAGGGAATAAAATGTAATACAGTTCCCAAGCCAGGATGATTTTCTGCCCAAGAGAACAGTCTCCAAGTTCAAGGGGGAATGGATGGAGAGAGATTCCTGAGTCTCCTTTGTACTTTCAAATTGGAAGGTTAGCCCAGCTAGCATGGCTCAGTGGTTGAGTGTCAACCTATGAGCCAGGGGGTCAGGGTTTGATTCCTAGTCAGGACACATACCCAGATTGCCAGCTTGATCCCCAGTGGGAGGTGGGGGCGGGGGAGATGCAAGAGGCAGCTGATGAATGATTCTCCTTCATCATTGATGTCTCTATCTCTCCCTCTCCCCTCCTCTCTGAAATAAATAAAAATATATTTTAAAAATTTGGGAAGTAACCTATCTGATGAGTGTTTATTCACTTTTGACTTATGGAATAGAAAACTATGGAATCTTAAAAATGTTGTACACAGTGTGTTATTTGACCATAACGCTCCTCACTCACAGTGTTAACTCCCAGGACTGGAGGTAATATCACCCCTCTTAGTTCTTGGTACTTGGGCCAAACTTCTCTAGAATTGAATTTAGAAGATGAATTGCTGGTTGGGGAGCCGTTGGGCATACCCAGGTTTTCTCCCATTGGAAACTAGTCTTGTGCCACCACAAAAGATTTGACCTTTTCCTCCTTGTCAAATTTATACCCAGGTTGGTAAATACCTTAAGTCACTTGAGCTCTAAATAGCAAAACAGCAGTAACATTAAAATCTCAGAATAGAAGTCATATCATTGATACATATTTTGTGTTTAGTATTTTAAAATATTAGGTGAGTCATTGTTAACTTTTCTTAGAAAGACTTTGAAAAGATAAATTGATTTTCTCTTTTTATACCAGATTAGGCATAGATAACTGAAAAGATAGATCTTCCAGAGAGAGAAGAAGAAAGTTTCTATAATGGTAAGGTTTCAAATGATATTGCACGAGTTTTCTATGTGCCCTTCCCTTCCTCCTATTAAGCAAATTTTTAGAAATGTAATCGTAATGATTAAGAAAGTAAGTGGAAATCAAATCTGTAAAATGTGAACAGGTTTTCAATGCCTGAAAACATGTAATAGAAGGCAGCAGAAAATGGAGATATAACAGCTCCTCAGCCAGGCTGCCTTTGCTTTTTATTTTGAAATTTTTATTTTATTTATTTACTTTACGTTTAAATCTTTATTGTTGGAAATATTACATATGTCCACTTTTTCTCCCCATGGACCTCTCCCAGCCTACCCCCAACCCCTGCCCCAGGCCTTCTCCCCCCATGTCTGTGTCCATCCATGGGTTATGCATATATGCATACAAGTTCTTTGGTTGATCTCTTCCCACCCATCCTCCCCTGCCTCCCCTCTGACATTCGACAGTCTGTTCCATGCTTCCATGTCTCTGCATCTATTTTGCTTGTCAGTTTATTTTGTTCATTAGATTCCACATATAAGTGAAATCATGTGATATTTGACTCTCTCTGACTGGCTTATTTCGCTTTGCATAATAATCTCCAGGTCCATTCATGCTCGCTCAAAGGATAAGAGATCCTTCTTTTTTACAGCTGCATAGTATTCTGTGGTGTAAATGTACCACAGCTTTTTTATCCATTCACCTACTGGGCTGTTTCCAGATCGTAGCTATGAACATAGGGTTGTATATAATTTTTCTGATTGGTGTTTTGGAATTCTTAGGATATATTCCCAAAAGTGGGATCACGGGGTCAAAAGGCAGTTCAATTTTTAATTTTTTGAGGAGTCTCCATACTATTTTCCACAATGGCTGCACCAATCTGCATTCCCACCAGCAGTGTACTAGGGTTCCCTTTTTCCCATATCCTCACCAGCACTTGTTGCTTGTTGATTTATTGATGGTTGCCATTCTGGTAGGTGTGAGGTGGTACCTCATTGTCATTTTAATTTGCATCTATCTGATGATTAGTGACTCTGAACTTTTTTTTTATATGTCTCTAGTTCATCTATATGTCCTCTCTGGAGAAGTGTCTATTCAGGTCTTTGCCCATTTTTCAGTTGGATTTTTTGTCTTCCTTTTGTTGAGTTGTAGTTCCTTATGTATTTTGGAAATTAACCCCTTATCAGATGTATCACTGGCGATTATGTTTTCCCATACTGTGGGTTCCCTTTTCATTTTGTAGATGGTTTCTTTTGCTGTGCAGAAGCTTTTTTAAGGTCATTTTAATGTAAAACTACCATCAACTTCTTGGGAGAAGAAGCTTTTTTTTGCCAAGTTGTTTATAATAAACTAGAGGCCTGGTGCACAAAATTTGTGCATGGGGCGGGGGGTGAGGGGGAGAAGTAGGTGTCCCTCAGCCTGGCCTGCACCCTCTACAATCTGGGACTCCTTGGGGGAATGTCTAAATGCCGGTTTAGGCCTGATCCCACAGGGATGTTCCAGCAGTTGGACATCCCTCTCACAATCTGGGACTGCTGGCTCCTAACCACTCACCTGCCTGCCTGATTGATGCCTAACTGCTCCTCTGCCAGCCTGATCGCCTCTACCTGCCCTCTCCTGCCAGCCCGATTGCCCCCAACTGCCCTTCCCTGCTGGCCTGATGGCCCCCAACTGCCCTCCCCTGCCATCCTGATCGCCCAAAACTGCCCTCCCCTGCTGGCCATCTTGTGGCGACCATCTTGTGGTGGCCATATTGTGATGGCCATCTTGTGGTGGCCATCTTGTGATTATGTCGCGCGACGCCACCTAGGCTTTTATTATATAGGATAGGATTAAGTAGTCAATATAAAAAGACAAAAGTTGATTATAATGCAGAAATAACATTTTTCTATAAGATAGATAGTAAAGATTTCTGACAAATGGTGTCTAAATGAAATAAAACCACATAAATGAGACCCTGTGCATAATAATAAGAATAATGAAGACAGTAACATTTCTTAAGGGACTTCTCCTATAATGTGACAAGTGCTTTTTTAGAGGGTGGGGGAGTTTGTGGTCAGGTTTAAAAGTTGCCTCTGGAATTTACTAGATGTAAAGTCTAAGGTAAATTGCTTAGGTAATCTGTGATTTTTGATTACCTCAGACATATAGGAGTAATAATAACTACTTTGCAAGGAAGCTTAGAAATAATGTAAGAAAAGCTCCTGGAATGTATTCTATAATCAGGAAATGGTAGCTTCTGGGCAGAAGGAGCCAGACAAGATAACCACCATGAAGTAGGAGTCCAATCCCTGAACCAGCAAGATCCTGGGGTCTAATCTCTACCCACCACTTTTTAGCTACTTAATACTAAGCAAGTTATTTAAATACTATCTCACTATGTAAAGGGGGGAAACACTGTAAGAGTTATATGAGAATTTAAATACTGTATGTAAAACACTTAAAAAAATCAATTTATTTTGATTTTTCATTTTTAAATATGTTTTTTATTGTTGATAGTATTATAGATATCCCCATTTGCACACACCTTCCCCACTGCCTTTGTCCCCTCCTCCCAGGCCCTACCTATCCCCCAGGTCTTCACTACCCTGTTGCCCATGTCCAGGGGCTATGTATATAAGTTATTTGGTTTATCTCTTCTTGCCACCCTCTCCCCACTCCCCGCAACCCCACATCAAGGTATGGCAGTCTGTTCCATGCCTCCCTGCTTCGGGTCTTATTTTGTTGGTCAATTTATTGTTCATTAGATTCCACAAATAAGTGAGATCATGTTTGTCTTTCTCAGTTTGGCTTATTTCACTTAGCATAAAATTGTCGAGGTCCATCCATGCTGTCTCAAAGGGCAAGGCACTTTTTTTAGTGCCTGGTGCATAGTTAGTACTTAATAAATGATTCTGTTATTGCCTATGATAAACCAGTATGTCACCACAGGTCGTAGGCACTGTGGGAACATCAAGAGAAACTGTAGCCGGTGCTTTAAGACACATAAAAATCTTTCTAGGAAGATAAGGCCTTGAGGTTGTATAAATTTAGGTAGTACAAAATATACTATAGTAAGTTCCACAATACAGGGCCCCAGGTACCTGAAAGTTGAGTTCAAGTCTAGAGAACTCATATTTATAGGGATCAAGTGAGACTTCATGGAGGCAGTCATAGCACATCTGCAGAGTTTAAAGAGTGGACAGGATATCAAGAAGCAGAGATTGGAGCTGTCTGAGGGAATTTTGGGGAGAGGAAACAAATTGAGCAACAAAACCCACAAAGGTGGAAAAGCACAGATTGTACTTATTGGGCACTTATGTGCCTGGCACTGTTCTAAGGGCTTTACATGTATTAATTCATTCAGTTCTCACACCAATCCCATGAAATACATCTTAGTATTAGCCCTACTTTATAGATAAGGAAACAGAGCCCTTCTACTGCCTATAAGTGAAATAGAAAGTGATGCTACTTCGTCTGAGCCCAAGGCAGCTTGGTAAATGGCGCTCATCCCTCAGCCTTCAGCCAGATGGCATACTCTGGACCCCTCAGCCTACACCAGTGCATTCAGCAGTCCTGCTTAATGTCACAAAGCCAGGGAATCTGGCTCCAGAGTCTGAGCTTTTTATCAAGACACTCTGTGATGAGAAAGGCACCTGGTCCTTATTTGTGGAGGACTTTGAAATCCACACTTAGGAATTCGAGCTTTATTTTAAATTTACTGGGAGACATTGACTTTATTCTGAAGGAATGTAGAGCACTTTTTGGCAGAGATGGGGAATAACATAATCATGTTTGTAAGGAAACAGTCCTTGATAGTGTCATTAGAGGGGACAGGGAGATGGGAGGGCTGGATAGCTCAGAGAGGGGAGATTGGAACAGGAAGATATTGAGAAGGAGAGTGCCAGGCATCAAAGTGGGAGCAAGTGAAAGCCCAAATGAGTGCCGTGGCACTGAACAAATGAGGAGGGGACAGGCTTGAATGACAGTTCAGATTAGAATTGGCAAACCCTGGTGATCATTCAAAAATAGAGAGTGAAAAAGAGGAGCTGAAGGAGACCCCAAGGTTTCCAGCTTGAGAAATGGGAAGATAATGATGCTGATAATACGAAGGGAAACAGAAGGAAGGGCAAGGACATTTTGGTGACTAGGATTGAGTTCTAGGATTGAGTTTGGTGGTAGTAGCAAGACAGACATGTAGAAACACCATCCAAGAATTGGGATGGGGCTCTGGAGCTGGGGAAATCTGAGCGGAAGACATAAATGAGGAAAGAACATGAAGCCATGGGTATGGGTGAGAGTGATTGTGGAGTGTGTTGAGAAAAGAACAGAAAGGCAAGAATGGATCCTTCAGCATGACCTTAACCTCAGATGTGGAAAGGAGTTACGGTGTCTCCCAGAAGGAGGAGGAGTGTCACAGACTTAGAGTGGGCCAGGATACAGCAGTGCTGAGAGGTGGGATAAGGGTGGTGAGGAGCATCACTGCATGGCACAGGCAAACCTTGCTCACATGTAGGCTATTTTATTTTTTCCTTTTAAAAAAAATTTCTTTATTGATTAAGGTATTACATATGTGTCCTTATTCCCCCACTACCCCCCACCTCCCATTCATGCCCCCACCGCCCCTGTTGTCTGTGTCCATTGATTAGGCTTACATGCATGCATATAAGTCCTTTGGTTGATCTCTCTTCCTTACCCCCACCCTCCCTTACCTTCCCTGAGGTTTGACATTCTTCTTTTTGCATTTTATTTTTTATTTTATTTTATTTATTTATTTTAAAATAAATCTTTATTCAGATTATTACAATTGTTTCTCCTTCCCCCCCCATAGCTCCCCTCCATCGTTCATCCATAGGTGTACGATTTTTGTCCAGTCTCTTCCTGCACGCCCCCATACCCCTTTCTCCCTGAGAATTATCAGTCCACTCCCTATGTCCCACATTCTATTATATTCACCAGTTTATTCTGTTCCTCAGGTTTTTAATTCACTTGATTTTAGATTCACTTGTTGATAGATATGTATTAGTTGTTCATAATTTTTATCTTTACTTTTTCCTTCTTCCTCTTCTTAAAGAATACCTTTCAGCATTTCATATAATACTGGTTTGGTGGTGATGAACTCCTTTAGCTTTCTTTTTCTTATCTGTGAAGCTCTTTATCTGACCTTCAATTCTGAATGATAATTCTGCTGGGTAGAGTAATCTTGGTTGTAGGTTCTTGCTATTCATCACTTTGAATATTTCTTTCCACTCCCGTCTGGGCTGCATAGTTTCTATTGAGAAATCAGCTGACAGTCATATGGGTGCTCCCTTGTAGGTAACTAACTGTTTTTCTTTTGCTGCTTTTAATATTCTCTCTTTGTCTTTTGCTCTTGGCATTTTAATTATGATGTGTCTTGGTGTGGTCCTCTTTGGATTCCTTTTGTTTGGGGTTCTGTGCGCTTCCTGGACTTGTAAGTCTATTTCTTTCACCAGGTGGGGAAAGTTTCAGTCATTATTTCTTCAAATAGGTTTTCAGTATCTTGCTCTCTCTCTTCTTCTGGCACCACCATAATTTGGATGTTGGTACACTTGAAGTTGTCCCAGCAGCTTCTTACACTATCTTCAACTTATTGGATTTTTTTTGCTTTTTGCTTTTTCAGTTGAGTGTTTTTTGCTTCTTTGTATTTCAAATCTTTGACTTGATTCTTGCATTCCTCTAGTCTGTTGTTGGGTCTCCGTATAATATTTTTTATTTCAGTCAGTGTATGTTTAATTTCTAGTTGGTCCTTTTTCATATCTTTGAGGGTTTCGTTATATTTATCGGCCTTTTCTAGGATATTCTTGAAAAGCCTTATAACCGTGGTTTTGAATTCTATATCCAGTCATTTTCCTCCATTTCTTTCGTTTTTGATCTCTTTCTTTGTCTCTACATTTTCACTGCTTCCCTGAGTTGGTAGGGTAGCTTTGTGTGCTAGGTTTCCTGTATGGTCCAGTGGGTCGGTCTCCCCAGTTAACCTGAGGTGGACACTCTTGGTGCACCCCTTTGTGGACTGTGTGTACAGCCTTGTTGTAGTTAAGTCTTGATTGTTGTTGGTATCACTGGGAGGAATTGACCTCCAGGCTAGTTGGCTGTGATGATCAGCTGTGTCTATGCTGGGAGAAGTTCGGTGCTGGAGACAGCCTTATAGGATTAGACTTGCCAAATTGCAAAAGCCTCTGTGCTCAGCTTGGATGGGGTGGAGTCTCAGGGCAGAGCAGACAGTCTTGGCTTCCTGTCAGCCCTGCTCTTGCGCCTGCACACGCCTGCAGATCTCTGCCTTCCCCGGCTCCCAAGCCTGCACCCAAGAGTCCAGATTTCCCCCGCAAGAGCGTGGGTCCCCAGGGGCTCGCTTGGAACTGGGGTTCAGTGCAGTCAGAACTGGGGTTCAGTGCAGTCAGGAGTTTCTGACTCCCTTCTGCTAGGGAAAGCCTGTGGCAACCTCAGCAGTCTTTGTGCACACTGGTGCGTGTGTGTGCCTCCAGACCCCTGCCCGCCGGGCTCCCCCAGCTCTCCTAGTCTCCAAGTGTCTTTCTCTCTACCTGACAGTCCAGACTCCCCCTGTATGAGCCTGGGTCCACGGGGTTTCGCCCAGAACTGGGGTTCAGTGCAGTTGGAACTGGGGTTCAGTGCAGTCGGGGGCTTCCTTCCCCCTCCCGCCAGAGAAAGTCAGCCAGGCTCTCAGCTGCCCTTCCTCTCTGCGTGCGCAAAGACCCTTTGCCGTACCTCAACCCTTTGCCATTCCTCCAATTCTCCGTGAGCTTTTCTCTTTCCTACTAGTTGTAGAATTCCACTCAGCCAGCTTTCCTATGGTTCTGGATGGTGTCTGTTCTGTCTTTTAGTTGTAGTTTTGAAATTGTTGTGCGAGGCAGCAGTTTAGGTGTTTACCTATGCTGCCATCTTGGTTTCTCTGAGGTTTGACGTTCTGATTGATGTTTCTCTGTCTCTGGTTCTATTTTTGTTCATCAGTTTATGTTGTTCATTATATTCCACAAATGAGTGAGATCATGTGATATTTATCTTTCTCTGCCTGGCTTATTTCACTTAGCATAATGCTCTCCATATCCATCCATGTTGTTGCAAATGGTAAGAACTCCTTCTTTTCTACCGCAGCGTAGTATTCCATTGTGTAGATGTACCACAGTTTTTTAATCCACTCATCTGCTGATGGGCACTTAGACTGTTTCCAAATCTTAGCTATGGTGAATTGTGCTGCTATGAACATAAGGGTGCATATATCCTTTCTGATTCGTGTTTCTAATTTCTTGGGATATATTCCTAGAAGTGGTATCACTGGGTCAAATGGGAGTTCCATTTTTAGTTTTTTGAGGAAATTCTATACTCTTCTCCACAGTGGCTGCACCAGTCTACATTCCCACCAGCATTGCACGAGGCTTCCTTTTTCTCCGCATCCTCACCAGCACTTGTCATTTGTTGACTTGTTGATAATAGCCATTCTGACAGGTGTGAGATGGTACCGCACTGTTGTTTTCATTTGCATCTTTCTGATGATTAGTGACTTTGATCAGGTTTTCATGTGTCTCTTGGCCTTCCTTCTGTCTTCTTTTGAAAAGTATCTACTTAGATCAGTTGCCCATTTTTTGATTGGGTTGTTTATCTTCTTTTTGTTAAGTTGCATGAGTTCCCTGTAAATGTTGGAGATTAAACCCTTATCGTTGATATCATTGGCAAATATATTCTCCCATGCAGTGCGCTTTCTTGTTGTTTTATTCATGGTCTCCTTTGCTGTGCAAAAGCTTTTTATTTTGATGTAGTCCCATTTGTTTATTTTCTCTTTTGTTTCCATTGCCTTAGGAGCAGTATCAGTGAAGAAATTGCTTTGGCATATGTCAGAGATTTTTCTGCCTATGGATTCCTCTAGTATTTTTATGGATTCCCATCATATGTTTAAGTCCTTGGTCCATTTTGAGTTTATTTTTGTGTATGGTGTAAGTTGGTGGTCTAGTTTCATTTTTTTTGCATGTATCTGTCCAATTTTCCCAACAACATTTATTGAAGAGACTGTCTTGACTCCATTGTATGTTCATGCTTCCTTTGTCAAATATTAATTGAGCATAGTGGTTTGGGTTGATATCGGAGTTCTCTATTCTATTCCATTGGTCTATATACCTGTTCCTGTGCCAGTACCAGGCAGTTTTGAGAACAGTGGCTTTGTAATACAGCTTGATATCTGGTATTGAGATCCTACCTACTTTGTTCTTCTTTCTCAGGATTGCTGCAGCTATTCAGGGTTTTTTTTTTTATTCCAGATTAATTTTTTGAAGGTTTGTTCTAGGTCTATGAAATATGCCATTGATATTTAATGGGAAGTGCATTGAATCTATAGATTGCTTTGGGTAGAATGGACATTTTGATGATGTTGATTCTCCCAATCCATGAACATGGTATGTTTTTCCAACTGTTTATGTCTTCCTCTCTCTCTTTTTGCAGTGTTGTGTAGCTTTCCGTGTATAGGTCTTTTCCCTCCTTAGTTAAGTTTATTGCTAGGTATCTTAATTTTTTTGGTGTGATGGTAAATGGGATTGATTTTTTAGTATCTCTTTCTGTAAGTTCATTATTGGTATATAGGAATGCCATAGATTTCTTGGCATTAATTTTGTATCCTGCTACAATGCCAAATTCATTTATTAATTCTAATAATTTTTTGATGGAGTCTTTAGGGTTTTCTATGTATAGTATCATGTCATATGCAAATAAGGACAGTTTTACTTCTTCTTTTCCAATTTGGACGCCTTTTATTTCTTCTTTTTGTCTGATTGCAATGGCTAGTACTTCCAGCACTATGCTGAACAGGAGTGGTGAGAGTGGGCATCCCTGTTCTTAGGGGAAATGGTTTTAGTTTTTGCCCATTGATTATGATATTGGCTGTGGGTTTGTCATATATAGCTTTTATTATGTTAAGGTATGATCCTTCTATTCCCACCTTGCTGAGAGTTTTTATCAAGAAAGGGTGTTGGATTTTGTCAAAATGCTTTTTCTGCATCAATTGATATGACTATGTGATTTTTATCTCTCAATTTGTTTATGTGATGTTTCACGTTTATTGATTTACAAATACTGTACCATCCTTGCATCCCCAAGATAAATCCTACTTGGTCATGGTATATCATCTTTCTGATGTACTGCTGGATCCGATTTGCTAGAATTTTGTTGAAGATTTTGGCATCTGTGTTCATGAGGGATATTGGCCTGTAATTCTCTTTCATTGTGTTATCTTTATCTGGTTTTGGTATTAGGGTGATGGCTGGCTTCATAGAAGGATCTTGGAAGTGTTCCTTCCTTGAATTTTTTGGAATAGTCTGAGGAGGATAGGTTTTAGTTCTTCCTTGAATGTTTGCTAAAACTCCCCTGTGAAGCCATCTGGCTCCGGGCTTTTGTTTGCTGGAAGCTTTTTGATGACTGATTCAATTTCTTTCATAGTTATCAGCCTATTGAGATTTTTAGTATCTTCCTGAGTAAGTTTTGGAAGGTTCTATTTTTCTAGGAATGTGTCCATTTGCTCCAGGTTGTCTAGTTTGTTAGAATAGAGTTGTTCATAGTATTTTTTAATAATCCTTTGTATTTCTTTGGGGTCTGTTGTTGTTTATCCTCTTTCATTTCTGATTTTGTTTATTTGGATCCTCTCTCTTTGCTTCTTGGTGAGCCTGGCTAGAGGTTCATCAATCTTGTTTATCCTTTCAAAGAACCAACTCTTGGTTTCATTGATCTTTTATATTGTTTTTTTTGGTCTCTATGTCATTCATTTCTGCTCCGATCTTTAATATTTCCTTCCTTCTGCTCACTGTGGGCTTTTCTTGTTGCTCTCTTTCTAATTCTTTGAGTTGTTGAGTTAGACGATTTATTACCATTTTTTCATGTTTTTTGAGGTAGGCCAGTAGAGCTATAAACTTCCCTCTCAGAACCGCTTTCATTGTGTCCCATAGTATTTGCATTGTTGTGTTTTTATTGTCATTATTCTCCAGGATGTTTTTAATTTCTTCTTTGGTCTCATTGATAACCCAATCATTGTTTAATAGCATGCTATTCAACTTCCAAGTGTTTGAACTTTTGGAATGTTTTTATTGTAGTTTATTTCTAATATTATGCCATTGTGGTCTGAGAAAATGCTGGATATGATTTCAATCTCTTTGAATTTGGGGAGACTTTGTTTGTGACCCAATATGTGGTCTATTTTTGAAAATGTCCCATGTGCACTTGAGAAGAACGTATATTCTGTGCCTTGAGGGTGAAATGCTCTGAAGATGTCAATTAGGTCCATCTGATCTAGTGAGGCATTTAGAATTGCTGTTTCTTTGCTGATTTTTTGTCTAGAGGATTTATCCAGTGATGTCAGTGGTGTATTAAAGTCCTCTACCATGACTGTATTGTTGTCTATCTCTCCCTTGATATCTTTCAGGAGTTTTTTTTATGTATTTGGGTGCTCCTGCATTAGGTGCATATATCTTTATTAGGGTTATATCCTCTTGTATCGATCCATTTATTATTATGAAGTGGCCTTCCTTATCTCTTGTTATGGCCTTTACTTTGAGGTCTATTTTGTCAGAAATAAGTAATGCTACCCCAGCTTTTTTTTCATTTCCATTTGCCTGAAAGATGTTTTTCCATCCCTTCACTTTCAGTCTGTATGAGTCCCTTTTTCTGAGGTGGGTCTCTTGTAGACAGCATATATATAGGCTATTTTAATGCTTTTAAACTATTTAGGATGTTTGAGGATACTAAGGAGCACTTTGCTAAATAGTAGGTACCATAGTAGCTGAAAATAGATTGTAGCTTTCCAGAGTGTCTTGAATTGCAGGAAGCATATTATTCCTGTGAAAAGAGTCATGCACAATAAAGGTTTTATCCTGCAGGACAGAGGTTGCCTAGAGCATCATGAAGAGAAGAAATCTGAGCAATGCCCTGACTCAGTGGGAAAAAGCACTGGGATCTATTAGCAGTATCTGCCTTCTGAGGGGAATACTGCGTCTAATTGGTCTTTCCTTCATTTGGATGTTTCAAAGTTTTATGATCATCAAGACCTAATTTATTATACACATTAATTATAAAGGGGGGGGGGGAGACAAATGTCTCCTCATGATTTCAAGCCAGTTTTTCAGTGCCAGGACTTATGCAATGAACTTGAATGTTGGACTCTCTAAAAGTGAATAAATGCAAAAAAAAAAAGTATGATAAGTAATGAAGAATCACCACACGTCATCAATTCAGCCCTTTCATAAGACAGGCATTAGCAGGTATGTGTGTGTGTGTGTGTGCATGTGCTTGGGACTTTAAGTAAAATATTCTAATGGGAGTATGGTGGGAATATGGGAAGGAAACTGAAAGTAATTGCTTTTTACTGAAAGAGGAAAAAAGTTATTTGAATTTCTCCAGTCAAGCACTTTGATTATAGAAAGCCACAGACAGGTAGGGAACATACAAGGGAATGCTGAATTGAATTATTGACTGAGGCGAATTCATGGTAACCACATTAATAAAATTTTAGATGAGACTCTCTACTGTTCTATGTAAATAACTTGCAAAAGCTTTCATTTCATAAGTACTCATTATTATAGACATATACTGTTCTTCATCTTGAAACAATTGTGCACAAACACTTTTGTAAAATACCAGTATAATTTAAATACCTATTGGAATTAATTTTAAAATAATTTTGCTTTGCAGAATTCTACAGCTGTATTTCTTTGTACATCTTCTAACATACTGTGTTGTAAGAATTTATACCAATCTTTCATCTCTGTGTCAGAATATAAACCCTTCGAGGGCACGGGTGATATTTCATCACTGTACCATTGACACCTTTGTATAGTGCCTAGCTTCTCGCTAGTCTCCCCTGACTTTTATTCTTGTTCACTGACATTTTCAAGAGTCAGCTTTTGAACCCCTCTGATGAAAATGTAAGACATGGTACCTGCCGTCAAAAACATAAAATCCAGTCTCAGAAAGAACAGCCACCAAAAATAGATAATGAACCAATAACAAAGGATAGGTCTCAGTAATTAACTATTTTAAAACCTTGAAAATTGAATGCATTTTATTTATTTATTTGTTATTATTTTTTTATTGTTTGTAATATTACAAATAGTAGTACATATGTCTCCTTCCCCCCCCCATTGACCTCCCCCCGACCTCCCCTACCCCCCAGTACATGCCTTCACCTGCCCAATACTCCCCCCCCCCCCCCACACCGTGTCTTGTATCCATTGGTCATGCTTATATACATGCATACAAGTCCTTCGGTTGATCCATTTTCTGCTACAGATAAATTATCAGGGATATATAGGCAAGGACTTTCACTATTGGGGCTCAAGAGATGAGACAACATATAAGAACTCTACTATTACTATTTCCTGATCACACTTAGTAGCTCTCTTCTCTGTGTCTTTATTCTCACTGTTTTCTTTCTGATAAGGGCCTCTTATACTAATTCCTGATATTCATATGGGTTTCAAGTGTACATTTTTTCAAATCTCATCTTAAACACCACATTCAAACAAATGTTCCTGGTCTCGCTTAAGCAGATATGATCTCCTCCTTTATATTTCCTGCTCACTTTTCTTTCCCCTCTCCATTACCTAAACTTATATAATGGTACCTATCTTAAGGCAGAAATTTTATTGTATTCAATTTTACTTTATTCTGAGAGTGCAGAATCTCAGCATTATCACTTACTGTTTGTGACATCTTGGGAGCATTATTAACCTCCCTATGTCTCAGTTTCCTCATCTTTAAAGTAGGGATAAAAGTAGTTGCTTGTCGAAATGAATTGAGAGAAAAAAAGTTAAGAACCACATGATTTCACTCATATGTGGGCTATAAGACTGAAACTCATAGACACAGACAACAGTACGGTAGTTACCAAAGGGAATGGGGTGGGGTAGGAAGGAAAGGGGCCAAATATTTGGTGATGGAGATGATTTAACTTTGGGTGGTGGAGACGCCATGCAATATACAGATCATGGATCATAGAAATGTACACTTGAGACCCATACGATCCTATTAACCAGTGTCACCCCAACAAATTTATTTTTTAAAATATAGTTGCTTATTTGCATGGTTGTGGTGATACAATAAGATAACATATAAAGTACTTGTAATAGTGTCTATCACATAATAAACACAGTAAATAATATCTGTTATGGCAGCATCTACAGTTTCTGGCATGTAGTAGCTATATATGTTGACTTGAATAATAATGATAAGATGGAGTAAATGTTGAGTTCATTTTGGTCTGATTCCTCTAAGAAGAAAGGGAGTTTGAAAAAGATAGATTAGGGTAAGATGGATTTGACCGAATAAGCATTTATTGTATTTTTGCCTTGTGCCAGCATTGGGCATACAAGGTGAACAAGACAGATAATATTGGGGGGAAAAGGAGGTATTTGGTCAAAGGACACAAACTTTTAATTAAAAGATGAATATGTTCTGAGGGACTAATGTACAGCACAGTGAATATAGCTAATAACACTGTATTGTATACTTGAAGTTGCTAAGAGAGTAGATCTGAAATGTTCTTACAACAAAAAAGAAATGGTAATTACGTGATGTGATAGAGTTGTTCACTAATGCTATGGTGGAGATCATTTTACAATGATCAAATCAACACATTGTACACCTTAAATTTACATAATGTTATAGTCAATTATATATCAATAAAGCTGGGAAAAAAGACAGTGTAGATACTAAAAAAAGTGAAGAGCAAAGGAAAATAATTAAAAATTGTGATACTGTTGAAAAGAAAAGAAGGAACTGAAATTGGGGGAAAATAAAGGTGAGGAGTCTACTTGAGATAAATAGGAAAGGCCTACTGGAGGAAGTGGGGCTTAAACAAAAACCAAAATGTGAAAGGAGTCAGCCAGGGGCAGAGTTGGGGGAAGGAACACACCAGATGGAGGTTCTGAGGTGAGATGAAGTTTGGGGTGTTGGAGAAACTCAAATTCAGTGTGGATGAAGTGAGCAAGGGGTTGAGCTGAGGACATAGGCTGGGCTTGCATTATGTAGGGATTTATAGGCCATTAGAAGGAGTGTGGGTTGCACTAGACTTGACTGAGACCATGTGATTTTCAGCTCTGCTTAAGTCTATGTAACTTGTAGAAAAATATTTGTGAGTGCCAGGCATTGAGATGCAAGAGCAAAGCCCTGGGGTTATGTCTAAGAATGGTGTCAGAGGAGACAAGAAATAGCCTGTAAAGTGGAGGAGTTGGTTTGGAAATATGAGAGACTATTCTCTTTTGGAGGCTCCTCTTCTACACAACAGCTGCTGCCTTACTGTAATGGACTTTGAAAGGACTTTTCTCTGAGCGGACGAAAAGTCGAGCCAACGTGGTGACCTCGGGAATAGGTGGTTTCTTTTCTGCCCAGTTGAACCTTTTCTGTGAATATGTTTGCAGAGTGAGCTGCCTGACCTTATTGCAGGGTGGGTCAATGCTATCCTTCACGAACATTCAATTCTTTTCATGTCAGCAGAAGGAAATAAATCATTTATGTTAGCTTGGGTAATTGAAGCTTTTCATTTCCAATTTACCTTGGTGGGTGTGTGACTAATGTGAGTTGATAATCATTATTACCCACATTTAGCTTTTCAAGGGATGGACCATGAGTTGGAAAACATTGCATTTCTATAAAAATTGGTGTAATGGCCTTGAACTTAAGCTTTCTAGTCTAAATGTGAAACCTGAGAGTTAACATTGTATTACATTTCCAGTAATGACTGTGTCCTTTTTCTTCCAGGCTTGCTTCAGGATTTTAATCATCCTTACAGCCTCTTTGAGAATGATTGAACTTCCAAATTCCCTTAAGTTAAAAATTTAAATTCTATTGAACATTTTTGTAGAGTATTTTATTACTTTTACATTATGACTTGTGTGGTAATTTAATATCCTAAGGGTTGAAAAAGCTCTTGAAACAAGATTTTATGGTTGGTTTCAAACTTTTTTTAAACTTTTGAATAATCTCCTTCCTAGCTAGTTTTACAATCATAATATTCTTCCCTTTGAACATAAAGTGATATAAATATAGAATGCTCAAGTATCTGACATATACATTTATATATGGCATAAGAATTGAAGATTACATCCTATGATTCTCTCTGACTTCCGCTATTTTTTCATCAGGGTTACCAGGCAACAAATAAATACTCTAATTCTTATTTTGTTTATATTCATCATTATAAAAATTGCTCCACTATTCAAAATCTGCCCAACAATAGTAAATTTGGGGTAATGATTGGTATCATTAGAATCGCTGTTGATGAAGTCTTGAGTGGATCAATGATAATATATTTTTAATGCTGTAGATACTTTTAAATAAAGGAGGTGAAGACTTTTAACAACTTAAGAAAAATATAGAGGATTTTTTAATAAAACAAAGTTATGCCTGGCTTGTTTTAATACCAAATAGAGTCTTTATTAAAATTCTGTAATATTCTGATACATTTATTAAGTATGTTACACCAACTTTTTTTTTTTCAAACTATTACCTGTTAGGCAATATTTGGAAAAGGAAGGGATAAACTTAAATTTGATATTGTTGCTACTTTCAGCACTTTCATATAAAACTAATATGGCTTCAGTTGAACTTGGGTGGGGGGAGGCATGTGTTATCAAAAATTGTAAAAAAAATTTGGTGAGGGGCATGACATAAAAAAATTCATTGTCATTATGGGGATAAATAAAGCTTGGTTCTATATATATATTTAGAAGTTTCGCCCCCAAGATATCGAGGCTGGAATTACTTGAGTTAGGAAAAAAACAAATTTGTCTTAAGTTGAGGTAACTGCAAGTCCAGCAAGACAGAGCTTGCACTGGATCAAAGGTTGATTTCTGTTCTAGAAGGAAACTTGTGTTAAAGAACTGAAACAGCAATAGAGAAATAAGTAATATCTTTTGTTCCACCCAAATCCAAGAACTTCCTCTTCTTTCCCCCATGCAGTATAAGGTCATCTAGTCAACTGAAGCTCTTTCCTGTCTGTCTCATTTCTTTCCACTTTAGCTCATTTTCTGAAGCTCATGCCCCATTCAAGCCCCCAGCTTTTTTGAGGCATCATTGGCAAATGATGTGCCATCATGTGCTGTATACATAATGATGTTTCAGTCAACAATGGACCATATATACAGTACAATGGCAATCCCACAAGATGATAATGGAGCTGAAAAATTGGTCCTGCCTGGTGATGTAGCTATTAATGTTGTTAGCTGAATACTATGCTATTGTTAAATAGATTTAGGTGGCCTAAGAGTGCAGTGTTTATAAAGTTTATGCTACTGTGCAGTGATGTCCTAAGCCTTCACATTCACTCATTGACTCACCCAGAGCAACTTCCAGTCTTGCAAGCTTCCATTCATGGTAAGTGCCCTATACAGGTATATCTTCTTTACCTTATATACCATATTTTACTGCATCGTGTATGTTTAGATATACGAATACTTATATTGTGTTACAATTGCCTACAGTATTCAGGAGCAATAGGCCATACCATATAGCCTAGGTGTGTACTAGGTTATATCATCTAGGTTTGCATACGTGCACTCCATGATGTTCACACAATGACAACATTGCCTAACAACACATTTCATAGAATACATCCCCATCGTTAAGCAATGAGTGACTGTATACTTCAAGTTTACAACGTGATGATTTGCTACACATAGGCATTGTGAAATGTTTCCCACGATCAGATTAATACATTTATCACCTCACATGGTTACCTTTGTGTGTATGTAGTAAAATATTAAGACTGCTCTCTTAGCAAATTTCAAAATATACAATTATTGTACTCACTGTGCTGTACATTATGTCCCCCAAAATATATGCATCTTATTGCTGAAGGCTTGGGTCCTTTGATCAGCACTGCCCCACTTTCCCTAAGGCCCAGCCTCTGGTAACCACCATCCTACTTTCTGTTTGTATGGGTTTGGCTTTGTTTGTTTGGCTTTTTGTTTGTTTTTTAGATTCCACTTATAAGTGAGATAATATAGTATCTGTCTTTGTTTACCTGGCTTATTTCCCTTAGCAGAATATACTCCAGGTTTATCCATGTTGTCACAAATGGCAGGATTTCTTCTATTTCATGTCTGAATAATATATATAAACTAGAGGCCCAGTGCACAAATTTGTGCATGGGTGGGGTCCAGCAGCTGGCCCCTGTTAGTGCAGGGGCAGCGAGACCTGGGTCAGGGCTGGCCGGGGGAGTTACTAGTGTCCAAGATCTCTGCAGGGTGTATACATATTGCTGTTGGCTTTCGGATAAGTTGAAGCTTCAAAGGCGCTTTAGTGTCAGGGACACTTACAGCTTCTGTTTCTAAGCTTCTCCCTAGACAGGTAATGCAACAAACACTCTAAAGAGAGGCCGTGGTGTGATGTGGCTGCCCTATCTGGAAGTATGCAGTGGAGGGAGAATGCAGGAAGATGGTGGTTGTGCTGGGCACCTCTCCTGGACACCTGACTGCATCGGGGTGGAAGCGGGGGGAGGTGATTGAGGGGGGGGGGAGATGGTGGTTGTGCTGGGCACCTATCCTGGACACCTGACTGACAGTCCAGACCATGAGCAGTTTTCTTTCTGATCACTCGTCATTCAGGTTCCTGGTCTATGAAGGCTGGAGAATGTTTACTTATTTAGAATCACTGAAGGTCACACTTCAGTGATGGGTGGGCAGGGGTGGGGGGGGGGGTGATCTGAGATGGGCCCGGCTCGGGGAAGGGGCTGCGGGCAGTTGGCTGGCCGGCCCTGCCCTCAATCGGACTGTTTGGCCGCCACAGTGCCCATCATAGCCACTGGTCATTCTGATGGTTCTGATCGTTCTGCTGTTTGGTCACTTGGCTTTTATATATATATAGATACACACACACACACACACACACACACACACGCACACACGCACACAAACACGCACGCACACACATGCACACACGCACACACTTTAGGGTGAATAATGAATCTCACTGTAGAAGGAGTGTATCTTATAGCACTCTCCCTTTATGGATTTTTTTGCAATAGTGTTCTCAGTAGCTTTCTTGGGGATTATGCATATGATCTGAACCCAATTAGCCTCATTCTTCAGTTGGAAAATACAGTGGTGGCACTGAGCTAGAGGGAACATATAGATGGGGCCTAGGAAATTCAAGTTTTATTAAACTTGCCAGAGATTAGATCTTTTTCTCATAATTCTAGGTAAAGGTGAAGTGTTTATATGTAGAAAAATTAGGAAGAATAACCAGGGAGGATTTGTTTGACTATAATATTACCATTGCCGGATTTAAATACATCTTATTTTTTATGAGAGAAAATTATATCTCAAAAGCATGCTAACTTTTAGAATGTTAAAAATGAATTCATTTTTTGTTAATTCTTTTTATATCACCATTTTCACAAATCTTTCAAAATCTCATTAATTGACATCTTTGGGGGAGTTTTATTTTTTTCTTCTTTCACCATAAATATTTCCAATTTAGCTTCTTAGTTCAAAATAATTAAGTATAGACTGTTTTATCCTCTGAAGAATACCATGTCACCTCCTATAAATTATGAAAAAACATCCTTTAATTATACAACCTGAGTATGGCTCTCAATTTATAATCATCTGAAAAGGGGATTCTAGAAATTAAACACACACACAAAAAAAAGTAAAACACTAAGCCATGTTTTATCTATTTTATTGTAATTACAACATATATTTTCCAATTAATTTCTTTATTACTGTACTTGATAAATTCATTTAAGAATCTACCATAGTTCTATAATTCTAAAGATAATTTACTGACTGGTTTTTAGATTTTTTTCCCCCTCAATCACTTATTTTATACAATCAGATTGAATCATCACTGACATATCATAATTCTAAAATGCACAATACTATATGTAAAGAACTAGTGATTTTGGAGTTGTTTGATATTAAATGAAATTATGAATAACCTTGTTTTCTGTGCTCTGACTTTTTCCCTGTCCTCACCTATCAGAGAATCTAAAAGTTAAGTGCAACTCAGCTGGTTGACTTTGAAGAATAACAATTTGAGATGAGAGTAAGTTGATAGGGTAGTAATAAAGTCTGCTGATAGCTTTCCCAGGAGATATCTTATGCAAAAAATGATGGAGGGCTGCCCATCACTGCACACAGCATGCTGCCATTCTCCACTCTAATAGGAAAGCATTTATCTTCTGCACCTGCTCCAGGATTTGAATGGCTGTCATGTATTCCAACAAAAGGGAGGAAAAGCTGTCACTATGATTTTTAAAATATGCATTGGCATAAGAAAAAGGGAAATATTTTGAGCTCTTAGAATCTATTGTTCTTGCTCAATTATGCCTGGTTTCTACAGTGAATAATTTAAGTTATGTTTAATATCATTAGTACTTTCCTATTGAGTTCATCAGTATGACTTCATCCTTATAGAAAGCTCTTTGAATTATTAACAAGAGCCTGTGTGCATGCCTCATGAGTAAAAGGTTATGCATTTATGATTACCGAAGTGGCTGTGGCACATAGCAGAATGCAACACCTAGATAAAATGTAAACACAGTTTTTACAAGTATGTCGGTAAGACAAAATTTAAGGTTGATAAAGTTAAAACTTATTCCTAAAATTTTACTACATAAAATAAATGTTGAAATGGAATAAAGTGCATATTTTGAAATTGATTATTGGAAAAACAAAAGGTTGACTAGGAGGCCAGACCCTTTATTTTTTATTTTATTTTTGAAGTTATTCTTGTTTAATTGTCAGGGTTTTTATTTTGATTAGAATTGTTTTTAATTGAATTTGTTCAGGGGACATTGGTTAATAAAATTATATATATTTCTGGGGTACAGTTGTATAATACATTATCTGTATGAAGCCAGAGGCTTTAAATGTTTTTAAAAATATTGAAGTGCTATTGTTTTTTGACAACATGCATATTACTGTTGCTGCTTTATTGGGTAAAATTATGAAGGAAGCCTGTCACATCTCTGCATTTATGTTTCCCAGCAGGTGTTTCCTTCCATGGCATTTTACTGCTGATTTTTCTTATGCTGCTGCCTTTTAATTTTAACTTTCTTGAAAAATATTCAAGAGATTTTAAGATTGTATATATACTCATGTACACACATAGTGTGTATACATATATAAATCTTAGCAAAGATTAATCTGACTCACCTTTTAACAAACACTAAAATTAAGTACCCAAATTAATTTTCTCCCTTAAATAGTATTCACTATTAGAAATTATTGACTTTATTTCAGTGCTGCTGCTATTGCTTAAAATATCTTTGGACCTTATCCTTTGAAATGTCCTTAAAAATCTGCAAACACTTAAAATACATCTTTGGTGGCAGCAGGTTATCATTATTTGAGGATGGTTGAGAAATGGGAGCCAAGGATTGTTTGAGAAGCAGCAGAAAGGCATTCAGGGCCATATACGATGAACAGGTAACTGATTGTTTCAGATAATTCATTTTTGGTCAGAGTCAGGATTAGGCTATAAAGAATTTTTGTGTGCAGGGGAGAGGAAAAATGAAAAAGCAGGGAGGCAAAGGAGGGGCCAAAATAACTAATAGCAATTTAAAAACTGCACACTGATTTTAGAAGTTATTGAAAAGCTTTGAATGTTCCATGACTATTCTGAAAGAATGCAATCATTTAGAAGTACTAGCCACCCATGAAGCTCTGAGGTTTTGCATGATTTCCATTTCTACTTCTGAGCTCATTATGTCCATATTAGGATTTGAAGTGATATAAATTAAAACTGAATCTGGTTAATTCTTTCTAGGCTCTTCCACCCATGTAGCATCTGTCTGGCCAAAAAACCTTACTAGGTGTGCCAGTTAATAATGCGGATTTTTTTTCAGTAGATGGAGTTACACATATGTTGATATATATGCGATTTTATATGTATGCTATTTTGTATTGACAGCAAGCTTCAAAACGTCATATGTCAAATTTGCTGAAGGTGTTAACATCATAGATATTTTTACGCTTAAAAATGTCGAATTTCATGCCCCCCCAAAAAAGAGCATTTGCGGGAAGTTTTAATTCATTATTTTGAAGAAAAAGTTATCGTATACTTCGGGAAGCTTATGGTGAACATGCTCCATCTCAAGATACTTGTGAACGCTGGTTTAAATGCTTTCTATTTTAGAGAAAAGAAAACTAAGATTTTGTGTGCAAAAAGCCACAAAAATAGTAAATATTTCAGAGGAGACTTCAGCTAGCTTTTCTTTCCTGAAAAGTCTATGTGCTTTCCTGTGCTTTTCAGGCCTGTGAAATAACAGGTCTATCTTTAATAAAGGTTATGTTTTAAAAAATCAGCCTTATTTATGGTCATCCCTTACACATTTATATCATAATTCATGGCGAGTCACAGATTCCTTCACAGGTGAAGAATAATATTTAGCTCTAGCTCATTTGGCTCAGTGGATAGAGCATCGGCCCACTGGGTTCTATTCCTGTCAAGGGCACGTACCTTGGTTGCAGGGCTGTAAGGGGTCAACGGGAGAAAAAAGAGGACATATGTAATACTTTCAACAATAAGGATTTTAAAAAATAAAAATGATTTTCAAAAAATAGTGTCATTTTTAGGAACACAAATTTTAAAAGTTGCCTTAGGCCAAGCTATTAAAAGATTTGTCAGGGAAAAAAAGATTTTCAGGCATTTCAAATATCAAAGCTGCTGTGTGCCCAGTGTTGCTATAATGTGAGAAATAATTGGTAAGAAGCTTAAGTAAGTGCCGAGTAGCAGAATCTAGGCTGGAACTCCCACATTCTTCTCCTCATATTGATCACCGTGTAAAAGAAGAGATGGTCCATGTCAGGCAATCTCACCTCACTCATTCTTCTTTGGGCCATTATACCTTCATGTGAAGGTATTTTGTAACTTGGTGATTTTTCTCACTACTTGGACTTTACAGCTTTGAAATCTCAGCTTCGATGAGATGAAATGGAACTGTCTTTTGCCCCGGGAGGTCACAGGGACTATTCTATTCCCTCTTTTGCTTTCTGTAGTGTTGCTGCTACTACCTGTTAATTTACATCCGGTGTTTCAAAGCCATTTTCTCTTGGTCTGGGTTTGCTATGATGTTTAAGAATTGCCTAACCTTTCAATTACTTACTTTAAATACTTTCAAAGAAAAAAGAGGAGAAGGGATTCTTGCATGCATCAAATGGAGTTTTAAGTTAAATGATTTCTAAAACCTTTTCACACTCTTGAGAATCCCTGAGAAGTAAACATTTCCCCTGGTGGAATTTCTCCTATTTTCAAAAACAACTATTAATGTTTCCAATTTGTTGATAGAAAAGAAAGGGTTCTTTGGTCTAACTCTGTCTACAACCAGCCTCATGTGTAGGCAACGAAGCAGTGACTTTCAAGGCTCCTTGGATGTTCCCACTAGCCCAGCACTCATGTTTGAAATGCCTGCATAAGTCAGTTAACCACCATCTGACATAGAATTTTCTTTGGTCAATAAAAGATGGACCAGTGCGCTCTCCAAATATTTTTCCAGGTTCAAATTTCTATATATCAATATGATATGAATTAGGAAATTAGTAAAGGCTATTACGCTTTCTTCCATATAAATCAAATATTTGGTTATACCCTATAATATATAAGATACCATGCTTTGTTTGTTTGTTAATCCTCACTGGAGGATATTTTTCCATTGATTTTTTTTTAGAGAGAGTAGAGAGGAGGAGGAGAGACAGAGAGAAAAATATTGATGCAAGAGAGATACATTTGATTGGTTGCCTCCTGCACATGCCCTGACCAGGGCCAGGGATCAAGCCTGCAACCGAGGTATGTGCCCTTGACCAGAACCAAACCTAAGACCCGTCAGTCCGAGGGCCAATGCTCTATCCACTGAGCCAAACCAGCTAGGGGGGTACTATGCTTTTATCTCATGCAAAAATTAAAATGTTATAGGCAGAAAATCAAGCCAGTACAAATGTAAGCATCACCTTAGAAACCCTGACAAAGAAAGCAAGTGATATAGTAGTGGGAAGGTTTGGGAGGAAATCCTACAATTCGTGGTCTAAATTAAATCATACATTAGTTTCCCATTTCTATAATGGTAGTACACTGAATGTTTTTAACTGTTAATAAAAGGAACCTGTTTATAAAGGACTTAAATTTTATTAATTATGGGAGAGCAAATATAAATGTGAGTTGGGCATCTTAAAACTAATAATAATCACACTTAGTGCTTTTTAAAAAGTGTACAAACTCTTTTTAGTCATAATGGTTCTGACATTATAGATAGCACTGTCAGAGACCAGCTTGTCTCCTAACAGAGTGTATTCCTTTTGGAAATAATGATAGAGAATGCCGGCCTGTGTTCACTCCCCTGCCCCATCTCTTCTTCTCTGTCTTTCCCATGATGCCCTCTACCCACAGGCACAATTCCACCTCTGTGTCTGTCTAATTATAAGTTCTTCAGACTATCTGCGTGCTTCTCAGAATTAACTCATCCTACCAGACCTGACTCCCTGGGCTCCTTCCTCATGCATCTTGCTGATTCTGGTATGCCTTGGCTGCGTAAGTTCTTTCTCCTCTCCCCTTCCCTCTGGTTGGCTTGTCCATGGATATAGCACCTGCCTCAGTTGCCCTGTCTTCCTTCTCACCTTCCTTACCCTCGTAGGATCAGCCAAGTCCTGCCAGGCCATCCCGTAAAGTAAGCCGTCGATATCTTAGAACTGAGCATGAGACATAATTTTCCAATAATGTGCTGGACTTCTAGCTTAAGCACCCATTTCTCTTTTCAGCTGAAGTCCTGACGTTTTCTTGGGATCCCCCTTTCTCCCATTTTAGCCCGAGGAGACTGGCTGAACCTCTGTTCTAAGTGCTAGGGAATGGAGTTTGGGACCCAAGATAAGCTATCCCCACAGCGACTGGTTCAGAGGTGGGAATATGACCTAAAATGACCCAAGCAGAGAAAAATGTGAGATTCCCCTGGAAGTGGCAGGATAGTTGCTCCCTCTTCTTTGGTTAAATTTAAACCTGAAGGGTTGTCACTGAAGCAAGTTTGATACTAACATTTGCAGGTCACAGAGCAAGGAAACAAATGGAGACCTATGTTCTTTTCTTTTTTTAAATATATTTTTTATTGATTTTTTACAGAAGGAAGGGAGAGGGATAGAGAGCTAGAAACATCGATGAGAGAGAAACATCCATCAGCTGCCTCCTGCACCCCTGCTACTGGGGATGTGCCCGCAACCAAGGTACACGCCCTTGACCGGAATCGAACCTGGGACCTTTCAGTCCGCAGACCGATGCTCTATCCACTGAGCCAAACCAGTTTCGGCAAGACCTATGTTCTAAGCAGGGAACATATGCCTAAACAGGGGTCCTCAAACTGCGTCCTGCAGGCCACATGCGGCCTGCCGAGGACATTTATCCGGCCCGCCGGGTGCCGCTGCCTGTCCTGCTTAGCAGCCGACTCGTCCCGGGCCCGCAGTGCGCGTAGGAATTTGTTCATAGTTTTTTTTTTTTAAACTATAGTCTGGCCCTCCAACAGTCTGAGGGACAGTGAACTGGCCCCCTGTTTAAAAAGTTTGCGGACCCCTGTGTGAAAATTACGACATCAAACATTCGGTTAAATACAAAATGTTATTTTCCCTATCTGGACAAATCTATTTTCATAAGGACTTGTAAGTTCGGGTTCTCAGACTTAGATTTCTGCTTTGGAACATGGCAGGGTGAAAATCTCAAGCATGCGTTGGCCCATCTCCTCTCCTCACTCTTGCCTCAATCTGCACCAAAAGAGGACTCCCGGGCCATGTACAAACATGTTCGTCTGAATTCCATACACAGCCTGTGCAAACAGCTACCTCTTGGTCCCAAAGGTATACAGACTGGCAGTTTAGTTCTCCCTCAGGTAGATGGGCACAAGGAGGAGGCCCACCCAGGGCTGAGAACTAACTCGGAGATTTTGGGCAGAGAATTCTCAGGTACATGGCCCCATCCTTCTGTGATCTAGAAGGACGTTAAGACAGTTCCAGGGGAATCTGCCTTGGGCTCCAGAGGCGCTTTGCCCTCTGGGGAGGGACAGGGCTGGAGGAGAGCCAGAGAAGAGCTGTGTGGAGTACAGGGTCCAGGGGAGGGGCCCTTTAGCCTGGATCTAAGGGTGGTATGGTGCTGCAGGCAACCACGAGGGTGGGAGCTGCCTTAGAAAAAATCTAGCACACCAGAAAAGGGCTAGCCAAACCAAAAGATGGCAAGAACTAGGTTATGGTTACATCATGTGAGTCTCTACATAAGCCACACCTAAAGCCAACCCTGTCCAGTTTAATGAGCTAATTCATTTGGTTTTGGCACAAGCCAATTTGGGGTGAGGTTTCTGTCACTTGACAACTGAAAGAATCATGTGTGATAGACTTCTTGGTGGTGGTGTGTGAATGACTCATGTCTGGGCTGCTCTGCTTCCTAAAACTGTGGGATTAACCTTGATCTAGCCCATCTCTGCAAATGAAAGAGTCTGTCTCCCATCCCCGACACCCTTGTGGGGAGGCAGTTCTATGGCCAATGTTAAGCCGCTTCCTTGGCAGCCCTGTTCTGCCTCATACCTATTCCTCCTAGTTTACAAGGAGAAGAGCTATCAACTGTCCAACAATAATCCGGTCATTAAATTTTTGCTAAAATTATAACACCCAACAGTTGAGCCAATTGAAAATATGCTACAATGTGATAAATTACAAAGGCTACAGTCTTGAAAACATCAATTCTCATCATCAGCTTCTTCGGTTTGGAGTGCAGTCCAAACAGGAAGGAAATGAATGCTCCTATTTTTAAAACTGGTTCTTCTGTTTATTGACAGGTTGTGTCTGTCACTTAAGAAGACGTACATCTGTGTACAAACGGTGTGTTTCCTATTTCCCTCTCCCATGGTCTGTGATTTTTGTACCAGTTAATAAAAGTTCAGCTCAGAATTCTGGGCCCCCAGCAGAGACTCTAAACCAGAAGTTAACTTCTTGAGGTCATATGAAACATTGTGTGAGAATGAATATAGAGAAGAAAGGAAGGAAGGAAGGAAGGAAGGAAGGAAGGAAGGAAGGAAAGGAGGGAGGGAGGGAGGGAGGGAGGGAGGGAGGGAAGGAAGGAAGGAAGGAAGGGAAAAGCATATAATACTTTATCAATTTCAATTGATGTGTCATGATGTTCCCTGTGAAATCATGCCCTAATGAAATGTGTCACTTTTTTTAATAAGAAAAATACTGAGGATGGGAAGTCATACATGCGTATTTTTTAAAATAAATATCATAACATAAACTTGTTAGGGTGTTAGTCCAACCACAACTCATCCCCAGTTCTCTAAGAAACAACTTTGCTGCTCCTGTGGATACAGGGTATGTCTGTTCTGTTTATACAACATGCCTCACCACCATCCTTTTCATCTTTGGCCACAAAGAGGAAGGGGGTATGAACAGGGACAAAGCTGATGAACAAGGTAACAGAGATGAGACACCAAGAGGGACCAGAGGGAGACTTGCCGATACAAAGCAAGAGTGATGGCCAAGAGTCTTGACGGCTTTCCAGTTCCCGGGCCTGCTCTCACCTGAGGGCCACCTTCAGTTCCTTTCCTATTCGTTCTGAGAGACACCCCTCTCTCCCACAGCTTTCCAATAACTTCTGTTTTTGACCCCTCTTTAGGCTAGCCCCGGTAGTTTTTCGCTATTTTAAGTGGATATTCTCAATAAGTATATGCTTTTTAAAAGTTGGTCTTTTGACTTGCATACAGTCATGATTTCCAGCTCATTAAACTTTGAAGAAAAGCTTCAGAGAGATTTTGTTTTGGTCTGAGCACATTCTGAAATCCAGTGATTACTGTCACTTGAACAAGAGTTTGCTCTTCCGCTTTATAGAAAGTTCTATTTGAAGCAGTCATTTTTACTGTGGCTAGTATGAGTGGTACAACTTGCAATGTTCTTGGGATTTTCAAATAAAAGATCTCTCCCCTGAACTTCTTAGCAATGATTAGCTGTCTAATCAATTGTTAATACCCACAGTGACTGAAATCATCAGCAAAACTTGAAAATATTGAACTTGACCTTCTGGTTTTAATGGTTTGTGTGTACTAGTTTAATGGTTTGTATATAGTGCCTGTTGAAGCTGTCCTTGAATCAAAAGAGAAGAAACATTCTCTACCTGCCAGTTTTCTTCTAACCTTGATTAATGCCCCACACCTTCTTTAAAAAAACAAAGATTCTATTAAAAAACCTTCCTATCATTTAAACATTTGTATTAGTTTTTTAGAGCTGTCATAACAAAGTACCACAGACTGATGGCTTGACAACAAAAATTTATTTTCTCACAATCCTGAAAGCCAATAGTCTGAAATCAGGGTGTCAATAGTGTTGGTTTCTTCTGAGGCCATTCTCCTTGGCTTGTAGACGGCTGTGTTCATCCTATGTCTTCACATGGATTTTTCTCTGTGCTCATCTGTGTCCAAATTTCCTCTCCTTTTTTTGTTTTTGTGTTTTTTTTCAGTTGTTTTGTTAATCCTCACCCAAGAATATTTTTTCCATTGATTTTGTTAGAGAGTGAAAGGGAGGGAGGGAAGAGAGAGAGAGAAAGAAAGAGAGAGAAAGATGGGAGAAAAGCATATTGATTGTTTGCCTCCTACACACACCCCAACTGAGGTCAGGGACAAGACCTGCAACCCAGGTACATGCCCTTGACCAGGAATCAACCTGAGACCCTTGGGTCTGTGAGCCAACATTCTAACCACTGAGCAATGCTGACCAGGATGAAATTTCCTCTTTTAAAGACACCAGTCATAATGGGTTAGGACCACTCTAATGACATCATTTAACCTTAATTACTTCTTTAAAGACCCTATTTCCAAATACAGTCACATTCTGAGGTAGTTGAGGGTTAGGACTTCAACATACTAATTTTTTTGGCGGTGGGGGTGGTGGTGCGAGACAATTCAGTCCTTAACAACATTTAACCAATATTTTTTGAGTGCCTAGGATGAGCTGCTTTAAAGATTGGGGACGTCTGGCTGGCATGGCTCAGTGGTTGAGTGACCTATGAACCAGGAGGTGATGGTTTGATTCCCACTCATGGCACATACCCGGGTTGTGGGCTCAATTCCTAGTTTCTCTCTCTCTCTCTCTCTCTCTCTCTCTCTCTCTCTCTCTCTCTCTCTCTCTCCCCCCCCACTCTGAAATTAATTAAAAAATATTTTTTAGATTGGGGACAAAAATGAAAAAGAACAGTCCTCCCACCCACCTTTCTAAAGGTCCAAGTCTTGAGGGCATATTTTATTTCAGATGCTGGGTAAACCTCTGTGACGTGTTGCTAAGACACAGTTCACCTGTCCACCCTTGGCCCATGCCTCCTACCAGATGTTCATGCTGCCTCCAAATTATAGCCTATCCATCTCATCTGAGGACCACAACAGAGAAAAATCAAGTTCCCTCTCTTGTCATGGTGCAAAGCCTGCCCCAGCCCTGTGTGTGTCCTCATTTGCAGTTCAGCTCTTTGCAGTCCTTAAAACTCTCTAATTTAGAAGGGATTTGGCTTTATCTTTGTACAGTCAAAAGGTCCACTGAAGGTTTCTCCTCCCCCCCAAAAAATATTTACCTGCCTTCAGAGACACTTAGTGAATTAGAAAGATGCTACAAGTTTTCCAAAAAGTTAGAATTCTGCTGCAGATAGAGCACCTTTTCATATAAAATCGTTTGGTTAGTTCATTCAGGGAACAGATTAGTCTTATTGTGTTGTGTGGGAGCCTTTAGTGTACATTAAGACCATCACTAAATAAATAGATTTTCATTTTCAGGGTTTTTTTGTTGTTCCATTTTTTACTTTATGACCCAGGCTCATATCAGTCAATCCTGTACTTTAGAGGCAATAAGGGAAACAATGCTAATAGGAGTGACTCCTTGCACTGAATGTACGAACTCTGCTTCATGACTTTCTAAACTTTTTTCTTGTTTTGGACATTAGCCAGTGTCGGTTCTTATTACATGAATATTTCAAAGGCCCTACCAAAAAACTAGTTTTAGAACATAGGAATTAATATAGTGTTAAACAAACTACTGTACATTAACTGTACTACACAGCAGATACTGAGGTAAAGATATTTACTAAATTAAAAACCACCAGAGGGCAGCTTAATACAGTCGTGATTGAATACATAAAAAATAATTCCAATAAGTTAGATAACTATAAATATAGAGAAAGGAGAATGAAAGAGACATTTAAAATTTCGCTTATAAAAAAATGTTTCTGAGTTTGGCATATTTGGTGCACCTTTTAAGTTGATCTTCAAATACAAATGTGAATTAAAACTATCCGCCTCCCCCCCATCTCCCCTCTTTTTTTTTTTTGGCAGCGACAAAATTAACCAGGCGATCAAGCAACTTTGGCCAATATTAAATTTTTAAAAAATATATTTTTATTGATTTCAGAGAGGAAGGGAGAAGGAGGGAGAGATAGAAACATCAACGATGAGAGAGACTCATTGATCAGCTGCCTCCTGCACGCCCCAGACTGGGGATCGAGCCTGCAACCCGGGCATGTGCCCTGACCGGGAATCGAACTGTGACCTCCTGGTTCGTAGGTTGACACTCAACCATGGAGCCATGCCGGCTGGGCCAAAATTAAAAGTTTTCAAATGCGATCTTAGCTTCCCCCTCTCTGTCGTGGCCAGTGCTCCTCTAGGAAGAAGGAAGTGGTGCCACTAGCTTGTCTCTTTCTAATTTAATAGAATTAAAATGAAAATTAAGATAGTGATGATAATTCTATTTAAAGTACTTTTCATAAATTTTCACAATTGATTTATTAATTTCTTTGCTCTTTGTCTCTTCCTCTAGTTTGAAAGCTCCATGAGGTCAAGGTTAGGTACTTCAGGGACCTTGCCAAACACAGTGGCTAGCAGTAGGCTTTCTATAATTTCTTGTCGGCTTAATTAAGTTACTATAAAGTCTTAAGGGACTAACACTACTGGAGACCATTCCATGTTTGTTTTTTTTTTAAATATTCTTTTTTTTTAATTGTTTTAAGTATTATAAATAGTAGTACATATGTCTCCTTTTTTTTTCCCCCATTGACCTCCCCCAGCCTCCCCTACCCCCCCAGTACATGCCTTCACTCGCCCGCCCTCCCCCCTCCCCAGTGTCTTGTATCCATTGGTTGTGCTTATATGCATGTGTACAAGTCCTTCGGTTGGTCTCTTATAGCCCCCCCCCGCCCAACCACCCCTGCCTTCCCGATGTAGTTTGACAGTCTGTTCAATGCTTCTTTGCCTCTGTACCTTTTTCCCACCGTTTCTTTCCTTTAAAAAATTTTGCCTCTGCAGACTAGAAATAAACATATAATAACAAAACAAAAAAAATGTTTGAGTCCCAATTTCAATGTCCAACAGTTCTGAGTCCCCGTTTCAATGTCTAATAGTTCCTTATGTGTACATGTCAGCAATGATATCTGGATGGTAGGCATATGGTGGCAATGCAGGTCCAATCCTCTCTGGTTTGGTTCTAGGCAACCTGCAGCGGTGCAGAGCTGCTGATTGCTTGCGTGGCAAGGCATTGTCAGCATCTTCCATCTCTGGACTGTTTTTCCTCTTGTCTTCGCGGTTGGAGCAGACCTGTCAATTCCTCTCTGTTGCAGGAATCCACATGGTCATGGAGTTGTTTTCTGAAAATATACAAACATATTCTCGATCACAAGTTAATAAAGGAATCTTTTCTATATAATTGATTTGGAATCCTTTTTATTTTTGCCCAAACGATTTCCCTGTCTTATTTAGACACCATGTGTGTTTTTCATGGCCATCTTGCTGTGAGCATTACAAATGAAAATTAATTTTGTAAAGTAAAAATTTTCTAGACATAATTTACTTATATGATATTTTTCCTTACATAATATTACCCTACTATCCCCCCCTTTTTATTTTTATTTTATTTTATTTATTTATTTTTTAAATAAACCTTTATTGTTCAGATTATTACAGGTGTTCCTCTTTTATTTTTCCCCATAGCTCCCCTCCACCTGATTCCCCACCCCACCCCATGCCCTTACCCCCCGCCACTGTCTTCATCCATAGGAGTAAGATTTTTGTCCAATCTCTTCCCGCACCCCTCACACCTGCTTCCCCTGAGAATCATCAGTCCACTCCCTTTCTATGTCCCTGATTCTATTATATTCACTAGTCCATTCTGTTCTTCAGATTTTTCATTCACTTGATTTTTAGATTCACTTGTTGGTAGGTATGTATTTGATGTCATTTTGTTGTTCATAATTTTTATCTTTAACTTTTTCTTCTTCTTCCTCTTCTTAAAGGATACCCTTCAGCATTTCGTGTAATCCTGGTTTGGTGGTGATGAACTCCTTTAGCTTTTTCTTGTCTGTGAAGCTCTTTATCTGACCTTCAACTCTGAATGATAGCTTTGCTGGGTAGAGTAATCTTGGTTGTAGGTTCTTGCTGTTCATCACTTTGAATATTTCTTGCCACTCCCTTCTGGCCTGCATAGTTTCTGTTGAGAAATCAGCTGACAGTCGTATGGGTACTCCCTTGTAGGTAATTAACTGTTTTTGTCTTGCTGCTTTTAATATTCTCTCTTTGTCTTTTGCCCTTGGCATTTTAATTATGATGTGTCTTGGTGTGGTCCTCTTTGGATTCCTCTTGTATGGGGTTCTGTGCGCTTCCTGAACTTGTAAGTCTATTTCTTTCACCAGGTAGGGAAAGTTTTCTGTCATTATTTCTTCTAATAGGTTTTCAATATTTTGCTCTCTCCCTTCTTCTGGCACCCCAAAAATTCGGATGTTGGTTCGCTTAAAGTTGTCCCAGAGGCTCCTTACACTATCTTCATATTTTTGGATTCTTTTTTCTTTTTGTTTTTCTGGTTGGATGTTTTTTGTTTCCACATATTTCAGATCTTTGGTTTGATTCTTGGGGTATGTTGATCTACAGTTGAGTTTCTGTCTATTCTTTATTTTAGACAGTGTATGCTTCATTTCTGACTGGTCTTTTTCCATTTTTTTGGCATTCTCATTAAGGTCCTTGAAGGTCTCACTAAGCTCCTCAGAAGTGTCATCAAGTTTCTCAGTGGTTTTTAGAAGATTCTTGAGTAACCTTATACACGTGGTTCTGAACTCTATGTCATCCAGTAGTTTGCTTTCCTCCGTTTCTTTCATTCGTGACATGTTTCTTTGTTTCTGCATTTTGGCTGCTTCCCTGTGTTGATGGAGTGGCTTTGTGTGGTAGGTGACCTATAGGGGGCAGTAGCTCAAGCTCCCCAATCACCTGATGTGGATGCTCTTGGTACACCCTTTTGTGGGCTGAGTGCAAAGTCTTGGTGTAGTTAAGCCTTAATTTCTGTTGGTACGCTGGGAGGAATTGACCTCCAGGCCAATTAGCTGTGAGCACTCCCTGTGTCTATAATGGAAGAACTGCTGCACTGAAGACACGCTTATGGGGCAGGACTTGTTTCAGTGGGGCTTTGGTGCTCACTGAGTCTGCCTCTTGAATGTGTCACTTATGGATGTGAGGAGTTGAAATCTGGTGTCTCACACTGACCACTAGGTACACTGGCTTCTGGATCTCCAATGGGGTGCAGGTCAGCTACTGTCTGAGGCCATTCAGCAGGAGTTACAGTGAGAGCTGCAGTTTTCTCCACTTTGCTTGGGGTTTGGAGGTTTTGGAGCTGTCTGACCCAGGCTGCAAGTTTCCTAGGTTAAGCTGCGATAGGGCAGGCCTTTCTTATGCTAACTAAGCTGCTTGGAGCTTGGGTGGGTTTGTAGGTTGTGCAGGGCGGGCCCTCAGGGTGTCACTAGGTTAGGGCGTGACAAACAGCAATGGCTGCTAGTTAGCCGGCTCTGGGTCCCCAACAGCATCCGTGAGTCCCGTGCCCCAGTGCAGTAAACAATTATTCCTGCGCGCAGCTCTGCAAGCAAGCCACCCTCACTGGCAGACAGTCCAGCTTCTCCCCGTAGGAGTTTGGGTCCCCCGCGTCTCCCCAGAGACTGGATTTCAGAGTAATCCGGGGCTTGTCTCTGTTCAGGTTGAAAAAAGCAACGCACCAGCCCGGATCACGCGCCTCCGTACCTCAGCTTTTCAGCACTCGTGCACGTCTCAATGCTCTTTTCTCTTTCCTTCTGGTTGTAGAACTTCCACTCAGCCAGCTTTCCCGTGGTTCTGGGTGATAGACGTTTTGTCTTTTAGTTGCAGTTTAAATTGTTGTGGGAGGCAGCAGTTTAGGTGTTTACCTACGCCGCCATCTTGGATTCTCCCCTCCATGTTTTCATGTACTCAACTTCCATCCATCCCTCCCTCCCTCCACCCATTCATTCCCACAGACATCTAACCTTCAAAGGCAATCTTGAGAAAGATTGCTGCATTCTCTTTGACAATTGAAAAAAAATTTTTATCAGTGAAGAATTCCCAGTTTAAAGAGCGTTCTTCTAGAATACATAAAGTTGCATGAGTAGTCTTTATAATAGGGACAGTCTCATATTAAAGACTGACAGCCTTCCTCAATTGTGCTCTGTTTCCCTCCTGAAGCCGTGGCTGCTGGTTAGAAACTACTTTTTGACACACTGAAAGATGAAGCCTTTCTTCTTTCACAGGTTTTGTTATTTGTTTTGTAATATGCCAGAGCTTTTGGAGAAAATTTGACACACTGAAAGATGAAGCCTTTCTTCTTTCACAGGTTTTGTTATTTGTTTTGTAATATGCCAGAGCTTTTGGAGAAAATTTATTGCCACTCTTGTGGCTTCTTAGAAAAAAAAAGGCACTAAGACACTGCTCTGGACCAAGATCTCCTCTCACTCATAAGCCCCACAGCTTTACTCTTCACCTCTAAGCTGATACCTTCCACGTCTGTACTTTGTGCCCTATCTGCTTTTTAAAACATCAGACTTTTGTACCCATCTGGATGGCCCTCAGCCTCCTCCCATCCATAGTGGGAAGGGAAAGAAGGAGAGAGAATAGAGAACTTGGGATTTTTTTTGGTAGAGTTTACTGGCCTCTTCTTCTCAAAAAGTGTGAGGAGAATAAAGACTTCCAGAAAATATTTGGCATCCGTCAATAGCAGAGGCTTCCATGTAAAATTCTGGGAGAAGTGTGCCATTCAGAGAGCCTGGCACAGCATGAGGCAACCTAACGAGGGAAGAAATGTCAGTGGGTCATTTTTAGGCAGAAAGAAAGGCTGCCCCTAACTGGTTTGGCTCAGTGGATAGAGCATCAGCCTGCGGACTGAAGGGTCCCGGATTCGATTCTGGTCAAGGGCATGTACTTTGGTTGCGGGCACATCCCCAGTAGGGGGTGTACAGGAGGCAGCTGATCGATGTTTCTCTCTCATCGATGTTTCTAACTCTCTATCCCTCTCCCTTCCTCTCTGTAAAAAATTCAATAAATATTTTTTTTTAAAAAAAGAAAGGCTGGAGATAATATCCAGCCCCCAAATTCCTCAAAGCTCACTTGAAGCAGAGAAAGGATATACAAGTTCCATATACTGAAGTTTTGGGATACTAAGGATTGAGCCAGGAGTCACCAGGAGCTGTCACCTAGAACTGGGGGCTAAGTGGCAGAGGGATGTCAACCTCCCCAAGAGAGCTGAGATGAGGCAAGTCAAGGGCATGGTGGAGTGACCGGGTAGGAAAAGTGGGTCGGGGATGGGGATACAAAGGACAACCACAAGGTCCTTAACAGTGTTTTCCAAGAGCAGCGGCCAGAAGTCACACTGTCTAGGCGCTAAAAGAGGACATGTGGTGAAGATGGACCAATAAGACATGCCTCACCTATGGTCAGGGGGAGCCGGTGACAAGGACCAGGTGCCAGAGTGCTGCCCTCAATGCCAGTATGTACTACCAGTGGTACATTCGTTAAACCTGATGAAGCTACATGATGCCGCATCATCACCTGAAGTCCGTAATTTATCTAGGGTTCACTCATGGTGCTGTGCCTCCTGTAGGTTTGGACCAGTGTATAATGACATGTGTCCATCATAGTATCGTACAGAATATTTTCAGTTTTTTCCTGTCTGTCCTACATCTATTCACCACCACCACCACCACCCCTCCCCCTAGTGGAACCTCTGGCAATCTTTTTACTGCCTCCAGAATGTCACATTGTTGGAGTTGTACAGGGTGTTGCCTTTTCAGATCCGCTTCTTTAACTTGGCAATATGCATTTAAGAGTCTTCCATGTTTTTTCATGGCTTGATGGCTCATTTCCATTGTCTGGACGAACCACAGTTTATCCCTTCACTGATTGAAAGACATCTTGGTCACTGATTGAAAGACATCTTGGTTGCTTCCAAGTTTGGGCAATTATGCATAAAGCTGCGACAAACCTCCACGTGTAGGGTTTTTACTTGTTTGCTTCTGAGAGCGAGAAACATTGATTTATTGCATTCATTGGCTGATTCTTGTATGTGACCTCACCAGGGATCAAACCTGTAAGCCTTGGCATATAGGGCCAATGCTCTCACCAATTGAGCTACCTGACTAAGGGCCCTTGTGCAGGTTTTTGTACGGACGTATGTTTCCGACTCCTTTGTGCAGTTGCTGGATGGTATGATAAGAGTGTGTTTAGTTTTGTAGGAAACCGCCAAACTGCAAACTGGCTGTACCATTTTGCATTTCCACCAGCAATGAATGAAATTTCTGTTGCTCGGTGTCTTTGCCAGCACTTGGTGCTGTCAGTGTTCTGGGTTTTGGCCATTCTAATAAATGTGAGTGGTATCTAATTGTTGTTTTAATTTGTGTCTCCCTGACGATATAGACAAATAGAGACTAGGATAACAGATGCCCATGTACCCATTATCCAGCTTGAGCAATCCTTCTTTCACTCCCCGGGTGTGCCATTTGTTTCTTGCTGGGATCCTGGCTGATATAGGGATGATGTGTGTCATCCCCCGGCCTTACACACATCCCCTACCTGTTCAGTAGAACTTCGTTCTCTAACTCCCTCCCCAGCATCCTAGCTCATTGGTCGGCAAACTCATTAGTCAACAGAGCCAAATCTCAACAGTACAACGATAGAAATTTCTTTTGAGAGTCAAATTCTTTAAACTTAAACTATATAGGTAGGTACATTGTTATTAACTTAATTAGGGTACTCCTTCAATCGCACTGTACGTGCACGCCCGCACGTGGTATTTTGTGGAAGAGCCATACTCAAGGGGCCAAAGAGCCGCATGTGGCGGCCGCAGTTTGCCGACCACTGTCCTAGCTCATCTTAAACCAGGCTTTGTTTTGTATACAAAGTTACAAAGAGAAGGCATACTCGGTGTCATTGAGAATAAGTGAATCACATCAATCAGTAACATTTATTCCCACAGATTAGTAAGTGCTGTATCTTTTCAGTCATAAGAAAAGGAAATGCTTAGAAGGAACTTCTTTTCTTTCTGAGGAGGTTCTCTTTGTGAGAGAATTGATTACATGGTCTTAGATCAGCAACATTTTTGTCTTCCACAATTTTATGAAAATAACGTTGTCATTAATGATATTTGCTAATAAAGCAAAAAGGCCATCTCTACAAGGACGGAGTCATTTGTAATATGAGACCCTGGACTCTTTTCTCAGCAAGAAAAATAATCATTTCAGATTTAGTTTTTTACTAGTAGATACAATAAAAGTAATGTACTAGTCTATAAATGGGTGTTTGAAATTAGACTCTTTTTCATCATGTCTCATCAGGGGTACCATAGAATTGTTGAAATCAATAGGAACCTAAAGAAAGGAGGGGTGAGGGGAAGAACTAATATTTTTTGATTGCCTTCTTTGTGTTGTAAGTGCTCTCAGGTTCATTATCAACTTAATCCTCATAGTAATCCCAGGAAGCCCATGTTATTATGCCTGTGTTACAGAGAAGGAAAGTGAAGCTCAAAGAAGGTAAGTGCTCCAAGGCCCACAGCTACATCATAATCACCAAACCACCTTATTTTTGTCTCACTGTGTTTGATTCTATGCAAAGCACTTCACATCCATTGTGAAAATTAACCCCATTGGTAAATTGCTTTATGCCCATCATACAGATGAGGGGCATTAAGCATCTTGCCCATAGTCACACAGACAATGACTGACAGAGTCGGAATTCTGAGTCACTTCTGGCTGACTTGCTAGTCTTACTACCCTCTGATGGTTTCCCAGGGAGATGGGTACACTGTTACAATTTCTTTTTCCATCTTGAGTCCTCTTTCCCTTTACCAGTGTCCATTCAATCATTCTCAGTTAGGTCCTTCTCTTCGATAAAAGACACCAAAGCAAATGTGAGCAGACAGGTCCTTGATCATATTTCATTGCACAATCAGTCTCAACAGCGGGCCTGTTCTTACCTCCATCATTTTCTTGTCTAACATAATTTTCTCCTTTCATTGTCTCCAGACATTTCCACTCAGGTACTCATAAAATATTTTAAGAAGCAACACATTCCTCACCACATTTTTAAATTGATGCCTAAAATTTTATCATGTTAAAGAGTTTCTAATATATATCTCCATTGTGAAATATATCCATTGTGATATATATATATATATATATATATATATATATGCACACACACACACATACATACTAGAGGCCTGATGCATGAAAATTGTGCAAGAGTAGGCTTTCCCCCAGTTGTCAGCATCGGCTTCCCTGTGGCACCTGGGACCTGGGATTCCCTCGAAGCCCCAGCTTTATCCCCCGGCTTCATCCAGAAGGTCTTCCAGAAGGACATCCGGTCTAATTAGCATATTATGCTTTTACTAGTAGCCTTGTGCATGAATCCGTGCACCAGTAGCTCGCCAGTAGCTCACTGCTATCTTCTAGTAGCTCTCCACCCACTGCCCCACCCTCCTGTAGCTCCCCTTACTCCCCTTCCACCAGCCCCCCCTCATAGCTCGCTGCCCTGCTCCCTCCTGTAGCTCTCTGCCACTCACTTGTAGCTCGCTGCCCCACCCTCCTGCTGATCCGTGATCCAGTTGTTATGCTTCATGGCGTAACAATCATTTGCATATTACATCTTTATTATATTAGATTATTATATATATATTCCAACACATTATAATGACATTTAAAAATAAACTGGCACATCACTATTTGATATCTATCCAGTAGAATCTAAATAATATAGTAATTTAATACCCATCAAACTTTTAAAATATATATGTCAACTCTTGTTTACCTGTAGGAAAATTTTTTGTTCCTTTTTCTTCTTGAAATTGTATTTCCATTCCACTTTTATCCTTTAAAATACTTATTTCATGAGCAACATACTTCTATGCAACAAATTATGTAAATAATAGAAATAATTTTAAATTTTCTGTAACCATAGCTTCAAAGTATTAGGAAATTCCACACAGTTTCTCAAAACAACATACGTATGTTATAAATACTGATGAATAATTACTAAACATAAAATGTGAAGTTGTATTGGAATTGCAGTTTATAATGTTAGGGCCTTTTCCCCTCATATATTCAGGGATAAATATAACAGGGTTAACCATCAATGCTGAATATACGATTTGGTAGATACAGGCTGAGAAACTCTTCACTTAAATAAGTAAGTAGGCATGATGGAGTTTTATTATAACAACAGGGCTCAGTTCTTTGAATTTTTCTCAGTTGTATACCAAAAGTCCCATGATTACTTATCATCAAGATTATTTTTAGCGACCTCTCACCTGATGACCCTTTTGTGGGAAGCAGAGAATTGGAGTCAGTCCGATTTGCAAGAGGACTAATTATCTTATCATTAGAGTCACTCACTTCCTCCTTCTTGAGCACACCCCAGGCAATGCCTTAGGAAGTTTGAGCTATGCCTTTCTATGATCAAGTGATGAAAGAAAGGCATTGCTCAAAGGAGATAGAAAGGGAGAAATAGACTGATGCTTTGATCACAGGAGCTTTCTTGGGTCAATCCAATTTAGGAAAGCTTATCTGGACCAGGAATCCCCTGAAATAACCCATGCCCCTTGTTAAGACCTTCCTCCTCACCCCTCCAGGTCAGGACTCTTCTGATCTCCAGCAGCCGTTTTTCTTACAGCTCGTTTGGCACTTTAGCACCCTGGCACTGCTGATAAATGCTGCGGCTAATCTTCAGTATTTGTTTTGTGAAATGGGCCTTTACTTCTACCCATCTTTAGCGCATATTCTCTTAAACTTTAGGCTCTTCTGAAAGCTCCCTTAGGGCCTTGTAAATAAGACAACTATATGGGCACCTGTGTTTAAGTATCCTGATCAATACAACTGAAAGAAAGAAAAAGAAGTAGGGGGGAAAATTAAAAACTCTAAGATAAGAGGGCAGATTTTAAATTACAAGAGGTTGATTCTGTACAGAGGGCCTGTACATCAGGCTGCTGTTAGCCAGGCCTCTTGGGCTTACACAAACATTGATTAGTTGCTTCCATTCAACATCTATTCCTAGTTCCCCCCGGCAGGCGTACCTTTGTCTTTCTCTCTCCCAGGTTCCAAGTGCCCTTCTTTTGCTTCTGTAGCTTGTTTCAGAAGCCCAGTTGAGTCACTTCTACTGTAACTTTCTAAATAAACTGTCTCTTATAATTTGAGTTCTTGGCTCTGAATTCTTTCTTTACTGAGCTCAAGAAACTGAGGTCCAATTTCACCACTAACACTGTCGGTAACATCACCAGCTCATTCTCAGTCACTTGGCTTCCATCCCATTTCCATTCTGCAGGTAAGGCCTGTTTTTTTTTCGCCTTTTGTTTGTTTGATGTTGTTGTTTTAATTAATTTTAGAGAGAGAGGAAGCGGGGGATATCAATTTGTTGTTCCACTTATTTATGCATTCCTTGGTTGATTCTTGTGTGTGCCCTGACTGGGGATCGAACCTGCAACCTTGGCATATCAGGACATTAACCAACTGAGGGACCTGGCCAGGGCTAAGACCTGGTTTTTTATCTAGTCCAGTAATATTCCATATTACTGACTGAAGGAATTGATTGGTTCAAGCACATAATTCAATCCAAGAGATTTTGCCCATGCTTCTAGGGAGAAAGAAAGCATATGATTTTTAATATATATTGGCAGATGCTCCTGGCAGGGCTGCTTTCTTTGCTGCTGGCTGTGAGTAAAGTTGCTCCGGGAGTCTCTGGCAGCTATCTTGCCACCACAGGGCAGAGAACTCTTTAAAAAAAAAGATCCAACACTGTTTGTAGTACAATTTCTTTTTCCATCTTGAGTTTCTCAGAGTTCTTGGCAGAGCCAATAAATGCAGAGAAAGAAACTGAGAACTAGTCATAGTCACTTGACCCAGGATCAGCTTCTCTCTGAGGCAGATAAATTCTCAAATATTCTGTTATGTGAACCAATGAATTTTTCTTATTGTTGGTTAATCTGAATTAGTTTCCTGTTACTTGTTACATAAAAAGTGACAATTAATATGGTCCCTACTGTAATCAGAACATCTCTGCATTTATTTTGTTATTTATTTTTTGACATATTGGGACTAATGTGTACATCGTTTAAAGAAAAAAACAAAAACGGTTGCTTAAGGAGATTGAAAAGCCTTAGATTTTTCATTAATTTCAGGAGAAAATATTGGTCAAAATATAGCATTTCTCTTTCCTCTACCTGATCTCCAAAGACACTGACAGCCTGATCAAAATGTCAGCATTCTTTACTGATGGAGCTGCTGGTCATGACGTAGCTGTATCATCGCAGTGACTTCCTAATACGTCAGTCCTGAACAGGCCTTCGCGCTCAGCCAGGCAGTGCTAGGCCAGCACAGGCGTGTTCTCATGAAGCTCCTCACAAGCACATGCAGACATATACACACTCAGCTCACAGGCTAGCTTCTAAGAGAAGGGAGGAGGGGCATGGCAAAAGCACCAGTGTCTTATCTCATCAAACAGCATGTCAATTCTCTTATCTAGAATGAGATAAATGAGGGGCAGGGGCTGAGAGTCAAGAAAGCAAATATACAAAAATACGTATTTAGAATTGGGGCAAATACTAGGAAAGAAACAAACAAGGCCTTGTAAAAGAATAAAAGGGTGAGGTTGTTTTCAAAGAGGTAGTCTGGAAAGGCTCTGTGAGATGACATTTAAATTGAGATTTGAAGGATGAATAGAAGCCTGCATTCAAATGAAGGGAGGAGGTTGGAGTCCAGCAGCATTCCAGATAGAAAGATCAGCGAGTACAGCCTGGTTGGCGTGGCTCAGTGGTTGAGCATTGACCTATGAACCAGAAGGATGCGGTTTGATTCTCAGTGTGGGGCCTGCAGGAGGCAGCCAATCAATGATTCTCTCATCATTGATGTTTCTCTCTCTTCCTTCACCTCTGAAATCAACACACACACACACACACATTAAAGAAAGATCAGCAAGCACAAAGGCCCCAAGATGGGGAAGAGTAGGGATGGAGGGCAGGTAGCACGAGTTGAAGCTGGAGGTTTAGGCAAGGGCTGACCCATAAAGAGCTGTGATGGATGGTCAAGTGTTTGGGTTTTATTCCAAGTGCAATGGGAAGTTGCCAAACCATTGAAGCGTTCAAACAGAAAAGTGACATGAACTGATTTGTGATGTAAAAAGATCACTGTTTTTAATATGAACTGGGCAGGTACAAGAACAGAGACAGGGAGGTCAACTGGGAAGATGTAGCTGTAGTCCAGCTGAGAGATAATGATGCCCTGAACTAGAGCAGCAGCAGTGGAGATAAGCAGAAGGCTAGACAGTTTGCTGATGGAATAAATCTTATTAAATATGGGAAGTAAGAAACTTTTAATTGTTGGTTAGAACAAAAAACAAACAAATAGTATTTCCTTCCTCTCTTCTTTTTTTCTCCCCCCCGCTTCTTTGTCTTCTTCTTAGTTTGGAAAGAATATATCAATATTTTATTTGTAGATATGTTACGTTTGAGATACATAGTTGAGATTCAACTATATGAATATATGAACCTGGAATTCACATTTGGAATATACATTTGGAGATTATCAGCAATAGACGGCATTTTAAGCCATAGGAACGATTGAGAGCACCAAGGGAGAGAGTAGATAAAGAGAAGAGACCAAGGAATCAGATGGTCCACAACATTTACTGGTAGAAGTGTGATAGGAACAAATGTGCTAGAGAGAAGATTGAGAATGAGTAGCCAGGTGGGTAGGTGGCAAACCAGAGTATAGCATGATGGAAGTCAAGGAAAGAGTATTTCAAGGAGGGCAGGGCTAACTGTACTATATGTACCACCAGAGCACTATGAGATGGAGACAGAGAAGCTTTCTGCATTTGGCTTCATAGAGGTCTTACCTCACCCTTGACAAGAGCAATTTCACTGGGGGAAGGAAAGCTAATGGGAACAGAGTGACAGGCAACCTTTCTGAAAGATTTTGCTGTGAAGGGGAGTAGAGAAGCTATAAATATGAAAAGAAAATGTGGGTCCAAGGGAGGGACCTGTGCATGCACGCGCGTGCATGTGCGTGTGTGTGTGTGTGTGTGTGTGTGTGTGTGTGTGTGTGAGTTTAAAGACAGGAGATTTCAAAGCTGCTTGTTTGTTGTTGGAGATGATCTAGTAAGGTAGGAGATAGTGACATGAAGAAGAAAAGGGCTAAGCAAAGCAATGAAGTCTTTGAGAAGGAGACTGAGTCCAGAGCATAGGGTTGAGACTGAAAATTGAGAGCAAAGGCCTGTTCATGTACTTAACAGGAGAGAAAAAGGAGATGAGAGCAGAAGTGAGCAGGCAAAAGAGATGAGGGAGACATCTGACACTTCCGTTTTCTTTTCTTTTCCTAATTTAAATTCTTTATTGTTGAAAGTATTACATATGTCTCCTTTTTCCCCCATTGACCTCTCCTCGCTTGCTCCCACCCCCCAACTCCCAGCACATGCCCTCATCCCCCTACTGTCTGTATCCATTGGTTATGCTATATGCATGTATGTAAGTTCTTTGGCTGATCTCTTACCTCCACCCCCCCACCCGTGCTTTCCCTCTGAGGTTTGATGGTGTATTCGATGTTTCTGTGTCTCTGGATCAATTTTTGTTCATCAGTTTATGTTGTTCATTATATTCCACAAATGAGTGAGATCATGTGACACTTCTAATATTTTAATGCTGTCATATGTAAATCAAAATTTTATTTGATTTATAACACTTTGGAGCTGTCCATAGACATAAATTCACACACACACACACAAAAACAACTTTCTTGGTCAGGACATGCGTGTAATTTTTTTTTTTACTGTAAGTACATTCTAATCAACCATATTTAGAATTAAATATAAAAGAACTGAGAGTATTCTATAATTATAAATACAATTACTGACATTTCAAATCTGCTTGGTTGAGTAAACCAGATAATTAGAATTTCTTGTTAAATAGGCTGAGGTTCCAATGTATACAGGACTGAGTACTTTGCACAGAGAAAATACTCCCTGTCTAGAGAACTACATTCTTCACCTGGACCAGGTATTTCCAGAATATGCTGTTTGGGTCATAAGGGAGCACCAAATGGGGATGGGATGGGTGGGGAGAGAGATATTACACATGATTGTGCAATTTCATTACCACTGTTGGGAGAACAACACAAAGCCATGACCAAGTTGGTAACAGTATCTTCGGCCTATAAGGGACAGTACATTTTTTGGCTGACTATTACCCTCAATAATTTATCTTGATGTTACATAATGTGTTTCCTTATGAACACTCAGAGAGCTCTATGCCAGTTACTTCATTTGTCTACACAGCGCTGGGAAGCTGAGAGCTGTTGTCTAGACCAGTGCGGTTCCATGGAAATATGACACAGCCACATATGTAATTTAAAATTTTCTAGTACCTACATTGTAAAAAGTAAAAAGTGAAAAGAAACAGGTGAAGTTGATTCGAATGTTATATTGATCTAACCCTGGATATCCACAGTATTATCATGTCAATGTACAGTATGTAGATATAAACACTTGTTCATGAGATATATTGCATTCCTTTGTTGGTACTAAGTCTCTGAAATCCATTGTGCATTTAACACTTAGAGCACATCTCAGTGTGGACAGCCACATTTCAAGCGCTCAATAGCCACATGGCATCTCCATTTTAGAGAATACTGGAAAGATGACAAATGGCCCCAGAATCCAACGCCCAGGCTCTATCGCAAGGTAATATAATGTGAGTCACAATTTGTCATTTTCCTGCTTGAGATCCTCCCAAGACTTCCCCTCACTCCTAAAACAACAGCTAAAGCTCTTACCTATGAGGCCCACTTTATGGCCTAACAATTTCCCCTCCTCTGCACCCACCCCCACTCCCACCTTTACCTCAGGATCCTGGCACGTCCTCCTCCGCAGGCCTGGAATGCATTTTCTCATGGCTCAGTCCCTGAGTTCATTCAGGTATTTGCTGAAAGGTCATCTCCGGAAGGCCTTTGATCTAAAATAGCTCTCCTCTCTAGCCAGTCTCCAGCTCCTTACCTGCTCTCTTAGTGTTCGTTACGGTAGGCACTGAAAATGTACGTACATACTTCCCTGGCAGGGGAGAGATCGTGATCACAAAGGTGGTTTTCCCAGGCGAGGCTTATCCACTGCACTCCAGATGCGCTGACCCCGGCTGCATAATTTGTGGTAGTGGGGGACTGTAGTCATGCTCTCCCCTACAATAAAAAGAAAATGTATATGCATATTGAAATTGGTTGGTCATCTGTCTCCTACACTAGAAAGTAAGTTCTACGAGGTGAGCGGTGTTGCTTTGAACACTGTTGGATCACCAGCACCGGGACGAATCCCTGGCACACAGCATGTTTGCTGAATGGATGAGTAAAGAGTGTTATTTTTGGCACGTCGTTTAGAAGGTATAGTGCAGTGTGTAGAGTGTACACTCTGGAGTCAGACTCTGTGAGATAAAATGTCAGCCTATCTGCTTACTATCTTTGTTCCTTTGTGTAATTGCTCAACTTCTTTAAACTTCAGGTTCCTTATCTGGAAAATGAGAGGGTTATTAATAATAGCATCTAGCCCTAGCCAGTTTGGCTCAGTGGATAGAGCATCAGCCTGCGGACTGAAGGGTCCCAGGTTCGATTCCAGTCAGGGCACATGCCAGGGTTTCAGGCTCGATCCCCAGTAGGGGGCTTGCAGGAGGCAGCCAATCAATGATTCTCTCATCATTGATGTTTCTATCTCTCTCTCCCTCTCCCTTCCTCTCTAAAGTCAATAAAAACCATTAAAAATAATAATAATAGCATTTATTTCATAGAAATAATGTTGCTTTGGAGATTAAATGAGATAAAGTATGTAAAGTACTGTAACTGGGAATTGTAACCCACCCCACCAATCTTTTGACGTTGTTTCTGTAAATGATGACTGTGACTAATATGCAGCTTGTAGATAAATAGCATGTTTATATAAGAATCCTAAGAACTAACGTCAGAAGATACAGACTCCAACCGTTAAGTCATCCCGGGTCCAGGAGACTTGCTGACCTTCAACCACAGAAGCGGGATGACAAAGACCAGGATGATGCACACCAAACCATCTCTTGACCAGTTTCAAGATCATTATCGGAATGGACTATGCCGGCCTGCACGTAGAGAACTTTTCAACTCCCTTCCCTTGATTTCTTTGTTCTGATTTCCCTCTCCCTCCTTATAAAAATCTCTGCCTGCACTGAGATGTTGAGATGGGCTTTGTGACAAGACTCCCGCATTTCCTCAGGTGACTGGCATGTGGGAAAACCTCTTTCCTTTTTCACCAACATCTGTCTCAAGGTTTTGGTTTTTGTGATGGCAGGCCGCCAGAGTTGGGTTCCGGTTATAGTACCTCACATAGTATCTGGCTCATAAGAAGCACTCAAAAAAAAAGTTCTATGTGGCCAGGGGCGGGCTAGAAGGGGTCAATGTGGAAAAAAGGGAGACATATGTAATACTTTCAACAATAAAGATGTAAATAAAAAGAATGTTCTATTATTACTTTTAGTTAAACAGAGATTAAAATGAGTGCTATGGCCCAGCTGGCGTGGCTCAGTGGTTGAGCATTGATCTATGAACCAGGAGGTCACGGTTCTATTCCCAGTCAGGGCACATGCCTGGGCTGAAGGCTCTATCCCAGTGGGGGGTGTGCAGGAGGCAGTGGACCAGTGATTCTCTCTCATCATTGATGTTTCTCTCTCTCTCCCTCTCCCTTCCTCTCTGAAACCATTAAAAATATATGTTTCAGCCCTGACTGGTTTGGCTCAGTGGATAGAGCGTCAGCCTGCAGACTGAAGGGTCCCAGGTTCGATTCCGGTCAAGGGCATGTACCTTGGTTGTGGGCCCATCCCCAGTGGGGAGTGTGCAGGAGGCAGCTGATGGATGTTTCTCTCCCATCGATGTTTCTAGCTCTCTATCCCGCTCCCTTCCTCTCTGTAAAAATCAATAAAATGTATTTTTAAAAAATATATGTTTCGTTAACGAACAAATGCAACAGCAGTCCTCCAATGTACCCTCTCCCACATCACTGCCCACCATTTCTTATGCTCTGCCTTCCCAGAGTCAACCACTATCCACTATTTTACCCGGTTCCTTTGGAATTATCTCCATATTTCAAAAGAACATTTGCATTGCTATTTTAAAAATAAATTCAGTGACTTCCAACTCTAGGAGATGAAAATTTAGCTTATTTTCAACAAATCCTATGATGTCCACCACATACATGAACACTTTCCTTCTTTTCAACATGACAGTGACTTAATTATATATTGAATTGATAGGACTTTGTATGCACACCTGAGCCAGAGTATTCTATCCTATTAATACATATCTTTTCCTATAGAACTTTTTTTTCTTGAGTTAATAATTGTCTCCCCCCCATAACTTGGATTTTGTAACAAAGAGGCTTGAATCCATTTTTTATGTTTGACTGTTGTCAGCTTTCAATTTCCACTTTTTTTTCCCTATCTGCGCCACATCTGGGCAGCTAAGTTAAGAATTCCTGTGTAAATCTTAATTACAACAGCTGATGGGAATTTCAAATAATTCAGACTAGCCCATGCCAGGGGAATTCCCCACTATTCTGACTCGACCATTTAACCACAAAAAAGCCCCAAACCACCCGGCTCAGTGGTTGAGTGTCGACCTATGAACCAGTTCGATTTCCAGTCAGGGCACATGCCCGGGTTTCAAGCTTGATCTCCAGTAGGGGGCGTGCAGGAGGTAGCTGATCAATGATTCATCATTGATGCTTCTATCTCTCCCTCTCCTTTCCTCTCTAAAATCAATACAGATATATTTTTTAAAGACCCCCAAACCACTCCTAACCCTTTGCTTATTTCTCGTCTGACCCCTGAATGAGCCCCTTCTCTGCTGGGACCCCCAGCTTAGTGTTAGTACTAAAAATACTTTATTTAGATTCACTGTGAGTGTATTGTGTAATGTGTCTAGATAGCCAATAAATTCCCGAGTGGGCAATCATGCCCACCACTCGGCAGACTGATCTATGTAGTCTCTACATACTTAAAATTAACACATCTCCAAAGTGGTCCCACCCCCAATTTTATTAATTTCCCTCAAAATACCTTAAATACTAGTCTTTGTACCCATGCCATTTTCTTGATGCTGCTTCTTCCAGGGCCTCTGCCCTGCTCCAGGTCACTGATTGTTTGACCTTTAGGTTCCTTCAGAGCTGTGGCCTTACATTTTCCTTTCACCATCCCCATGTATCAGAACCTTATATCCCGGATTTCATTTTCTCTTATTTTGGTTAAACAAATCCTCTGATAGCTTCCTGAGAAATAGACCTTTGAGGTAATGTTTTTGACCTTGCACGTCTGAAAAATCTATATACTACCTTCCCACTTAATAATTTGGCAAGGAAACGCTACATTAGAAATCATGGAAGGAAAAAAAAAGATCATTTCCTTTTGCTATTTCTGGCATCAAGAAGTCCAAGGCTATTCTGATACCTGATTCTTTTTAGAATCCTATTTTTCTTTCTTGAAAGTTTTTAGAATATGGGGTGAGCAAAAGTAGGTTCACAGTTATAATACAAACAAATGCAATAATAAATAAATAAATAATAAGATATGCCTCAGTGTGGGTTTATTTTCACCCATTGTCTTGGGAGTTCAATAGGCTCTTTCAATTTGGAAAGTCATGTTCTTTTATTCCAGGGAATTTTCCTGAATTGTTTTCTTTGATAATTTTTCCTCTCCACTTTTGCTGTTCTCTCTTCCTGAAACTCCTGTATTGAACTTTCTGGACTAGACAACAACTTCATCTTTTTACCTTTTCTCTTTTCATCTTGTTTTACTTCCCGAGAGATTTTTCCAGCTATTTTATTTTATTTAGTTTGTTTGTTAATCCTCACCCCAGGATATGTTCCATTATTTTTAGAGAGAATGGAAGAGAGGGGGAGACAGAGAAACATCGATGTGAGAGAGACACATGGATTGGTTGCCTGCCACACACACCCGACCAGGACAGGGCTGGAACCTGCAACCCAGGTACATGCCCTTGCCCCGAGGCCTTTATGGTGAGCCGGTCCAAGCTCTAACCACTTAACCACACCAGCCAGGGTTCCCAGAAGCTTATTCAATCTATATGTGCCCCTTCCTCCCCTGCCCCTCCAGTTCCTGCCTAGGAAGTTCTAGAGCAGTCCTTTGAAAATGCTCTCCAAGTGCTGTATACTGAATATTTACCTCCCCTCCCCCCAAGTCATACATTGAAACCTGACCTCCAGTGTGATGGTATTTGAAGGGTCTTTGGGAGATGATTAGATTAGAAAGGTAAAGTTGGCATGAATGGGATTAGTGCCCTTATGAAAGAGGCCCCAGAGTGCCCCTCACCCCTTCTGCTATAAATGGACAATCCACAACCCAGAAGAGGGTTCTCACCAGAACTCAACCATGCTGGCACCCCGATCTTGGACTTCCAGCCTCCGGAACTGTGAGAAATGTTTCTGCTATTTACAAGCCACTCAGTCTACAGTGTTCAGGTATAGCAACCCACGCCGACTGAAACAACAGGTCATTTTGATATGACTCATCCTCAGAGGTGAGGAAGATTGGGTTAAGTGGCAGTTATGACCAGACTGCATGTTATTAAGCCATTACTGATGTTTGCTACAATGGTTCAACGAGTGATAGTTGTAAAATGTTTAGTTCCTTTACAAACACCAGCTAGAGTAGACAGGAGCCTCATTTTCAGAGTCAATTGTGCATTTTCAATACCACCGCGTTCATTTCATAATGTAGGAAAAGCAAAATAGAGTGCTGGAATTTAGGAGTTTTGAGCCACTTATTAACCTGTTTGAGTTGGCCAGTTCCTTGAATTCTCTCTGCTTCGGAATAGTTCCTATACGGTGTATACAATAAGGAGAGCCATAATGATTCCCAACCTATAGCAAAAGAAAGAAAAGTGCCACACATCATGCCTCAGAAATATTTTTTTAATTGATATTTAAAGAGAGGAAGGGAGAGGGAGAGGAGAGGAAGAGAGAGAGAGAGAGAGAGAGAGAGAGAGAGAGAGAGAGACATATCAATGTGAGAGAAAGACATTGATCCACTGCCTCCTGTATGCTCCCTACTGGGGATTGAGCCCCCAACCTAGGCATGTGCTCCGACCAGAATGGAACTGGCATCTTTTTTTTTTTTTTTTAAATATATTTTATTGATTTTTTACAGAGAGGAAGGAAAAGGGAGAGTTAGAAACATTGATCAGCTGCCTCCTGCACACTCCCTAGTGGGGATGGGCCCACAACCAAGGTACATGCCCTTGACCGGAATCGAACCTGGGACCCTTCAGTCCGCAGGCCGACGCTCTATCCACTGAGCCAAACTGGTTAGGGCAAACTGGCAATCTTTCGGTGCATGGGACCATGCCCAATCAACTGCACCACACCCGCCAGGGCCAGAAATGTGTTTTAAAGGAAAAGACTTTGGTAAACAAAGTGCCTCAATCCAGAACTGGAAACTAGTGTGAAGATCTTGGGGCATCTCTAAGCACATTTCTTTGTGTAACATAGTAGTGTATGTTAGTTAGAAATGGTGGTATTTTCTTATGTAAGCCTCTATTGTATAAATTACATAACAATGAAAAATGGGAATAAGATGCCATTCTGATACTTACGCATGGTTTAACAGGAGAGCAGAATTTATCAGTATTTCAATGCACACGTTGACCTGAATGGTTTATTTTCTTCAAAACTATTCTGAGCTAATTTATGATTGAATTCATTTTGATGTTCAACAACTTTGCTTTTCCCCCAGTATTTGCTAGTACTTCAATTTACTTAGTTCCCTAGGTCTCTTGAAATATATAATAAAAAAGAGAACCACCTACAAAAAATCAGGCAAATATAGGTCTTATTCCCGAACAAGCCTGGAGGTTTGTGTTACCAGGGAGTGATTTTCATAAATGTGAAAAGGATTCAAATTTGGAGTAGGCAATGGATGGCTGGGTGGGAGTGGGAGGGAGAGGCTGCATCAATCTGAGTGTGAATACAATGGTTTACAATGGTTTCTGCAACCCTTCATTTCCCTCCCCTTTTATTTTAATTTACTCTTTGTTAAAAAAAAATGAGGAGGAGGAGGAGGAGGAGGCGGGTGCTTAAGCCTGTACATTATCCAACAGTTGGAACATGAAAGTTGGTGACAGGAGTTTTAGTTTCCTTGTAATGGTTTCGCTGATGACTCACTTGAAAACTGGGTATAGGCCTTCTCCTTGTGCTGCTTCAGTTCTTGGATGTGTTCAAAAAGGGAGGATAATATTTGATGCTAAAAATAATTAACTAGGGTGACTATTTAGAGTTCTAAGAAAATATTTAATTATGTAAATTTCCATGATCTTAACAATGACACCTAATTATATATCTTAATCTTTAACTATCTGTGCTTTGGCCCTGGCCTGGAAATTCATTTGGTTAGAACATTGTCCCAGGATTCCAAGACTTTGCCTCTTTGTTCCCCAGCTAGTGCATATACTAACAAGAAGCAACTAATGAATGCATACGTAAGTGGAACAACAAATTGATGTTTCTCTCTCTCAAATCAATTAATAAAAAAATAATTAAAATAAAACTATGCTTTGGCTGAATTCTGACAAGTTACATTAGTAAATAAATATTTTCTCTTTAACTTTATTTTCCAGCTCTTCTCCAAATCCTTGTTATTCTTGTTTCATGGATTTCTTTTTTCTGATAATGTCTTTTCATGTTGTTTCAGGTCAATAAATCTGCTTTTACATTTGCTGATACTTTAGATTCTAATCAAATCCTTTCTAGCCCTGGCTGGGTAGCTCAGTCAGTTAGCGCATCATCCTGATACACCAATGTTGTACATTCGATACCCAGTTAGGGCACATACAAGAATCAGCCAGTGAAAGCATAAATAAGTAAAACCACAAATCTATGTTTCTCTCCTTTTCTCTCACCCACTTTCTCGCTCTCTTTAAAATCAATAAATAAAAAATTAAAAAAAAATCTCTATATTTGATCTTTTTTGGATTAGGATTCATTCCCTTAAAATTTACTGTTAGCATATTAGCCTGTCATTTTTCTTATATGGACAAGATATATTTACATAATAAACGCATAATTTATGCATGACATGACTAGAAATGTATCTTAACAGTCACATAATTTCTTGTCTCAGTTGTGTATTAATTGCTCTCAATAATGTATATATCACTTAGTGTATAAGCGAGGAGAGGAGAGATTTAATCATTCAACTTAGAACCAGAATTTTGCAGCTATGACTGGTCATCTAGTTCAAGCCCCTCATTTTAAAGGTAAGAAGTGGGTAAGTCACTTCCTTGTCTAAGGCCACACAACACGTAGTGATAGAGTAGGGACTAGAACTCATGAATCCTGGGTCTCCAGCCACTGTTGCTACTACTCCAGGCCTAATTACTACACTGCATGCTTTAAATGATGGATGTGATGAAGGTCATCCCATGCTGGGTTAGGCCCTAGGTAAACTTATCTGTTTGTATGCAGACGCTGCATCTTTAATCCGGGCCAGCCAGATCGCTAACCTTGAGAACCAGAAGTTCAGAGGGGGAATTGGCACCGGTCCATCCTCCCACTGAGATGCATATGCTACACAGATGCTGGATAGTCACCGTCGTTTCTGAGGACAACACATCCCTTCTCAGTGGCAGTACTGCATTCTACATTCATCTGACAGACATTTAATTTACATCCACTATGACACAGGCATTGTATCTTTTGTATCTTAGCATCCCTGTCCTCAGGGACATTACAATCTAAGATGAAGGCAAATGTGAAACAAATAACTGTGTAATGAGTTGAATCCTATAACGTAAGTGTACATAGCTTAAAAAACATCCACTTAAAATTTTTCTTCTTTGTTATCACACTTTCTTGCAAAATTAGCCATTTTAATATATAACCAACCAAGGCGGCAGATAAGCATATCATGGAAAGTTGGTTGGTTATTCATAATTGCCAAGGTTTATTTGGCCCATTACTACCTAACAACTGTTTCTCCTGCCAGGTGTACTGTTGTAATTTGGTGAAGTTGTTTTGGAGGTGGAAGAGCTGAAGTTTTGGAGTAGGGAAGGTAAAAATGAAGTAAATATTTTTAATGTCTTAAATTAGTATTTTTATTATGATAAAAGCAATCCTTTCTATTCTGGATATGCACACTTAACAGTTTTCTGCCACCCCCCCCCCCCCAGGAATTTTCTATGCATACAGAAATATATATATAGTCCCCACAAATGGGTTAATGATAAATGATTTTTCACTTACTCTAGATATATTTATACATCAATATATATTGATCTATGTCATTACAAAAATGTTAACCTATCCCTTCTCAGCCTTTGGCTAAGATCAAATATAGAAAATGTTTACCTTTGTCCTGACTGGTTTGGCTCAGTGGATAGAGCTGCGGACTGAAGGGTCCCAGGTTCGATCCCAGTCAAGGGCATGTACCTTGGTTGCAAGCACATCCCCAGTGTAAAAAATCAAATATATAAAAAAAATGTTTACCTTTGCATGCATATACCATAATTTATTTAAGCAGAAGTTGACCTTTTAAAAAGTGGTAAATACTGAATACTGGGGTGATCACACAAAGAAAATATAAGTATAAACAGCCATTAACAGAGTAAATAAAACAGCCACAGAGTTTATTAAATGAATGACCATTTCTTTATCTTTGACCACTCTTACAACCCACCAGTAATTTGATTGCCTTCGTCTGCATTCAGAGCTAACTTTCTCCCTAACCTGAGGAAGTGGTAAAAGTGAAACTTTGTTCTGTCTGAGGTCACACTTACTGCTATCTGCAATATCTGGATATGGTCACAGGTAAACAACATCCCTGCATTTTCACCCATATGGACTTCCGGATGAATTCCCCACCCTCCTGTGCTCCCCACTTGGCTTGACTTCCTGGATTAAAAAAAAAAAAATCGGCTGCAATCTATCAGGACCCTATCATGTGCTCAGTGCAGAGCAGAAGAAATCTAAGTGTTTTGCCTCACAATATGAGGAAGGCAGGGGGCTAGTTTTTAAGATAAAAATCTATGAACAAAACACAAACTGCCCAAAACTTCCTTTAAACCAAACTGCATTGTCACACGCTCACAAACTTATTACACAGCCAGATGACTCAAGATTACTACATTTCTATTCATAAGGAGTTTGCTGGCTCCAAATCAACACACGCAGGCCCTCCCTCCCCCATCTTCCTTTGCGCTCCCCGGGGAGACTGACATTTGGAGCACTCCTTTGAGTGGAATGAAGATGATGTGTGTTTGCTGCCTGAACTGTTTGTTCTGGGATTTTATAAAGCACTAAAGCACCTCCTGCCCCCCTTTTAAAGTTATTTATTTTTCGAGGTGGGGGAAGAGGAGGACAGAATCTCTTTGGCTTCTCAGTCTTCCAATTTAGACATATATTCTGAACATGGCAAACAGGACTCAGGACTTCTATTTGCTATTTACTGCAAACTGGGCATTCACATCAGAAATCACATCTACATTCCTTCTGTGGCTTAGTGTGCCATGGGGATGAAGGAAACAGAGCCCTAGCCCTGCTTTGCGGGGTTCGAGTTGAAGCTCCTGCTTTTGCTCTGGACTCTAAACCAGCACACCTTTCCCTTTGCATCTTTCACTTCACAGCTTCCTCGGCAAAATAGTAACAGTAAAAGTCACTGTGAAGCCTGAGTGTGTCCTCCAGGCCTTTCCGCTACCCCGACCTGGAGACAGCGGTGGCGGCCCTCCCCTTAATCCCCCAACTCCGCGCTCCTTTCACACGGGTTCGTGGCAGGGAGAAAACCACGCAGATAAAAGATCTAGGCTCAATCCCTTTCCTTTCGGGGGCCTCTCCACGGCCCGAGACCGGGGGTCCCCCGGCGTAGCCCGCTCCCAGCCCTGCGGGTTCTCGGCCCTCCCGGGGCCCGGGTCCTCCGCGCGCGGGCGGGGCGGCAGGGCCGGGGGAGGAGCGCGGGGCGGCCAGGAGGGGGCGCCGCGGGGGCGCCAGCGGGTGGGGAGGGCCGCGGAGGACGCGGGCAGCGAGCGGGGAGCCGAGGTCGCGCCGGGGTCCCGCGCCCGGGGGCCCTCGCCGAGGGGAAGGCGGGGCAGCGGCGGCTGGAGGGGCGGTGAGGGCGGGGCGGGCAGCGGTGCTGCGCCGCGGTTCTTTTTCCCCGAGCGCCCGAAACTCGGGGCTGAGAACTTCCCTCCGCCCTCGCCCCGCGCCCTGGGCGACCCCGGCTCCCGCACCTGGTCCCCGGCCCGCCCCCGCCCCTGCTCCGGCTGCGCCGCCCCCACGGCCCGCCGCGCCGCTCTGGGCTACAAAGGAGGGAAAATGAGCCGGGCGGCGGCGCGCGGAGCCACTACGGCCGCGGCGATGGTGGCCGCCCCCGGCACCACGTAGGAGGCCCCCGCCCGCCCGCCCAGCGGTGGCCAGGCCTGAGCGGAGCCCGCGGCTCGCTGCCCGAGCCCTGCGCGTCGCCTCCCGGGCGGAGGAGGAGGCGGAGGCGGAGGCGGAGGCGCCGCCTTCCCCGCGCCTCGCGCTCGCCGTTGTCTGCGCTCCGCTCTGGACCAGTTTGGGGAAGTTGCCGTGGCCCGGTGTCGCCCAGATGTGCGACCTCATTGAACCGCAGCCGGCCGAGAAGATCGGCAAGATGAAGAAGTTGCGGAGAACTTTGTCGGAGAGTTTCAGTCGCATCGGTGAGTGGCGCGCTGCCCGGGCGCTTGGCCCGGCGCCCCCGGCGTCCGCTCCTGCTGCCCCGCGCTTCTGGCACCCGCGATGCCTCGGCAACCTGGCTCGCGTGGGGTGTGCTGCGCTGTGCGCGGACGATGGCGGGAACACCGCCCGGGACCTGGGGGAGGCTGGCGACACCCCTTTCCTTCAAGATCTGGGGTTTCATTTGTGGATTATTTTAAGCCTACAATTTGGGTTTCCCGTCCTCGCTGCTACCGCTCGGGCTTCCGCGCCCGCGGGGGGCAGGCGAGGGGACGCCCCTGCCCCCGCCGCACGGGGCACTGGACGGCTGCGTGGGTCAGCTGTTATTTGGTGCGCGCAGGCGTTGGTATGGGGTGTTCAGTCAATAATTGAGCTTTGGAAATTGGTGAAACGTCGCGTTGTGCCCTGGCATTGTTTAACACAGCGAACCTAAAGAGAAGTGGGACAGGTACCTTGGGACCTTTTGTTCGGTACTCAGGTCCTCGAAAGCGAAATTTGGGTGTTCCGTCCCGAGGTCTCTGAATTTTTCCATTGCTGCAGGGCAGTGCGCGCTGTGAACTTGTCAGGACATTTAGGGATGTCTCCCGAACTTCTTCCCTGTATTAGAGCTCCAGGGCTATTGTCTTTTAAACCAACCAACCAGCCAACCAACTGACCGACAAATAAAAACCGACCGAGAAACGTTTAGAACATTTAAGAACAAGTTCATGTGACAGACTGTAACTGGGTGACAACAGTATCACGTGGAATGGGTTTGCTAGATTTCTAGGGTTGGCCATAGAAAAACCCCCTTTAAACCTTAATACAGTGGCTGGCACCTAACATAACTTTCATTTATACAGCTAACTGCTTTCAGCAAGAAAATCGTGCTAGCGCTAAAAATCCTCAGAAGCCTAGCCTTTGTTTCACTTTTTTTTTTTTTAACGTGTCATCCACGTTAATGAAGGTGTTAATGGGACTTAAGCAAGAGGTTCTTCAAAATAAAACCCTGGAGTGCACATGAGTATTGTTGTCATCCCTCTATCCATTCATTTAAAAAAAATTACGATATAAGTGCATGGGAAAATACATAAACTTTCTCCCAGTAAAACAAAACATGGGTCAACATTTTTTTTTTAACTTAAAATTTCACATTGGGATACCAGATCTTTCCCAAGATGACTGTAAAGTTGCTGTGTGAACCCAATATTTAGTCCCGGTTTTATTTATTACATGTACTGGCTGTTTGCAGTTTCACTTTTACAGTTAGGGATGCCTGTGGGCTGGACATTCAAATGAAGTTTGGAAGCAAGAAGAGGGAAGGGGACAAGGTGTTGCGTTGGCGCTCATTATTGAGGAGGAGGTATCAGCCCCCACCCCCACCATCACAGAGGCGGTCTGCAGTCCATTAGGCGCTGTTCTGAAACACATTAACTGTATATTTACTAATGCTAATGACTCTGTTGGAGCCCTTCCAGTTTTTTTGTTAAATAATTCATTGCAATTGAATCTCAGTAAGAAACCAAGGACATTAATATAAAAATTCCTTATGTTTAAATAATTTCAAGGTTTTGATCGACAATCAGTAAAATTTAGATTAAATACAGTGCTGACAAATGGGGCAGTGTGGTTAATTGGATTTTCTAGCTTCCTGAGATTTAGTGATGTGAAACTCCTTTTGATTCTGGCTCTTGTTAAAATGTCTTCTAAGATCTAGTAGATTTTACTTCCTTTCGGAAACGGCACAGTGCAGTAGACATAACTGATTATTGTATTGATGGAAAGTCTTGATTCTGAATATCCTATCTCATTCTGGAATACTGTAAGAGGAGATAAAGAGATTTAAAGTGATTATGATTTAAGCCCAAGACATTTATTCGAAGTAGCATTACAGAAAAATGAACCCTTGTTATCCATATATTTTCTTGATGTTGTGTTTGCAAAATCAAAAATCAGTGAAATCAATCTGATTAGTTAAGGATTTTTAAGGTGTTGGAGGCTGTTGAATTGAGGTTTTACGATGGAATTACATAGTACACAGGTAAAGGGTGTTGTGGGCTGTGTGTCACACAGACTGGGGATTCTGGTGTTGCCACTTGTCGCTGAATGACCTTGGACAGGTCCCTCAACTTCGGAGCTTCAGTTTTTTGTGTACAAATCAATTTTGTTATGGGCATTAGTGGAATAATACATATGAGGTCCTGTGTGCTATGTAATACTCAATAGATGCTCACAATATGTTGTTATCATTATTTGTGATGGCGTCATACAGACATAATTGATCTTCTGGTGGAAAACAAGAGAAGTAAGGGAAGAAGTGGCCCCTGACTTTACAGTAGAGCTAGCCTGAACACAAGGTAGGTTTTGGAGTCGGACTCAAATATCAGAGTACAAACTTCCTTTCTCTAGGAGAAAATCCAAATAAGGGTGAAGAAATGCATTCAAATGAATATGAAGAAATGTCATTTCTTTGAAAGTAGGTGATTTCAATAGTATTTATGGTTTTCTGCTAAATAGTGTCAGTGTATTGGTTTATTTAAGAATTACAATAGTTGTCTCATGTTTTTTTCTTTTAAATTTAGGTTAGTATAAACAAAGACAAATGGGAATTTGTTAATTAATTAATTGTTTAAGGGTTTAATTAATTAGTTAAAAGGGGTTTTGAACCCCCTTTTTCTCTGCTTGTTGTGTACCTTGGGCAACTAGCAGAATTTCCCCAAAACCCATAGTACTCATTTGTCAATTTTCTTACGGTTGTTGTGAAAGTTAAATTAGATAAAATATCTAGTGCAATATGTGTCACATGATGGAGATCATTCCTGGAGGCTATTATTCCTCACTTATTTTGTGTATCTTCTATCTTTCTCCTTTCTTCATTGGTACTTCATGAGGAGATCAAAGAATACGTGTTTACTCCTGTTAAAAAATCCAATATTTATTCCTGTTAAAAAAATCCAACATCACAACATATTCATTCACTTTACCCAATCTGTGATGGCTTTTGAAATGAACATGCTGACTTTATTTTGCTTTTTTAGTATGATTCAAAAGTGTAGCGTGTTGTGTGATAAAATATACAGTATTATTGTTTAGCCATAGAAAGTAGTAATCATTCAGCTACAGAAAATAAGGGTGATTTTTGAAAGTAGGTGATATCTAATCAATGTGTATTAGTAATAATTCTGACTACCTGCAAGTGGCAGTGCTAATGTGTAATTTATTCCTACATGAAAGATCATGCCAACTTTGTCATTGCCCATCTCGAATACAGCTGATCTGAGGTTACTGCATTGTAGAAGGTCTAATAAAACACATTGGCTTTCAAGCCATGGCACTCTAATTTACGACATCTGCCAGGGAGTGATTGTTATACAGCTATGGTTCTTTTATAATATGGGTGTAATTGAATTTCAAAGTCATCCATTGATTTCATTAGTATTTATGGTTTACTGCTAAATAGTGTCTGTGTATTGATTTATTTAAGAATTACTATACTAGTAGTTGTCTCATGTTTTTTTTTTTTAATTTAGGTTAGCATAAACAAAGATAAATGGGAATTTGCTAAATTTTTAGAAAGTTTATATGAAAATTATATTTATTTATTTTTAGTTTATTTATTTTTTTGCGAGTGGTTATTGTGTTTGTTTGTTTTTTAATTGTTTCAAGTATTACATATGTTTCCTTTTTTCCCCTGATTGACCCTCCCTCCACCAGTCCCACCCCTTAGGACTATCCCCCACCGCCTCAGTGTCTGTGTCCATCGGTCGTGCCAAAATGCATGTATAAAAGTGCTTTGGTTTATTTATTTATTTTTGAATGTTAGTCTAGGAGGAAAAAGCCTTCCTGTAATATCTGGTATAAGAGTAAGGTCAAAGTGACACTTCATCATATTCATTTGAATGCATTTCTTCACCCTTATTTAGATTTTCTCCTAGAGAAAGGAAGTTAATACTCTTTGATATTTGAGATGAAACCTATGTATTCCATTTCTTTAGAGGAGTTAAATTTTGGGAGAACTGAGTAAAAGGAAGAGTCTGTGGTTACACTGAATTTTTGGGTTCGTTACCTTGTGCTATAAGTGTGTAACTCTAGAATCCAGTTGTCATTTGATAAGTCCATTCTGTCAGAAAAGAGAAATGTAAAAGAAATGTAAGAAAGGTTGAGACAAAATTTAGCTGTTCTCCCTCCTCAATGTAGTTTCAAAAGACTTTAATTTGAAAAATATGAAATGAATTCATATCAAGGGTCCTTTCATAAGAGAGCATAGTGTATGGTTTTCATATGCCAAAACTTTAGAATGTCTCAAATGTAAGGTGTTGTCTTTTTGCCATTGAGATACATAACTATTAATTCAACAACTAATTAATTATTGAGTACATGCTATTTTCTAGATATTGTGCTGGCATTGATACTGGTCCTTGTCCTCACTACTTTAAGAGAAGACAGGCCAATGAATGGACATAGACTGTGTGTATAGTGAAAAATTCTACCTTGAAGATTGGCATAATTTGCTGTTGGAGAACATAGGATGGGTATCTCTATAGTCTTAGTGAGATCATGGAATGCTTTCTAGAGGAAGCAATGTTTGAGCAGAAGAATGAATAGAAGTCTGATTATCTTAAATGGCTTAATACATGCTCTGCTGTTAACCCAGAAACATGTAATATGCTTATTACTCCACGATATCTATGAAGACAATTGTGGGCTTACATTTATGTGAATGATTAATGACAATCAGGGAATGTAATCAATAATGAGATGTTGTGTGCTTGTTTAGGTCATCAGTGACTGATAAATATTTGGAAATGACACCTTTAATTGGCCTTTGTTGTTACAGCTGTTCTTCAGGGCAAGGTTTCCGTGGAAGGTGTCAGTCTAGCAATAGAGGGTTTAATGAAGCCATACACTGCTTGGCTCTCCCCTGTAGTATCCAGGACTCAAGAATAGTGTGTGGGGGAGAGAATCTGACTCCCTGCTCTTATATCTTAGAAAATACAGCTGCAGTTTCCTCTTCTATTTCCTCTTTTTATCTACAGACCCCACATCTTTATCCAGAATGTTGGAGGAATTGGCAGGATTTGGGGGGGCAAGAAGGAAATAGTCCACTCTGGGTATTGAAGAATTCTGGTTTTCTGCTTTCTTCATCTCTCAACTTGAGGGTCTTCATTCCATATTTGCAATTCTCTAAGGCATAGTATCAATTCTAATTACTTAAAAATATATTTTTATTGATTTTTAGAGAGAGAGGAAGGAAGGAAGAGCAAGAGAAACATCGATGAGAGAGAAATATCATTCATTAGCTGCCTCCTGCACACCTTCTACTGAGGATGAAGCCTACAATGCTGGCATGTGCCCTGACCAGGAATTGAACTCGTGACCTCTTGGTTCATGGGTCAACGCTCAACCACTTAGCCACACCAGCTGGGTTCAACTCTAGTTCTTATTGGATGCTTTGCTTAAGAAAAACCATGGCTGAATTTCCAGAACTTTTATTGTGTCCAAAATAAACACATTTAGAAGTTTGTACTGTGAATTATAAGCTTGCTGCTATTTGTATCTTGTATGGCAGCCTCAAAATGATTTCCATTAATCTTTGTTAAATGTGCTAGGTCTGAGGCTGGACAATAGTTGACTTCGTATTTGAAATCAATGAGCTAATCATTTCTATTTCAAACATTGTGTGTTTTTTTTTAGATGGAACCATTTGTCTATACTTAATTTATGTAGGTCACTAATATTTTATAACAGAATCACTAGTCACGTATTTTAATTAAAGGACATGCCTTGGGTTGAGGGAGTGAGGGTATAGTCTAGTAACATTGTTGACTAGTATTTAAAGAAAACCTTCTAGATGAGAAGTTTTACATTCTAAGTTAAAATTTAACCTAGCACTAACCCTAGCTATCAAGAACACCTAGGATCTTGTATATGTATTTCTATCAAAATAGATTATTTGAGATAGGTTATTAATGTAAATTTAATAAAATATGTGTAATTGAATGTGAGAGAAACCATTTGAGACTGGGACAATAGGACTTTCTTTTAATTTTTCCATTCAGAAGAAATTGTTCTAAATTAAAGGAAGAAGAGGAATCTATTCCAGATCAGTTTCTTAGGCAAAAGGGGAAGGCTAAGAATTAAACTTTCAGAAACATTTTATCTCCCTCAACCTGTTCTCATCCCCCTTAATGCACCACCATAACCACATACTTACTGATGTTCTAAAGAGACATTTTTACTATGAAACAGAAAAACAATCTTTTTAGGATTGCTAGCCTATACCATGTAAGCTTTGCTATGATAACTCTAGCTGAGGCACAGGACTTCTTTCGAAGCTTAATTGCCAAAATAATTTGCTTTCCATTGCTCTTGTCAGAACATGGCTTTCCAAGTAAGAGCTACCCAAGTACTTCTATCTGGAGTAGAACTATCCAGTCTAGTCGAGTAAACGCCTATGCGCAATTCTATAAATTTGAAACATTTCTCCAACGGGTGGTTTCATTTAAATTAGCTACTTTCTGCATTACCTTAATATGAAACATTCTAAGTAATTGTAGGATTACAATTTAAGGAATGAGGTGTTTGCCAACTATGCATGAAAGACTTCTCTTCCTCTTTTTCAGTTCTGAAGCCATATAGATTTAAAATACATTTTAGGTATTCACTAGTTCCTATAACATGTTCTGAACGTATTGTTTCCTTTGTTGATATTTTGTTGTACAGTTTCTCATGTTGAGAAGTTTGAATTATGTAGCTGCAGTGAGTATTGTACGTGCTTGGTCTTTCATCATTGTACTTACATTTTTCTCAGTATGGGACTCTCATTCAGGGCCCGTAGTGGGTGTCATCCTAACAGCTGGCCTGGGAGGTCCATAAACCATTGTAATGATGCAGGCTCAAAACCCAGAAGTTTAAGGGGAAATTTCTTTAATTTTACTTTTTGACTTTTTTTTCCCATACTTTCATTTAAACATTTTAACATTTTCCTACAACAGAAGAGGTAGGGGAAGGCTATGCATACTTCTTTTCCGTACTTGGGAAGACAGTCTCATTTACATATGTATGAGAGTGTTTCACAAAGATGCATGCTGTGCAATTCTCTCTCCCATTTGCAGTTTTCATCTTTGTATCGTAACATTGTTATTCAGGTTGGGGTACAGTTTTACTTTCTGAAATGAAAACACCATACTGCTTTGGTATTTTTTTTCTGTTTTCTAGAACTTAGATACTTGGCCTCTTTTTTGAGATGTTTCACAATAACTGTTTCCTTTCCTTTTTTATTTTATAGCTTTGAAGAAAGACGACACCACCTTTGACGAGGTAGGTTAAATTTCTTTATCTAATGTTAGATGTATTTAATTACTGCCAAGTAAAGTCAGTAGGTGCCAACTTCACACTTAGAAACTGAAAAGAAAAAGCCTTCAAAAAACCAACAAGAGGTGATATCTCTTTAGTTACACTATATTATTTGTCAATTTTACATCAGTCGAATGAGTGAACAAAAATATGTCTTTTTAGATTAACAAACACACGGAAGACCCCGCAGGCCTTGCTGGTGCTGCCTTGCTGGTGGCAGAGCTGGCCCAGCGCAGTGTGCTGTGCGTGCTCAGGGCCAGCTTGGCCGCAGGGAGGCTGGGCACCGCAGCGCCCTTGCACACCTCCTCTGGATCAGGGTGCGATGCCATGTTGACGCCACGTATTGTCTGTCAGACTCCCAGAGGACGAGCTGACTTTTCCCGTTCTAGTTTTTTTGTGCTTTGTATATCAGATCCGTCTTTCTCCACCTGCCGCACAGTAGCAAAACAGCCTGGTCGAGTAAGGCAGAGGTAATTAATAGCATTCTGAATGTGATTTTTCAGTTGTACTCTTTCCTCAGTTTTTCCCGTATCAGTGGGGATCACCAGAGAAATAATGTGTTTTCAAAACGTTCTCAACAGTGCTATAAAGTGGTGTTTCATTGTCGCCATCCAAAGCCACAGTAATTGATCTGTGTTGTAAACTGGGCCACATGTGTATACGTATATACATATTACATGTTTATTCATGAACACAGATGTGTCTATACAATGGGCTTATCCTGAAGGCTAACGAAAGCCTAGATTCCTTTGATGTGACTCACCACGCAGATTCCATGAAAGATGCTACCTGTCACCCTCCTCTGTAGTGCTTCCGAGAGGAAAGGACATTGGTGAGCCTGGCAAGTCCTCTTGGCCACGTGGCCGGCTGTGGCGCAGGGCAGGACTGCTCAGGGGAACCTGCTCCAGACCGGGATTTCTGGATGGGGCCGGCGTCATTTGGCTCTCACGGTTGGATGCTTCGGCTGCTGCACCTGCTCCTTTTCCCGGGCCCAGCTCTGCAAAGCTGTGTCCCTGGACTCCAAAGCCACTTCCCCTGCCAGCCTTTCTGAAACATCCTATAAAACTTACTTACTCTAGACCTGAGGCAATAGAGGAATCTTTTCTTCCCCGTCTGCAGTAGTAATAACGATGTCCTCTAACCCCGTATTTCTGGGATTTCAGCAGGGTTACTGAGATGTTTGTAGGAGAGTATTTTCTTCCTTCTCAGAAGAAATCAATGTGAGAATATTGGGCACCTTTTCTCTCTTTATAAAGAAGAGCCTCCCCTCTAATTATGGAGGTAATGTGAGCTCTCGTAAAAAAGAAAAATAAGAAAAAGTTGCAAGCAAAGTCTCCTAGATCCTATCAGCCAGTGACAACCACTGTTGCACGTTCTTCTTGCTTCTTTCCTCGTGTTAAAAAACAAGTGGAAAACCACAGCCCACATATTGTATAGCAGCTCTCTTCCTTCTCACCTAGACCACACATGTTACTTTCCTATATTTTCACACATGACTACTAATCATCCTTAGCCATGCAAAACACCTCTTGTTTAAATGCTATTGTTAACGATTGTACGTTATGCTGCAATGTGGCTGTGACATGTGGCTTTCAAAAAAAGCTGAGGCTGGAACCTAGATGAAAGTTAAGGGTGTATATACCAGACCCATTAACTACCCACCCTCCATTACCCCAAAATCTCTGCTTAAAGTCTGGATTTTGTAATTTGGGAACAATTATCCTTAGCTTTTACAAAGTGTTTTCCTTCCTCGGTGCCACAGGAGATTGGTTAAATACCTCCGACCGGTAGACCTCAGAATGCTACCCCTGGTAGAGACATTGAAGAGTACTTGGCTTACATCATCATTTCACAGTTGGAGAAACTGAGGTCTGGAGGAGCCTGGGAGTTTCCAGTTAATCAGGGGAAGACCCAGGTCAGGAGCCTGGGAGGAGCAGTAGTAAAGGCTGCCTGGGTATAAGGAAACCCTAACTTAGCCACCTTCTCAAGAGCAATTGATTGACTCTTTCCAAGCCTTTTACAAAATTGTGAGGATTAAATCAGCTAAGAATCAAGGTTCCAGAACAGTGATGGGCACCTAGGAAATGTCTCAGTATTGGTATTATCATTGTCCTTGTCTTCCTCCTCCTCCTCTGCACTGAAGCTCTCACCCTGACATCCACCTTCTGTAGCTGGGGTTGGGAAGCAGGCTACAAGGTTGATTTAGTTCGAAATGAAGAATTAGAGTTATTAGGAGAGTTATTTCAGATATTCCACTAGAATTTCATATAAGCTTTTGTATGATGATTCGCATATTAATTAAAACTAAAATGATTGTCTAAAACCTACTACATTGCACGTCATTCCAGGTCATTCCGAGGATGACTGCGTTCAGCTTTGTGATCCCCTGGGTGTCTTGCACATGGTTAACAGCCAATAACTACCTACTGAATAAGAGTCAATATCTGTTGCCAATAAGGAGAGCAAGTGTTGAACTGAGTGTCAGACGATGTGAGTTGTCATTTGCCAGTTCCTACCTAGCGGGCAAGTCATTTAATTTACCCAGGGCTCACTTTCTCATTTGTAAAGCCAGTCAGTTAGATTACCATCTTCAGCTTGCTTTCTTATGTTTAAATGTATGATAGAATTCTCCGTAACAATCAACATAAAATTACAATTTTACGAAGATCAGAAAAGAGCCCCAGATCTGTGATTATATAAACAGGAAGTCAATGACTTCTAAGATCCTCTTCAGATTATAGCGATAGAAGTTTTCTTGAACTTGTTTTGTGATCTTACCATTTGAACCTTAAAACCTGGGGGTGGGTCAGCATCTTACATAGGCATCGGGATGTGGCAGCTTTTCTCCCTCTCAGTATTTCTGAGCTGGAGCTCATTGGCTCTGTGGCCTCTTACAGAATGCCTGGAGCAGGAGTCTAGTTGTTACTCCTTGGTTTATAGAGAGGATTTTTCTATGGTGTGTGTCCATGTTTGACCTTGAATGGAGAAGAAAAAAGTATAGACCTATTTGAAAAATATGTTTATTTACTTGTTCTTAAATAGGCTGCAATAGCCTGACTGGAATTTATTAATTTTCATAACCAGCCTGGAATTTATTCAGGAACTGCCCTCTAATGCTTGCTGTAGAGAGAAAATGAGAGGCACTTCGGAAGTTAAGTATTGAGGGCCTCAGATAGTTACATTGGTAGGTAGTTTTATTGGAAAAGGGGATTTTGTTGAAGCCATCATATTTGGAAAAAGGATGTTCTAAGGATGATCATTTTGTTCTGAATTCATTGTGCATTTGGGTCCCGATTAAAGTATGGAGCATTTTATGCTCTGTGGGTTTAATCTGCACATTTGATGTGGACAGACTAATCATCCTGTCTTATAAAAGAGTAATATGCAAATTAACCATCACTCTGCCACACCCACAAGCCATGCTCACCAGCCAATCAGGAGCGAGTATGCAAATTAACCCAACCAAGATGGCTGCAGCCATGGAGCGAGCAGGAGGCTTGGGTTTCCCTGGCAATGGAGGAAGCCAAGCTTCCCGCACACCCTGGCTGGCCCAGGCCTCCACTCTAGGCTACAAAGTTTCAATTATAGAAGATAAATAAATCTCAACAAAAATGGTGGCAGCCATGGAGCAAGCAGGAGGCTTGGCTCTGCTCAAGGCTACAAAGTTTCAAATGTAGAAGATAAATAAATCCCAGATACCAGAGCCTCTGCTTGGGTCGCCGGGGTGTGTGGCCGGCCTGCAAACCACCACAGGCCCCTCGCCCAGGCCACCTCATGCCCCAAGGGAACCGCCACCCTGTTCTGGGACACCCTTCAGGGCAAACCAGCTGGCCCCCACCTGTGTACCCAGCCTCTATCCTATCTAATAAAAGAGTAATATGCAGATTGACCATCACTCCAACACACAAGATGGCTGCCCCCATGTGGTCAAAGATGGCTGCCCCCATGTGGACACAAAATGGCTGCCACAAGATGGCCTGCAGGAGAAGGCAGTTGGGAGGGATCAGGCCTGCAAGGGAGGGCAGTTGGGGGCGATCAAGCCTGCTGGGGAGGGCAGTTAGGGGTGACCAGGCTGGCAGAGGAGGGCAGTTGGGGGCGATCAGGCCAGCAGGGGAGGGCAGTTGGGAGGGACCAGGCCTGCAAGGGAGGGCAGTTGGGGGTGATCAAGCCTGCTGGGGAGGGCAGTTAGGGGTGACCAGGCTGGCAGAGGAGGGCAGTTGGGGGCGATCAGGCCAGCAGGGGAGGGTAGTTGGGGGGCATCCAGGCCTGCAGGGGAGAGCAGGTGGGGGGAACCAGGCATGCAGGGGAGGGCAGTTAGGGGCAAACAGGCTGGCAGGGGAGCAGTTGGGAGCCAGCAGTCCTGGATTGTGAGAGGGATGTCCGACTGCCCGTCAGACATCCCTCTCACAATAAATAAATAATTGTTGGATCCTACCAGGATTGGGCCTAAATGGGCAGTCGGACATCCCCCGAGGGGTCCCAGATTGGAGAGGGTGCAGGCTGGGCTGAGGGACACACACACCCCCGTGCACGAATTTCGTGCACCAGGCCTCTAGTTTATGAGGATATCCCAAATAAAATTTTATTGCTTTTAGTTTATTCTTTTGTTTTTTTCTCCCCACAAAACTCCCTTCCCCCTTCTCCCCCCTGAACTTTTTGATTTTTGGATCCTTAGGGTTTGACACAGTACATGGCCAAAATGAAGGGGCCAAATAAATAATTGTTGGAGAAAGAAATGGTTAAGCCCTATTGAAGGATGAAAGAACGTTGCTATTTTGTGTCATAGTTTTAAGTGGACATATTGTTTTTGGTGACATTGTGATGAGAGCTAGGAAGTGTCAAGTTCATAACTGTGATACTATTACAGAACTTTCCAAGTTTCTTTCTTGCCTTTGGTCCCCAATAAATGGCATGGCATGTGTCCTGAGTGGATCCATTCTTCCTGGGGCAGTGAACAATAGCTATACTATGACTTCTGGTAAATTTTTGATCTTATTTTTAAAAATTTTATTTGTTTTAAAATAATAATAATACCTAATATGTAAAAGGTCAGAAATATAGTTAATCTGCCCCAATGTAAAATTACCACACATAAAACCTTTTGAACTTTGGAAGCAAAAAGTTCCAATTAGGTATACATATATGTGTATAGAAAGAGTTGGAAAAGTCGAAAGCCACAGCAATTCATGAATGGTTCTTGTGCATAAATTAAGAGGTTAAACTGTGTAGTTTTAATTCTGCTTCATGCCTCGGTTACTTTAGCTCAGATAAGTTGTCAGAACAAAGTGTTGACTATGCTTGGCTCTTTGGGGAGAAATACAGAAATTTTAGTGATTAAAATAAACCTTTTAAATGTGAAGAGTTTTATTTGTTTATGATATATGATCTAGATAGTTAAGCACTTATTTATATGGGGGAAAAAAGGTGCTCACTTATGAATTTTTCTAATTGTTCTTTGCTAAATTATTTCATGTTTGTGAAGTATAAGAGACTGCCAACACATTTGCCATTTTCTAGCTGTTTTATTTTTTATATGCTGGAAAAGTGTGTACAAAGCCTATTTAATAGCTTCACATTTTTACATTTGAACTGTAACTTCTCCACGTACCTTCTTCTAGGTCAACTTGCTTCCTGTCCGCTGAATGTGCTCATTCTGTGAGATGGATGGGGGCAGGTTCCCTTGATTTCAGCTTCTAGTCCATGCCTCTCTTGGCTATCTATAATAATAAAAGCCTAAGTGGCCATCACAACCAAACTGACGATGGGACAGACTGTGTGGGGCGACTGGGCCGGCACGGGGGTTAGTGAGGGGCGACCAAACGACTGAGCAGCAGGCTGCGTGGGGCGACCAGGACGGCAGGGGGGTTAGTGAGGGGCAACCAGGCTGGTGGCGGGGGGGCATTTGGGGGAGACCAGGCCAGCAGAGGGGGCAGTTGGGGGCGACCAGGACAGCAGGGGGGGAAGTTAGGGGTGATCAGGCAGGCAGGCAGGTGAACAGTTAGGAGCCAGTGGTTCCAGATTGTGAGAGGGATGTCCCACTGCCGGTTTAAATCTGATCCTGGGAGATCAACCAGAGATCAGGTCTAAACCAGCAGTTGGACATCTCCCGAGGGGTCCTGGATTGGAGAGGGTGCAAGCTGGGCTGAGGGGACCGTCCCCCCCCCCCGGCCCCCCGCATGAATTTCATGCACCGGGCCTCTAGTTTTGTATAAAGATGTAACTATGACACTTACCTGCAATGATAAATGTGGCGCTGATTTTTATGAGAAGTAGAGTCCAGGGGTTAGGTACAAATACAATTGGGGATATTCCTGGTCATTCTTTTCCATCCATTGAGGGTAGTGGAAGTTGTTGCAGTCTTTCTCTCACCCCAGCCGTCATCAGTGGAGGCCTCAGGTCTGTGTGAATGATGTATGCATTGTATACAAGGGTCTCACTTCAGACTTCCCTGACTTTCTCATTTAAAATAATAAATCCCAGCCTGGCCAGCGTGGCACAGGGGTTGAGCATCGACCTACGAACCAGGTTGTGGGTTCGATCTCCGGTGTGGGGTGGGATGGAGGCAGCTGATCAGTGATTCTCTTTCATCATTGATGTTTCTACCTCTCCTGCTCCCTTCCTCTCTGAATTCAATAAAAATATTAAAAGAAATATTAAAACCCAGTAATAACCTTCCCTTCCTCGCTCTCTCACTCCGGCTGCACTCCCTCTGTCTCTTCTTCGTCACTGGCTTCCAGTTTCCAGATAACCCCTCCTTTGCTTGCGCTGTCCCATTCTTCCAGCCCACAGTCCGTCCCCTGCTTCCCTGTTCATTTATGGCACATCACCCTCTTGCCAGTATCCTCAATGGCCTTGCCCCTTTGTAAACGTAGTAGACTCTGCCAGCCCTTGATTTTGAACTGGCGTCTTTTCCTCTCTTGCCGAGAGCTGCTGGAGGAAATCATTCCACAGTGTACGTACATGCATCGTCTCCAGCCTCAGCCGGAACCCGAGGCAGCTGTGCACACTGTGGGGCTGGCCTTGTTCCTGCTGAAACCTTTCTGCTCTCCCCAAACCTCCTAGCAATGCCGTTTCTAAATAAGATCACATTCAAAAGCCCTGGGGGTTAAAAGGACTTCAACATAGGAATTTTTTTTGGCGGAAAAAGTGCAACGCATAACTCCCTCCAGCTTCTTAGAACACCTAATGCTATTAGGCATCAGCACCTCGCCCACACGTGTTCGCCCACACGTGCACCTTCGTTTGCTCCAATCTTACTCCCCACCCCATCTTGGAGGAGGGTTGTCTTTTCTGTGCTAGTTCCTCCTCCTCTCCTCTTGACTCCTTCCCCTCCCTTCCATGCCAGAAACTGTATAATGGAGCCGTTCTTATCTACATTTTCTGTTTCTTCCTTTGGGTCTAGGTGTTACGCCACAGGCCCTGAGCGTGGTAAGTTCCCCATCTCTTTCATCATGCCGGAAACCCTCCGGCCTCCGTGGTCATGTTTTCATGCCCCCCCTCCAGGGGCTGGACCTTCCCTGGCTTCTGGCTGCCCCGTGATATTATACTCACGTCAGGGTGGCTGACTCAGCTTTCTGAATGCCACACCGTGAGGTCCAGCTGCCCACTGGAGGCTTCTGCCTCTGCATTTCAAGGTCGCCTCAGTCTCAGCACTTACAAAATGTTACTAATCCTTATTTTCCCTAAACCTGCGCCCGTCTCTTTCCTATCTCAGCGACCGGCTGTAACAGCTTCATGGTTTTCCAAGGCGAAAACCTGACACCATCCCTCCAAGCCCTAAATCCAGGCGTTGGACCTTGTCTGCTTCTGCCATCTCCATTCCCACCGCTGAGGTGCCCGTCCAGCCTCATCCTGTCTTGCCTGGACTTGCCATGGTCTAACTGGCTTCCCTGCTTCAGTTGCAGATGAATGACAGATCTGAAATACGCGTCAGGCTCCTCACCCGCCGAATACTTTAAAAGCTTCCCGTCAGCTACAGATTCAAGTCCACACTCCTCGCGTGGCTTTCAAGGCCTCCCTCTCAGGATCTATCTTTTGCCCATCTTTCCACCTTATCAAACAGTCATCTCTTACTTCAATGTCTCCATTGTCTTTCAAGCTCCCACGACCTCAGTTCAAGACTTTATCTCTTTTACCTATTTTATCCCCATAACCTCTTAATTGACCTCGTGGTTCCATCCGTGAATCTTACCCAAATGTCTTTCTTGTCATGATGCGTCCTTCACTTCATTTCAGAGATTTGTGCTTCAGGGGTTTATTGATGTCTGGTTTATGTGAGACTCTGGACATGCTCTCAGCCTGACTCTCAGTCTAGCCAGGCTCACTTAATTTATCCACTGACATTTATAGGCGGACTAGCTCCTGTTGTCTTGTGGTGTGGGGTCTGGGCACAGACACAGTGTTACTCTTTAGAGTAAGATTTTATATAACTTTATATCCTATTTTATTTTCACCATGGTCCGTGTCTACCAACCCTGGAAGATGGGAACCTATCCCTTGTAAGATGTCTGGAAATTTACAGATTGTTCTCATTATGCTAGTAAGTCTTTATGTTTCAAATTCAACTTTTTGGGTGACTGACTGAAAAAGAACTTGACTTCCTCCTTAATTCTCTCATTGGAAATGTAGTTGAAATTTTCGGAGGCTTGAAACTTTCTGTGCTTCAGTGTTTCCTTCAGTTTGATCACATTTGCCATCTCCCTAATTATGGTAGGCATAATTGCCATAATTATGTCTCGTCCCAGACAGTGCCTAGAATGTCTGGGTAGTGCCATAAAGATTCAGAGAGGAAGTTCATGTCACAAAATGCAAAATGTATGACATTTGGGAGAATTAGTCACTTTCATCTTCCTTAATTCCCAATAGATTTCACAGACAGAATGTTACAGAAGTTGAAGGCATGAATAGTGTCTGTTTTCCCTTCCCGAGCACTGCGCATCCCGCGACAGGCCCCTTTGCCTGCAGGAAGTCTCCCCTGGGAGGCAGCTGGTGTTCCCTTTGGGGCAGTGCTTTGATTTGCATGTTTGAATTCACTTGCAGAAAGCTGACCTTTGGCGTGGGAAGTCTCCTCATACAGCCGAGGCACTTACGATTTCCTTCAACAAGTACAAAATGGGCCCAGCTACAGGGAGTCCAATATACCCAGGTTCCTTCTGACTGAAATTTGAGCCACTTATTTATAATCTACAGACCCTCAAATTGCTTGGTTGTATTTGAGATAGCTCTTATGCTAGGAACCATAATGATAATTGAAATCAGCTAAGTAAAGGGTCAGGGCTTTTTTTTTTTTTTTTTTTTGGTAATCATTTTTATTTTTCAATTACAGTTGACATACAATATTTTATTAGTTTCAGATAACGTGAATCTGACACCATACATAGTTATTAGAATATTATTGATTATATTATGACTATTCTGTTATTACCAATTTGTACTTCTTAATCCATTGACCTTTTTCACCCATTCTCCAACCCCCATCCCATCTGGCAACCATCCACATGTTCTCAGTATCTATGTCTGTTTCTGTTCTGCTTGCTTATTTATTTTGTTTTGTAGATTTAATTGTTCATAGGTATGTATTTATTGCCATTTTTTCATATTTTTGATAATTTAAAATGTTTTCTTTCTTATAAAGAAGACTATCATTTCATGTAATATTTGGTGATAATAAATTCTTTCAGCTTTTTTTTTTGTCTGGGAAGCTCTAAATGTTCATCAGTTTTAAAGCTAGCTTTGCTGGTCAGAGTAATCTTGGTCATAGATCCTTGCTTTTCATCACTTTGCATAAATTCTTTCCAATCCCTTCTGGCCTGCAAAGTTTCTGTTGAGAAATCAGCACTTATCGGACCTCCCTTGTAGGGAACTAACTACTTTTCTCTTGCGGCTTTTAAGATTTTTCTCCTTGTCTTTAACCTTTTGCATTTTTTTAAAGAAACATTTCTAATTTTTATTCATAAAATTAATCAAAACAGCAACAGTAGATTCACGGAGCCACATATCAATCCCAAAGGAGGAAGGGAAGAAATATTCCAGAGACATCCTGACAAGCTTCAAAGGAATACACACCAGGCTAAGAACCTACAGCTAAACCGTGATTGCAGAACAGGTTATATTTATTCCTGCCTTTTCTCAATAAGTTCTTCCTTATATTTGCCTTTCTCTTTTCCAACTTGTTGAGATTTGCCTTTGCATTCAAGAATTTCTTTACGATCTTTGTCCCGTTTCAGCCTGGTGATAAGCACCTTGCTCGGTGAATGGCCAGGAGGACAGGTGTGCCGTTAGCCTTCTCATGCTGCACCCGCTCCATGTAGATGACGTTTCCTTCTGTGCACCTGCACTGCCTTGCCGACTTGCTGACCTTTGTAGTGTCCTTGAACCACCTGGCCTCGTCGTCCTTTCAGATGGGCCTTGAGTGGGCGTTGTACTTCTGCCGCCGGTCCTTGGAGAGCGGGGATGACATGATCTTGCCACGCACATGCGAGGGGGCGTTGAAGTGGCATTTGCAGTTTTTGCTGCGGTCCGAGGTCACGAAGGGGTTGAACTTCATGGTGACCGCCTACCTGGCGCCAGAAGTGCCTAACTTTGCATTTTTATTATAATGTGTTTTGGTGTGGGACTCTTTGGGTTCCTCTCTTTTTTAACTCTCTGGGGTTCACCAGGTTAGGGAACCAACCTCCCTCCCTCCCCCTCCCTCCCTCCCTCCCTCCCTTCCAATAGGTTTTCAATTTCTTGCTCTCTCTCTTCCTCTTCTGGCTCCCCCATGATGTGAATGTTGGTATGCTTGAGGTTGTCCCAGAGGCTCCTTACATTTTGGGGGTTCTTTTTCTTTTTATTTCTCCATTAGGTATTTTTATGCTTCCTTGTATTCCAAATTGCTGTTCTGATTCTCAGCTTTCTCTCTTTTTAAGGTTTCTGTGTCCTTTATCATGCTGTTGAAGTTGTCTCTTAAGTTTATCTGCTTTTTCCTTAAGTTCATCGAGCATCATTTTAATCAGTGTCTTTAACTCTGCATCTGGTAGATTGCTTGTCTCCGTTTTGTTTAGCCCTTTTTCTGGAGTTTTGTTCTTTTTTTTTTCATTTGGGACATGTTTCTTGTCTCCTCATTTTGGCTGTTTTCCTGTGTTTGTGTCTATGTATTAGGTAGAACTGCTATGTCTCCCAGGCTTGGGAGAGTGACCTTATGGAATAGGTGTCCTGTAAGGCCCAGTGGCACAGCCTCTCCAGTCACTTGAGCCAGGCACTCCAGGTCTACCCTTTCCCCCCATGTGGGCTGTGTACACCCTCCTCTTGTAGTTGAGCCTTGATTGCTGTTGGCACATTAGTGGGAGAGATTTGCCCCCAGCCAGTAGGCTGTAAGGATTGGCTGTGACCGCTGTAGTGTATCAGCTGTGAAGGGGCCCACCCCACAGAGCAGGACTTAGTTCACTGGGGCTCTGATTCCTGCTGAGTCCACCCTTTGAGCGTATCCCTTCTGGAGGTGGTTGGGGGATGCTTCAACATGTTCTGAAACTGTCCAGTCGGTGCACTGGCTCTGGGACCTCCCAGGAGGTGCAGGGCAAGGTCAGCTACCACCTGTGTTCTGTCCGGGGCTACCTGGCATGAGCTACAAAGCAATCTGCAGATGGCTGCTGCTGGTGCTGGGCCTGGGGCCACTTAGTGAGACGAATAGGGCAGGCTGAGGCCAGATGCTGCTTTTTTGAGAGATTTTAGGAAAGTCTGAAGCATGAGCCAAGACAGGCCATTTGTATGGAAAAGCCACTGGAAACAGCTTGGGTGTGCCTGCAAGTTGGTGGGGTCTCAGGTAATGCCAGACCAGCGCATTCTGAGGCTCTGCCCCTTACCAGTCTCGATGTGGATTCTGCTTTCATCCCCTAGTTGTAGGACTTCCCTTTAGCCAGATGTCAGGCCGTTCTGAATGATGGTTGTTCTGTAGTTTAGTTGTATTTTTGATGTGGTTTTGGGAGGAGGTGAAAACCACGTTTACCCTGACCAGAAACCTCCAGCCTTCAGAGGTCAGTATTTTTTTAAAAATTTAAGGTCAAACAAGTGTCAATACTTTTTATGATCAAGTGATTTTCTTCTTTGTTACAAATTAAATTTATTGGTTAATAACTATACACTTTGGGTGTACAACCTGATTATACAGCACCTGTGTACTCTATTGTGTGCTCACATTGTCAGAGTTTTTTGAGGACTGGAGTCATGGTCTGTGCTTTCAATTTATTTTTTAGCTTTTAAATTTTCTTTTCTTTTCTTTCTTCCTGCCTTCCCTCCTTTCTTCCTGTCCTGCTCTGTTCTTTCCTCCTTCCCTTCCCATTTCTTTTGTTTAAGCATATGAACTTGGGGATTTTATTTAAACATTTTTAAAAAATGAATTCGGTATATGGCAATACTCTTTGCTACAGTGTCTTATAATGCAACAGTGTGTACTTATTTTTAAAAGTGAGATTAATAGTTTTTATGTGTCCCTCGCCAGTTTGGCTCAGTGGATAGAGCGTCGATCTGCGGACTAAAGGGTCCCAGATTCGATTCTGGCCAAGGGCACATGCCCGTGTCGTGGGCTCGATCCTCCCCAGTAGGGTGCGTGCAGGAGGCAGCCAATCAATGATTCTTTCTCATCATTGATGTTTCTATCTCTCTCCCTTCCTCTCTGAAATTAATAAAAAAATAAATTTAAAAAATAGTGTTTATGTGTAAGTCATTTTAAATAGCTAGCTACTCATTAAATTTTAAATTTAAATCTTATATGTATGGGTATAGAATGTGTGGGGAAAAGCTTTTAAGGCTCTTATGACCAGTTAAAATAAAGTAGAAACAATTGTTCCAACATGTAATTGTGTACTCAGCCGATATTGTGTCAGGGAGAGCACTTGTTGTTTGACTTTTCACTGATAAACTTTTTTTCCAGCCTGGCCAATCTCGCTTGTAAGTACTGAAATCGTACTTGTAAGAGACTTGAAGTTGGACAGAGAATGGGGGAGTCCTAGAGTTACCAATGCCATATGCTCATTTGTGTTCTCTCAACCTGTGGACTTTCTCATGTGAGATGTCTGCCAAGTGTGATTCTGGAAGGTATCGTTGCATCGGGGAATTACCATTCTCGTCTAGTTGACCTCAAACACATTCTTCTAACTCTGCCGACATGTTCAAGTATGCAAATAATTTCCTTAAAAAATTGTAGAGCAGATTGATGCCAGTCTCTCGGTTGTGTTTTGATGTATTTTCTTGTATGGGGAAGAAAGGGGCTGAGTTGCAGTTAGAGTACCAGGAATTTGGCATATTCTAGAGTTTGCCCAAAAGGAATGTGCCAAGTAGGAAATTATCACCCATGACATATGTCTTGGTGGAAACAAACTGAAATATGTTCCTCTAGTCTGTTTCTTGTTTTAAGGCTGGGCTATGACTATAACTTAGTTACCTTAGAGCATTATTTCTTGTGTTTTAAAGGATTTTGAAAAAGAGCTGGCACCAATTTTGTAAACAGTGATGGGCTTAGAGGGTGAGAGTTTTTTAAATGCTCCTTGAAGATTTTGGTGTGGGCTTCTCCATTTCCCCCTACCCCAAGTCACACCTTGAAAATACTGCTGCTGCAGTTACCAGGGTTATCTTTTGAGTGTGCTGTATCCCAGAAGTGCATTTTGATGATAAAAATGATTGATAGCCACTTATCTAAAATATCTATAACTGAACTAAAAAGGGGTGGAAGATGGATATTGGTACAGTCACACACAGTCTGACTTTTTTTTGAACAGCTCTTGATTTCAGATCATGCATTCTGAATTTTGGTTTAGAAAATATAGCCCTAGTTCTATAGCTGTATATGTCTTGACATCACATTAATTTGCAAGATATTTTAGCCAAAAGAAAAACGAAGACAGTGATAAAAAAATTTTAAAGCAGGGCTAAGTAGACATTATTCCACAATATATAAAAATGGGTAAGGGTAGCTTAGGGTTATTTTTTCAGTTTTAATGAACATTTTATGAATTAAAAGTTCTAGGTCAAGAAGAGATAAGACTGATGAGGTAAAATTCTGTGTTAGTAGTAGTCATTCAGGACGTGAATTACAACTTCTCTTGTGTTATAGGTGCTCATTTATTGTAAATCCTCAGCTGTATAGCTTCTTTCTGTTGTCTTACGTGAACATGATGGAGGGTTTCTGCAGTGCCTGCTTTTCTTCTCTTAAAAGGCAGACTGTTTAGTTCTATAAATGAGCATCCTTGGGTCATTAGATATTGGGGTTCAGGTGTGCAAAACGCTTGATAACATATGGCCTGTCCCCAGATGCCTTAATTGAGCTCAGAACTTTCCCCAAGAGGTTTGCATTACTTTATCTAAATGATGTGTTACATGTGCAAGAAAAAGGTGCTTTCATCATCAAAGGAAAAGATAAATAACTATGTACTTTGCAAGATCTACTGCTCCGCTTTACATTAATTTCTCTACAGTTATTAGAAGATGAAAATCTTAGACCCCGTATGAATGGCATTAATTGGATGACACCAATTTCAGATACTTTTCGTATCGACAGCATTCCCTGTACTTCCCTTATTATATTGTTTATGTGTGCATTTCCCTCAATTTGAAAAAAAAATTTTTTTTTCAGACAATGTAGGCATATCACCCTGGACTTTTTTCAGGTTCAGAATTTTTCCTTCTTATCAGTTACATAATTTTCACTGAATAATTTTAATATTTGCTACTAAGAAAGGTAATGCTCTTTGCAAAAAATGTACAAAATAGTAAGAAAGCATAAAGCAAAAATTGCAGGGTTAAGTGAAGACACCATTGTATGCAGAGGAGCATGGTCTGAGCTTTGTATAACATAAGTGTTTCCTGCATGGGGGAGACATCTGACCAAAGGAAATATAAAAAGGGTAACAGGGACATTGAGGTTCCTTGAAGTTGTGGCTTGCTCAAAGCCCCTCAGCTAGAAAGGGGTTTAATCCGTGAGTCCAGCCTTGTCTCTCTGATTCCGGTGTGTGCGCAGCGTTTTCCCGGGCTGCATCCCAGGGGAAAGGAGAAACAGCCCCGGCCTCAGCATGTGTGGTATGCGGTGTATAGATGGGGGACGGACCTCAGGTTCTTACAAAGATGCAACCGATGTTTGGTAGTAAGTCTAATAGATGAATGGTCTTCTTAATAAGACGGAAGAGCAAGTGAAATGAAAGATTCCTGCAGTAGATTCCAAAGCCATTTTTGAGCCAAGTCCCACCCATTTTACAGGGGGAAACCGAGGTCCAGGGGGCTTAAATACATTGCTGAAGAGAACATGGTAGGTTAGTGTGAGATTGAGGAGGTCTCTTCTAAATTACTCTTTACTTTTCGTGCATTGCTGTTTTTATCTGTATTTGGGTGGGGGTTGGGTGGAATTGTTGAAGGTTTAAGCTTCCTCCTGGTCGTAATAGTTTAATACAAATTTCCATCGAGAAATTAGGATTCAGCAGACAATGAAACGTATGGAAGGTTAACGGGTGGATGAGGTACCATGGACCCCCAGCCTGCCGGAGGATGTTAGGAGAGTGATGTGGACATGTGTTTTAACTGGCATGTATAGAAAGCAGTGTCAGAAGGTCTTTCAATGGTTTTTAAACTGCCTTCCCTGAGCAAAGCAAAAACTTACTATAAATATTTTCATCTTGGTAAGAAAAGAGAACGATTTTAGGTGGGCACAGAGAGAGACAGTGAATGCTTTGTATACCTGTTTATTGGTTAATAGGTGTTGAGAAAAACAGGCCCATTTTTCCTTTCTTTCTCCCCTTCCCCAGGCTTCCAGTATCCTTGGGTGTTCAATCCCTTTTATTCCTGAAACTGCTTGGTCTTGGTGGGGACTGTTCAGCGTCCGCCACTGTGCTCCCCCTCACAGCCTGGCTGTGGGTGCAGGCCGTGTATGGCCTTGTGGATGCTTCTGCCATCCTTCTGCCTGACAGCCATGCCTCTTCTCTGGGCGCCTGGTGCAGGCCTGGGAAGCCGCAGAGCAGAGGAGCGGGCAGGAGGTGCTGGTGCTTGGGAGGGATTGGCCCTGTTCTGCAATTAGGGAGTCACATCCCTAAGCAAGGACTTGAGTGTCCTGTGCTCCCCACTGCCTTTCGGGACTCGTTCTGTCATGCGTGTCATCTGATTTGCTTTGTCTAATGCTTTTGCCTCCAGTTGAGTTGGGAAGAAAGAAAGAGAGAGAGAGAGAGAGAGAGAGAGAGAGAGAGAGAGAGAGAGAGAGAGGAGAGAGACATGTGAGAGAGAAACAGCAGTTGGTTGCCTCCTGTATACCCCCTGACTAGGGATCAAACCCATAACCTAGTTATGTACCTGACTGGGAATCGAACCCAAAGCCTTTTGGTGTATGGACGATGCTCCATCCACCTGAGCCACCTGGCCAGGGCTCTTTTTCTTTTGGATGACAAGGAGCAGGGAGGGAAGTGAAAATCTCAGGAGAGCAGAATCCGTTTTCCGGTCTCCAGTCTCATTAGGTTAATACTTACTTTTAAAATGAATGTATTTGCCAGCCCTTCCTGCTGTTTGTTTGGGATGCATTTGACTTACATGTGAGAGCCTCTCGCTAGTTTCTACTTTCATTTGGGCATCTTACCCCGGAAGCCAGTGGCCAGTATGATGTGCTGACCATGCGTGTAACGCCTATTGTCTCAATTTTTGTTTCTGCTCTCATAGATTAAAAAAACGGTTTTATTGATTTTTTAGAGAAAAAGTAAGGGGAAGGGAGAGAGAGTGAAACATTGCTGAGAGAGAGAAAAACACTGATTGGTTGACTCCTGCATGCTCCCTACTGGGGATCGAGCCCACAACCTGGGCATGTGCCCTAACCGGGAATCCAGCCTTCTCTTGGTGGACGGGAAGATGCTCAACCAACTGAGCCACACCAGCCAGGGCAGATTTTTACATATTTATTTTGTATTTTGCTATTTTATTAGACTCTACTGGTTTCAGTATTTTTCAAAGGTTTCCTTCATGTTTTCTAGGTATGTAATCATGTGATCTGCAAACAATAAAAATATTTTGCAAACAATATTTTTATCTCTTCCTTTCCTGTATTTGTCAGTTGGTTTTTTCTCTTGGTGCTTGTAACTTTCTAAATTAAAGCTGTTATTTTCTTTAGCTCTCACATGAGTGTTTTTCCAATGTACACAATTTTAATGAACATATAATGTTGATTATTTCAACTTTTAGGTATTTAATGACCAGAGTCCTCGGCTACATTTTAGTGTAAGTTTCGTTGGTGAGTTTTTAAATCATTTGTGTAAGAGAACTGCTGATTAAGTTCAATTACTTGGAGGCTATTTTGAGGACTTATTAAAAAAAGAAATATATGCCTCTTTATTCAGTATCTTCTCAACATTTCTTTGCACTTAAGAGTCTGCATATTAAGTGTTTGTGTAATGAAAGCACAAAGATGTTGCTAATTGCAACCTCTTACAAGTGTGCCCTGTCAGATGTTGCAATCAGCACATCATATTTTTGCCCAGTCAGAAACTTGCAAAATGTGTATGAACTTTTGGTGGGACATGTACCACCATTTTGGAGTTCAGTGAGCATCACTGATATGGGGATGAGTCACAGGAATTATCGATTTAGTGGTTGATGGGCTAGTTATTTTTCTTCAAGATTTATTTTATTTTTGAGCGATTGACTGGGTCAGGCTGTCTTTGGATTTGTGACTGGGTGCTGCCAGGCCTTTCCACCCTGAGCTCCCTCTGCTGGAGGGCGGTGAGCTTGGGGATCTCTCTTCTGTCTTCCAGCAGGGCTCCCTCCCCCGCCCCACAGCCTTCCTGTGCCTCCTTTCCTTTCCCTTATCTGTCCAAACAAGGATCATAATCTCCACCTGGCAAACCTATTGTGAAGATTAACCAGATAATGCTTGTAAATCCTTTAACAGGTCTTGGCACATGGCTGGCACTCAGGGCTTGGTTGTGCCTCTCGCAGCATCCATCCTGCTCAGTGAGTTTTGTGTCAACCTTCGCTCCAAGTGAGCCCTCACATCTGTGGGGAATGAGTGGTGGGTTACATGGCGCCTGCCTAGCTTCCTCATGGGACGCCAGTAGTCTAACTGTAGGAACCTCCTCATTTTAAAGATGGGATAACTGAGGCTCTGAAGCCCAAATTTAGGTTTCCTCCGCCCCGGCTCCCTACCCCTTCTAGCACAGTGGCCCTGCCATGGCCGTGTGTGGACTCGTCTTGCAGGAGGAATGTTCACTGGAGGGGTTTGTCCGCTGGGTGGGTGTTGGCTGTTTCATTTGCTCAGCACAGTGCTTTGCACTTAATATGTGCTGGGTAAGCGTTGCTTGAAAGAGTAAACAGACAACACTTTTGTGGAGCTTTTCTAGTTATTTTATTTCCATAATCTAGACATATTATGATTTCTTTTTCTCTCTTTTTTAGAATGCTGTAGGAATTTACCAGTCATTTATTGATTATGAGACCAAAAACCCCTAATATGTTTTTGTTTTTTTATTTTTATTTATTTATTTTTTAAAAAATATATTTTATTGATTTTTTACAGAGAGGAAGAGAGAGATAGAAAGCTAGAAACATCAATGAGAGAGAGACATCGATCAGCTGCCTCTTGCACGCCCCCTACTGGGGATGTGCCCGCAACCCAGGTACATGCCCTTGACCGGAATCGAACCTGGGATCCTTCAGTCCGCAGGCTGATGCTCTATCCACTGAGCCAAACCGGTTAGGGCATTTTTGTTTTTTTTAAATAAAATTTATTTGGGCAACATTGGCCAATAAGATTATATGAGTTTCTGGTGTAAAATTCTATAATACCTCATCTGTATATTGACCCCCCAACCCCAAGTCTAGTCTTCTGTTGCCATATAGTTGACCCCCTTTATCCTTAAATGTTTTTTTTATGTACAGTAGTTAATATTCCCAATAATGTTGGCATTATTATTTCTACTTTTACAGATGGGGAAGCTGAGGTTTAGAGAGGTTAAGCACCCAGTGCAGAGCTAGCGAAATGGTGGAATTGGGGTGACTTAGCCCCCTCACCAACAGTTAAAGTAGCATAGCAGCTGGGAGGTCTTGCTGGATTTTTGGCCTTTTAAAAGAATGTTTAAAGTTCCTTGCATTTAAATGATATTGAGTTACATTTATTATTGAATTGTGTGACTTAGTTACACATTAATGCTAAGTGTGTATTAGGGTAGACCTTGGCTATGGGACTAATTGAGAAACAAAACAACAGTGCTGCAAACAAATCGATTTTCCTACTTAGAGTTGGTGCTTGCTCCAGTTCTAACGATCCTCTGGCATTTGCATTCAGGATTCCTTATCTAATTAAAAAGTACAGCCAGATGTTGTGCCTTGTCAATAATTTAGCACTCATGACTTTTGCCTCTGTTGCTAGTTTGGAAACAACTTAGAATCTGTGCACATATATTATTTTATTTTATTTATATTTTTATTGATTTAAGAGTGGAAGAGGGAGAGAGAGGGATAGAAACATCAGTGATGAGAGAGAATCATTGATTGGCTGCCTCCTGCAGGTCCCACACTGGGGATCGAGCCTGCAACCCAGGGCATATGCCCTGACTGGGAATTGAACTATGACCTCCTGGATCATAGGTTGGTGCTCAACCACTGAGCCACTCCGGCGGGGCTCTGCACACTTTTAAAAACTGTCAAGGGATTGTCTGTGTGGTGGTGGTTTTGGTTGTGTAAAGCTTATGGTTTTTTTTGTATTTTCCTTGAAATAGTCTTGTAGAAAAACTGAGGCTCCAGTGTGGTGACCTTTTCTAGAAGTCCCTAGCTTGTAATAGAGGGAAAAACTAGCTGTGACTCATGAGCATCTGCTTTGGGGTTAATTCCATGTGGGTATTTGTTTTTTTCTCCTCATTCCCAAGATATATATATTAAACATTAGAGATTACACAGTAGTGCATTGTGTTTTTATGTAAGATTGTCCCTTCTCTGAGTGGGGAGCCAGGGTGTGTATTCATGGTTTGGGAGATGTGGTATTCTGATCCCAAACATCCTAGTGAAGGCAATCCTGACTCTATTTTTACTGAAAGCTCTTCCTGGCATTTGGGGTAGTGTATATTGTTTATTTATTTACCTTTGTGTAAGGAAGTTCCTTCTTTACTGGCTCATCTTATCATAGATCAAAGTTTCTACCCAGGGACCTTCACTTAAGTAGTGTCTGTTTTCTTTCCCTCTTTCTTCATCTTTTTTTTTTTCCCTTTTAAAAGCTTTTTGAATTTTTGCCCCATCTGTACTCTCTAGTTTTCCTCCCTTTTATTTATGACTATTGTGTAATGAATATTCATAGTTTCCATTATTAATGTAGTAGCATACCATTTATCAGCTCACTGGCTTCCTGGTACTGTAATTTAAAAAACCCACATCTGATTCTTTTATTTATTTATCTCAAATGTTGCCATCTCTCTTTGTGTTCTTTAAATATTTCCTTGCAGAGTTTATAATCATGGGAGTGTTGTACCCCTGGAACATATGTGCAGGTCTGTCACTACACAGGACAGGATGTCAAATGGCTCAAGAGGATTTCTGTCTTGGACCGAGGAGAGTGGATCTGTGACTCTGGGGGTTTAGTCTGACCACATGAATACCAGTAATTAGGCATCTTTTATTTTAAGAGAGGGGCAGCTGTTGCTGTAGTTCAGTGGTCGGCAAACTCATTAGTCAACAGAGCCAAATATCAACAGTACGATTGAAATTTCTTTTGAGAGCCAAAAACCGACTTCTGCGCATGGGCCACGAAGTTTCAATCGCACTGTACGTGCGCGCCCGCACGTGGTATTTTGTGGAAGAGCCACATTCAAGGGGCCAAAGAGCCGCAGTTTGCTGACCACTGCTATAGTTGAATTTGAAGGTCTTTAGTTATTTTGCTCCTCTCTTGAAAGAGCTATTGTCCATCTATACATGTCATTGGCAGGCTTGATAGCAGATATTAGCATATTGATAATGTGAAAGGGGGGTTGGGAAGTCTGAAAAGGAATATCAGAAGTGTTCTGAACATTAGATTTTAAGGTATTAGGTTTGTTTTCTTAAGTCCTCCCCCCCCCCCCCCCAGTTTATTAAACAAAAAAGGTAAAAATCCTCTAAGCGTTGTTCATACCGATTTTAAGGTAAGATTTCCGCCCATCTCACACTTGATCAGAAGGTCTAGCAGGGAAAGCTTCCCTGAAGCATCCTCAGGCATCCTGTGGAGATTTGCTTAGGATGGCAGTTACAGTGGCGATTGTTCTGCTTCCTGGGGTTCCCAAGCCTTTTAGTTAATGCGGTGCTTATCATCTCACCCTGTCCTTTAAGAACACAGCCCCTGAGCCTTAACATCCAGGGATGATTTCTGCAGGGCCTGTGTGGTCAGAGGCCCAGACCACTGTCTCCCTCTGCCATCGTTAGGGGTCCTGCCACCCCTTCTCATCCCCATTGTTGCTGTACATTCACAGCAGATGTGTATAGGGCGTCAGCGTTTACCAACCAGTTGTACATGTTATTTCAGCACATTCTAGCAGCAGCCCAGGGAAGTGGCGGAGAAATATTTTCATCCCTGTTTTGTAGAGGAGGAGATTGCAATCCCAGAAGGTGAGCGCTGTGCCTTAGGCCACACACAGCCTTCTGACGGTACAGTGGGGCCGGGGCTGGAACCCCGGTTTCCTGCCCATCCACCCTCACTGTCAATCTGCGTCACCTGGGAGAGTCGGGGTTTAAGGACATTGTGTTCAGGATCACGTTAGGGGAGGTGTGTGACCTAAAAGCCCCAGGAATGTGGAGTTCAAAATGGGAGTCATTTCTAAAGAAACATTAATGACAAGTAATATGAGTCACCCACTAACGTGTCCATTCAGACAAATGCATTGTATTTTTTCATATTTCGTGACAGATTTATAGACCTGAGTACTCAATTTTCCATGGCTGGGAAGAGCATAAATCCTACTTTGTATTCTTCAGATGCCTCAAGAGCCAGCAGCTCAGACTGTGCTAGGAATATTGGCAGTTTGGCGAGGAGGGGAGAAGGGCAGAGCGGCTAGCAACCATCCCCTTTGAGGATAAGGAGAAAATAAGACACTTTTGACAGCATTGCACACTGGGGCAAAGGTTTGTTAATAGCTGGAAGCTGCCAGCGTGAAGAATTTAGTGAGATACGGATTTGGGTTTCTGCTGCGCCATGTAGTGGCTTTGGTACAACGGACAGTCAGTCTCTGAATCCCTCGGAGTCTCAGAACCCTCCTAGGAGAGGGGGGGCCGGGAGGCGTTTCATGTATTGGGTGGGAAGTCAGGGTGCTCACTGCCTGCGGTCACCAAGCTGCAGTCATGTCCAGGCTGCAGCTCTCTTGGTTGTGTGGTCCTGAACCTCTCCAGTGCATTTTGAAACGGGGAGATGATGCCCTGGACGGGTGGCTCAGTTGGTTGAAGCGTCGTCTCCTACACCAGAATGTGGGTTCGATTCCCAGTCAGAGCATATACCTAGTTTGTGGGTTGGATCCCCGGTTGGGGTATGTATGGAAGGCACCAATTGATGTTTCTTTCTCACATCAATGTTTCTCTCTTTCTCCCTTAATGCTTTCTCTAAAGTTAATACACACACACACACACACACACATACACACACACACACACTCTGAAATGGGGGAATAATAATAATAATAATAATAATAAATGTAGGGAAGTACCTGACACCTCTATTAAGCTCTCAGTATGTTAGCTTTTTCCTTTCTTCTATATGCTTGTTGAGGTTAAGCCTAATGAAAGGAATTTAAATACTACTAGAATATAATTTTTTAATATTTGCATCAGATTTCACTCATGTCGTTATTGGCCATGTGTACCTTGAGCATTTATTTTTTAAATGTGATGTTTTGTACTATTAATCACTGAAAATACTGTCTTATATCATGTCTAGGGAATTCATGATAAGCCTTTCGCAGAGAGCAGGCTTTGTGATAAAGCCAGCTGCCCAGACATTCCCCCTCCTCACCCATCCCCCAGCAGACTGCAGAAGCGGCGTTGGCGGAGGTCCACATTTCCTAAGTGATGGGATTGTTCCGGGGCCAGGAATGAGAGGAATCTGCCCAGATTGGAGATGGCTTCAGCTACTTCGCTCGCTTCATATTCGGAGCCTCATTCCCAAACGAACGGACCTGGCACCATTTCCCATTGTGAGGAACGGTATTTTAACACACTGGTGGGTGTGGAGGTCTTGCTACTTAAAAAATGACCTTTGAATCTATTCTTTTAATCTCATGGAAGTTGTCCTGTTTTTCTTTGTATGGGGAAGAAGAACTGGGAGTTCATTTTAATAGATAGCACCATCTCCACAGAGCAGTGTGGTCAGCCTCTGCCTGGGTTTTTCACGGGTAGCACCGTTCCTGACCCGACTCAGGTGTGGAGATGGTGGCTTTCCTTTCCCGTTTACTTAGGGTGGGAAGGGTTGGTGAGTTGAAGGGCCCAGGCCAGGAAATCACTGGCTGTTGTCAGTGGAATTTGTTTATCTTTTCCGCTCCTCTACATTCCGAGCCCCTGAGCAAACGCGTCACTGTGATTGCCCTTCAGTGTGTAACAGCTCCTCCCCTGGCTCTGTTTTTATTAAATATTTGATATTTCGCTTTCTTTGGGAACCCCATGCAGAAAAGGGCTCTCTTGCTCAGCATTTGTTAAAATAAAAACATTGCTGAACACCTCCCTTTTTATTTGCCTGCCTCCTAAGTGCACCTTTCTGCAGGTATTCTCTAAGATTTAGGATTTGTCCATCTACATAATTTTTTAAACTTAAAGTTGATGCAGGTAGCATGCTTCCAGCCCAGCACTGTCCAATAGAACTATAAGGCAGGCCTCATAGAACTAACATTTTTTCTAGTAGTCATGTTGAACAAAGGAAAAGAAATAGGCTACTTTAATTTTAGTACATGTTATTTAACCAATGTAGTAGTCCCCCTTAATCGAGGGAAGTGTGTTACAAGATCCCCAATGGATGCCTGGAACCAATAGCACCAAACTCAATACAGACGTACTATGTTTTTTCTTTACATACATACCTATGGAAAACTCTATACATTAGGCACAGTGAGAGATTAACAGTAATAACGAGCAATAAAATAAAAGAATTATAACAATGTCCTGTAATAGAAGCTTCACAAATGTGGCATTAATCACAGTAAAGGTTACTTGAACACGAGCACCTTGATACCGCGACAGCGAATTTGATAACTGAGATGGCCACTAAGTGACTCCCGGGCAGGTAGCATGTATAGCATGAGTACATGGACAAAGGATGTCCTGGTGGGATGGAGCGGGGCGGTGCGAAATTTCATCATGGCCTGTAATTTAAAACTTATGAATTGTTTCTGCGATTTTTCTATTTAATATTTTTGGACCGTGGTGGAGTGTGGTAGTGTGGGTAAGTCATACCATGGGAAGTGAAACCTCAGATAAGGGTGACGATCAAAATATTATAATTTGGACATATAATCAGTATAAGAATTGAGATTTTTTTTACAGGTTTTTGTCTTAAGTTTCAAAATATACTTTTCTATTTTATACTTAGAGCATCCCTCAGTTTGAACTAGCCATATTTCCGGTCGTGAGTAGCCATAGGTGGCTAGTGGCTACCTTATTGATCAGCACAGATTTATACGGTAACTTTTCTTTTGTCTCAAAAAGGCATCACACTATACTGGCAGTTACCTTCTCATCAGTGTGGCTTAGAAAAGAGGCATGAGTCTGTGCCTCCTCCTGCCTCTGCCCTTAATTATCACCTATCTAGAGAGATTTTCTTTCTTGGAAAAACTAATTGTGGAATAAAACATGAATTCAAATGTAGCATGTGTCAAGTCACCAGAACAGTTAGTAATAAAAATTGCCTTGTCTTATGGCCAGACTTAGCAGTCAGGACAGGACTCAGCATTTTGCACAGACCCTGGATGTACTCACCTAGAAGACATGGAACTCACTTTTATGCTACGGAAACCTACTGCCAAGCTGGGAATGTTGTTTGTGATTGACGCTTCATTGTCCCCCTACCTCCGATGATGTTTCAAGGTCATGAAGTTTAAAGACGAAAGATGATTGAGCTTTAGGATGCTATTTCATCTGCGTTGTTTAATTTTGTGTCCTCATTTTTCCAGGACCCCTCAATTACCTTCTTTGAAAAAAGTGTTTATCGTGTGTTAAAGATCATTACTGAGTCTTAAATATAGATGGTTATGGCCCAATTTCAGTCATTGGAGGGTCAGTATAACCTATTAGAGGACAGTGTTTCTCAAACTTGAATGTGCATGCGTATCATCTGGAGATCTTGTTACAGTGAGATTTTGATGCATTCAGTATGAGGTGGGGCCTGAGATTTTGCATTTCTGAGAAATTCTCATGTGATGCTGATGATACTAGTCTAAGGCCATGCTTGGAGCAGCAGGGATCTTGTGCTGTGGTAACAAAATGCCCATTTTGGTAAGTTTTTATGAGCCTGAAGCCAAAAGAGAAAACCAGTAATATAGTGAGTGAGGTTTTCCACCATGCTAAAAGTACTCTTTTGTTTTATCAAGTCCTTAAAACCCAGAAATAATTTCTGTCCTGCCTTTTTGTTACCATGGTGATTGTAAATGGTAGTTATTATTTTTTAAATGACCTTTGATGGCGAGATTAAGAGGCTGACATGACAACCCTATTAATATCTCCAAGTCAATAAAATAATTTTACTGATCTACAAACTCCTAAAGGCCGAGGCCACTATACCCTCCAAACTAGTGGTTTACAATTTTCTTTCAAAGCACTTAGTAGAATTTTGAATTGATATGATTTCTTGGGTAGTTGTTTAGTGTCACTTCTCTACTGTGCACTAAGCTCTGTGTGTGTTTTTTTCTTTTCCCCACCACTTTGTCCCTAGTACCTGGGGACTGTGTCTCTTAGTTTCCAATCAGTACTTGTAGGACAGCTTTATGCAGTGGGTTGCAGTGGGACTGGTACTGCTTCTGTGGGGAATGTTTTGGAAATTGGGGAGAAACTAACTGGTTGTCCAAAGGAACGGAGTGCGTACTGGTGTTTGGTGGGTGCTAGACATTCTGTAGTATACAGTACAGCCAGCCAACGGGAAGGTTATACTGTGCATTCTGCAAAATCTTAGAATGTCCTTATTGGAGATTCTGTTGGTGAAAAACCTACCAATAAAAACCTAACCCATTTAGCATATAAAGACAAAAAATTTTTTGGGGCCCAGTTTTAATTTATGATATGAAGTTTTCAGGAATGTAACTGCTGAACACTTCAAAAGTTGTACTTTGATTTATTGGTAACTTAACAAAGACATTTTGGCAAATCCCATTGCCAGTAGCAGTGCCTCTTGTGGTATTTGAATCGTACCAGTGCTCATTTGTGGGCAATGTGATGATATGAATATATGTCTATGTTTTCGCTCTCTCTTTCTCTCTATGCCTTGCTCTCTCTCTTTCTGCCTTTATTTAAAAATATCCCATAAAAAGTGTAGCAGCTGTTCATGTGAAAGTCTTTCACTTCTTTTAAATTAAAATCCTATCTAATAAAAGAGTAATATGCAAATTAACCATCACTCCGCTATACCCACAAGCCACGCCCACCAGTCAATCAGGAGGGAATATGCAAATAAACCCAACCAAGATGGCTGCAGCCACAGAGAGCAGAAGGGAGGCTTGGGTTTCCCTGGCAATGGAGGAAGCCAAGCTTTCCACCTGCCCTTGCCGGCCCAGGCCTCCACTCAATGCTACAAAGTTTCAATTATAGAAGATACATAAAGCCCAACAGAAATGGCGGCAGCCACAGAGCTGGAGAGAGCAGGAGGCTAGGGTTGCCCGAGCTGATGGAGGAAGCCAAGCTTCTGCAGCCCTGGCCTGCTTTGGCCTCCACTTAAGGCTACAAAGTTTCAATTATAGAAGATACATAAATCCCAACAGAAATGGCTGCTGCCACAGAGTGAGCAGGAGGCTTGGCTCCACTCCAGGCTACAAAGTTTCAATTGTAGAAGATAAATAAATCCCAGATCCCAGGGCCTCTGCTTGGGTCGCCGGGGGGCGTGGCCGGCCTGCAAACCACCACAGGCTCCTTGCCCAGGACACCCCACACCTCAAGGGAGCCCCCACCCTGACCTGGGACACCCTTCATGGCAAACCAGCTGGCCCCCACCCATGCACCAGGCCTCTATCCTATCTAATAAAAGAGTAATATGCAGATTGACCATCATTACAACACACAAGATGGCTGCCCCCATGTGGTCAAAGATCCTGCCCCCATGTGGACACAAGATGGCCGCCACAAGATGGCCAGTAGAGGAGGGCAGTTGGGAGGGATCTGGCCTGCAAGGGAGGGCAGTTGGGGGTGACCAGGCCAGCAGGGGAGGGCAGTTAGGGGCAATCAGGCTGGCAGGGGAGCAGTTAGGCATCAATCCGGCTGGCAGGGGAGTGGTTAGGGGGTGATCAGGCTGGTAGGCAGAAGCAGTTAGGGGCAATCAGGAAGGCAGGCCAGGCGAGCAGTTGGGAGCAGCAGTCCTGGATTGTGAGAGGGATCCCAGATTGGAGAGGGTGCAGGCTGGGCTGAGGGACACCCCCCCCATGCATGAATTTGGTGCACCAAGCCTCTATTATAATCAATAAAAATGGTTGCAAACATCTTACTACATCATCAAATCCTTTAGTGCAGTCATGCCTATTACACAATGCAAGTAAAAAGTACTCTCCTCGATTTTGCCTTTTATATTACAGTGTCTCTCTGTGTGTACACTGTTTCTGTGGATGCCCACTGTTTGCTATCAAATGGTGGCGCTGGTCTGGCAGGGTTGAGGACCTCTGTTCCTGTGGAAGCATCATGGAATCAAGCCTTCCTGGCTTTGTCTTATTTTTGCAAGCTGCTCATTGACTGTCTAGATGATCTACGATATGCAGGTTTTAGTAAGTGTTTCGAGAATGAGCTCATGCGTGGGAAGATGCCCTAGCTGACTTAGTGACTCTTTGCCCAGAGCCCCTCAGAACCCACTGCTTCCCATGTGTTTTCAGTTGGGGAAGACAGACCATTTTGGAGGAAGGGATTTACCAACTGCTGAGGGAGGAAGAGGTCTGGGAGTGCTGTTGGTAGTGGTGGTGGTGATGGTGGTGGTGGTGGTGATGGGGGGGTGGGCAGTTTTCCTGAGTTAAAAGTTTAACCTTGTCAAGTGAATAAAAGTGGAGTATGTTTCAGTTTTTTAGGAAGAATTTAAGATCTCAGATCAGGGGCCACTATTATAAGAAGTTTTGGAAAATTATATGTTTGTCTACTTCAGAGCGATCAACAGCAGAACATACTGGGACTCATGGACTGGGGAAGGGAACTTGTATATCTTGCTCAGCAGTTGGTGCAAGGGGTGATGCTCTAACCACTGAGCACACTGACCAGGGCATGAATTTATATCCTTCCATGATTTCATATTTGCAAAGTTTCTCAGAATTGTTTAAGGTTGACATGAAAAAACTTAGTCTAGCATCCTTTTTATGTTAACACTTTATAAAGCAATGTTTTCATCTAAAATTTGGATCATGACTATTAAATGTTTGCTTCAAAGAGAACCCTTTATTCTTGGAAATTAATAATAATTAAAGAAAACCACACACATCACACTGGATAGCATCTGTGCAGGGGACTTTCCTCTCCACATTATGAGCAATTATGAAACATGACCAAAGAGAGGTCTTGTAAATTATGAATATTCTGAAAACAATGAGGCATATTCTCCTGCTGCAAAGATAACATTGGAGTTGCTGGAGACGCCATATGCCTTGGGGGAGCTGTCATCAAGACAAACATGTAGTTTGTCAAAGTGGCATTTAGACGACTGAAAGCAACATTAATCCAGTCATAAGCTGATGTCAAGCTTAAATCTGATTTTAAAAGTAGCTATTTTAGGCTTATTTGTATATCGCTGTCTAGTGCAGCAGGTGATTTGAAGCCACCAGACTTTTAGGGTAAAAGATAGAAAATTGCATATAATTAATCAGCATTTGGATCTGTTCTTATCAACTGCTGAATGCAAATCTTGATTATTTGAATTACCTTGACCCATCCTATTTTATTATGAAATAGTGGAGAAAGTAAGCTGCTTTCTCCACCCACGGCACCACTTCTCTCCTGTATAAAAGCAGTGTAATCAACGAGAGGCGTTGTGTAATATAACAAGAACTCATTATATGTAACCATCAAAGGGAGCACAAGCCCCTGTAGAGCAGCTGCCTCCAAACTGGGCACATGTTCACTGAGGGGAGTAGAACAGACTTTCTAAGTGGTGCGTAGGCCTGGATAGTTTTAAGAGAATCTCTTTCCAGCACCTTAACTTCTGATGTATTCTTTCTGAAAATTGACCTCCCTGGAAACACACCCACGATCTGGACATCATGCAGAATCTTCTTTCCCACCAGTCCTTCTTCCACAGTCTTCTCTTAGTTTACATAAAAAATACCCTCCTTCATCCATAATCTTACCACTCAATGTTTCAAAGGCCTGATCGTCAAGTGAAGGACCAGTTCATAGTTTGGATCTCAGGCAAATCTTAAGGCCTCTTAACTATTTCCTATTCCATTCATCTTATTAAGCAATGCATTGCCAGTAACATTTATTTCTTATGTTTAATAACTGTCACAGTCAATAGTATGTTTATTGTGCCTATTAATAATGATAATTATAAGTAATTATAATAAGTATATGAAAATAAGAAATAAGAAAATAATAATAATAACTGAATCCTGAATCCAGAAGACAAATAGTAAAGCTGAGAGTTTTGGGGTCACAGGAAATCAAAGGCATTTAATCATTTTAAAGTTTGTATGAAACTTTAGCTCCAGAGAAGTACAAGTCAGCAAAAGACTCTCGATAATAAATATGTGAGGATGAAATTCTGAGGGAAGAGAGGAATGAAATATGATTTCAAGGAGAAAAGGGTATAATGTAAAGTTTCCTAGTTCTCATTCATATAAAACATGGATTATGTTGGGAATGAAATCTCCATGGTATTTAGGCTTCTCTGGACATATTTAAAAGAATAATGTTAAGAATGTGAAAAAGCCTACAGAATGGGAGAAAATTTTTGCACATTATATGTCTGATAATGGACTAGTATCAATAATATATAAAGAATATTACAACTCAATAACAAAAAGACAAATAATCCAATTAAAAATTGGCAAGGGATATGAGTAGACATTTATCTAAAGAAGACATACAAATGGCCAATAAGCATATAAAATGATCTACAACATGATTAGCCATCAGAAAATTGCAAGCCAAAATCAAAATGAGATACCAACTCACATCTACTAGGATGACTAGAATGGAAAAGACAATTACAAGTGTTGGCAAGAATCGGCTGCTTTGGAAAATAGTCTGTAATTTCTTAAATGGTTCACATAGAGTTACAGTATGATGCAGTGATTTTACTCCCAAGTATATACCCAAGAGAAATGAAAACATATCACACAAGCACTTCTATCCAAATGTTCGTGGCAGCATTGTTCATAAGAGCTCAAAAGTGAGAACAATCCGAATGTCCATCAACTTACTGATGAACCAATACATATAAAATGTGGCGTATCTTTACAATGAAATATTATTAGTTAATAAAAAGAAATGAAGTGTCTATAGGTGCTAAAACATGAATGAACTTTGATAACATTATGCTAAAAGAAAGAAGCCAGTCTCAAAGGACGACATATTATGTGATTCCACTTATATCAGATCTCTAAAATAGGTAAATCTGTAGAGACAGAAAGTAGACTAATGGCTGCCTTTGATTGGGTGGGAGGGTGGGGAGACAATTGGGGACTGACAGCTAAGGAGTGTGGGGTTTCTTTTTGAAGTAATAGAAATGTTCTAAAATTGATTGTGTTGATGTTTGCACAACTTTGTGACTATATTAAAAGCAATTGAATCATATTATTTCAATGGGTAAATTGTATGATATATGAGGTATGCCTCAATAGAGCTGTTTAAAAAACAATATATTCATTTTATTTTTAAAATGTCAGTGTTTACAGTATACCGGAAATGACATACTTTCCATCCTTTAAATAAACTTATGAGGAAGTGTTCCAGATATAGCTGTAAAAGTTCTTTGCTGAACACTTTTTTCCCCCAATGTGACTGTATTTGGAGATAGAGCCTTTTGGGAAGCAATTCAAGCTAAATGAGGGCATAGGATGGGCCCTGCTGGGATAAGATCAGGTCCTATTAGCAGAGGCCCCAGGGAGCTTGCTCTGTCTCCACCATGTGCGGACACAGTGAGAAGGTGGTCACCTGCAAGCCAGGCAGGGAGCCCTACCAGAAACTGAACACTGCCAGATCCTGGTCTTGGATTTTCCAGCCTCCAGTACTGTGAGACAATAAATGTCTGTTGTTTATGCCACCTGGCATATGATATTTTGTTATGGAGGCCTCAGCAGTCTAAACCAGGGTCATGATAATAATGGAAACAATTTTGGATTTCCTCACAGCAAAGTATGAGTTAAGCCATATCTTTGTCTCCATAGTTCAGGTGGGGAATCTCATGCTTTTCTCAGGTCTCCATGCGGGAAAGTGAATTTGTGAATCTCCAGTTGAGTTAATGTCCAGTTTGAGGAAATAGCTCTGTGTAGTGGATTTACATATTTTAGAGGGGGAAAAAACCAACAACATCCACCACACATGGATTACGAAGTGTTTCCTGCTCAAATAAGAAGAGAAACTTACATTCTCTTCTTGGTGGATGTGCCTTATTTTATTTATTTTTTTATTTGGTGGATGCACATTTAGTATTCGAGTCTCTGAGAACTCCTTCAGTGAAGAAACTGTTTAACTTTAAATTTACCACCATGTTATTAGATCACTCCCTAGGGGCATCCCCGTGATTTGCTGTGGAGAACCTTTCATGGGCGCCCATTTGGGCAGGAGAGCCCAGCGTGGTCTTCAGAGTCCTGTTTAATTTATAATGCACCTAAATGTTTGATGAGCATGGATGCCCAGTAGAATTTATTGAACTTAAAAATGTAATGAGCCTATACGTATATTCATGTTGCTTCGAAAAATTCAGTTGAATTTAGCTTTTATTTTTGCATAAAGATTAGCTAAAAATCACAAGGTAGGTAGTTAGGAACTTTCAACATCTTACCTCTTAGAAAAGAGAGTAGATGCCTTTATAAAAATGAGCTCTTTTGATTGTACTGAGCACCTGCCAGGTGGCAGGCTTTTTGTAAGAGACAATGAGGGTCCTCATTCATGGACTTGACATTGTACAGAGAGATAGAGATGTGTCCTTTTCAACATGCTTATATATAGAGAGGGTGGGGCAAAAGTAGGCTTATAGTTGTTTCTATGGAAAATAATACAAAAGATAGTAATACAAGAATAAGCTCTGTTTTTCATACACATGCACGCGCACGCGCACACACACACACACACACACACACACACACACGTGTAAACCTACTTTTGCTCCACTCTGTACTATCATTGAAAAGTTTTCTGCACATTATGACTTTGGGCCCTTGGCCTTTTCTTGACAAATATGTCCTCAGTTTTTTCCAGACATTAATGCTTTGGTCATGGAAACTAACTTTGGGTCTATGCATGGCTTACAGTGTGTCAGTCTATAAATATATCTTCTAATTCGACGAATGGTGAGTTACCGTTAAACAACCCCAAATCATTTTTAACCACTAAAGAAATAGATCAAACAGGTTCTACACTGCCTCCTCCCCCCTTTCTGTAACTCAAAGGGAGTTTTAAAACTCTAGACATTTTCCAGGTTTGCATTGTGAAAGATTCTGAACATCTGATGAAGGTGTTGCTAGCGTTGTTTGGTGGTTTTTCTATCTGGTCCCATGATAGCATTGCTTAAATAAATTTATAAGGAAAACTCCTTTTTAAATAGGTCATAGCACATATTTGATAACACTTAAGTGAATGTTTTTAGACAGCTACCAGTATAGTTATTTATGGTTAGATGAACAAAAATGCCCTCACCTGTCAGCAAATACAAGCTCACGCCAAGAAATAAAGGTCTTGTCTTTTAACATTTTTGCCAAAAGCAAAAAAGAAGGTTCTTTTTGAAGCATGTTGTCTTCTTTTAATTTCCCTTCTGGTCACACACATACTGAGAATAATTAACAGCCAATTACTAGGCTTCTTTTATTTATTTATTTATTTTTTCTTTCTTTCTTTTTTATTGTTTGAAGTATTACAAATAGTAGTACATATGTCTCCTGTTTTTTCCCCCATTGACCTCCCCCTGGCCTCCCCTACCCCCCAGTACATGCCTTCACCTGCCCGCCCTCCCCCCGCCCCAGTGTCTTGTATCCATTGGTTGTGCTTATATGCATGCGTACAAGTCCTTCGGTTGGTCTCTTACAGCCCCCCTTGCCCAACCTCCCCTGCCTTCCTGATGTAGTCTGACAGTCTGTTCAATGCTTCTTTGCCTCTGTATCTATTTCCCCCCATTTCTTTCCTTTAAAAAATGTTGCCTCTGAAGACTAGAAATAAACATATACTAACAAAAAAAAAATGTTTGAGTCCCAACTTCAATGTCCAACTGAGTCCCTCTTTCAGTGTCTAACAGTTCCTTATGTGTACATGTCAGCAATGATATCTGGATGGTGGGCACATGGTGGCAATGCAGGTCCGACCCTCTCTGGTTTGGTCCTAGGTAATCTGCAGCGGTGCACAGCTGCTGACTGCTTGCGTGGCAAGGCGTTGTCAGTGTCTACCATCTCTGGACTGTTTTTCCTCTTGTCTTCGTGGTTGGAGCACACCTGTCAATTCCTCTCTGTTGCAGGAATCCACATGGTCTTGGAGTTGTTTTCTGAAAATATACAAACATATTTTCAACCATAAGTTAATAAAGGAATCTTGTCTATATAAATGATTTGGGATCCTTTTTATTTTTGCCCAAACAATTTTCCTTTGTCTTATTTAGACACCATGTGTGTTTTTCATGGGTGTCTTGCTATTAGCATTACAAATGAAAATTAATTTTGTAAAGTAAAAATTTTCTAGATGTAATTTACTTATAGGATATTTTTCCTTACGTGATATTACCCTACTATCCCCCTCCCTTTTATTTTTGATTAATGGAGGTTTTTGTAAATTTTATAATGCAGTCAGATCACTGATCTGGGAAGTGCTCATTTAGTCTCAGGAAGGGTTTGGTCAGCGGAGAAGAAAACCACAGCTGACATTTATGGGTAGAGGCAGTCGTATGCACTAGGGTTGACTCCCACTAGTTAGTGATATGAGTGTCGACTTCTTTTTATTTCTTCAGCCTTGCCACTCTTTGCCCAAACATTCAAAGAAAGACAATTCTAGCACCTTTCATGACTCATGAGGCTTAGTCAGGGAGATGTTCATCTCCTGGATGCCTTCAGTCTTTAAGTTAGTGGTTTGCATGAAGATGGCAAGAGAGTCCTCGTTCCCTAATTAGTGAGAAGCACATGGACAGTGTGAGGACCTTCTTTCTCCTAGAGAGGATTTAAAAACAAACAAACATATGTATATGCTTATTGATTTCAGAGAGGGAAGGTGAGGGGGAGAGAGAGAGAAATATCAGTGTTGACAGAGATCATTGATCGGCCACCTCCAGCACGACCCCTACTGAGGATCAATCCTGCAACCTGGGCATGTACCCTAATTGGGAATCAAACCATGACCTCCGGGTTCATAGGTTGACCCTCAACCACTGAGCCAAACCAGCTGGTCTAGAGATGATTTTTGATGACAGGATGTTCATGTGAGTGTCTTAAAGCCCAAAGCCAGACTCTGGCTGCTTTGATGGACTGCATTACAAATTAGTTGAAAATATAACTTAAGCCTTTTTTTTTCTTTTGTTATTTTTTCTGCATTAAACTCTTTCCCCTAGTTAAAACAATTAAGAATGTAATAGATGCATTCAGTACAAAAGAGCGTAATAAAAAGTTTTCTTCCTCCCAAGTTCCTAGTATCCCTCCCTAGAGGCAGCTTTAAACAGCATTTTAAAAACTTCTTCCAGACATTTTCTATGCTTATAAATCCCCCCCCCTTTATATTAATGGGACATGCCTCTTTTCTTCCTAACAATATATCTTGCATGTGTTTCATATCAGTCCGTATATAAATCCAGCTCATTCTGTATATAGGTTGCATGCTATTCATTGTACTACAGTTTATTTACCTATTTTTTTATTGTTTAATTTTTTTTTAAGTTTCAGTGTTCTTTTTAAAAAATCTTTTAAAAATATATTTTATTAATTTCAGAGAGGGAGAGAGAGATAGAAATAGAAACATCAGTGATGAAAGAGAATCATTGATTGGCTACCTCCTGTATGCCCCCTACTGGGGATCAAGTTGGCAACCCAGGCATGTGCCCTAGACTGGAATTGAACCCGGGACCCTTCAGTCTGCAGGCTGACACTTTATCCACTGAGCCAAACTGGCTAGGGCTATCTTACCCAATTTTTAAATTGGTGAGCATTCAGGTCATTCATAGGGTTTTGTCCTTCCGGACAGAAGTGAATGGACAGTTTTGCTCACACCTGGACATGCTGAGTCGCACAGGCTACATAGAGTTATAACTTTAATGTATGCTGCCGAACTTGCCTTTCCAAGAGTGTGCACTGATTCACACCCCCACCCACCATGTCCTCTTTTCCACCCTGTGCTCTGATGTGTTTTCTGAAACTTATAGATTTGTCCAGCCTGGCACATGCAAATTAATACTTTAATGTTTTAAATTTGCATACTTTAGTTATTAGTTTGGCTGAGCATCTCTTCAAGTTTATAGGCCATTTTGATTCCTTTTTCCTTGTGAACTCCAGGCTGCTTTCAATACTGATGAGAATTACTGCACAGTTTTTTTGGGTAGGCTCAGAGACTTATGCCTTAGAACCTTCTAAGTGTTATTAGAGACCTTGGAGGTCAGTCATCTCATCCCACCTTCCACTTGGTGTAAAATATATTTCATAACCCTTGATCATCTGCTTGAATGCTTCTCGTATTAGGGGAGCTTAAAACCTCATGGGCCTCTAGTTCCTCTATTGGCTTTAAATGACAGAAAATTCAAGATATGTTAAAGGACTGGTTGAATTTATAGAAAGGGTGGGAGCAGGTGGACTCTTTAAATAAACCACAGTAATGAAGCTAGCAAATTCCCTCAGGCCCAATCTGGGGACCAGAAGCAATGCATGTTTAGTGAATCTTGACTGTTTTGACTATGCCCTGAAGACATGACCAAGAAGGTCTCTTTGGGATTGTTAGGTAATTATCTATTGCTTCATCATAAGTTATCCCTAAACTTAGTGTCTTAAAGCAAACAAGAAACATCTAATGTCTCACAGAGTTTCTGTGGGTCAAGAATTTGGGAGCAACCTCCCTGGGTGGGCTCTGGGGGTCTCAGAAGTTACAGTCAAGGTTGTTGGCTGGGCTGCAGTCATCGGAATGCTCTCCTGGGCCTGGAGGGTCTGCTTGCACCATGGCTGTTGGCAGAAGGCTTCAGGTCCTTGCCACATGACTATATTTCTGTAGAGCTACCGAGAAAGCCCTCAAATTCCGGCAGCTCTTTTCAGAGTGTGTAATATGAGAGAGCAAGGTGGAAGCCATAGCGTCCTCGGTGACCTCAGGAGTCGCACGCAGTCGTTGCTGCAATATCCTTTAGTTGCAAGGTCAGCCCCATTCTAGTATGGAAGTGACTATGCAAGAGTGACTCCTAGGAGGCAGGGGGCATTTTTGGGACAATGACTGCCCTCTGGCCCCCAAAGACTCTTACCTGAAAAAAACAAGATGCTCTCGCTCCTTTTAGGGGCCCCCAGATCTCATCCCAATACAGAGGCCACCTCTTTGTATCGGAGCCTTAGCAAAGGTTTAAACATGTTTTGGAGATGCTAGGATTCTATTAAGAATTTTCCTTTGTTGGAAGAAATTGTTGTATTTGGATGGTGTTCTCAATTATGAAAGTATTTCTCTAGGCTTTATCCTACCGAATTTATGGCCCAAATAAATAGGAAATGGATTTATAATCCTCACCGAGGAAAGGAGTGATAGTCAAATATTCCAAGTTCTTTTTAGTTGGAAAAGCGTTATGACTTTCACTAGTTCTCGAAAATGAAGGTGGGGTTCCTGGAAAACCCGTATTGGAGAGTTCTCAGTTGAGGAGCTTGAGACCTAAGAGGGAAAAGAAGGATGTCAAACTGCTGGCTCTTGCCTTGTGGTTTCAGCTTCAAGCCCACCATTTCATATTTTGTTTTGTGAGGCTGTGGCTAGAGCTCTGCGAAATACATCTCCCAGATTCGCATGTGCGCTGGAGTCCTGTAGGTCTCTGGCAGGAGGAGCCACTGCGGAAGACTGAAACGTAGGAGGAAGGACTTGGCTGTTTCAGCTCCTGTCAGCATCTCTCCTGTGGCCAGCTGCAACTCCGAGTCCATAGTTTCTTTACAGTTTTTGGCATCAGCTTTTCCACGGCCCCTAACCAAGGTCCAGGTAACCGTTATTCTGTATGTGTCCTGTTCCCTGCACCCTGCTTGGAGTCCTATTACCTGGCCCTCCTTTAAGCACAGGTTCTCTTAGCCCAGTGGCCGGCAAACTCATTAGTCAACAGAGCGGCAAACCACTGTTTTAGCCCAATAACCCCTTTTGCTTCTTCAGCCCTTAGGTTGTTGCTGCTTCTAGCAGTTACTAATGTGAGGGTCATCTCTGAGTCTCCTTTTTACTGTTTCAGTCTCCCAGCACCCATTGATTTCCTCTGTTCAGTCTCTGCCATTTCAAGTACCTGATGTCTGAGGCTTCTGCATTGCCATTGATTGAAACAGTTAAGGTTTCTAAACACGTCCTCCTCACAGTCACAGCAACCTGTTGGTAGGGAGTTTTCTCTCTTGCAAGGTCCTAGCAAGAGGCCACCGTTCGTTCTTCTTCAACTGGTTCTTTGTCCAAACGTTTGGTGTTTTCCTGACCTTCCATCCTCGTGCTTCATTTTATGGACATGTGCCAGTGAGCAGGCCTCTGCGCCTTTCTCCCTCCGCCCGTAGTGGTCTTAGAGATGTGGTTACCCAGTGGTTTCCTTTCATCGAACCTCAGCACTTTCCCCATTCGCTCTCAATACTAAGGAGTGTACATCTCCTTGGCTGCACCTGGTCCTGCCTGAGCACCTGCTATTTGAGCCTCTTCTACGCACGGCTGAGTGGCCTCTGTCCTCATAGACCCTGCCTGACAGTGGGCACCTGCAGGACCTGCTCTCATTACCCCTCATCCTTTATCTTTCCCAAGACTTGCTCCTGCTCTGCCATCTGCTTTATTTCCATTTTCTATGTGCCCCCCCTCCAGTTCCCTCTTTTTCTTCTTATCCCCAATTGGAATTACTCATAGTTTATATATATTAAAATTCAAAGTGCTTGCTGAGAAGATATATATCTGCTGAATTACTTGAATTTTACGTAAGGAATCCTGCATGAGGAATCATGATTATATTAACTTATTGAATCAAGTGAGCATTCTGTAGACCAGAGCTGCGGTCGGCAAACTGTGGCTCGCGAGCCACATGTGGCTCTTTGGCCCCTTGAGTGTGGCTCTTCCACAAAATACCACGGCCTGGGCAAGTCTATTTTGAAGAAGTGGTGTTAGAAGAAGTTTAAGTTTAAAAAATTTGGCTCTCAAAAAGAAATTTCAATCGTTGTACTGTTGATATTTGGCTCTGTTGACTAATGAGTTTGCCAGAGGAGTAGACCAGAGGAAAACAACTAGTGATTTCATTCATGATACCTCTGTTCTGCACGTTAATAAATTAATTAAGCCTTTCTACCTTTGCTAGAGGGGTTATATGTTTCTTAATAAACATTTATCTTGTTGCCCTCTTTACATAACACTATATAGAGTAGGTGCATTGAGGGATAGCAAAGGAGTAAAATGACCTAGCTCTTGCCCCTCGAAAGACTGCCCTACATATCTGGGGAGATAGAACACATATATTAAACAGCTAAGGGACCAAAATAAGTGTAAGATGATGGGATAGAAATCGTACGTAATTGTATGTTGTGGGCCATTTAATAATACTGCTTCCTGTATGCAGGCACTACGCACTTTATGTTGGCTCATTTAATCCCCACAACTCTCTCTCAGTTCCTCTAGTTAATCCTGTTTTGTAAGTGATGATCTGAGGCTTAGAGGTTAAACCACTAGCCTGAGGATACACATGTCCAAAGTGACAGTTTATAACTTGAACCCTAGGTTTAGCCGAGTCTAAGACTATAAGGTGGAAGTGAAGGTTGCATGCACTTGTGTTGTGCTTGTTTGCATGTGTGTTTTAGGATGTGCTGGGTCCCTTCTCCATCCTGCTCTGTGTCCTGGGTGGCTGATCTGTATGGATTACACCAGTGAGCGCCCTTGTCCTTTGGCTTCCAGAGAGAGTCCACAGTGGGAAGAACTGAGGAGATTAGAGGGCAGGTGGAGAATGATGTTGGGTGTTTATTCCTCCAGCTCTTTCCTAGTAGGTCCCAGCCTGTTGGCTCCATAGCTCTCTTCCCCTTGGCCCTTCTCTGTGTCTCTGTCTCTGAATTCCAGGAATCACTCTCACTCCTCGACCCTTCTAGCACAGAGGGGAAGCAGTGCCTTGTTGTTAGTAGCACTAACCCTGCCCCAACCATAAAAGTTGTCTCTTGATCAGGCTCACCTGGAATGTATCATGTTTGCTGTTGAGACTGGTTTGAGGAGATACTTGTAAGGCTTTCTTTCCATTCTCCCTCCCTTCCTCCCTCCCGTCTTTTCTCATATGTTGTGATAGAGGGTAAGAAATAGTAAAGACATGGTCCCTGTGCTCAGGGAACTTACAGGTGAAAACAATATTTAGTTAATAACAACAGAAATGAAAACTAGTAATGTGTTGGAGAGGTGGAGTGACTGGATAATCTAGAACATGAAATGAGTTGATTGCTAGCCTGGCCAGCGTGGTCAGTGGTTGAGAGTTGACCTATGAACTAGGAGGTCACAGTTCGATTCCTGGTCAGGGCACATGCCTGGGTTTTGGACTCAACCCCCAGAAGGAGTGTGAAGGAGGTAACTGATGGATGATTCTCTCTCATCACTGATGTTTCTATCTCTCTCTCTCCCTCTCCCTTCCTCTCTTAAATCAATAAAAGACAATAAAAAAAGAAAAAATCAGTTAATTACTCAAAGTGAAATGTAGCCAGCAGTTCATAAGTTGGTTGCTTATTCTTTCTATTTATACTAGAGGCCTGGTGCACGACATTCGTGCACAGGTGGGGGGGCATCCCCTCAGCCCAGCCTGTGCCCTCTTGCAGTCCAGGAGCCCTTGGGGAATGTCCAACTGCTGGCTTAGGCCCACTCCCCACGAGGGGGCCTTAGTGCTATAGCGGAGGCACTTGCCAGCCATGAGCCTGGCTTCTGGCTGAGCGGCATTCCCCCTGTGGGAGCACAGTGACCACCAAGGGGCAGCTCCTGAGTTGAGCGTCTGCCCCCTGGTGGTCAGTGCGCATCATAGCGACTGGTCATTCTGCTGTTTGGTAGATTTGCATATTAGGGTTTTATTATATTGGATATTAGCTTTTAGCCCCTGGCCAGAATTTGAAAAAAATCTTTATCTTTATGTCGTTTAATAAAACAACATCAAGAATGATGAATGTCCTTTTGAAAAATTGAATAACTGGAAATGTGGTTTCTTTTAAAAAATATTTTTATTGATTTCAGAGAGGAAGGGAGAGGGAGAAATAGAAACATCAATGATAAGAGAGAATCATTGATTGGCTGCCTCCTGCACTGCCCGTACTGGGGATCTAGCCCAAAACCCAGCATGTGTCCTTGGTGGGAATTGAACCCAGGACCCTTCAGTCCACAGGCCGACACTCTATCCACTGAGTCACACTGGCTAGCATGGAAGTCTGGTTTTTAAAACTCATTATACCCATTAAAAAGGTAAGTTCACCATAAAAGCTGTCAATCAAACAAACTTCTCTACTTGTGCCCTTGGATTTAAGATGCATATGAAATTTGATAAGGTCTATTAGGTTTTGTTTTTTAATTAGTAGACTTTATTTTTTGGGAGCAATTTTGGATTTAAGAAAAATTGAACAGAAAATAGTTCTCAGATCACCTCTTACATCCCCACCCTCAATTTCTACTATTATTAAATCTTGCATTAGAGTGGTACATATGTTACAATTAACGAGCCACTATTAATTCATTGTTATTAATTAAATAAAGTCTATAGTTTACATTAGTGCTACATAGTTCTATGAGCTTTGGCAAATGTATAATGGCATGTATCCATTGTTACAGCACCATACGGAATGGTTTCACTGCCTTAAAAATCCTCGCTGCTCCATCAGTTTCACCCCTTCTCCCCATCCCCTTAAGCCTTAGCAACATTGATCTTTTTTACTTCCTCCATATTTTTGCCTTTTCCAGAATCTTCTATAGTTGGGTTCATACAGTATGTAACCTTCTGGATTGGCTTCTTTCACTTAGCAATACTCATTTATGGTTCCTTCATGTATTTTATGGCTTGATAGCTCATTTCTTTTTTGTGGCTGAATAATATTCCATTCAGTGGGTGTACCACAGTTTGTTTATCCATTTATCCATTGAAGGACATATTGATTGCTTTCATTTTTTGGTAACTATGAATAAAGCTGCTAGAAATTTTTATGTAGGATTTTTGTTTTAAAAAATATATATATATATTTTTGCCTGGCCAGGATGGTTCAGAGGTTGAGCATCGCCTATGAACCAGGAGGTCATGGTTTGATTCCCTGTCAGGGCACATGCCCGGGTTGTGGGCTTGATCCCCAGTGTGGAGTGTGCAAGAGGCAGCCGGTCAATGATTCTCTCACATTATTGATGCTTCTATCTCTCTCTCCCTCTCGCTTCTTCTCTGAAATCAATAAAAATATATTATCTTTTATTTATATTGAGAGAGAATCATTGGTAGGCTGCCTCCTGCATGCCTCACATTGGGGACTGAGCCTGCAACCCAGACCTGTGTCCTGACTGGGAATTGAACTATGCCCTCCTGGTTCATAGGTCATTGCTCAACCACTGAGCCATGCTGGCCGAGCTGTGTGTAGATTTTTGTGTGGACACAAGTTTTGAACTGGCCTCCCAGGATTTAAGATATAACTGGAAGTTGGGAAGGCCTATCAAATTTTTTTTTTTTTTAACAGCCTGGAATAAATGTAGTTTTTGTGTCTGTTCATGTTCAATTCTCACCCTGTTGTAATGGCTTGGCTGATTAGATAAGCACTAAGGCAAGGACCCAACATCAAAAGATAACACAGGAAAAGGAAGTATTTCTGGAATAAGCTATCTGTTCTCAGATGGGAAGTCCAGTCTCTCATCCAGAAAAGGGAATTCTTTGAACTATAGTCAGAGCCAAGGGCAGATACTTGCTTCCTTGCCAGACACACTGAAGCTTAATTAATCACATAATTAATCACACACTTCTGTAGGACCTGAGAATTAGAGTTGAAATAGGAACTGAGTTTCTGACATTAATAAACCAAGTATCAAAATACTTACCTGTTTCATAATTTTATATGAGCAATTTACTTGATGATTTTTATGTCTAATTGAGGAAAGTAAACACATTACAAATACATTTCTAGTGTATGAACACATCTTTGGAATGTTAATGTGACTCTCCCTTGCTTTTGAGTAAGCAAAGAGCCATTCTTTCACGACTTCCTGTTGCCACAGTACTTCTGCCAAGGGGTCTGATGTCCTGGGAATTTGCCAGCCTTTCTTCAGAGATGTTGACTCATGCTCAAACACCCTTAGAGATTCTGGTGGTCTGTTTAAACCTTCTGTAGGTGGGTGCTGAGCCAGAACATATAAATTCCCGTCTTGAATCACCTGATTCTGAGTGGTGTAAATTCAGGAAAACCACTTCAACATTTTTGAGTTTTGAGAGTACCGAGTCTCCCTCTGCTGCCCAGGGACATTAAAAAGGTGGATTAGCCCAGGTTTTTTAAAGCACTTAAAGCTCCCCAGGGAAAGGGCCTTGCAACATCCAGGCATAATTACTGGGTAGATTCCAGCTGGAATAAGGCAAGCAAAGTGCACTCACTTGAAAGCCAAGTGCTCTCGCCCTTTTCTTCCAAGGACGCCACTTAGCTCCTTCGTGGCGGTAATATATCTTGAATGGGAAAGCATTTGAGTTGGTTTATTATTCAATATTCCATCATAAATCTGGACTCATTATCATTTTGATATCTGCACCTAAAGACATCATACACAGGGTCCACAATCTTCCTTACCCTAAATGAGGGTGGACAGGTGCTCCGCCTTGGTTCTGAAGAGCCCAGAGACTAAGCTTCTCGATCTGGTTTTGCCTGTTTAATTGAGCCATTCCCACCTGCAGTATTCTTCATGTAGCTCAAAGCATCTAGTGTGAACACTGAAGAATGCTTTTCTGAGTTTTTTTTATAATCAATAATAAAGATCATAAAAGTATTTTATATCTATAACATATTTTTTTTGTTTCATAGAAAATGACTGGCTAAAATAATGACTATCTGCTAAAATAATATCTTACTGCTCTCAGAGTTTGACCCTCCTTCTGCAGTAGGTAAAGTGAACTGGAAATAGTTCCAGAGAAGTAGATATTTAAAAATATTTTCTAAAAAAATACAGTTGATGGGTGAAAAATTGGAGATCACTATTGTTCATTGACTTAATTTCTTCTCCTTTTCACTTTGCAATGATAGGAGGTGGTCAGAGTATTGCACTTTGGAAGTGGTTATGTGACAGGCAGCCCACCTTAGGATGGTCTTGAAAGACTTTCAGGAGTTGTTGCTATAAGCTGCTTAAGCAAGATGTAAAAGTTAAAGCTGGATGTAAAATATAACATGTGATACTTCATTTGAGTATCTTTAGGTCTCTAGTGTGGTGATGATTATAGATTTACAGAAAATCATCTTTGGATATTTTTTCTCGATCTCTGCTGTACAGTACTGTAGCCACTGAATACCCGTGACTACTACTCATGTGAAATTTGGCTCATGAGGCTGAAGAACTGAAATTTTTTGTTGTTGTTAATCCTTATCCAAGGATTATTTTCCATTGATTTTTAGAGAGAGTGGAGTAGGGGGAAAGACAGAGAGAAACATTTATGTGAGAGAGACACATCAATTGGTTGTCTCCTACACCGGGATCGAGCCTGTCTTTGAGGTATGTGCCTTTCACTAGCATCAAACCTGGGACCCTTCAGTCCTCAGGCCAGCACTCTATCTACGGAACCAAGCCTGCTAGGGCTGAATTTTAAATTTTAATTAATTTAACTTTTAAAAATTACATGTGGCCAGTTGCTACCATATTGGACAGCATAGGACAAATGAGTCATTTGATAACTAAAGGCTTGTTGTAAATTTTATCTCAATGTCCTGGCAGACATAACAATAACAACAACAACAACAAAATTTATTGAGCATCTGTTTACTTTGTGCCAGAGATGGCATTGAATATTTAATTTTCATGATTTACAGCTACCCTGTGAACTCCTGCCTTACTGTGAGGAAACCAAGCATAAGGAACTAGTCCATGTGTCTGCTCTTCCTATTTTGTCACAAATCTAATTTCTGTTTAAACTGTTGGATCAATTATTTTGTAGAATGTCTCTTAATTTGGATTTCTTATGATTAGATTGCAATTTTTATATTTTTATCACCCTAAAATGAAACCTGTGCCCACTATCCGTCACTGCCCATTTCTCTGGTTTCCCCCCTCCCGCCCCCAAACCCTAGGACCCATGAATCTTTCTTTCTTTAAAGATTTCCCTATTCTGGAGATTTCATATGAATGAAATCATCTTCTACTAGTATGTAGTCTTTGTGACTGGCTTCTTTCAGTTAACATAATGTTTTCAAGGTTCCTCCTTACTGAAGTATGAGTCAGTACTTTGTTCCTTTTTATGGTTGAATGATATTCCATCACATGGATATGCCACATTTTGTTTATTCATCCATCAGTTGGTAGACATTTGGGTTATTACTACTTTTTGGTTATTCTGAATAATGCTGTTACAAACATTCATATGCAAGTTTTTATGGGGTGCATAGTTTCATTTTGCTTTGGTATATGCCTAGGAGTGGAATGCTGGGCCATATGGGAACTCTGTGTTAGCATTTCTGAATCAGGGGTAGTTTCTTTTTGATAAATACGATTGGTTCTACATTTGTTCTTGTGGTTTCTGTTCTACTAGTGAATTAGGGTTACAGTGGAGTATAGAGTCAAAACAACAATAATAGTGTATCTGATATTCTCCTTTAGTGCCAGGTAAGACATTAAAAAAAATAATTCATACTTGTTTTTAGATTTCTGCACATACGTTTGGGATTAAAAAAATGAATAAATGTGTTCCTTATTATGTCTTTCTTCATGCCTTTTGTTGTTGTTGTTGTGGCAAAAAGCTTTATTGTTTCATTTGATCCAGTGCATGGGAGAGGGCTTCAGAGTGGTTAAAAGAATGGCTAGTGGTTTCGGGGACAGAGACGCTCAGGTAAAAGCCGGACCCCAGGGGAATGCAGAGGGGCCCCTCACAGGCCTCTGGGCTCCAAAGGCTCCTGGTCGAGCTTGAGGATGAGCCTTTCCAAGAGCCACTCGCCCAGCCCAGTCTGGGGCTGGCAGCCTGCGGATGTTAGTCAGGTGTCGCCCATCTTCTTGATGAGTTTCACCTCCTCACCCCGGAAGTGGTTCTCCAGGAAGTCACAGAGCTGAGGGTCTGCGCAGGTAGAACCCAGGGCCTGCAGCTCCACAAGGACCTGGTTCAGGTGCCTCTCCAAGGCCAGGGCGGCTCCCATGGCACCTTGAGTTTTGCTCACTCACCTTGGAGAGGCTTCAGCACGTCCTGGAAGAGAATGCGACCACCGCGTTTTGTAATTTAGATGCTCAGTGCCCTCGCTCTTCCTCTCCGCCAACTTGTGGGAGAAGTGGCCCCCGCCCTCCAGAGCCACATCGTCAGGTCAAAATAGAAGCCCAGAGAGAGGTAGGTGTGGGAGGCCTGCAGTGCGGGCTGGCCAGGGGGTTGACTGCAGCCTCCACCTGGGTGGAATAATTCTAACGAATTTGGGAGCTCATGGTTGTTCAGCAATAAGGAGTGAAGGTAGAAAAAAACGCGGTGTGTTGGCTGTTCCCAGAGGTGGTTCTGAAGGTGGTGACTGGATAAGGCACAGGAGAGTGGCTGGAGGCTGGAAGAAGGGGTGTCCCTGGATCTGTTCCATCTAAACACTGTGGAAGCAAGAGACAGACCTGGCACTTCATACTTTTGTTTTTAAACATGCATATATAGGCTGGTTTTTATCAGTGGCATTCCCAATGTAATGTGGACAATAGGCATCTACAGATGGTTGGTGGAATATCGGTTGAAATAAGACTGTACTTTTGAGTAAGTTTTAAAGATAGTTGGGGGGAAACTTTATGACCCCAAAGTAGGGCGATCATCTCTGTTGGTTTGTGGCATTTTTTTCTTGTCCTTATTATGGTCAGACCTTGACGGGTTGGACTATATGACTCCCTGTTGAACTGTCTGCATGAAACAGCAGAATTTTAAGGCACTATCACTTCTTTTTGTTCAATAAATAGGCATTACTTGCCGACATGACAGAAGTCTAAAACTATGTGTAGTTTAACTCTGTGAATGTTGCCAGAAATGACCTTATTAAAATAAAGTTATGATACTTGGGCCCACAGTATCATTACCCTATGTTACAGTACAGTTGGTTTAAAAGGGGGGGAAAAGCCCTAGCATAAAAAACTCCACACTTGGGATAATTTTTCTGGTTTCTCCAACTATTTTGTATTGTATATTTTCTACTACTGCCAAGGAGATCAGAAAATTATGTGTTGTACTTGTCTTTAGGGAGTTTATGAAGATAATGATATAAGGCAGAAATGAAGAAGAAAAAAAAACAACAAAGCCCCAAGAATGATACAAAGGGCTGTGGGAAAGTTTTGAGTAGTTCAGAAAGAGCTCAGCAGCCCAGAGTCTTTGGAGGGGCTGGAATCCTGGAGCTGAGTCAGTCTCTCTCTCTCTCTCTCTCTCTCTCTCTCTCTCTCTCTCTCTGTATTTAAGTCTTTTGGTTGACTTTTCATTTTAAAGACTTTTTTTTTTAAAGCAGTTTTAGCTTTATACTAAAATTGAGGCGACGGTACAGAGATTTGCCATATACCTCCTGCCCTGCACAAGCACAATCTCTCCTTTTATCAACATAACTCCCCACAATGGTACTTTTTATTTATTTAAAAAAATTTTTTGGTTAATCACCTGAGGATATTTTTCCATTGATTTTTTAGAGAGAGTGGAAGGAAGAGGGAGAGGGAGAGAGAGAGAAGAGAAACATTGATGTGAGAGAGAGAGACATCAATTAGTTGCTTCCCACACAGGCCTGACCAGGACTGGGGATCGAGCCTGTAACTGAGGTACATGCGCTTGACTGGAATCAAACCTGTGACCATTCAGTCCAAGGTCTTACACTCTACTCACTGAGCCAAACTGGCTAGGGCCACAGTGGTACTTTCTAAAAATTTTTACCAAGGATGAATCTTGGATTGACTATAGTAAAAGTACTACCTTGTTAATTTGGACTCAAATAATTAGGAAATATTTGTGAACTGGTTAAGGATTGAGCCTAAGTAGTATTTTCTAAGAAATTAATGGCATCAGTGACATTAAGTCAGTGTTTGACCTATTTAGAAGATTATGGTTTAAAGTACTTCTGTACTGAGGATCCATGTATAAACATTCCAGTTACTTTCACTGAGTACGTAGAATGTTGGAAAGGAGGAGTGTGATGGCTCAGGGCATGGAATCTAGCAGCCCTGGCTTTAAATATTGGTTCTACTATTCACTAGCTCTTTGGCTTGGGCAAGTTATTTGACTTCTCTGAGCCTCTGTTTCTTCTTCTATAAAATGGTCCCAAAAATCTGGCCTACCTCATAGCATTGCTGTGAGGATTGAATATATTTGTAGGCAAATACTTAGATCCTTGGTACCTGATAAACACTCCTTAAGTGATCAGAGTAATTCATGTGTTCCTGGCATTGTACTAAGTAGCCAGATTATTATGTCTCTGAATGCATAATAATCTGACCACTCCGTGTATGTCCTATATAATAAAAGGCTAATATGCAAATTGTCCCCTTGACCAGGAGTTCGACCAGTAGGCAGGCCAGCCAACTGCCCATGTCCCGTCCCCCTGGCCAGGCTGGCTGGACCCCACCCATGCATGAATTCATGCACCAGACCTCTAATACACACACACACACACACACACACACACACACACACACACACACACACACACACACACTGTGTGGCCAATTTATTATGCGTTCAGAGATCATAATAATCTGGCCACTCAGTGTAAGGGAACTTCTGGCATTAAAGATCTTACAGACTAGCATGTAAAAGAACATGTGTTGATATATAGTATACATACAACTTAAGTATAATACAGTACAGATAAGTGCATGCTTTCTTTGTAGTTAGAAACTGAAAACTGGTCATCAATTCAATGGACTGTCAAAACCTGGTTTGAATCCCTTTAGATAACAGAGAAGTAATAGCTTTCCATATAACATACTCTGTGGTTTAGACTTTTCCATAAGTACTGAATGACCTTCCCCTAGTTGGACTGGTTTAGTGAAATTTGGCTGTTTGGCCCACTGGGGAAATGCACACTGACCTATACCCTCACACCTCAGGTGCCTGTACTAAGGAGAAGGAAACGTTCCCGTTTCTTGAATATTTTCTTATCGCCCAGCTGCCACACAGTGGCTCCTGAATCTTAAGGAAGTGGAAACTGGAAAAACCATGGGAGGGGCCCTTAACCACACCACTTGGCACCTAGAGGCGGAGCAGACATTGGTCATTGGGCCATTTCCCAGTGATTCTGAAATGTTTCCTGACACAACGTTGAGACAGAAGTGCATTGAATTCTGCGTGTTACAGGGTTCCGGTGAAACCTTTGAGAGACTGAAGTTTGCCCACTGAGGTCCACTCAGGCTGGAATGAAAAAGGACTGTATTTTGCAACCTCTTGTTGGCGAAAGGCACCGGGGGCTGCTGCTGCTCATTTGGCTGGCTTCCTTGCTATCTGAGAAGTGTGCTGAGCAGAGCCACTGCAGTGCACAACTCCAGGGCATAGAGGTCTGCTTCCTATACGCACACATAGTTTATGTAAGGGCACCCCCTGGGTCGCCCAGTTCATGGCCAGCACAGCTGCACGCCGGCGTTGTGCTGAACCCGGCGCTCAGTCTTGCTGTGGAGCCTGTTGTTTCCAGTTCTTTGGAATGCGTGCTGGTCTTACGGATGAATTTGGGTCTTTCACTAGACCAGGCCTTCCACTCCAAAGACTCAGATAACCCTGTATTGAACCATGTGCCTCTTGTGTCTGGTGGCATTAACCCAAACTTTCATTGTTATCTCCCAGGTTAGGATGACATGCCTTATCCGTGTAATTCATCTGGTGGCTGGTTCGAAGGATTTCTGACCCTTGTGTGCTGGGACTTCACTTCACTGAGCATTCTTCACTTTTAAGCCTGCCTTGTTCCTGCCGCCGCTGTTGCTGGGGTTGGTCCTTCTGCTATCCTGGAAGGGCTGGGCGGTTATAAATGTATTGAGGCTTGTGTGCAAGAGGCAGGCGGCTGTGCTTCCAGCTGCTCCAGGCAAGGTCTCGAGCCACTGCCCCAGCTGCCCCAGGAGCTGTCAGAGCCCTCTCTCTCCTGCATTACAGAGGGATTAAGCATGGCCCTCTGCAGGAGCTGTGTCTGGCAAGAATCTTAGAAAACTTCCAGGAAAGAAAAACAAAATTGTATTTCAACAAAGGAGTAAGAAAAGTTGGCACTGATCTCCATGAGGTCACTTCACTTGGGACAAAGAGTTTGCGTGCTCTTTATCTTAACCAATCTTGTAGGTACTCCGAGGACTACTTTAAGCTTGTGCTTCCAACTTAGAGAAATTGGAACAAAAACGTTGGGATGATTAGAACCAGGATGGTGTATTTTGGACATCTAGGTTGTTAGGAGATTTATATTTACTCCTGAACAAAGTAGATCACTGTCCAAGCCCAGATTTGTTTTTTTATCACATTTGGGAGTTGGGAGTAGTGGCATAAGGCATGTCTATTGATTTAAACCGCAGACTTTGGAACTGGAAGGAATTCTGATATTGTGCAGGCATCCAAGCTGAGACTCATTGTGCAGGTACCAACGCTGAGATCCTGAGAAGCTAAGTAATTGTGTGACGTGACAATGGGTGGAGTCAATGGGTGGTAGAATTTGAACCGGCATCCAGGCCATTCTGTACCAGCGAAACAAGTCCTGCTCGATTCCCTGCCCGGGTCAGGTACCCTTGGAGAAGACAGAGACCTGCCTGGGGTATTTAAAGAACCCCTCTATACAGTTGGGGTAGTTTTCATTTGAATGCTTTATTGGGGTGCATGGAATAATGCTTATAAAATGCCCTCTTACTTACTAGAAGAGTGACTGTGGGTAGTCAGTGAACCTCTCTCTGCTTCAGTTTCTTAATCTGTAAAATCACATATACTTTCTTATACAAATGGAAGGATTCTCTGAGCTAAGACTTGTAAAGTACTTTGGCAGGGTTGTGCACAGCATAGGAGCTCTGTAACTGCACCCATGAGCCTTTAGGATTATGTGTTTAAAGTTGCCTTTTAACCTTTTCTATAAGAGAAGTATCTTTAGAGAGGTTTAAACAGTCATCATCTTGCGATGTTGGGAGAGACGTTGATAATCATACGTTTGAATCTGGGCTCCTCCACTTTCTGGCTGTGTGATCTGATGCAGCTCATGCCACCTGTTCAGTTTGCTCATCTGCCAAATGGAGTTATGAATATACATTCATTAGGTTGTGGAGGTTCTAAGAAATGGATGCAAAACCCAGCCTGGGTGTGGAATGAATGGAATGTCCACACACACACACACACTTCTATTTTCTCCATGAAACCCTTCTTCCTCCATTGCTCTCCAACTTTCATATACCTCTCCATATAGATTATAACACATCTGCATCACTTTCTTTCACTTCATTTATAGTGTCTTCAATACTTAAAACTAGAGGCCTGGTGCAAGAATCTGTGGGGTCCCTTGGCCTGACCTGCGCCCTCTCGCAATCCAGGACCTCTCGGGGGATGTTGGACTGCTGGTTTTGCTGTGCACCATGCCTCTAGGATGCATATAAGATCTTTGGTTAATCCCTTCCCTCTGAGATTCATCAGTCTGTTCCATGTTTCCATGCCTGTGCATTGAGCGCCTGCTCCCTGGTGGTCAGTGTGCATCATAGCTACTGGTTGAACGATTGCTTAGGCATATATATGTATATGTATATGTATATGTATATGTATATGTATATGTATGTATATGTATATATGTGTGTATGTGTATACACACACACACACACACACACACACACACACACACACATATATATATATATATATATAGTTTGTTGTGTATTTGCTTTATCTCTCTGAAATTGAGGGCTTCTCAAGAATAGGCGTTAAGATCAATGCTGAGGGTGTGATCGGTGCTCAGTAAGAAAATGTTGACCTCGATGGAATAGTCCATCGAAGTAGCCAAGGAGGCTACTACCAGCACGTTCAGGACCTGCTCTCTTAGCTGTCTTTCTATCACTGTTTTTAATCTCAATAGCTCTGTGTTAGTGCTCTGCTTCTGATCTCTGAGAAGCCAGTGTTCCTTTGTCTCTGTTGTTCTAGTGCAAGAAACTAGAGATATTCCCACCATTGAATATGTATTAGTAAAATATTTCTGTTTAAGGTTTTTGGTCGTACTTCTCTCTTCAGAATGTCTCACTAAAAATTCACTGCAACCTTTCGTCACCTTTACTAAACACAAACAAATTTCCATCATTTTCATGGCTCAAGAGCTTCGTGGCAATGCTTATATTTTATAGTACCTTTCCTCTGCAGAATGGAGATGGTCTTGTAAAAATTACTGAGTTTTTACAGATATAGAACCTAAAGTTCCTAGAAATTTTTACATGATCAGTCTGGAGGTTTTCATAAAATCCTCACTCAAGGATATGTTTTCCTTGATTTTAATTAATTAATTTAATCCTCACCTGAGGACATTTAAAAAAATTATTTTAGAGAGAGATGAAGGAGGAGAGAGAGAGAGAAACATGGATGTGAGACAGAAGCATTGATTGGTTGCCTCTTATATGCACCCCAACTGGTAATGGAACCCACAACCTAGGTCTGAGCCCTAGCTGGGAATCGAACTATAACCTTTTGATGTATGGGGCAGTGCTCCAACCAACTGAGCCACCTGCCCAGGGCTAGAGGATCTTTAAATATAATGTTATATAATAGGTTTTTTTTTGTAACAGAATTTTATATTTTACCTTTTACATTTTGCTTAAAGACTTTCTAAATGAATTTTCCCCTCCAAATGTTTCTTAAAATTACGTTGATGTTACTAATATATAAGGAGTATTCATTCATTCAGTATTCAATGTGCCCTCTATGGCAGGTGGTGTGCTAGGTTGTAGGAATATAGTGGTGAGTGACACAAACTTGGTATATTAGCCCGTGTGGAATTTATAACCTACAGGAAAGTAGGGAAAAAACTGGCTTTCAGATGAAGTAATTTGCAAGGAAAGGTTAAAGTCAGCACAAGTTGCTAAATTGCACTAGTACTGAAACTAATGAATATCTAAAAACTGTTCAAGATGTGAGAAACTATGAAAATAGGTCAAGATGAATGTATTTTTTCTCCATGATTGTTAACTTTTACAAGAACCATAATAATTTGTTTCTTTATACATTATGTGGTAGAGAATATAAAGGATCCTAGACATTGTCCTGTGGCCACCTGACCCCTGTGACAAGTTTACCCCCCTCCCAGCCCGTGTTTGAGCTTCAGTGTGCAGCGACCCAGGGACAGGAAGGAGCTTCTGCTATGAAACTTAAGACCACAAGTAGAGACAGGCAACTCTTCTGTTTCCACCAAAAGTGGACAGCTGCATTTAGATGAGACTTTGGGTGCCTTTACCCTGTGCTAGATTGTCATCTGGTAATTATAACGTTAAATTATTGCAGTCCCCCTCCTGAAGGCAAAAAAAAAAACACAACCCCAAAACCCACAAGCAAATAATTCCTGCAAGTGCCCCTGGTGTCTCTGCAGTGTAACAAGACTTTGAAAGCTATGCTTACATCCAGTGTGAAATGTTCTCCCCTTTTTGAAAGAAGTAAGAAGGATTGATTTTTAAAACCGGAATAGCTACAGGAAGAGCCAACAGAACTTAATACATTTGATAAAGTTGATCAATCATAAGTGATTTAGGACTTTATCTTCTATTAGACATTATCTAGGTGGATTAGATTAATAACTGATAGCAGATCTGAGCAATATGAAATCCGCACTATGCTTGAGAGGAATTGTAAAGATCTGAAGAGTAAAGCTGGTTGAAGGAATTCCTCTTGGGAGAACTTTTGGTAAATCTCAGTTGGTGATCAGCTCAGCCCTATCTTGGAGCCCTAAAACTTTTACTCAAGGGAAAATAATTTGAAGTCATATTTTTCTTAGGCAAGGTCATGATTCAACCTCAGTAATTACTTACTGCATTCTGTGTACTTATATCCACCAGATGCATGGAAAATCTATTTGTTTGTTCCTTTTAATTGGTGGATATTATTTTTATTGTTAATTATTTTGTGTACTTAATTTGAAAAACTGCTTAAATTTTTCAGGTGAAATTTAGATCGGGATAATCCTATTTAATGAAAAGAAAACCAGGCATTGCGGTCCACATCGCATGAATGTAAATGGGCAAAGTGCAGGGTGGTGTGCTTGTGTATTTGAAAGGCTGATCTAAAGGGGGGGGGGGGGGGGGACCCTGCTATTTTTATCTACAGCTGACTATGTCCTGCAAAAATCCAAGCTCAGTTCTGACAGATTTTCAAAAATATCAAGGGACCATGAAATCCAGACTTCATGTTAAATCACTAGATCTTCAAATGTTCTTAACTAATTAATTTTTTTAAAAAAAGAATGACGGATGGCCTACAAACCACTTAAAAAGCAAATTCGCAGCCAGGCGGCAAGGGGACAGTTTTAACCTCAGCTACAGTCAGGGTCGATAATTGAAAGTACAACACGGGAAATAACTGTAGAGTAGCTTTTAAGTAATGAAGGGAAATTCTTTTAAGCGTCAGCATATCCTGGAAGCTGTCTCCTCTTTCTAGAAATCCAACCATCAGAGGGGAAAAAAGAGATTTTGGAGAGGTATTTTCCACGTTTGCAATACAGGAGAAACACACTTTAAAAAATTTCAGCATTTGCAACCAAGTAGTATTACATGAGTGAATTATACCTGAGCTGCAGTTTGAATAATTATAAATGTGGACTGGGAAATTGCTTCCTCTAGCAAATCAATTCTAATATGGACACATGACTTATCCAAAGCAAATCATCACCACTATCTAATTCCAGAACTATTTTATCACCACAAAAAGAAATCCATACATATTAGCAGTCATTCCCTATTTTCTCCTTCCCTTTAACCCAGTTTCTGTCTTTAGATTTTGCCTGTTCTGGGCACTATATGCTCTTTCGTGAATGAGTTCTTTAATTTAGCTTAAAAATTTTAAAGTTCATTCACGGTATAGTATGAATTAGTATTTTATTTCTTTTTACAGTTGAGTAATAGCCCATGGTATGGATATATCACAGTTTGTTTATCCATTCATCAGTTGGTGGGCATTTGCTGGGTTTCCACTTCTTGGTTATTATGAAATATGCTATAATGAACATTCATGTACAATTTTTTTTGTGTTGACATGTTTTTCATTTTCTTGTGTATTTTCCTAAGAGTGGAATGGATGGGTCATATGGTAACTCTATGCATAATTCTTTGAGGGATGCCAAACTATTTTCCCTACTGATGGCAATAATTTACATTCCCATCAGCAGTTTGTGAGGGTTCCAATTTCTTGATATCCTTATCAATACCTGTTATTTTCTGTCTGTTCTATTTTAACCATCTTAGTGGGTATAAAGTGGTATCTCATTGTGGTTTTGATTTGTATTTCCCTGGTGACTAAGGATGTTAAGCACCTTTCCATTTAACTATTGACCATTGTATGTCTTCTTTGGAGAAATATCTATTCAAATACCTGCCTAGTTTTTAAGTAGGTTATTTGTGTTTTTATAATTGAGTTGCAAGAGTTCTTTATATGTTCTAAATACTAGTATCTTATCAGATATATTAGTTGCTGATACTTTATTTCATTCTTTGGGTGGTCTTTTTTTTTTCTTTCTTTCTTGGATGGTGTCCTTGGAATGACAAGTTTTAAATTTTGATCAAGTTCAATTTATTTTATCTTCTGATGCTTATGGTTTTAGTGTCATATCTAAGAAATTATTCTAATCCAAGGTCATGTAGATTTATGCCTATTTTTTTTCCAGAGAGTTTCATAGTTTTAGCTAATACATTTAGGTCTTTGATACGTTTTGAGTTAATTTTCATATGTGGTTTTAGGAAGGAATCACACTCTTAAAAGTAAACTTTGAGCTTTAGCTTTCAGGTGACCTAGAAAGATAGCTATCTTCCCTTTGCTAATATCCACTTGTGCACCCCATTCCCTAACCCCAGTCTTCCATCCTTAACTAATCATGACGTAATTTATTAGAATCTATTTGTATAGTAGGGAGTACAATCAGAGTTTATGAGAGGACAAAGTCTCTTACAAATATGGTTATACTTAATTAAGCAAACAACCAAGTTGTAATGGACATCTGCTGTATTTGCCGTTCTTGCCTACTTTTTCTATCTTTCTGGAAATGGGACTTGTTCTTTGTGGAGTCCCCATTCTGCAGCCTCTGTTTATAGGCTGTTACAACACATTCTCCTGCTCAAGGTGTGGGGAGTGGGCAAATTGTGCTGATTTGACCAATGAGGATTGTATCTTTAGAGCAGTGGTTCTCAACCTTTCTAAAGCCGCGACCCTTTAATACAGTTCCTCATGTTGTGGGGACCCCCAACCATAAAATTATTTTCGTTGCTACTTCATAACTGTAATTTTGCTACTGTTAATGAATCGTAATGTAAATACCTGTGTTTTCTGATGGTCTTAGGCTCTACAGCAGCGGTTCTTGTTCTCAACCTGTGGATTGCGACCCACAGGTTGAGAACCGCTAGCAGGGTCACCTAAGACCACCGGAAAACACAGGTATTTACATTATGATTTATTAACAGTAGCAAAATTACAGTTATGAAGTAGCAATGAAAATAATTTTATGGTTTGGGGTCACCACAACATGAGGAACTGTATTCAAGGGTCGCGGCATTAGGAAGGTTGAGAACCACTGAGCCACAGTGACTGGTTCAGAGGTGGACACAAACCCAAAAAGTGCCATGAGAGATACCTGTAATTAGTGGGAAAGAAAATTGGCAAAGCCTGCAAATACTGCTGTCTGACCACCAGGAAGGCGGGGGAGGGTGTCTGTCTGTTTATAAAACCAGCACGACGACAGTGAGCCGAGAGATGGATTCTTAACTACTTATTGAACAGCTAAACCAAGCTTTGCCTGAAGCTTAGACTATTTCTGGGCCTATCAGATACATGAGACTGCATATTCATCTTTATATTTGCAGCTGAAAGAGTTGTGGTTATCACAAAGATGGAGTGCTAGAAGCTGAAGACACCAAAATATATAAGCTACTTTTTGCCTTTATGGTCTTGACGACCCAGAAAGGAGACAGAGACATGAATGAATGAAAGAATGAATGAGTGAATGACAAATGCAAGAGTAGACATATCTATGAAATGATATTGGGGAGGGGTTAGAGAACTGGAAAAAGTTCTCAAAAAAGATTAGTTTTAAACTGAAAGGTGGATTGGCATTCACTAAGACTTTTTGTAAACCACAAAACTGATTTTCCCATTGCAGCCTGCAGAAGTCATTTCTGCTATGTTATTGAAGATGAATGTGTTGTTACATTCTCTGAGTGGTGTGGTACTGACCATCAAATGGACTTTACCAGGCCACCTTTCTAATAGCCATGAAGAGAAGGTGGGAACTAACTGTAACAGGTTCTCAGAAAATTCGTAATTTGAGAAGTAGCATTAAGGTTTCCAGAATCTTATTTTATTTTATGTGGTGTACTAGTATTGTTGAGATAAAGGCCCAGTGTAGTATTGTGCTTCAGGTTAATCTAACCCTATAGACTTGCGTTCATTTGATCCAACTCACTCATTTCACAGAGAAAAAAATTATAGTCCATATAGACTATAGAATGTGCCCAAATTCACACAGCAGGGCTTGAACTATAATCTTGGTTTCCTTATTCTTGGTGCAGTCTTTCTGCTACTTCATACCTTCTCCAAACAAGGCTATTGAGGTGTGTTTTTAAGAAAGAACTCCCGCCCGTCCAGTGTGGCTCAGTGGTTGAGCATTGACCTATGAACCAGGAGGTCATGGTTTAATTACTGGTCAGGGCACATGCCCAGGTTAGTGAGGGCATACAGGAGGCAGCCAATCAGTGATTCTCTCTCATCATTGCTGTTTCTATCTCTCCCTCTCCCTTCATCTCTGAAATCAATTAAAAAATTAAAAAAAAGAAAAGAATTTCCTTCTTAAGAAAAGCTGGTGAGACTTACAGTAAAATTCTTGAGGAAAAAGGAAAACAAGGGAGGATTTTGTGTCGGTGAGCCTTTTGTTTGCCAGCTGGATGCTTTCGTCATTGTGAGTTTGATACCCAGACCCCACTGGAATGGCTGGACAGCTGCAATTCTTCCTCCAGATGGTGCTCCCGGTATCTGTTAAATCAGGTGGGAAGCTATGGTCCTCATCGAGGTTGTCAGCACACCTATTTCTAGCATTCAGAATTGCCAGCATACTGAATTCGAGATCAAGCAATTATTATAAGTTGCAGATTCCCCCCTTCCCAACTCTTAGGAAAAAAATTTTTTTAAAAAAACCGTTACTGAGCCACTATCTTCTCCCCTAAGCAAACTCCATAAGAAGGTTATACGGACTCACTATAGCTTTGGATAAGATGATCAGAAATATGAAAATCTTGAGGGCTAAGCAAACTAAATAAAAGTTAAGTGTTTTTTTTCTCTAGGAAAAATTAATGCCGATGTATGGTCCTTTCCATTGGTGGGCACTCAGAATCTTCATAGAGATAGGATAGGCTCAGAGGGGAAGTCTGTTTGTATGCCTATCAAGAAGACATGCCTTGAAGTTTCATTTGGGCTGCAAGCTTATATAGATACTTTAATTGTGTATGTTATTTGGGGTAGCTGGGTAGGGGGCCATTGATGGCATTGTGGGAGGACCAGGAAAGCTCCACCCTCCCTAGCAAATGTTGGTACAGGCCACCCTGGCTAGTTCGTTGTATCTTTCCTGATGCTCAGAGAAATTATTTTGAATGCATTTGCCACTGTTGTAGTTATGTTACCTAACAAGTAACAAGTTCCTTCAGCATCTTTACTTGTGTTATGTAAAAGCAAAAACTAAATCGACATGACAGACGCCCACTCAAAGTTTGCTGTCTGCAACTGAGGATGACACAAAAAGACCGTTGTGCTCACGCTCAGCTGACAGTTAATCTGTTCCCTCGCTGTCCAGGATCCATTTGCCAGAGCTTTGGGAATAGAATCGATTGTCAGTTATCCTCATGTGGAATGTAGTTTATTTTGGGGGATAACTGAAGTGGGAGGAGAATGCAACATTTGGAATTACTGGGACCTAGTGTGGAAAGGTGACTGGGAGAAGTGAACTCTGAGTCAGGCTAAGAGAGATGAATATGGGAGCTTATATGAATATGAAATATAAGAATATAGAAGATCCTATTATTTTTAGTAATAGCTTTACTGAGGTATTATTCACATGCTATACTATTCCCGCACTTACAGCATACAATTCAGGGGTGGTTATCATATTCACCGAGTTGTGCAACCATTGCCCCAGTCTGTTCTAGGACATTGCATCACTCAAAAAGACTCCTTATGCCCTTTACCTGTCACATCTCTTCCCCATTGCCCCCCTCAAAACCAGCCCTAAGCAGTCAACTAATATTATTTCTGTCTCTATGGATTTGCCCATTCTGAATATTCTATATAATAAAAGCTTAATATGCTGAGTGTCCGACCGTTTGTTCAACCAGTTGCTATGACATACAATGACCACCAGGGGGCAGACACTCTGACCGGTAGTTTAGCTTGCTACTGGGGTCTGGCAGATCAGGACTGGGCGAGATGGGCCAGACATGCCCTGGAGCCCTCCTGCGGTCCCTCCGTGGCCCCAATCTATCATGCACCAGTGGGGTCCCTTGGCCTAGCCTGCACCCTCTCGCAATCTGGGATTCCTTGGGGGATATCGGAGAGCTGGTTTTGGCCTGATCCCTGCATGCCAGGCTGCGGGATCCCACCAGTGCACGAATCTGTGCACCAGGCCTCTAGTTTTTATATAAATAGGATCATATAATTACAGTATGTGGCCTTTTGTGTCTGGACTCTCTCACTTAGCATATTTATAAGATTTCTCCATATTGTAGCATGCATCAGTACTTTTTTCTTTTTATGGCTAAATAATATTTCATTATTTATACTAGAGGCCCGGTGCATGAAATTTGTGCACGGGGGTGTGTGTATCCCTCAGCCCAGCCTGCACCCTCTCCAATTTGGGACCCCTCGAGGGATGTCCGACTGCCCGATTAGGCCCGATCCTAAACGGGCAGTTGGACATCCCTCCCACAATCCAGGACTGCTAGCTCCCAACTGCTCACCTGCCTGCCTTCCTGATCGCCCCTAACTGCTTCCTGCCAGCCTGATCACCCCCTAACCACTCCCCTGCTAGCCTGATTGATGGCGTAACTGCTCTCCTGCCAGCCTGATTGCCCCTAACTGCCCTCCCCTGCAGGCCTGGTCCCCCCCCACCCCCCAACTGCCCTTCTCTGCAGGCCTGGTCGCCCCAAACTTCCCTCCTCTTCCAATCTGTTCACCCCTAACTTAACTGCCCTCCCCTGAAGGCTTGATCACCACCCACTGCCCTCCCTGCAGGCCTGGTCCCTCCCAACTGCCCTCCCCTGCTGGCCCTCTTGTGGTGGCCATCTTGTGTCCATATGGGGGCAGCCATTTTGTGTTGGAGTGATGGTCAATTTGCATATTACTCTTTTATTAGATAGGATAGAGACCTGGTGCATAGGTGGGGGCCAGTTGGTTTGCCCTGAAAGGTGTCCCGGATCAGGGTGGGGGTTCCCTTGGGGCATGGGGCAGCCTGGGCGAGGGGCCTGTGGTGGTTTGCAGGCCAGCGACGCTCCCCGGCGACCCAAGCGGAGGCCCTGGTATCTGGGATTTATTTATCTTCTATAATTGAAACTTTGTAGCCTTGAGCAGAGGCCAGGGCCAGCCAGGAAGCTTGGCTTCCTCCATTGCCAGGGGCAAACCCAGCCTCCTTCTCTCTCCAGCTCTGTGGCCACAGCCATTTTTTGTTGGGATTTATTTATTTTCTATAATTGAAACTTCGTAGCCTTGAGTGGAGGCCAGGGCCGGCCAGAGTGGGTGGGAAGCTTGGCTTCCTCCATTGCTGGGGAAACCCAAGCCGCCTCCTCGCTCCGTGGCTGCAGCCATCTTGGTTGGGTTAATTTGCATACTTACTCCTAATTGGCTTGTGTGCGTGACTTGTGGGTGTAGTCAATTTGCATGTTTCTCTTAGTGTAGATTATGTTTTACTTATCTATTCATCAATTGATGCAAATTTGTGTTGTTTTCTCCTTCTGACTATTAGGAGATTAATGTTGCTGTAAGCATTTGTGTACCAGTTTCACTCTTACACAGATGTAATAGAGATCTGTGGGAAATTATCCTAGTTAAGATGTCAGAAATGTTTTATTTTTTCTTTTTAAAAAATTAATTAATTTTTAAATTAACAGCTTATGTACAATATTATGTTAGTTTCAGGTGTAGAGCCCTGTGATTACACATTTATATAACTTAAGAAGAGATTACCCCATAAATCTTGTACCCATCTGACACCATACATACTTATTATAATATTATTGACTATATTTTCTATGCTGTACTTTTCATCCCCATGACTGTTCTGTAACTACCAATTTGTACTTCTAAATCCCTTCACCTTTTTCACCCATCCCTTCAACACTCTCCCCTGTGGCAGTCATCAAAATGTTCTCTCTATGAGTCTCTTTCTGTTGGGCTGGGTTGTTTATTTTGTTTTTAGATTCCACATATAAGTGCAGTCATCTGGAATTTGTCTTTATCTGTCTGAATTATTTTACTTAGCATAATACCCTCTGGGTCCATTCATGTTGTTGAAGATGGCAAGATTTCCTTCTCTTTTATAACTGTCATATTTCATTATATAATGCACCATTTCTTATTCATTGATCTATTGTTGTAAACTTAGGGTGCTTCCATATCTGGGCTATTATCAAGGCTACAATGAGCATATGGATGTGTATGTATTTTTGAATTAGTGGTTTGAGTTTATTTGGATAAATACCCAGAAGTTGAGTTGCTGGATGAGAAACATTTTAGTTTGCCATCGTTTAAATGCTGGTTGACCTTTCAGAACACAAAACTGTGCATTTACTTTTAAGGAGTAGATAAAAAAAGTTTAGAAGACTGATTTTAGTTCTAGTTATAGAGCTGGAACTTTTCAACTGGTTCCATTCTCAGGTGTTACTAAATTTCTTCCCTCATACACATCACTATCCGAAACATGGTTCTCATGCTCTTATCATTTTGTCTTGTCCAAGGGATAGGACCTTCTCCTATCAGACACTGTGGTAGTGATTCTTTAGGAGCAGGGAGGGGCAGTAAGTAGAGGAAATAAACATACAGACATACTTCACTGGTACCATCATGGGTCCCAGTGATTGTAGAAGATCAGAGAAGACTTTCTACTTCACAGATGTGGTCACATTCAAATCTGAATTTTTAAAAACTGAATGAGAACCTAGATTTTTTTGTCACAATATAAAATAGTTTAAATTTTTGCTCACCAATTTTTTTGTTACCATCATAAGCACTAGTTTTAAGTGCTCAGTGTATTTTATGTTTTTAAAATACCACCCCTTCCATCTTTTTATTAGAGAAATGAAATAAATCATGTTTCCAAAACAAACTACCTGACCTGGTCAGTTGCACAGAATTAAAAAAGATTCTATGAATTTCTATTATTGAAACTTTTTCTGAGTTTTTATATTTATTTTTGGGCTAATATTTTCATACTTTTATCCAACTATTGCACAGAAAACTTGGATATTAATGGAGTGTAATATGTGGAGCTTAATGTGGAAAGATGAGGTTCTTAGTGTGCAAACCATATATTTTACTGGAGTTTAAAATGTCAGTCCTAGTGTTAAAATTAATGTTTTTTTCATAAGTTTTCTCAGAATATTTTTACTACAAAAATGACATTTTAAGTTCTAAGTTAGTGTTTAAAGTTAAACACTAATTATTGCCTTACTTATAGATGTTATTAGAATTGCTTACTTCATTATGTTAAAAGCTCTAGAATTTGGAAGAAACTCTTAAAGTTGATTAATTCATTGCTCAGAGACACAGTAGTTAATGAAATGATTGTTAACACAATTTTCTCTAGAAGTATTCTGACTTCGGTATGATAATTATTCACATCATTACACTGAGAAAAATTTAGATGTAAATAAGCACAAATCCATCTTTCATAAATCAGAAAGCCATAAATATCAGCATTTATTTATGATGCAATACATCCTTACTTTGCTTTCATGATTAGTACTATATAATACAATAATGGAATACTATAATTAATGATATTTATATATTCTGACACCCAGTGTATCAAGGTTAAAACTTATTTTTACATAGATATCAAGGGTCTAATAAATTGAATTAAAAACTTGTTTGTCACTCCATATACACACCACTTAGTGCTTTCATAGAGCGTTCAGTTGTGATGATTGCATTGGGATGAATGTTTTGTCATGGAAATGCTCTTTGACATTTGAGCATTTAACTAAGTTGACTGTCTTGGACCCTAGTTCTATAGTGAGAGGGTCTATTGTTCATAATGGAGGGGGAAATAAAATTGCACGGAAATTTTGAATGAGTCTTACAAAAGGGCTGCTTCCAAAGATGGAACGGTATTTTTAAAAATACGGTTCTTGATGGCAAGAAGAAAATGAAAGCCTTTCAAGCAAAGCCATGTGTTAATTACCGAGCTGTGGGTCCTCCAGGGTAGGCTAGTGTAGGGAGAGGATCTGTAGATTGGGCCTTTGTCTGGTAGAGAGATGGCTGGGAGTCACTGGTTAGTGGGATGTCGGAGTTTGTATTGGAAGGTTTAGTCCGAACAGATCATGTCAATCTAGAGCTAACATAGCCATAGCTAGAGAGAATGATCTGTTGGGAAAGGTGGGGCCACAGATTCCTCCAGAAGAATATGAAAGATGAATTTCTGCAGATGTGGACATATTCCCGGTGAGAAGAGAAATGAGCTATATAGTAACCTCAACAGCTTAATTTGCTTCCATAATTATACTTCTAAATGGGAAGGCAAAAAAAAAATTCAACTTTTAGATTTAGATGTCTTAGGGATGATTCTCAGAGGGCTAAAAAAATATCATAAAATGCATAATTATGGTTTGTGGAAACATGTTTTTCCAAAACATTTTGTCTGGGCAATTTTAAAAATGATGATGAGTGGAAACCACAGAGTCGTATTTGCCTCCTCCTCCCTGCCCCCCCACCCCCCAGGAAGCACTGCCCCCTCCTCCTCTGCACACTGGCATCTCCAGACGTCCTGGGACAGGCCAAGCCCCTCCCCAGCAATCCCGGTCTGGCTGCACAACCAAGCTGGACACTCCTCCTCTCACCTCTCCTTCCTGTCTGGAGGGGGCACCCCACCATTCTCTGAAGGCAGAGCCTATCCCTGTCCATCTGGGATTTATTTTCACCTATGGTGTAGAAGGTGTAAAGAGCTCCCTCCCCCCAATCGTCAATTTTAGGAGCCCCATTTATTGAACATCGTTCATTCTTGTTATGTGATGATGGAGGGGAGTTGTACTGGCTTATCAACAACATGGATCTTGTTAATACTGAGATGGTTTTGGATTGAGGTTGGTTTTGATAATCAGGAAGCCTGAAATCTTGCCCATTCTGTTCCATATATATTACCCTTTTATTTAGAGTAGTTTTTTTTCCCTTGAGGTATTATTTTCCATTTATTTGCATGTATATTCTTGTGCCAAAACTGTGCTGTTTTATTTATAGTAGGCAGGCATGTAGCACATTCTAATACCTGATATGGCTAGTCTGACCTTTCCTTCATTGTTCTCTAATGTCTTTTAACTATTTTTATCTGTTTGAATACTTTGCTTTTTAAGGTCTGAATAAAGCTTGCCCTCCCCCAAGTGAATGTTGGCATAGACCAGTGGTCGGCAAACTGCGGCTCACGAGCCACATGCGGCTCGGGAGCCGCGATTTGCCGCTCTGTTGACTAATGAGTTTGCCGACCACTGGCATCAGGGGTCCTCAGACTTTTTAAACAGGGGGCCAGTTCACTGTCCCTCAGACCGTTGGAGGGCCGGATTATAGTTTAAAAAAAGAACTATGAACAAATTCCTATGCACACTGCGGGCCTGGGACGAGTCGGCTGCTAAGCAGGACAGGCAGCGGCACCCGGCAGGCTGGATAAATGTCCTCGGCGGGCCGCATGTGGCCCGCGGGCCGTAGTTTGAGGACCCCTGGATAGACTATTTAGAAAATTCCTCTTGAAATAGAAATTTGGCCATTGCTTGCAAACTATCAATAGTTAATTTGGGGTATCATGAAATTGATTGAAGGGATGGCCTTTATGAAATAACCAGCCAACTGTAACTCTGTTAAAGGGTTTATATGTACCTTCTTGAATTACACTTAGAAATAGAATTGATTCAACTCACCAGTGTAATTTATTCTTTTCTGTTTATGAGAACAGATATACGAATCTGCTGTTTTCTACATCAGTTAAGTATCAACCACCTCCCATGAGCTCATAATATGATTCAAAGATTGCAAAAGCATGTAAAATGGAGAGAAAATCTTTCATAGCAACCACAACCTTGCTTCAGTTTACTGATTTCTTTGCATCCTGCTGGCTTTCACAAACAATTTCAGGTTGCTTACAATAAAATGTCACTTTTCATAAGAGCAAAACAATGAGTATAGGAAGGAAGAAGAAAACTGGGAAAGGAGAGAAGGTGAGGTTGTATATCAAGAATTTTTGGCTGGGCAAAGGTCCTGTGAAGTGAGTTAGCTAACTTCACAGCTCATCAGGAAGGCCAACTGGTAGACCAATCTAAGAACAGTGTTTGTGTTGACTTGTTCAGTTAGTCAGGAAATAATTATTGAGTACCTACTATATGCCTGGCACTCGTTTAGGCACTGGAAATACAGTAGTGAACAAATAAGACACAAATCTCTGCCTTTATAGAGCTTACATTTTAGTGAAGGAGCACCAGTAAACAAAACATACCATCTATCAACCAAAGGACTTGTATGCATGGATATAAGCATAACCAATGGACACAGACATGAGGGGTGGGGTGAGGGCGTCCGTGAACATGAGTGGGGTGGGGAGGGCAATGGGTGGATAAGGACACATATGTAATACCTTAATCAATAAAGAAAAAAAATTAAAAAAACATACCATCTATGTGGTATGTGATATAGCAAAAATTGTTAAGAAGAAAAAGAAAGAAAGCATAGAAGGGAGATAGGAAATGTAGGGCAGAAGTTTATGTTTTTGTTGGAGTGGTCTCTTTGAGAAATTGACTTTGGAAAAATGTCCAGAAGGCCATGAGGACGGTTGAGATGTCAGGGGAAAAGAGGTGCTGGCAGAGGGAGCAGCTTGTGCAAAGGCCCTGGTGTGCTTGGAGGAAGGAGGGAGTGAAGGAAAAGGGACTGGGGAGACCAAGTGAGTGGAGAGTGGTAGGAGGTGGCCCTGCATCTCCAAGACCATCCCAGATGTCTCAAGGCCCTTCAGATGAGAAGGAGCAGGGCCACAAATAAAACCAAAGAAAACAGCCTTGACACAGTTTCTAATTTTTATTCAGTTGCACATCAGGTTTTTTATGAACTCAGAGTTCCCGACACCTTGAAGATTGAGGAGAAGAAATGGTGTATCCTGGTGCAAGTTTACAGTTACTTTTCTGTTTATTTTGATGTAGGCCATTTTGAAATTTTAGCAAACATTTTAGGATGTACTTCTAAATATGGTACATCACTCTTTATTTAGGAAGCAAATAGGAAAAGACCTGTCTGATCCACCTGGCATTAGACAAATACTCATTAAGAAAGTATTGTGCTAAAATAAAAGCAGGTGAACCCTGTGGTTTGTAATCTTGTTTAAACAGTCAGGGTTGCAAATAATGATCCCTGATATATAATTTCCTGTCATTCACCTACCTGCCAATTTCCCCTTAAATGTATGGGTTCCTATAAAACTTACTGTGAAACTCGAGATGCTTGCAATAGTCAATTTCAGACTAATTTTATACTTTTTCCAGACAAAGGTGTTTTAAAATTATGCCACTGAAGTCCTGAAGTCATTTTCACATGGTCTTATTGTGTTGCTGGCTGTTTGTTAACTGCTTCAAGAAAATAGAGTGATGTTTATAAAATCGTGGTTTCATTTCTATTCCAGAAATCTAGCTGGGCAGTCATTTTATTGAGGTCTCTTCTGTGTATTTCTTAAAGGGGAAAACACCAGCTCACTTTGCATTTTCGAGGTGATGGGGAAGAATACATAATGCATTTTCTTAGAAGCTGTCCTTCTTGCGAATAGGAGGAGGAAGTCTGCCATCTGCACGCTGATGCATATACAATCAAGCCTGTTTCCTCTGAAGTTGATGATTGGCGCCTAAGATGACTTGATTTTTCCATTTTAATGACATTTGTGATTTTTTCCCCTTTGTTTATGAAAAGGGGAGTTGGGGTAAGTGTTATGAATGTCAGGTCTCTGGTTGATGAATTGTGCCTCACTCCAGGGGACGTTACTTCCTTCGGCTCTCAGGGGAGTGGGGTAGGAAGATGCCCAACAGTGCCAGCTGTGTGGCTGGCAGGCAGCTGGACCACATAGGCGCCTCTTTGGCAGAGTCAACAGTTGGGCCAGAAAGGCTGTGACTCAGCGATGAGTGTAAACATTTGTTTTTCTTGAATAATTGGGAGCAGAGCGTCTGGTCCCTGGTTATTAGCTGATTATAAAAGTGAAGAGAAGGAAAGCTGCAGCTTGTGAAGAGAAGACAGTGCTGTTAAAAGTGTGTAATACAGGGCTTTAAGGGAAGCCGCTTTTGTTCAGAATATCAAATGAAGCCAAGCCAGGTGCTTGGTGAGTTCTCTGAAGCTGAGCAGAGGGACCAGTGGAGATGAGAGAGTGGAAGGTTGCTTGGTACCCTTGGCCACTGCTTGGAGTAAGCAAGGTGTTGTTCCCCGGCCACAGTGGCTCAGTGGTTGAGAATTGACCTCTGAACCAGGAGTTCACAGTTTGTTTCCCAGTCAGGACATATGCCTGGGTTGTGGGCTCCATCCCCAGGAGGGGGCGTGCAGGAGGCAGCCGATCAGTGATTCTCTCTCATCATTGATGTTTCTATCTTTCTGAAAGCAATAAAAAAATATATGCAAAGTGTTGTTTGGTGAGATCCTTCACAGTCACCACGATTGGTATATGAACGAATAAATGTGACCCAGAGTTTTAGAGAAAGAGAGTAATAGCAAGAACCAAGGGAAGAATTACCACCTATATTATTTGCTTATATTTATGTCTCTTCCACGAGACTATGGATGCCCTGAGGGTGATGTTTATGCTTATTTATTTTGTATCACTCCTGTTTATTGAAATGAACTAAAGGGTGGGATGAGTTTCTCTTTTTAATGTCATTTTTTTAACCTCTTCAGTTTGAGGGTAACTTGTTATTCATGTATATTATAAGAAGTCCACAGTGTGTAACATCACTTTTCTTCCTTTTAAACATATGGAATTTAATGAATAAGGATTATACAAGAAAGAGCGTAGGGTTATCTTCATATAAATGCAGAAGAAATCATTGATTCATGGTCCATTGGTTTGTCCATCCATCTATCCACCCATCCATCAGATATGTACTACCTGTTATGTATCAGGTGCTGGGGATGCAAAGCACAACATAATCAGTGGCTTAAGAAAGAACTCACAGACTTCTGTATTTGAAATAAAAAGAACAAGAGAATAATTATCCACCTAAATTGTCTCCAAAGGATTTGTATTAGGAAGAGTTGCAAGGAGCGTTAAGAATGGTTCTTAAGAAACTGAGCTCAGAGATAATACTGTGTGATCAGCTTAGAATGTATTAACTGATAGTAGCTTGAATTAACAAAATAAATTCAGTTACATATTCAGATATAACATTCTAAAGCTTTTTACTTAAGATACATTTTTCTGATAATTTACCCAAAGAAATTCTATTTGTGTTTTATATTAATACTAGAGGCCCGGTGCACAGATCAGTGCACTAGTGGGGTCCCTCGGCCTGGCCTGCAGACATCCCCCGAGGGGTCCCGGATTGCGAGAGGGTGCAGGCCAGGCCGAGGGACCCCAGCAGTACACAATCTGAGCCGGGGAGGAACCGCAGGAGGTTGGTTGGCCGGGGAGGGACCACGGGAGGGCTCCAGGGCATGTCCGGCCCATCTCGCCCATTCTTGATTTGCCAGACCCCAGCAGCAAGCTACAACCTACCAGTCGGAGCATCTGCACCCTGGTGGTCAGTGCGTGTCATAGCAACTGGTCGAATGGTTGAACGATTGGACACTTAGCATATTAGGCTTTTATTATAAAAGATTAATGACTTATTAGGACAGGTAATATATTGTCTCTCTGAAAACTTCTAATGGAAATTATCTCAGCCCTGGTAGCATACTTAAAAGTGTCACCTGGATATGCCAAGGTTGCAAGTTTGATCCCTAGTCAGGGCACATACATGAATCAACCAATGAATGCATGAATAAGTGGAACAACAAGTCAATCTTCCTCTCTTTCTCTGTCCCTTCTCTTTCTAAAATCAACAAATAAATTAAAAAAGAAATGATCTCAAATGGAATTAATGTATATTTTGTCAAATTGTTTTTTCTTCCAAGGACCTCTAGAAACACCAGTCTCCAAGGCAGTTTATTTTAAAACAGAGTTATAGATAAAATTGCAAAGAACAGAGGAATATCTAACTGGTATAGTTTTCTAACCTTTTAAAATACCCAGCACATTGTGAATGTGCTGAGAAATTCTCTTAAATGACCCCAGTAGATTCATTGACTAAGAGGAGATAATTTTCTTTTTTAATCATTCCACTTTTGTTGGCATAGTGTAGCTGTATTATGTGATTTGCTGTATAAATCACTAGCTCTCTGATTTGTAAGAATGAGTTTTTAAAATGATCTTGCTATATAGATTCATAGTCACCATAGGCTATTGAAAAGGCTGCCTCCAAATGTTATGGATGGACATATTCAACTCACATGTGCCGTGGTGCTCAGAGGCCATTATCTTCACTAGCTTACTCCTAGGGCTCTAGATGGGATTAAAAGTGATTCTGTGTAGGTGGGCATGAGGGGTTTATAGCATTAGTTTTCCGCTTTCTGTGTGTGCATAAATGTTATGTATACATATTTAATGTATACATATGTACACACTCATTTATATATATTTTACTTGTATATTTTGTGTGTGTATATATGCATACCTATACGTGTTTTGTGTATATATACTACATATATATATACACATACATATATATGATCATTTGAGGTCTAAATAAAATGTTATCTCATATAATATCTGAATTTCTTTATGTTTAGAAATATTAGCAAATGACATCAGTTTATATCTTCCTTGGATTTTATGACAACCTCTTTGCGGTGAACACGAAATTTGTTGCATCATTAGACATTTTCCAGTGTCTGATTAAAAAAGGCAGTTTATTTGTTATCTTAGATTGTCAAATTGTATTTAATATAATTAAATTTATCTATGAAATCATGTGGATAGAAGAGCACCCATTCTTCATTGATTGTAGAAGTAGAGAGTGAATAATAAATTTAAAATCACACTGTAGAAGAAGCCAGATGAGACCCTGGGTCAGACAGAATGAATTTCTATTTGTCTTGCTCTCAAACACACTGTTATATGTTGGAAATCTATTGGGCAAATTAATCAGATTCCCTCTGTAAGCTTTTCATAACAAGACAGTACATTCAGTTGCATGTCTCTTCACCATATATCAGATGTGCATAAAATACAGTGATTCAGGTCAGAAGCAGATCAGTTTGGACGCTTTTGTTCCTTTGAGTCCTTGAGGGTGGAGAAGAGGTAGGTGTGATAGAAGTTAGCTCCGGGTGCCCTGACAGTTATCATTATTTTATTTGGTACATATTTCTGGAGACGCAATTGATATCACAAATTAGATGACTAAATAATTCATTTTTAATGGTTTGAAACTGTGCAGCAAAACAGATTTCAGCCATGCCTGGGTGTACTTTAGAATATGACTATGTACACAGTTAACACATTTCCCCAAAACTCTGCCTGATACTTAAAGGCTCTTTTATGGATTCTACAAAGAGAAAAATGCCTGCATTTGGGAGTAGTACACATGTTTAAAAATATGGATGCCTGAATTTATTTTATAAGAGTGTCAAAGTCAGATTTTTTATTCCCCTCTTACCCTAAGTTCTTGTTATTCTTTTTTGACTTGTGTGTTTGTGTTTTTAGGAAAAACTTTAAGATGTGACTACTTGGGGCATGGATTTTTCAACTATTGTTTATTATCCAGCATCAGACATTTCTGCCCTCTCATATCACTGGTCTGTAAGAAAACTTAAATGGAGCCTGCTTGTCTGCAAACTTGATCAAATGTCACTTTAATCCCTGTGCACTTCTGGTAAACTGAGCTATTCATGAAATGCTTAGTTCACTTGTTTGAGACAAATATTTTCATTACATACTTGGTAGAGGTGGCTCTATTTGGGTGTCTTCCAGACTTTTATAGACTGGTGGGATTAACAGGTACATACTTTCCGTTTGTTAGGAGAATGTAGAACTGGCAGTGCTCAGCTACGCTCTAGGATACCCGTGCACTGCTGCTCTCACTGGTCAAACTGCATATTTTTTGCTAATTGTACTTGTGTTTCTAATAATATAATACAATTAAATGGAAAAATATAAGTGCATGAAGAAAGAACGGTTGTATCTATGACAAGTAAGTTAAATGTGTTGGAAAGATGTAGAACATGCCTTTTGGGTTTTTTTCTGGAGGAGAAACAGCTCTAAAGATTGTGCAAATTTAGAAGACGTTATCCCAGGTGTCTTTAATCTTCCCCTGATGAAACTCAACGCTAGGATTTGTAGATGATGCTTTATGATTATGGCTAATGTGGGGGGAAAGACTGAATTCCTAATTGTCTTCAAAGGAAAATCATGCACTCTATTTCAAAAGATATTTGAGTGAATGTCCATTTATAAGAATTAAGTTAAATAAATTGTTTAAGGCATATATTATACTTTTTTTGGTTAATCACTACTTTAAATAACATTTTGCTTTGTGCATTTAAGTAGTGACATCCATTATGGTAGATTATTCCTTTATATCCTACATTCATTTACCTGTATCTGTTTGTGCAGTGAGATTATATTTGAGCCTTATTCATTTTTTTAATTTTTAATAGTTCAGTTACAGTCCCAAATATTAAAGTTTACATTTTAATTGTCTAGTAATAAAATATCTAGAAAACAGTAATAACATAAAAATCCTTTGGGGAGAATGTATAAATATGTAAGAGAAGGCTTTTCTTTTATGGTAGAAGCCAGACAAAACTTTTTAAAACTTTTTATTTGGAAATAATTTAAACTTAAATAACAGATGTAAGAGTACTACAGAGAACATTAAAATATCTTTAACCCTTTGTCCTATCTTTCTGTCATCTATCTAATATGTGTAGATATACATACAGATATACGCGTAATCTCTCTCTTACATACACACCAACACATACACAACGTTTTTCTGAACTATTTGAGAGTAAGTTGCATATAAGATAACATATATTTCCTAAGAATAAAGATATTCTCTTACATTCCCCTAGTTCAGTTATTAACTTCAGTTTATTTTGCATCAATACAATATTTTTAATCTAATCTATGGTCTGTTTTGTCATTTGATCCATTAACATATTTTTATGGATTTTTTTCTCTCCAGTGAAAAACCAAGCCTAGGATCACACATCATGTTTAGTTGTCATGTCTTTTTAGTCTCTTAATCTGAAACAGTTCTTCAGACTTCGATATTTTATGGCATCTACATTTTTATGCCATTAAAAATGTAGACTTGTTTTTTGTTTTTGTTTTGTTTTATGGACTGTCCCTCACGTGGCGACTGTGTGTGATGTTTCCTCTCGTTTAGATCCAGGTTATGTGTTCCCTGCCAGAAAATTTCATAACTGATGCTGAGTCTTCAGATCTCACATCTGGAGGCACATGACATCCATCTGCTCCTCAGTTTTGGTGTTAATTTTGATCATCCAGACAAGGTGTTAGATGATTTCTGTATACTACCCCCCCCCCCATTTTATTAATAGGCAATATGTGGGGAGAAATTTTATTTCAATGCAGATATCTTGTTCCTCATCAAATTACTCCCCCTCCCCCAGATTTAGCATCCATCAATTATTTTTTTGTGGTGGTTCAAAATGATGATTTCCCCCTCCACATTCTGCCCCTTTCCTCTTTTATTTCTTTACCCATTTTATTGATGTGAGCTCAGAGATTCTCATTTCCCCCCTCTACACATACACACACAATGGTTTGTAATTCACTCCTGGTTTTAAAATTATTTTGTTGCTCAGATGGAGCCTCTTCAAGCTGGCTCCTATGTCGTTGTGACATAACTAGATGTTAAGGCTTCTCATATGACTTCTGCTCCAGCATTTCCCCAAGTAGCTCTGATTCTTTTGAGTGGGGAATGACATTAGAAATTAAATTCTGTGTAGGTATGTCCACAGCTTCTGGGCAATCTGCTTTTATGCCCTTTGAGTAGACAGAGCCAGAAAGTGTGTGTGTGTGTGTGTATAAATAAATATATATACTCACATTCATATATACATTGAAATATCCATTATGTATATACAAGTACATGTATATATGTTCATACATGCACACATACATATTTTAGAAATTGTGAGTCCACACAAAATCGTAATTTTAACCCATCCCCATAAAAAAATTCTCCATTTAACCTCTTCCCTTCCCCCCCAAATATTCAGTTCTGAGTGTTTCTCCTATTCTTCTTTCTCTTGCCACTAAAAGTCTATTAATTTCTGCTTCTGTTTTTTCTATTTTACTCCATTATCCTTCCATCTACTTGTTTGGAGATACATTTCATTGTATCTGATAACTAGAGATCTGCTGTTGCATCAAGAATGTCTTTTAAAGCCAATGAAAACGGCCCGGCTGGCGTGGCTCAGTGCTTGAGTGTCAGTCTATGAACCAGGGGATCATGGTTCAGTTCCCAGTCAGGGCACTCAGTGTGGGGCATGCAGGAGGCAGCCAGACAATGATTCTCTCTCATTATTCGTGTTTCTATCTCTCTCTCCTTTACTCTGTGAAGTCAATAAAACATATTAAAAAACTAAAACCAATAAAAACTAATTTTCAATATATACTTAGGCCTACCAGTATATCTTGATGATGATATTACATTTATTTGTCTTTCTTTTTCTATATCAGTACCTCTCTTTTAATTATCTAAGCACTCTTTGGCCTTCCATTAAACACTAGAATATTTTTTTCAAAATGGAAAACATTTCCTTTCGAAATTTTGATTGGTATGGCATTGAACATAGAAATGAAATTAGGAAGAATTGAAGTCTTTCTGTTAAAAAACAAGTTATATCTTAAATATTTATTTCTTCTTTGTTTCTTATTTATATTTTCCTGTTTTCCTCATATAGCTACTGTAGAATTCTTATTAATATTTACTCCCTGATATTTTTCTTGATATTTTGACTGTACTTTTCATTAAACTCCATTTTCTGTTTGTTTTAATATTGGCACATAAGAAAGCTGTTTTAGTTTATATGTTCATTTTAATAAACAGAGTAGCATAGTGTGTGTCTTTGGGTAAGTTACTTGCTCCAACTCTCTAATCTTTAAAATAAGATAATAGTAACTGTCTCATAGGGGTTATTTAGTTTAAATGAGACATTTTAAAAAGAATTATTACATAGTTCTTAACAAACAATTGCTGTGATTATGATTTTAGTCTTAGACAGGTTTCTCTACTGCATTTTCTTATTGTTTCTAGTGTTTTTTTCCCCCCAGTTGATTTTCCATAATTTCCAAATAATCAGTCATTCACCTCTAAATAAATATTTTCCCTTCTTTTTCTAATTAGGTAAGACTTCAAAGTGTCTTTCTATGAAGCAGTTTAATTCAGGGGAAAGGTGCCCTGGTCATGACCATTTTCAGCTGCCTTCAACTTATTGGTCAAAATGTCAACCATCTCCTAGTGAATGAATTTGGGGAATTAACTTGTGAAAAAGAATCATATAGTATGGTTTTGTTTACTTCTTGAGAAGCTTCTGAAGATATGATATGTAAGAAAGGTGTGCTGTCCAGAATGGCATTGTTAGAATCTGAAGTCAACATTATCTTTTTAAAAGGGAAGGACTTTATGTTGTTCCCCAGTGTATCCCATCTCCCTGCAATAAATGCTGGTAAACATGGTCAACTAAATGGATTCACCAAAAATTATTAAACACAGTGCATAAGATAATATTAAAGTATTCCTTTATTATTTTCTAAAGTAAGATGTTATAGGGAATATGATAAATTGAAATTGCTAGTAGTGGCCATGGATCTTGAGATAGAGATTTGTTGAGGGAGTCGGGGCATAGTATTATCTCTAATTAAAATCTTCAATGTGTTAAACACTCTGTTGTGCTGAAAGTGCATTGTAAGTGAGTAATACAGTTCCATTATATTGTATGAACAAGAGAAAATGAAAACCTCTAAGCAAATATCAGTTTGTTCCTGAACTGAAGACCAGGTAGGAAGAAAGACTCAAAACCCATTCATCAGGGCTGCCTCTAATGAGTGAATGTCTGATCTAATCCTGAGTGAATTTTATTTCAGTGTAGCAGCTGTGACTTATGCGGTTTAGAAAAGTTAACTTGCAATTAGATCAAACCATCCATGTCAGGGCAGAAGGGATAATTATTCACAAAGGGATTTCATGATTTCTTAACTCATGATCTGGGTGGGCTGCAAACCCCATGTAAACACAAGAAGGAGGGAGATTTAAGGGATAGCTAGAGTAGTGAAATGTGTTCTCTCTCTCTCTCTTCTTCTTCAAGCCTAAAAAATCATCTTCACCATGGGTCTGTTACATTAATCAACCAGTGTTAAGGGTTTGTTCATGGGTAGTCTGAAAGTCAGGCTGCGGACATTTGGGGTTGAGATGGCCTTCCTTGAAATAAGAATTGTCACAAAAAAGGCTTTACTTAGGAGGAGGGATTTAAATTGAGTTCTGAAGAGGGTTTGGGTAGAAGGTAGAAAAGGGAGACTTTTGGGGCAAGGGTAAAAGATGGGAGCAGAGGCACTGAAAGTAGAAATAATAGTGAGGAATGAGGGCATGAACTGATTTAGAAACACAGTAATGACTAAACGTGTAATGGGATGGGGAAGCAATGTGCTGGGGTGTCTGATAACTAGGCAGTGTTTTACTTAAGCTACTTTGGGTGGAAACCCAACCCCCAAAGAAGGATTTAGGCAGTTATTTAACACACAGCATTTTACCTTTAAAACATAATTAACTCTTTCCAAAGGAATTTGAGAGGAAAGAGAAAGGCATTATTAGTCATGAAGAAACAGCTTGAATTACAAAAGCAATTTCTGAGATACTTGGATGAAACCTTTTGCTGATGATTGGACACAAACAGGAATGGTTGTTGTAGCCGAAAGCAATCACTGCCAAAGGACTGAAAAGACAGCCAATAAATATTTGATTTAAGTCGCCAGGTTTGACAACCGAGAAATGTGCTTTAGAATTATGATTCCTTTTTTCTCAATGCCACCTAAATCAGGACCAACAGTATTAGAATGACAAAGTATAAAGTTAAAAAGCTCCGGCCGGAAGGAAAGTGTTAGGGAGGAACTTCAAGAAACCCAGCTTGGATTGTGTTAGTCACAGAGCGGTCAGAATAGACATATCCAACACATTCCGATGACCCTTTCCTGCATCTAAAATGAACTGAAGAAAATTGTTGCTGCCTAGGCTGGGTGGCTCAGTTGGGTAGAGCATCATTCTGATACGTTACGGTTGTGGGTTCAATCTCCAGTCAGGGTGCAAACAAGAAGCAACCAATGAATGCACGAATAAGTGGGACAACAAATCGATGTTTCTCTCTCTCCCTTCCTCTCTCTCTAAAATCAATAAATTAAAAAGAATAATTAAAAAAGAAAACTATTGCATCACAGATTTCCTGTGGACATCCAGTATCTGGTTTAGATACCTGGGGTCATAGACCAGTGAGTATAGGTTTCTAATGGCAGTGAGTAATGACATTTAAGAAAATAAACAAGAAATGGAAATATAAATCAAAATAGCATGTCATTTTTGTGATCATTTTACAAAACTTAACAACCTGAAGACTTAATCTTTTTCACGTAAGTTGCAATCAGCTTTTCCTGTCAGTACTATTAAGCCACTTAATTAAAAATCTGCTTACTAATTTATGTTTTATAAAAAATTGTTTACATAGGACATGGAAATCCTATATAATAAAAGGCTAATATGCAAATCAACCAAACAGTGGAACGACTGGTCACTATGACGTGCACTGACCCCCAGGGGGCAGATGCTCAATGTAGGAGCTGCCCCCTGGTGGTCAGTGTGCTCCCACAGGGGGAGTGCCACTCAGCCAGAAGCTGGGCTCACAGCTGGCGAGTGCAGCGGCAGTGGCGGGAGCCTCTCCACCTCTGCAGCAGTGCTAAGGATGTCCCACTGACGGCTTAGGCCCACTTCCCCTAGGGAGCAGGCCTAAGCCCTCAATTGGACATTCCCCGAGGGCTCCCGGACAACGATAGGGTGCAGGCGGGCTGAGTGACCACTCCCCCCCTCCCCAGTGCATGAATTTCGTGCACTGGGCCTCTAGTGACATAATAATCATGCATGTTAAAACACCAAGTCAATAATTCATGGACAGTGACAGTTATAGCTATTAACAAAAAACCTTTGGCCAACAAGATTCTTGCAAAAGTAAACTAGAAAACACAATACGGTGTAAATTAACATGATATACCGAAAATGTGTTATTGTAATAAAAGCTGTCATACAAAGTGACCTAGTGGGAGAGTGTCCCAAGACATGGGATTTCTAAGATAGCAGGCTTTAAAATCAACATTGATGCAAAGGGTGCTGATTTTAGACACTTCCGAATAGCATTCGTGTGTAGAAACAATGTTTATGTTGTGATTATGTGTGGCCACCAACCCGTATGCCATAATGAATTTGCAGAGTCCTTCCCTCTCTCCTTCCCTTTTTTCCTTCCTTCATCCCTGTCTCCTTTCCTCCATCCCACCCACCAAAATGACTGTGCACACAAAAATGTACCTGACATTGTGTTCAGGGTTGCAGCCATAAATACACAAGACAGAGGAGTCTCTTGCCCTCTCATCGTGTTCACCTTTGTGAAGCTTGAGTTCTGCTCTCACATCCTTCTACCCTCAGTGCCACCTCCCCCCCCCCCCCCCCCATTTTCAGACAAGGTTAAGCCTGCAGTTACAATACAGTGCTAATATGAATATTGGATTCATTTGTAGCATTACCTTTTTTAAAAAAATCTTAATTGTTGAGATTATTACAGATGTCTCCCTGTATTTCCCCCATTGCCCCCCTTCACCCGGTTCCCGCCCCCCCCCCCCCCAGGCCTTCGCCACCCTATTGCCTGTGTCCATAGGTAATGCATATATGCATATAAGGTCTTTGTTTAATCTCTTCCCGCCCACCCCCATACCCTTCCCTCTGAGAATCGTCAGTCTGTTCCATTTCCATGCCTCTGATTCTATCTTATTCATCAGTTTATTCTGTTCATTATCTTTTTTATTGGTTTATTTTGATTTTTAGATTCAATTGTTGATAGGTATGTATTTGTTGCCATTTTGTTCATAGTTTTAATCTTCTCCTTTGTTGCCATTTTGTTGTTCATATTTTTAACCTTTTTCTCCTCCTCCTCCTTCTCCTCCCCCTCCCCCCTTAAAGGGACTTGTGATTACTTTCAGGAGCCATAGAAGATGATGGTGCTGGCTTTAAGACTAATTTAACATCAAATTTATGGTTTATAAAAATTTGTACTGTACAGATTAGACACTGCCTTTATTTTTATTATCCTAGGGATCAGTTGTTGTGTTGAATATGAACTAAATGGCTGTTTAGGGAGATTGGGTGTGGGTAGAGAATATCTTTAAGTTGTTGAGCAAGAGTTACAGAGAATGAAAGAGTGGGAGGGTATGCAGGAATGAAAATAAATGATTAAGTGAGCTGTGGTCTCTGAGTCCTTGGTCTCTCTTGAATTAGAGAAATACTCTAGGCACTTTCCTAATTCAGATCTTTCCATACTGGCCCCCAGGGGGAACTGTTAACCCAACATAGTTTAGTTGCTGACTAGAAAGAAGTCTTCCTTAGGGAAGACTAGCAAATTAATGGTTTTTGGGGACAGACTAGTCTTATAGATTCAGTATTCATAAATTGAGTTTTCATAACTTAGGAAATTTTTACCTCAAAATAGTATTCCCACCCCTTTTACTGAATTTATTGTGGTGACACTGGTTAACAAAATTGTACAGGTTGCATGTGCACAACTCCACAACACATCTCTGTACACTATACCGAAGTCATGTCTCTGTTCGTCACCATTTTATTATCCTCATACCCCCCCACTTCCCCCCCCCCCCCAAACTCAATATTGGAAAACCTATGAAATTTGCTCCAATTTCTTTCAAGACCTGAAATACACCTTGTCTATGTTTGGATCCCTCCCCAGGTAGATTCTAGATACTTAATCATTGCTGAATGGATGGAAGAATTTGAAAGTTCCTAATAAATTGCACATTACTTGGAAATCATTCTTTGATGATCCAATAAGAAGAGACACTTTTGATCTTTTTTGAGAAGATTTTTATAGAATTTCAGAATTTGTGATTGATATAAGAGACTTTATGTAGTCTTAACTGCTTTACTGATGCTCGAAGCTACATTTTTAGTCTTTATTTAAAATTTCTAAAGTTGATGTGCTTTTTTGTTTTATGGATACATATGAAACTGCATTAGAAAAATCTGATCATTTGTCCTAAGTATCTTAATTTTTAATAAAGTGATGTACCACAAAATCCAGGGCCCACATCTTTAGACTGTAAGCCCTCTGAGGCAGCAGTCGCCAATCTCCCAAGGTTTCCTTAAACCAGTGGTCTCCAGCCTTTCGGACCTCACGGAGCAGCAGCGGGCTGTGACTGCTGCTCTGAGGCACACCTCGCCCTATGTTTAATGCTCTGAAAGGTATGCAAGGTGGAATTGCTAGCCATTCTAAGGAGCAGATAGTGTGGCACTTAAGTGTGTGGGCTCTGGAGCCAGACCGCCTGGCTCTAGAATAGGGTGTGCTCCAATTTATATTTTAGCTCTACTAGGGTTCCCATTAAGTGGGTTATTTTTTGTCAGTGCTCTAGTTTCCCCATCTGTAAAATGGGAATAACAATAGTACCTACCTATCTCAAAGGATTGCTGTACAGATAAAACAATGGCAACTCATGTAAAATGCTTAGAACTACCTAGTATTCTTATTATTTGTATTACCTTCCTTTGCTATGTCTGTAATTATCTGTAGAAGTTGCTTATTAAATGAATTGAATAAGGTACTACAACTTATTTTGTCTCAGGAGGAAATTTTTTTGGAAACACTAAATATTGCATTTATCGATATTCAGTATGGTAGTGTGGTTGCTCGCACAGTGAGCCAGATGGCGTTCTCTAGCCACAGAATAAACAGTCCTTTAGCTGAATGTCATTTTAGTAGCGTTCACATGCGTTACTTTAAAATGAAATTAACATGGAATTAAAAAATTGACAAATGGCAAGCGTATAGAATTTTTATTAGGTTGTAAGAGAACCATGTTTGCATCTAGGTATAATAAAGAGCATAAAAAAGATGCATTAAAATAAATATTTGTAAAGACTTATTTTGACAAAGATGACTTGAGAAAGTAAGCAAATAAAAAGCAAAACCATAAAAAGCTTGTAAGTTTATTTGTGATTTTCTATTTTATGTTTATTCTTGGTAATAATTACTTGAAAATAGTTTTTAAAAACTCTAATGTACCTTTCTAGTGGGTCACATGCAATTTGGTGATTGCAGCTAGGAATCACTTCTCAATATCTGCCAGCATGGGACTTAATTGGGAGGAGCGGCAGGTAATAAACACCGAGGTAAACTTTGTCTGGTGGTGACAAGTAAAGCAAGGGAGTATATAGGAAAGTTTGCAGTGTTAAGTAGGACAGTCAGAAGAGACTTCTCAGAAAATGTGACTTTTGAGTATATACTTGGAAGCCACGAGGGAGTGAGCCATGAAGCTGCATGGAGGAGTGTATTTTAGGTGGGGGAACCAAAATATGTTGTTTGGGTGGAACAGAGTGGACAAAGGGGAGAGTAGTAGGAATGAGGTAAAAAACATAAGCCACATTTTATAGGCCCTTGTAGGCTCCTGTCAGATTGAGTTACCCTAAATGAAATGGAAAACCATTGGATTTTTTTGAGCAGAGTAAGGTGATTTGGCTTCTATTTTAAAAGAATTGCTCTATCAGCTATCCTGAGACTAGACAGTAGTGAGCCGCAGGACACCAGGTGAGAGGATCCTGCAGTCCGTAAGGTGATGGTGGATCAGGTCACCAGCCAACGGGGGTGGCTGCTCTGAGGCAAGTGGTTGGAGTCCTGATTTTCTTTGAAGGTAGAGTTAACAGGGCTTGCTCACAGCTTGGATATCAAATTAGACTCCTTAAGTCTTTGGGCCTGAATTACTTGAATGATGTAATTAGCATGAACTGACATGGGCGAAGACTGTTGGAGGAGTCTATTTCAGGATTGTCGTGGGGCAGAAGGTCAGCAGTTTGGTTGCAGATGTGCTGAGTCCGAGGGGAAAGGTGTAGGTTTCTACATGTAATTCCATAGCAATGTGTATTATGCTTAAAGGTATACAGAGGAAAGGAAAATTAGCTATGGTGTGTTCCAATTTGAGAAATATATTCATTTTACATATGGAATTGCTTTAAAGATAAACTTGAGCCCGCACCCTGGGCATGTGCCCTGACTGGGGATTGAACCAGCACCCTCTGGGCGCACAGAATGAAGCCCAACCAACTGAGCCACACTGGCCAGGCCACCAGAGGCTCATTTTAGACCCCTAAAACCCACCCTCAAAATCCGTACTAGTGATCTTTTTAAAACTCAGATGTGACTGTGCCCCTCACTGCTAAGTCCCTTTCAGTGTTCCTCATAGCCTTCAGGGTGAAGATGGTTCTTCTCCTAGTTGCAGGAAGAGCTTCTCTCCTTAGGCTTAAGCCCAGGCAGTTATTTTTGGCTTTTACTGGCTACCATTCACAGTAAGAGAAAGGGACAAAGGCTGGGCTTCCTTGCTATACATCTTTGATCATGAAGTCAGCCACTGAGCACTCTTTTTTGCTACCTTGGTTCGTTTTATGAAGAAAAATAGTGATCTTGAGGCCTGCTACTCATGGTCATACAGCTCTGTAGTCCAATCAGTAAGTATTTATAGAATCCTGCCTGTGAATTTAACAAATGCGGCTGGACTTGTTCTTTCTGAATCTCAGTCTGATGCCCTTTTCATTGAAATAATTCCTGAGTTTACTGTGGGCTGTAAATGTTATTGCAATGTATTAGCAAGTAGAGTGTAGGTACTAGAAATTTTTATCTTCTTTTGATTCCACCAGCATTTCTATAAATCTGTTTTGACAGGAAATTGGTGAAGAAGGCTTGTAGTCAGAATTGGCTTTCGGTAGGATCTGGGTCTCCCTTGGGAGATCTCACCATCAGGCGGGGTTCCTACACGAATGGGGTTATTTTATATTTTCTTTGTTTCAGTTGTGTGAACTCTGCAGTTCATCTGACATCTTTGTAGACAAAAACCCAGGTTTCATTTTCTATCACATAGCATCGACTTGCATTTTTCATTATGTTTTGCATAGAGGTCACTGCACTGTTATGATGAGAAAGGAATGCTGCTTGAAATTCAAAGCATTGCTTCTGTCAAGTTAGAAAAAGTTCTCCCCGGAGACAAGAGTTTTTGCCAGCAGGGTTCTGTAGCTTGTGGGATGTACTAGGAAAAGGTGCATAAAAATGTGAAGCACGTGAATGAAAGAATAGATCCTTTAGCCTGTGTGTGAAATCCCAGACTTCCTTTTCATGCTCTCATAAGAAATATTTTAGGTTTTGTACATTTGTACAAATGGTTGCTCTGTGTATTCTTCCCAAAGGTATTAAAACTATGATGACTTCTGTAGAATGTAAATATTAACGTTGATGTCTAGAGGTCATTTTAAAAATTTTATACACCTGCACTCCTTCATAGTTAAATATTTATTGAACAGAAGTTGTGTAAGTTACATAAGCTGGTGGTGAGCCCCGGAGTAGACCCTAGTCTGTGATGCCTTCCTACACAGATGTGGAGAACACGGCCCAGGTTAGCACCCATTCTGTGAGTGCCCCCCTGGGACAGCATCTTCAGAGGTTTTCCCCTTCTCCCGGAACTCGAGTCTCTGTAATGAATAACTGGTGCATATGCCTTTTTTTTTTTTAATAGCTTTTTCTGTAACACCATACACTCAAGGTTGTGTTGTTGGGAACTGCCAGGAAAAGCTCATAAGGGAAGTGGATCGGGAGAGTACAAATTGGACTACTTTGTGCTACAAGGTAACTGCTGTGTTGCTCTGTGTCCCTAGAGTCAGGTTGGTGGCTGTCTCAGGAACACAGGAGAAGTGTATCTGCTTGATCATTGATTCTGGGTCCTCTGCTCTTTTTAGTCTTCTTAATGACTCCCTTTTGAGATCTTGCCTGACTTGGTATTAATTATAAACCTGCTTTCTGAGCAGAGGAGTTGTAGAAGCTGGCTCTGATAGCATACCATTGTTCATTTATCAGAATTGTTTTGCTTATAGCATAAAGATGCTAACATAAGAAAGGTCCTGGAGGAAGATCCAGTGTCATTGGAATTAAATCATGTGCATGAGGTGATAAAAGAAGATGGAGGTGGGTCATATATATTAAAGGGATAGTCCACACATGGTGAATGCCTGAGGGGTGGGAAGGAAGGAAGAATGGATCACTGTCATCAGCATCTGCTTCAGGATGGAGCTCTTTTCACTTTGCACGTTAGTGCTTGGACATGTAGTAGGGTTTCCATCTATGTTTTTTAAAGCAGGCAAAGATAAGATGCTGAAGAATAAGCTCTAAGAATACAGAGAAAGGCAAATGGAACAGATGACAAACAATGATGTTTTAAAAACCAATGAAGCCCAGCCAGTGTGGCTCAGTGGTTGATCATAGATCCATGAACTGAGAGGTCACCAGTTCGATTCCCAGTCAGGGCACATGTCCAGGTTTCAGCTTGATCCCCAGTAGGGGGCGTGCAGGAGGCAGCCAATCAATGTTTCTCTCTAATTGATGTTTCTGTCTTTCTATCCCTCTCCCTTTCTCTGTCTCTAAAATAAAAATAAAACGAAACAAAACAAAACAACACTAATGAAAACAAACCATTTATTGTTAATTGAAAGGCCTTTAATTAAAAAAGAAACTTAGTATTCTTTAAAATCAAACCTACTGTTTTAACCTTGAAAATATAGGACTTTATATATGCCCCTTGTTTAGACTAACTAAACTCTCTTTTATTTTAATTGGAAACTTGTATTGGATAAACTCTAGACTATTTGGGTATTTGAATGATCAGATGCTAGTTTTTTGCTAATTAAAAAAAAGAATAACTGAAACATCTTGTTGAATATTTCCCTATCCAATGTAGTATTAATATTTAGTGTTATTAGGGAGTTAACTGATCCACTATTCATACATTAGAATCTGTGAGCATTAATTAAAGACTATCATGTAAATGTTCTTGAATTAAAGAGCTAATTGATTAAAAGTTGAAAATATTCAAATAGGAACCTGCTGAGAAAATGTTTCATTGGAAAATTAAAGATTTGTGAGCAAGAAACTGTGAATACCTTTCAGGTGTGAATGAGGGGTGAAATAACCATTAAAACTTATATGGCATGTCTTATTTCTATGCAGACCTCAAGCAGCTAAGTTACTACTTAACTAAGAACAGACATGATTACGTGGGTTATATAATCTTATAGAATAAGTTTTATATAGAATAAGTTTTCCCAAATGAAATTATGATTGCTATTTTCTTGCTTACGACTCCTCGTTTACAAGACTAACCCAAAACTTTCCTTGCTCACAAGACCCTTCATAGTTGCTCATCATCTGCTTTCAGCCTTAATTCCAAGCCTCACCTTCCACCTGTCCTGCTTCCTTCTCCCCCACCTTTCCCAGATCTGCTGTAGGGAACTACCTATATTCCCCAAAAGATGTTCTACTATTTCCTGCCTCTTTGTTATACCCACACTGCTCTTTCTGTCTAGAAATAACCTCGCTAACATTATGATGCTCTAAAAATAGAACTTGAAAAAATATTTAATGGCTTCTTTTGGCATTATACCATATGTATTAAAGTAATAAACAATTGAAATATCTATTCTCCAGCAAGCAAAGAGTAAGAGCATAGAAATGACTCATTCATGCATTTATTCAACAAATATTTATTGAGCACCTGCCATTTGTCAGGCACTATTTAGGGCCCTAGAGATTGCAGAATGAGAAGATAGAGAAATTTCTGCTACCATGGAACTTTTTTTTTTTTTTTAAATCTTCACCTGAGGATATTTTTCCCATTGATTTTTAATTTATTTTTATTTTTAAAAATATGTTTTTATTAATTTCAGAGAGGAAGGAAGAGGGGGGGAGGGAGAGAGAGAGAGAGAGAGAGAGAGAGAGAGGGAGAGAAACATCAATGATGAGAGAGAATCATTGATCGGCTGCCTCCTGCACGCCCCCCACTGGGGATTGAGCCCACAACCCAACATGTGCCCTTGACTGGAATTGAACCTGGGACCCTTCAGTCTGCAGGTCGATGCTCTAGTCACTTAGCCAAACTGGCTAGGGCTTCATTGATTTTTTTTGGAGAGAGTGGAAGGGAGGGGGAGAAACAAAGAGAGAGAAAAACATCAATGTGAGAGAGACACATCAATTGGTTGCCTCTCCTGCATGTGCCCCAACCCAGGCTGGCGATCAAGCCTGCAACCTAGGTACGTATCCCTGACTGGAATTAAACCCAAACCTTTCAGTGTGTGGATTGAGCACCCGGCTAGGGTGGTTACTTTAGTGGGGATGACAGACAGATAAACAGAAATATAATATAGTGGTCAAAAGGTGTAAGGAATGTAAATCAAAGCAAGGAAAGGGGAAATAGAGACATGAGGGGGCGTGTTGATAAAAGGGTCAGGGAGCCTGTTTCTGAGAAGGTGATGTTTGAGTGTAGATCTCAAAGAAGGGAGGGAGCAAACTGTGGGAGTATCTGGAGGGAGACAGGGCAGCAGCCTTGAGTTACAGAGGGACTTAATGTTCTTAAGAAGCAGGGAGGAGCTCAGGGTGGCTGGAGCACAGTGGCAAGGGGACTGGTGAGAAGAGAAGGTCATGATTAGGAAGTAGCATTTCATTCTAAGTCAGAAAGTTGAAGATTCTGAGCAGGACAGTGATAGTTTTTAAAATCCTGCCTGCTGTGCGGAGACTGGAGCACATAGGAAAGTAGCAGCAAAAAGACAAGATAGAAGGCTATAATGATTGTCATGGAGATGCACTAGGATAGAAGCATGAAGGTCTGAGGAGTGGTTGGATTTGAAATACATTCTGAAAGTAGGGTCAAGAAAACTAGTTGCTGGGTTGGATGTCGAATATTGAGAGAACAATCAAGGACCCTCAAGTTTGTTACTAGAGAAATCAAGTGTGTTAATGGCAGGGCCATTTATTGAGATGGAGAATATTGGCAGGGGCGGGGGCACAGCATTGGGAGGGTATGGAATCAGGAATTTGGTTTTGGACTTGTCAAATTTGAGATTCATATTCGATATATGAAAGGAATTGTCACAAATGTAGTAGGATATACGAATCTGGGGGTAAGGGAAAGGTTGGGCCTGGAGCTATGAATTTGGAGACCCTCAGTTTATTGATGGCATTTAATAAGATCACCTAAGGAACGAGTGTAGACAGAAATGAAAAGAGGTCCAAGGTCTCAGTCTTCGGAGGCTTCCATCTTTAGTTTGGGAAGAAGAGAAACCTCCAGTAGGAGACTAAGAAGGCAGAGGTAGTAAGGTAGGAAGAAAACTAGCTGTGGAGCCCAAGTGAGGAAAAAGAGTTTTGGAATGGAGGAGGTAATCAATTGTGTCAGTTGCTGCTGAGTGGTCCAGGTGAGGTCTGGGAATTACGCGCTGGGATTGGCATTGTGAAGGCCATTGCTGACTGTGGTGGAGCGGGGAGGACAGAGGCCTGATTAAAATGATTTGAAGAATTGCCCTGCTGGTATGACTCAGTTGGTTGGGTGTCATCCTGTGCACAGAGAGGTTGCTGATTTGATACCCAGTCAGGGCACAGGCTCAGGTTGTGGGCTCGGCCCCAAGTAGGGGGCCTGCAGGAGGCAGGTGATTGATATTTTGCTCTCACATCAATGTTTCTCTCTTCTCTCTGTCTAAAAAATTAATAAACTATTCTTTAAAATAAAAATAGAATAAAAGGAGTTGAAGGCAGTGTTTGCTTTTGGTCTCAAAAAATCATTGCTAAGATCAATGTGTAGTAATCATTTCACAATACATACATATATCAAGTCATTATGTTGTAAATTTAAAACGAATACTATATTATATGCCAATTATATATATCTCAGTATTTTGCCTCCCCCCTCTTCCCCTCTCATCCCTGCCCTCCCGCTTCCCCCCCCAATAAAATGAGGAGAGGCAGTGGAGGCAATTGGGATAAATTATGTTTTGAGGTATTTATTATAAAGGGAACCATAGCAGCAAAGCTATAGTTGGCAGGGTTGAGGGATCAAGGGAGATTTAAGGTGGAAGATAACGTTGGGAATACTGACAGTGTCATTCCCCACCCTCTTTTTTGTTAAACAGGAAGATGTGCTGAGCCTAAACAATCCTTAGCTCTAATATTTATAGTCCCTATAAACATGAGAAAATTGTAATTGAAAGATATAGAGCTTTTTACATTCTCTATGGTGTTAAAAATCTTTTTATAAAGTATCAGATTTTAGTGCATTTACAGTGTGCTTTTTTTCTTTTAATTTCTCAGATGTTAGTGTCTTTGAACTGATAGAAAGCTGAATTGCATTGTGTGAGATTTTCTAAAAACCTAGAAGTAATTTCAGAATAAAAATTCTAGAGAAGGCTTCTATGTCTGAGCAAAATTGGTGACAGTTATAGTATTCTGATTCTTTTAGAATACCTAAATGGAATTAAAAGAATCAAACATTTTCCCAATAAAAAGAAGTGTTGCATGGACATGTCAATTGTTAGAAAAATGTAAAAGTACTTAAATACTTGAAGAAAAATAGCTGGTACATGCTACTTGATGTCTGTTCTTATAGGTGGGACTGTGTTAGTTTTACTTAAAATTAATTGTACACACAAATATATGGTTACCAGGCCTGGCCAGTGTAACTCAGTTGGTTGGGTGTCATCCTGTGCAGGAGGCTTCCAGTCTATGTTTTGCTCTCACATTGATTTCTCTCTCTCTTTCCCTTTCCCTCCCTCTTTCTATAATAGTCAATAAAATATCTCTTTTTTAAAAAGTGACTGAATTTCATGGAATGGTGCAAAAGCAAAGTGCAATGACAATAGAAATAGAAATATAGATACCAAATAAGAATCAAATTAATAGGAACTGATTGACTTAAGGAATGACTGAGAAAATGAGCCTGACAGCCCATGGCTGATACAGAAGGAAGTGTCCAGGCTGATTAGAAGCAAGAGAACCAAGACCAGTATCAGACCTCATGCAGAAGTACGAGCCCCAGGATAAAGGGGTGTTTGTGGAGCTTCAGGGCTCAGTGTGCCCAGTCACCTCTAAATATACAATATACTTATCTCTGGGGTGTAAAAGCCTTTGATTTACTGAGTACTGTTCTAAGCAGTTTGTGTGCCATTTAGCCTTACAGCAACCCTCTAAAGTATATGAACTATTATTGTTATTATTACAGGAGTGGGCAAAAGCAGGTGTAGAGTTGTAATGCTAATAAATAATACAATAATTAAAACATTATAATACAAAAATAAACTGTGTTTCACCTTTGCCCACCCCTTTGTTTTTATTCTCTTAAGTTAGATATCTTGCCCAAGGCCCAGATTGGGAACCCAGGTTTGTCTAATTCTTGAGCTCATGTTGTTCTCCATCCAGCTGTTTGGCATCTGAACTTATGTTGAAGTTAGTACTTCTGTGTACCTGTTTTATATGGTTTCACCCATTATGTTGTTCCTTTTCTCCTTTTCAAACCTGTTTCATCCCTTAGAGCTCCGAGTTAAAGAACCTTGGGGGTGGAGAGGAACTATCTGAACCAAGTTGGACCTGTGCCAGGTTGTGGTCCTTGCAGTCAGGTGGCCTGGCCGGTGCTGTGGCTACTACATGCCCATAGTTACTACATGGCCATGGTGGGCTCATTCAGGAAGCAGGAATTAGTTTTTATGTGAACTCTTTTTGTGTGAACTGAATCTTCCTTGAAAGAATAGGAGAAACAATGACTATTGAGGGAATCTGGTGCTTCAGAGGAGGATTCATAAAACTAAGCTATTCAACTGGCCTTTGTTTTGTGATAAGTCAAACCTCATCTTTCCTAAATTAGAATCAGTACTGGGGAGAGGAATGAGAGGGAAAGATGCCCTCCAAGTGCCCCTTGACTAGCTGTTGCAACAATCCCCAAAGCTAAGTTTTCCTTAAGGAATGTGGAAAAGGAGTTTGGTTGTCTGCATCCAGGATACACAGTAGGAAGAAGCACATCTTTGAACCATATGGGCAGGCAGTGTACTTGGAGTCCCTGGAGTCCATCCAAACAATCTTCCACCAGAAAAGAACCATTGTTCGCGAGGCTTCAAATCACGGAAATTGTTCAACTCTTCTAGGCTGGGCTCCTATGGTACTACAAAAGTTCTTTGTTAAATTATCAAATTATATCCAGATACAGATAACAGTTCTTGCGCTGAGAGTAATCATTGCGAGTCTTTGGATATACATCCCCCCAACAATTTACCTATTGAATCCTTTGTGACTCTAGCATTCAGAATTTGATTACCTAAAGTGAAAATCTGCCAATTTTGCTCGATCCATCATTTCAAGGCCTTTCTCCTTCTGAACTCCTATAGTATTTTCATTTATTTCTTCCACGGAAATTATTTCTTGTACTATATTTATTTGTTTAAGTATCCTTGAGAACATCAGTTTTGTCTCATTCATCTTTATACCTCCTATAGTACTTAATACCAAGGATAATAAATGGTTGGCAGATGAATAGAACATGACAAAAATCCTTTAGTAATGAAATACAGAAATGTAGTTTACTTTATAATGTCTCCTTTTTTACATATTCCGTAAGTTCCTCATGCACCTTTGTGGCTTTTTCCAATATCCATTTCTTTAATTTTTAATAACTCTCTTTCCTTCATGACCAGAAGCCTTTAAAGCTCAGAGTGGGTGTAACAAACTGATTTTCCTTTCATGATTCCTATGACATTTCTTAGCTACTTATGGGTGGTGATATTAACCAATACTTTATAAAGGGGGTCGGTAAGGCTAAGTCAGTTTATTTCCCTTCAGGTCCTGTGGCTAGAATTTGAATACATGCTACTACAGCAACTTGGATGCCTGGTTAAATTAATTGGTCCAAGAATTCAGGCTTCCGACAGGTACAGATAACTGATTAATAGGTAATGCTCCATGACTTAGGACTGTTACACAATTTTCCCAGTAAGTTATAGCAACAAATTTAAAAATTTTAATATGTGATAATTTAGTGTAAGTTTATAGTAATGTTATTGTGTATCGTGGCTGTGTGAAGTAGCTTTGTAAAAACCTTGGGCTGCTATTACACCTGTCCTTTCCTGCCATCATATAAGTCAATGTCAACCTTAAATTGCCTTTTCCTAGAGTTTAAAGGGCGTTGGTAAAGCTAAGTCAGTGTACGTCCCTTTAGGTTCTGTGCCTAGAATTTGAGTACACCTTCCCACACTTATTAGCTCCCATTCTGGCATTAGCACCTCACAGTAGCTCTGTGTCCTTTTGTACATCTATTTCCATGAGTACCAGCACTCTTGGTTACAAGAACTGAAAGTCAGCTGAAGTAGCTAAAGAGAAAATGGGATTTTTTTGGGAGGAGAGTGTGGCAGGATGGAAACAAAGGCTGAGCAACCACACTTGAGAGAGTCAGGCAGCCAGGCAGTGCTGAGGAGCTCAGCGGCCGGGACCAGGGACCCCATGCTTTCAGTGCTGTAGTTTGAGGATTTCAGTCCAGCTTCTCTTCAGGTCTAGAGACACTGACTCTGGTGGCTTCTCAGCTGATACTTTCCCTGCCTTGCCACCATCAGGGCTGGAAGGATGGGGTGCAACTCAGTTCTGGTTGGAAAAGTCCCAGAAATGACTGGCTAAGGTGGATCCTCTGGCTGGTCCTGGACAGGGTGCAGCTTCCCTAGACCGCATTGGGTGCTGCTGGGGGAGGAACCATTCCAAGAACCCAGCTTTTTAATCACCTCTCAGGAAGCACGTTCCACAGGGAGCAGTAGAAAAGACTCAAGGGTGTTTGTGTGCTGCTGTTGTCACTGCTTTACTGGAGGCCAAAGGAGGGTAGGAGTAGGCCAAAGCACGTCAGAGCTCTTAGCATCCCTGTTACTCGCGCATTTTTGCAGTGAACCTCATTCTCCTGTATGCCAGTGAGACTGGGCTGGTGATTTGATCATCTGAGGATTTTCTGTTAGATAAATAGTTACCTTGGTTTGCTTTCTGGTCTTGGAGAGTGATGTACATGTAGTTTTAGGATGATCTAAATTAATACCAGTATTAGCTTGAAAAAGCAAATACTAAGACATTGGCCACATAAAAATTAATTAAATTACATAAGAGCACATATATATAGGTTGTCCCAAAAAATGTATACACACTTTAACAGCCGATGGCTCAATTTTGAAAATGAAATAAACACTGCCTTTATAATTATTCAAAGTACGTGTATACATTTTTGGGGGACACCCTATATTTTTTAAATCCACACCTGAGGACATGCTTAGAGAGTGGAAAGGGGTTGGGGAGGGGAGAGAGAGAGAGAGGGAGAGAGAGTTATGAGAGAGAAACATTGACCAATGCCCCCAACTCCACCCCACCTTTGGCCCCACAGGTGCCCTGGCTGGGATCGAACCCACAACCCAGGTATATGCCCCAACAGGAATCAAACCGGCAACCTTTCAGTGCATGGGACAATACTCCAACCAGCTGAGCCTCTCTGGCCAGGCCATATTTTAACTTTAGTAGTGAGTTAGTTATCTTTTCATTATTGTGAATATTTACTGTTAAATGTACAGTGTTGTTACTCGTTCTTTCCCATGGTCCTGCTTCCTGTTTTATTTCTTAGGTGTACAAAGGAAGACAAAGAAGCAAATTATTTAATGGACACTTTTCATTTTAATATTTAAAAAGATATACTACATCAGTGGCAGGGAACTTCCAGGTTTAAAAATGTCAAATGTAGCCCTGGCTGGGTATCTTAGTTGGTAATATGCCAGGGTTGTGGGTTTGGTCCCGGTTAGGGCACATACACCAGGTAACAATGAATGAATGCATACACAAGTGGAACAACACATTGATGTTTCTCTCTCTCTGAAAAAAAAAAAAAAATCAATAAAAAAAAAGTCAAATGCAATTTGAAATAATTTGTCATTTGTCTATTTGGCAGGAAGCTTTCTTCCTTTGTGTTTTTTTTTTCTGGTTTTCTAACCAAGTGAAATTTTACAAAGCTAGGATAAAGTTCCTAAAAGCAATAAAGCTGACTCATAACCCTGAACTAGAAAACCCTTTCTCCTCTTTTGATAGTTAAAGACTTAGCTAAGTTTTAAAAAACAAGCCTTAGCTCCTTAAGAAGCTTTTGGATAGTCATGGATTTGTCGGCTCTCTCCTTCCTGGCATCCTGACAAGAGGAAGAGAGAAACTCCTCACATCTTGTTCTCTCTGCCTTTTGTCCTTTTTTCTTGTCTGCCACTGAAGTCTTACAATTTAGTGCACTTTTCTCAGATCATGTTAACACTACACATTTGGAACTCTCTGATAATGTTCTTTGGAGAATGTGGCCATAACACAATCACTTCTACATCTGGGTCTTCCGCTTCATTGTCCACCTGGGGCATGGTGCCACATCAAAAATCCAGTTGTGTTTTTGTTGAGGCGCGAACGGGAAAAACTGTAGAGGGCCATGGAAATGCCTAGGCATTTTATATGTCACCTGAATAAATAGTAACTACATAAATGTGTATGTGTATGCATATAGAAACCAACCATGTCATGTATGTTTTAATGCAAATACAAGTGTTGTGTATAAAGGATTAGAAATTTAATGGAGGAAAGCGAAGGCTGAGATGTAGGCGTTGGGGGTCACAGGAAACACTGTGTATGGGGGGTTGGGGGAGGAAAATGGTTCCCTGCAGAGGAGTAGGCTTAAATCTTGGGGAAACGAGTCAGATTTCAGATTTTGAAATGTAGATTAAAAAAAAAAAGGCCTGCCTTTTTATTATTATAATCTGCGTCTACCTGTTTGTGTTATTAGACTCATGAATCTCAACCTTCTGTTTTGCTTTTTACTAACATAATGTAAAGTTCCCTGTTATAGCTCTGTCTTTGGACTTTTAATTTCCAGCCTGGAGGAAGTTCATCACTGAACTTCTTTCACCTGGACGTATTTTCTGCAGCACACAGGCAGGATGCATCCCTAGGCAAGAGACAAAAATAGTGCCTCTGCCCTATGTAAGCCCCGGGTTGGCGCTGTAGGGAAGGGGGCATGAAGACAGTGTGACCTGTGTGGGTGTGTTGGGTAGGAGTGTCTTGTTTTTATCAGTGTTCTGGATGCATTAGGATTTTGAATGGTCTGCCCTCAACCTTATTTTTCCCATAAGCCCTCTTGTTTTTAGGGTGCAGTTTAACAGAATGCAGTGTTTTTCAGGAATAAATGTATTGGGTTGTGTGTGTTTACTGATAAAATTTGTTTAATTTCCCCCTCCAAAATCCAGAAAACTACTCAAAGTTGTGTAATATTAAGAAGAAAATCCTAAAGTTTTCATGAAACGCTGTGAATGACATATGGATAGTTTTGGTATTGTGGTTAAGTAATGGCTTTTAAACATTTAATTCAAACTCCTTCAGAGTGTCTTGAGAAAGTATTTTAAGTAACTTTCATAATGTTTTGAGAAAATATTTTAAGTAACTAAGATTTCTTTGAATATATAAGAGTGTAAGTAATGGCTGGCATGCATGGAGAAGAATTAAATTTAAATTTTTTAGGGTTTATAAAAAAATTAGGGTTTAGGTTTTTGAAAACATCATGAACATTTTTAAATAAATTGTATCCTGAACATTTCACCATAACAACTTACAATGAAAAGAAATTGCTAAGGTTACATGGAATTACAATAATTTGAAACTCAAACTCCTTTTGGGAAATTTTTTCTTTATCACTTTTCAAAATAAAATATTTTTCCCTTTAAAGCTTAAAGGTTTAATGAAGTTAATTCATGAAATAAGTGACTTGTATTAGATTATATGCATAAAGTAGTCTTTATTCTTACCTCCCTCCTAATTTTTAAAACCTTTTATTTAATGTTAGTTGGTTTTTTCTCTTTTTTTCAGTTAAAGTCTTTCTCTACTCCTTTCTTTGATTACTTCTTTTTTTCCAGGTGTGTTTTTTTGGGGGGAGGTGTTGGGGAAGGACCTGTCTGTAATATCCTACTTAGAAGTGCAGGTCAGACATCTGGCAGCTTCATTTGTCTGAGATACTTCCAGGTGGGCTGATAGGAAACAAGAGTTTCTGCTCAAATAAGAACCACCGAGCCTGTAGGGCACAGCTTGTGGTTGGTGGGTGTCTCGGCTAATGTTTCTCCACTCAGGAGAAAGTTCCTAGTCCTGCTTTGGACCCATCTATTCACTCCGCCCTCTATTCACACAGTTTTCTAATAAGCCTGTTTATCTCGTTGCCCAGTGTGAGGATGGTAGCAGAAGCTTCAGGCAAGACTGAGAAGAGTGTGGCGGTGTTAGGAGGATGCACATTTGGAGCTAGTAGAAGGAAAACCTAACGACAAAGAGAGAATAACCATACAATGAAGCAGAGAAACACAGATGTCAGTTATTGAGATCAGGGCCCAGTGGCCCTATATACTCTCCATTAAACCCTGATGGGTGTGAGTAATCTTCATGATTGACTTCATCATCAATTGAAGATCAGGTTATGTTTATTATAATCTATTTAAAAAGCCAGGGAGGTGCATAACACACTTCAGAATTTTAAGAAATCACACATAAAGGCAGCCACTTCAAGAAATTAATTTTCATTTTTCTGCAAAAATGACTTAAGCAGATGTCAGGTTCTAGCATTTTTTGTCAGCCGTTTTCTTTTCTGCCGTTTCCTTTCTATCCACTGAGATGCTGTTTGCACAAAAGACTTTTTGTCTCTTCTCTTTAAAGATAGACCCTTTATTGTTAACCTCTACTATGGCTCTTTTATGGTGTGCTTTCAGATACATGTCAGTGTCCCCTAATAAAGATATTCTTAATAGCAGTAGACTGAATCCTGTGTGACATGAACACAGTGATTAATTTCCTGTAGCAGTGCCTTCTAGCCTCTGTACTTTTGCTATGTGGCCAAACTTCTTGCACAGTTGTGTACATTTATTGCCATTGACTTTTGCCCCATACATTTCTCAAGCTCCCTTTCCATTTCCACTCTACAGGAGTTAAGGAATTAATTTGAACTACTGTCATCAGTAGCTCCTTCTAATATCTATGTATTCAACAAGTACTGAGTGCTGTCCCAGGGGCTGGGGAAACACAGAAAAACAAATCGAATGAGTAGAAGTCTGTGCTCTAGAGCAGTCTTCATTCTAGTGGGGGGAGGGGAGGGGAGGGGAGAGACAAACAGATAAATGAAAGTCAGTGAGATAGTGAAGCCAAACTAATGCAGCCCCACGGGAGGGAGGAGCAACAACAGAAGAGGACTTTAAGTTCGAGATTCCTGAGCTCCAACTGAGTAATGGGAAGGAGTTGGCTGGGAAGAACTTTCTTGGCAGACAGAGCAGCAAAGACAAAGATTCCTGAGGCAGGGATCAGATTTGTGAAAAATGTGTCCATTGTGTCTGAAGCCTAGTGTGGTGAACACTGTGGGCTCCCTGCTCAGGGGGCGCCCATCCTAAATGGAAGCCCTTGCTCTCCAGGCCTCAGTCAGTGAACACTGCCAGGCCCAGGCGTACACAGGTCTGGCCCTCTTGCTGCAGTGGACTAGCGTTGGGTACATTTGTTTCACCTGCGGCCACATTCTTCCTCAGCTCTTCCCCATCCTCCTGTCCTTCCTCCCCACTCCTTTTCTCTGAGAGCATGTCCTCAATAAATTAGGTGAACAAGAATCCTGGCCCAGCTCTATTTCTCAGTACTTGTTGGATACATAGATATTAGAAGGAGCTGCTGACAACAGTAGTTGAAATTAATTCCTTAACTCCTGTAGAGTGGCAACCCTGACACAAGTGAACTTTTGACCCTTTTTCTGGGCTCCAGATCCTTAGGTGCCTACCCAGCGTGTCCACTTGACTATTCTGAAGATACCTACAACTCCACGTGTATAAAAATTGAATTCATGAGTGTTCCCTTCTCAAGCTTTTGTTCTTCCCGTGTCCACTCCTTTAGTTTGTGACCCCACCTTTCACCTAATCATACTAAGAATTCGGAGTCGTGCTTGGATTTTCCCTTCCCAGTAGAACTCATGTCCAGTCACTCAACAAGTCACCCATCCTCAATGCCTCTCACTTCCTTTGTCCTTCCATCTCCACTTTTACTGCTTTAAGTCAGGGTCTTGACTGAACTGTTGTTTAGTCTCACAGGTGTCCTCTTCACCTCCCCTCCTTCACTCCTCCAATCTGTTTCTGCACCATTATCCCCTTATAAAATGAAAAATCCCTTCTAGCCACCTTCTGCTTATAGTCCTTTAGTGACTTCCTATTGGAGTAAATGGCAGCTTCTTGTAGGATAAAGTGGCTCATTTCTTAGCAGGGTACAGTGCCCGTTTTGCTCTGGTGTCAGCCACCTTTCCCTTAGCCTTCCCAGCTGCCATCGCTGTGTGTACTGCTCTGGTTTCAGGCTCTGACCTGTTAGTCCTGTTGTGCTGTTTCTTAGTTGCCCATCCCTCCTGGGCAGTACCCGAAGCCTCAGCTTTGCTGCCTCCTCCCTGAAGTCTTTTGTGAACCACCTAAGGAACATGATTTGTGCCCAACAAAAATGCTCTGAAAACACTCATTTCAGGGTATTGCGATCACTTGCTTTATTTTTAAGCACTCGTTGGGCTCCTGGAATGCAGAGAACATGGATGTTCACATTGCCGGGCACATTAGTACATGCTTTTTGAACGAGTAAATGGGAAAATAAAGGAGAAACTTAATTGTGTTAAGTTTTCTGGCTTTTATACAGGATAGCTTAGTGAATACAAATGCTGTGCATGCTCTTGTCCACCAACTCTAGAAAAGAAGATATAGAACTACTTAGATGAAGTGACTAAGGTAACACTTCTGTTGTGGAGTTTTCCCAGGGAATATTGAGTGATAAGGGAGGGGAGGTTATCTAAGCCCTAAAATATGGAGTTGGGAAAGTCATTAATTTGCTAAATATTTATTTAATATTTGCTCAATGCCTAGCATTGTGTTATGGGCTTTGGCGGAATAAAACAAAATTAAGTTGATGCTGTTCATTCCACAAAGGCCTCAAAATGGGAAAAATGCCAATAGTACAAGAGAGTTTTATGAGGTAGCATGTGACTAAATCCTAAATGATTCAAATAAGAAGTGCTGTTGGTTCTGGAAAAGGAGTCTTTTGTGGGCTGGAGGGTTGAGCAATCTTAAACAAAACCTCAGATTTTTGAAAGACTCATTGAAAGGAAGTTTGCTTCGCAGAAATGGTGTTCATATAACTTAATAGTTTCCAGATATCAAGGAGATAGCTCTTTCTCTTGGCTTTGGTGCAGAAGGGCAGACATCATGTTTGTGTTTGAAGGAGAACTTCCTGTAAGATTTGGAGTGAGCTTTTGTGTTGCAGAAAAAATGAAGTTCAATATCTTTACAGTGTCCTTTGGAAAGAAGAAGGTGAAGATGGCTTGCAAATGGGGGGTAGGGGAGATAATTCCTTTAAACCCATTAGGATGTGAAAGATAATGTTTTTCCCTGAGCTTTTTTTTTTCATTTAAAAAAATTTAATTTTAGAGAGAGAGGAAGGGAATTTGAGAGAGAGAGAGAGAGAGAGAGAGAGAGAGAGAGAGAAACATCAATTGGTTGCCTCCCAAAAGTTCCCTGACCTGAGATTTAGGTACGTGTCCTGACTGGGGATCGAACCCACCACCTTCTGGTGTACAAGACGATGCTCCAACCAACTGAGCCACACCGGCCAGGCCTTCCCTGAGCTTTCTGATTGATAAGTGTGTGCTCAGTATTGGCCACTCATCACTCACACAACAGCTATCTCCTATTGTGCTTTAATTTCTTAATTAACTGAATATCTTTGAGGTCAGATTTCATGCATGGCTTTTTAAAAAAATATTTTCTGCCTAACATATTTCTCAATTGTTTCCTTGTATCTTAATCTAATGTATGCCCCTTTGTGGTTCTGTTTTCTGAGGATAGGAAATACTTTAAATGAGGATGAATTGTAGATCAACCACTTTCCTGTAGGGGTCGCTATGTGAGTAGCAGTTTGGCATTCTTCCTTGCCACCCAGCACCATGTGGCATGACTTGACACAATTAGCCTGAGGATTGTGAGATCTGGTTTGTGTTGGCATTTTACTTTTGAGAGTGGTATGCGCCTAACCCCACCAAGAATTCTGCAGGCTCATAACTGTATTTTATCATTTTAGTCCATAAATGCCACTTGTGCTTTTTTTTTTTTTTAACCTCACATATTTGGTGCATTATTACTTTAGAGTTCTCAATTATGCCCCATTTGCCTATGACAAATATATGCACATAAGCACATTAAACCATTTTACTGGCTTTTGCAGCATGAATGATGGTAGCCCAAACTTGGCCTCCTATAGGACCTCAGATTATTGTTTAATGGGGTTGTCACTCAAGATACTGGCTTCCTCCAGTGCTTTTAAAAAATTGAATTGAGCTTGATGAGGTACATTTCTTTGATTAAATGTTTTCCCTCCCATGCAATCACCATTAGCTGTTTGGCTCCAATTCTGTCTTCTTTTGAAGCAGCCCTGCATTGCAAATCAATATCTTTCTGGCGAGACAGTGTGTTGTGAAGCGTCTGGACGGCATATGCACAGTTACTTTGGCTGCAATGCTGCTGCAGAGCCCGGTTACTCTGCCTTCCTGGGAACTCCACAGGCAAGTCCATCGTGCTTGGAGAAAAATAAAAGATTGTTTGGAGAAAAATAATCACACTGTTAAAGCTATGGATCCTGAATGTTAGCCTGTGCTTTGTGTACTTCTAAACCATTTTTGGTCTTATTCCACCAAGATTAGCTTCTCTGGAGTGATTTCTGGGTGGTGGTTGTTTTTTTTTTTTTTTTTTTTTTTGCTTCTGCTTCCCCCTTTCTTGGTTGTAGTACGGCCGTACCATTTCAGCTTGCTAGTGCAGAAAGATGTGAATTCAGTTACTGGATGCGCCTGGCCTGGTGCAAGACACATTGCTAGAGATATGTTAAAGACTTGCAGGTGAATCAAGCCCGAGAGAGACAACAGCAAAACGGTAAGAGGGAGCATGCTTTAAAATTAGAGCAGGGGTTTTAATTTGGAGCATCTCGGCAAGTCTGAATCCTGATTCACTCATTTACAACTTGAAAAGGATTCATTTTATGCATGTCATTTTACTCATCCCCTTCCGTTTAACTGCCAGAAACATCACAGACTGATCAAGGGGGTATTTAAATTAGGGATCTGACCGGAGGTTCCCCATGGGAGAGTCTCTTAAGGCTCCTGAGGCTCCTGCTTGTAGTTTGTAAACACCGGTAGCAGTGACAAGATGAGGAAAAGGTTTCGAGACTGCTTCTTTGCCATAGCTGAGTCTTATTTCTCCTGAAACTTATTTATTACAGTTTAAAGAGGTCTCACAGAGTGTTTTGCCTGGGTAGGCTTGGCTGCGTGCCCTCTGAGTCAAACTAGTGAAGGACAGAAGACCACTTTTTTCATCTGGGTAAACTGATGTCTATGAATTAGCTGAGTAGGATCAGAGTGGAATAAACATCTCTGATATATTAGGGATCTGGGGCTTCCTCCCTGCTCATCCCACCCGCTCCCCTCTGGAGCACAGAAACGCACCTGATGTAAGTGTGTGCTGCCTGGCAGAGGTCAGTGTGCCGGTATTTTGCATCATTACACCTGTAGTGGTTATGCTTTCATGTATGGAAGTGATGCTCCTTCATGCAGTTCTGCTTGAAGTGCTTGCTTGAATAGTGGACCATTAGCATTTTGGATGCAAATGGAGAAACCCCTGCACGCATGAAGGACCAGGGCAGCAGACAGGCTACTCTAGAATGATGCTCACCAGCTCGTGAAGAAGATAACAATCGAGAGGCAGAAATGTAAACCTTGATATCTACAGAGGTTGAATTGCTATTTCCTTTGTTAATCGGCACAGAGTATAGTGGGTAGGGGTGGTGGAAGTTGAAGGACATGTTTTAATATTGTTCAAAGTGAGGCTACTATACTACATGGTCTTGGTGAATTTATAAGGATCCGTCTATATAGAGGGGCTGAATGTTAAGGATGGCAGCATTTGATGTTTTGCTTTAAAAATATTCTACTTATGTATACTTAACTCATTAATTCATGTGAAATTTAAATGATGTAGGCTGTGAATGTTAGTTGAGAACATCATCAGTAACCTGCTGTAGCATGCTGGCCTTAAGCCAGCTATGTATAATTTTGACACAGGCATTTTAAGAAAGACCACCTGATTACTTGATAGGCTAATTGAGAGAAATATTAATACTATATTAGGGTTCACTAGACTTTTTTGGGGGGAGGGGGTAGGAGGAGCCTTAAATATGCTTCTGTATTTACTCAACTGTTTATGGTAAAGGTTGGACATTGAATTTTTGGAAATGAATATTTGAATTTTCTTCCAAAGAGAGTGCAGATTTTTTCTGTTTTGACATTTTAAGTTATTTTTTAAAGAGTTAAGATGGACTAGAAACTATTATTTCCCACACTTCAGTTGTTCCTTTTTAAAAAATAAACTAACAAATAACTCTTTTTCTATTCAGAAGATGGCATGTCTGTGTTTATTGTTTCTTTTTCTGAGAGTGATGTGTTCTAGCTATTTATATTTTTACCTTCACTCTGTGTCAGCTGTGAGGTTTAGTTTTTCGCCCTGTGACAGAAGGAATTGTACATTTGCAAAAAAGTAAGTAATTTTTAAAAAGGGGAATAAATAGTAAGAGCCATAATATGACATTGATTTCACACTCATGCAGTTTTTATTCCTCATTGTAAAGACATTTATTAGCCATCTACCATGTGTAAGAACTTGTAGGACATGCTGTGAGGAAGAACAGATGAAATGGATATGCTCCCGCCCTAACCGGTTTTGCTCAGTGGATAGAGCGTCAGCCTGCGGACTCAAGGGTCCCAGGTTCGATTCCGGTCAAGGGCATGTAACTTGGTTGCAGGCACATCCCCAGTAGGGGGTGTGCAGGAGGCAGCTGATTGATGTTTCTCTCTCATCGATGTTTCTAACTCTCTCTCCCGCTCCCTTCCTCTCTGTAAAAAATCAATAAAATATATAAAAAAAAAAAAAGAAATGGATATGCTTCCCTTCCTTGAACTGAAGGAGCTTAGGTATAATAGCATTGGTATCTTTTTCTGGAATATGCTTCATTATATTTTCTCAAGAATAAGGATGTTTAATGATTTTTGAATATTATATTTCCCACTTAGGAGAGTCCTTTGTCTATTTTCTTTTAACCATTTATTTATTAAATATTTATGAAGAGTCTACTGTGTACTAGTGCACTTACTATGTATCAATAAGTAAAATAGAACTGGTTCCTGTTCTCAAGGAACTTTTGAAATATTTCAAGAAGTTTTGGGACAATTTTTTTTCCTTTTTTCATTTTGGGCACTTATGAAACAGATACTATAAGCTTTGATTATTTTATTTTTAAATTGTGGTGGAAAGTATACCTAACAAAATTTATAATTTTAAACAAAATTTCCATTTTTAAGTGTACAATTTATTGACAATAAGTATATCACAGTGGCTTGGTAACATCACCACTATCCATTTCTAGGACTTTTTCATTACCCCAAACAGAAATTCTACCCATTACATAATAACTCCCCATTGCCCTTCTGCCAGATTTTGATAATCTCTAGCCTACTTTCTGTGTCAATGAGTTTACCTGTTCAAGTATAGTATTTGTGGAATCATACAGTATTTGTTTTTTTTGTGTTTGGTTTATTTCACTTAGCTTGTTTTTAAGGTTCATCCATGTTGTAGCATGTGTCAGAATTTTATCCCTTTTAAATTAATGCTTTGATTTTTATATGGAAAAGACAGCAATACCCCCAATCCCTTATATGATTTCACTAAGTCAAGTTCCCATAAGGACACATCATAGATAATTTAGGGATACTAAAAACAAAGACCTTGTGGGCAGGGGGAAGGAATGAGGACTAGAAAAGCACTGAGGGGATGACCTGTGGATATATCACATTTGGATTCTTTACATGGTCTGGTAATTGAGCATGGTAATTGGGCTACTTACACTTTCATGTCAGTTCTTAGCTGATAGAGAGCAGCAATCAGTTGAATAGTCACTGGAAGGCTGGCCTGTGGCTTTTGTCATTATTAACATTTGAATTGCACCCACTCTGCTTCTAGTACCTTACTTTATCTAACTTTATAAGCCAAGACTGATCACGTTGAGGTCCTCTTATAGATTGGGAGACTCTCGGAACTGATAGGTAGTTCAACAATTGTATTGTCTCATTGGCTCATTCATTCAGCCAATGGGAGAGGCTCCTGATGCCCACTGCAAGCCATCTTTCACCCCCACTGCTCTTCTCGGTGGACACTCAATCCAAAAATTCCACTTATCCTCTGAGTTAGAGGCATGAGAGAGGGTATAGGCTTGATGCCCTATTAAGCAGTTTTCCATTGGATAAGACTGGCTTTATCATATAGCATTCTCTTTCTCAGATTTCTACTTGATACTGCTTCTCTTAAATCCAGACGTGTTTCTGATAAAGGATCCTTTTTAGAAAGACAAGTTAATGCTTCCAGAGCTGTTTATTTATCTGCCATCGACTGACTTGATGATTCTTACCTTTTAACAAAGTAGTCAGGAAATACAAACAAGTATGGAGGAAGAAGAGTCAGTATGGTAATGTCTAATGCCTGACTCATCCCATCTTCCCCATCAACCTGTCCTATTGAATGAATCTCATGCTTTCTACCCTCACCCTTCCCCCTGCCCCCGTCTCCAATACTTAGCTTTTCAGTTCTAACTTTTGATATGAGGCAGAATTAGATTAGTCAAAAGTATGTTGCCCTGGCCTGGTAGCTCAGTTGATTGGAGCGTCATCCCATATTCTAAAAGGTTGCAGATTCCATTCGCTAGTCTGAGTGTATGGGAAGCAACCGATCAATGTTTCTCTCTCACATCGATGATTCTATCTCCTCTCCCTCTTTCTCTCTAAAATCAATAAAAACATATCCTCGGATGAGGATTAAAAAAAAAAAGCATGTTAAACTTGGGTGGTGGAAGATGGGCAGAGGAAGGGGGGAACATGGGTCAGAAAACCTTAGACCACAGAGCAGTTATTTTGCTTTAAAAGTGCTTTGTTTTTGTATCAGCAGACAGAATAAGAGAAGTGTTGCAGACCAGGTCTATCCTTTGCTTATTTCTCTTAGGATAGAAGTTCCAGGGAAGACAACCTGATGGTCAACTGCTTGGGCTTTGTAGTCAGGGTCCTGGAATAAACCTCGTCCCCTCTGTTTACTGTCTGTGTGGTCTTGGATATGCTACTTAATTCTTATGTGCCTCAATGGAATCATCTGCAAAATCAGGATAATACCGATACCTCAGAGGCTTGTTGTAGGGATTAATTGAGAAACTACATATAAAGCATTTTTCTTAGTAACTTACTATGTAAGAGCTCAACAATAGCCATCATCATCATTGTCATCATCCTATAGATGTTTTTAATTCCCATCTCTCTTTTCTAACAATTTGCATTGTGTCTTGCCCAAGCTCCTTCTCCAGTTGGCTTGGTTATTGGGCACACATAACAATTTTGGAATGTTACTGGGTTTGAGTGTCTAAAAGGAGGATGTGAAAAAATGCCCCAGTATTCCATTTATTTTGCATAGCAGGTTTGGGAAGTGCATATATTCAATAGATTCCTCTCCTGCTAAACTGATACAAGTTTGCCCACCCCCTTATTCCTCAGCTAAATGAGATCTCAGAGATACAAGGATGACAGTGAAATGGGCTGGGAGCACCGGGGCTGTTTTCAGGTGGCAGACAAGCAGCAGGACGTGTGTATCCCACCGCTCCGCTCTCTTCGCCTTGGGTCTCTCAGTTAGGATTCATCAGTGACTTGTCCCAGTCATAGGAAAGGATTACGGAGCCAGGCCTCATGAACTCAGTGCGGACTTTATTGTTAGCGGATTGCTGTCAACTCTATTATTGCGGAAATTTCAGCTCTTTAACAGTAGACGGACCAGTTGTCAAAGCTGCATTGAAAGCTGCATTCCACGTCTCCCCAAAGGTTCATTGTTCCCTGTGTTTCTCTTCATAAGCTCTGTGTGGTTAGTGACCCACATATGAGTCTCTGAAAAATTTAAGAGCTTCAAAAGTCAATCCTGCATTGAAGGATGCCCTACATTTTCCGGAATTCTTTGGTGGGGTTTGCGTCTGGATTTATTCCATGAAAATGAAAACATTAAACTTTGTAGCATCACTCATGACATTAATCACTAAATTATTATCCAGACATTAGTAATACATTTAAATTTTATAAAAAAGATGGTTATTGTAGATGAGGAGATGTGAGTTGTCTTTATTTATGTAGCCATCTGTCTCAGAATGAGAAGAGAGTACACAATTTTATTTCTCCTTCGGGAAAGGAATTTAAAAATATTTGTAATATTTATTTTTAAATGCTGTCCATATGGTTTCCAGGGGAAAGAAATACAGGCCCTAGTGGAACAGCCAGTACCTCTAGCAGTGTCTTTTCAGTTTCCATTTTTAATGTTACTTTGCCTTTGGATGCTTTATTTCACATGAGAGACAGAATAGCGAGCTACAGATATTTGAAAGGGATAAGTATGAAGGAACAACTAGCCTGGCTCCCTACAAAGAAGCTATGGGTGGTGCAGGGAAACTCAGGAGAGAAACAAAGCAGAATTCAGAAGGCACCTGACTATTGTTTGCACAGTCTTTGACGCATGACAGCCACTCTAGTCCTCACACTGTTAAAACCCCTCAAATTCCAAGCACATGTGTACAGGTAGAAAGCATCCTGGACCATGTTATTGATTCAAGCATCTATGAATCTGAGCTCAGCCTGATCTGTGTATTGGTTATTAGTGCTTCTGACATGGTAGGTGTTTTTATTTTATTTTTAAATATATTTTTATTGATTTCAGAGAAGGAGAAAAGGAAGAGAGACATAGAAACATCAATGATGAGAGAGAATCATTGACTGGCTGCCTCCTGCACGCCCCCTACTGGTTATCGAGCCTGCACCTGGCATGTGCCCTAAAAGGGAATTGAACCATGACCTCCTGGTTCATAGGACAGTGCTCAACCACTGAGCCACTGCAGCTGGGCAAGGCAGATGTTTTTAAATTGCTTTGGTTCATGTTGGTCAGTCCCCTTTGCCAGGTATTTCTCACCCCTGCACGGTGAAAACATACAGTTTTCCCTTTCTTAAGTAGGCCCACGACAAAACCTAATAAAAAGGAAATCTATATTTTAAACCTGTAAAGCCTGTGGGGGATGGGGGAAGCTCTATTTGCAGGCACAGAATTTCCTTTTTCTAGAATAAGAGCTTTAAGGGATTAGTGTCTTCATGAAGAAACTAATTGGCCATGCAGTGTGAGCCACTTTGTAACTCAGTCCTTCTGTGTTGTCGGGAACGGGTGTTCTATTTCCACTGCAGAGCTGTGAGTTGTGTAGGTTGGAATAGGCTTTGCTCTGTGGAATCGCAACAGAGCCACTCCCTTGTGTGTGTGGGTTCTCATTTCATGCACCCATTTCTGAGCCCCATGGCTCTAAGTCGGTGGGGGAGAGCAATATAGATGTCAACTCTATTTTGCTTTCCAACACCATACATTCATTTGGCCATATGATACGAATGCTATACTCTTGACTGTCATTTTTTCATAATGGAATTTTAACCAGCATGTAATTGTGGATGTTAAGTTGGGGGTCAGAAAAGTCACCTATCTTCATTCTCTTCTTGATCTTTTCGGGATATTTAGTAAGTTTTTAGTGGAAACAGTGACCCAGATTTCCATAGGATTGCCATGTCCTTCTGTTTGGGATGAGGGGTTCAATGTGGGTGGGAAATGTTCAGTAATGCCTTGCACACAGAGGACTTCCCCCCATTCCTGCCCAGGGGAAGATCTATTTTAGGTTGCACTATACTCTTCACAGATATAAGTTCCTTTTAAAATCTTGTTTCTGAATCCCGAAGTGACTTCCTTCTTTTTTTTTTTTCTCCAAAGGTACTGAATAACCTCTGGTAAATAAAGAGCGAAGCAAGATTCTGGGGTCATTTCTCCTTAGAATAATTTTGTGGTAATTTTTCCCATGGATATTGTGACCAATGGCAAAACAATGTCCTATAACAAAACATAAATCCATGCATTTCTATGCAGGAAGTAATGTTACATTACTGTTACAACCTATGTATATTTTTCTATTTCTCACCCCAATCCTATTGATTTAAAAGTTTATAAATATATTTGGTATACCTTATCAAAACACTTTATTTCAGAGTTCAAAATTATGTTAAAGGATTATCTGAAGTTACCATGATCTTTTGTGGGACATTTGAGCAAAATAGTTACCCAAGGAATATTGAAATAATTCTTGGCCATCTTGCACCTAGAGACTGAAGCAAATTTTGCCTCTGAAAGGCTGGACCTCTCTCATAATCTCAGTCCCTTATTTGACAAGAGTAGCACAGTTTAGAGTCATTACACAGTTTAGAGTACTGGCCTCTCACACTTGAAGGTGCACACAGATCCCCTGGGGATCTTGTTAACATTCGGGGTTTGACTCAGTGGGACTGTGGGAGGGGCCGGGACAGGGTCTGAAATCCCAGGTGATGCCAGTGCTTGCTGGTCTGCAACCAGCAAGGGGTTAGAGAATATTCCACATAAAATTCTTATCCCCCAAAATGACTACATTCTGAAAAACGTATGTAGGCCACAAGTAACAATAGAGATGGTACTTCTACCTTTGCTGTGGGTGTTCATTGAACTTACAGTTAAATTTATCATTATGACTTGGACGAAATAAAGAACCCAGAGGTCAGTAAATATATGTAGCTATTTATGTGAGCCAATGAATAAAACTGTACCCTTTATGTATAAATCAACTGTATAGTTGTAACAGAAAGGGAAGCAACTGCATATAATTATTTTAGCAATATATATTAAACATTTAAGCTGCTGGGAAAATTACCTAAATATTTCATAATAGAATTAGCAAAGTTATTATCAAGCCTCTTGGTGGTCATCACTGAGGCCCAGTAGGGGTGGTAACAAAACTACAGTCACTGAATCAGCTGCATAAAGGAATGTGGAGTCCTCAGGGGTTGTCCATTCAGCTGTGTCCCTTAGCCATGGATTCAGGACTGCGATTGAAATTAGGTCAGACCCCAAAGAAACTGGTCAGTAGAAAAATGAGCACTTTTAAATTAAATCACAATAATAGGCTGAATTCTGGTGAGTGGGAACAGCTGGTGAAAGCCTTTTCATGGGCTGGAAAAGATCTAGGCTCAGAAGGTGCCTTATTGTTACGTAGTTTTCTTAGGGCTGATTTTTTAAAACAGCCAATGTTTAGTTAAAGGGAAAATGCTTGTAATAAGTTAAGCAATCCATTTTTGAGTAAATATTAACAGAACACCCATTCCATGCTGTCCTTTGGGCTTTGGAGACATTAAAGAAATGGAAGATATGGTTTCTGTTTACAGTCCGGTCGTAGAAATATAATGAACACACGAGAAACAGAGCAAAACAGAGGCCTCCTCCCACCCCAGCAAAATTAACCAAACACATGAAAACAAATTTCACAGTTGCTTGTGAAAGCATAGAAGACAGCCTATATTTAAGTGACAAATGACGAGGTACAATCTAAAAATGACTTAACTCCTTACCTAGTTGACCTATTTAAAATTATTTACCATCTGTAAACTGCTGCTTAGAGTTTACTAGTATTGTAGAGCATTCAAGCGGTAAAAGATCTTAAGAGTTATTTACTCCAACCGTCTCATCATACAGATGAGAAAACTGAGCCCCAGAGAGTTTAAGTGACTTATTCTGACTTGTGTGAGCAGCAAGGATTGCCTGTGCATTAACTACAGTTCTGAAGGTGATTTTGGGTAAGATCTTGGTTCTGGTAAAATACAGCTGTAAGTAAAAGTACACTCATGCATATATCCCTTTACATCCACATAGCTAACACATCCTTTATCTTTGTTCCATGTAGCCATTCGCACTGCCATCTCTACACACACACACACACACACACACACACGCACGCACGCACGCACGCACGCACACACGCACACACACACGCACACACGCACACACGCACACACACCTGAGAAAAGAAAAGAAAAGAAAAAGACTACAACCAAAGAGAGGACAGCATGCTTTTGATTTTACAGGTTTAGGCTAGAGATCAAAGTGGCTGTCATGAGTTATGATTTCATTCCCGTTAGGAATCCCCACTCCCACCCTCACCCCAAATACCTTGTTGAGCTACCTAATAGCTGTAATTCCTTTTACAAGGAATCAAGCTTTTTATTCCATATTGCTTAAAGTTCAAATAATTCTGGAAGAAGTAGTACTCTCATTTTAGTGTTCAAAAACTTGTAAATGACTGATGGTGGTTTAAAAAATATATTTTTATTGATTTCAGAGAGAGAAGGGGAGAAGGAGAGAGAGATGGAAACATCAATGATGAGAGCGAATCATTGATCAGCTGCCTCCTGCACGGCTCCCACTGGGGATTGAGTCTGCAACCCGGGCATGTGCCTTGACCAGGAACTGGATTGTGACCTCCTGGTTCATACTTGAAGCTCAACCATAGAGCAACACTGGCTGGGCTGATGTGTTGTGTGTGTGTGTGTGTGTGTGTGTGTGTGTGTGTGTGTGTGTGTGTTTTCATTATTGGGAGCAGATTTTGAGAGAAGATATTGAGTAAGAGAAAGCCATCAGGCCCACACTGGGTAATGGGTGAAGGGAAAAGCAAATTGGAGTGTCAAGAGTTTTGCTTATTTTGGTTTTGCATTGGACCTGTGATGGATATTTCTTTTGTGAATGTCAGAAGACCATGACTTAGCTCACTATCTGATGCGTGATGTATGTTTGCTGTGGGTCAACTGTAATCCTTGAAATGAATCCTTTTTCTGGTGTCTGCCTTCATGAAAAGTGTGGAGTGTAAGAGGTAGAGAGAAGACCACATTCTGAACTCAGGAAAATGCCGATCACCAGCAAATGGTTGATTTAAAGGGACAATTTTCAGTCCAAATGAATTCACTCGAGATGAATGCCAACCTTAACTGAATTAAGTTGTGTTCTTTCCAATCCACTGCTGTGAGTATGGTACACCGTCGTCTGGATTTTACAGCGCTCCACGCTAAAATTGTAGGTCAAACTGTGACTTTTGGAGCCTCTGACACTGTTTGAATTTCTAACAATTTTTACTGAGATTTGAGTCTGCTAGTTTGTGTAGAGACCCCGGTTAATGATGAGTGAACCAAAATAATTGATTCAGAGGAACACCTGGATGTCTGGGTGCTTTTCTAACCTTGTTTGAAATTCTAGCCTCTATTGAATTTGCTGGAAAAAAAAGAAGATCAGGGATTTATTTTGGTCTTTGTGATGATTTTTTTCTCCTTATCTGTTTTCAAGTACCAGGAGACATCCCTGCTTATGTAAATTTTGTCACTTCAGTTTCTAAATGGAACAAGGAAGTGTGAAAAAATGCAGTCACAGAGAAACTAGATCCTTGATTCCTGTTAATATTGGAATGTCTGCTGTTTTCAGGCAGCACGGATGGGACGGCTGCCTACTGTGATTGGCTGTGGGCAGAGGTACCAAAGGTGTTTTCTTCTGAACCCATGATTTGAGATAACCATTTTAACCTATGAGTTACTTTCCATGAGTTAGTAGAAAACCTTTACCAGATCCTTTACACAGACATTTGAAGAAAAAGGTGCTCTTGGGGGCTCTAACATAAGGAGAGAAAACCAGTCCTTGCCCTTTGGAGGAGACAATCATCTTGTTGAGATTAAAATCATTACAACACCGGGTTTGCAAAACATTGGAGTGGAATAAATGCACAGTCACTGAGGTGAATTCTTTTTTTTAAAAAATTTCTTTATTGATTAAGGTATTATATATGTGTCCTTATTCCCCCGTTACCACCCCCCCCCCCACCTCCCATTCATGACCCCACCCCCTGTTGTCTATGTCCATTGATTAGGCTTATGTGCATGCATATAAGTCCTTTGGTTGATCTGTCCCCGTTACCCCCACCCTCCCCTACCTTCCCTGAGGTTTGACGTTCTGAATGATGTTTCTCTGTCTCTGGATCTATTTTTGTTCATCAGTTTATGTTGTTCATTATATTCCACAAATAAGTGAGACCATGTGATATTTATCTTTCTCTGCCTGGCTTATTTCACTTAGCATAATGCTCTCCATCTCCATCCATATTGTTGCAAATGGTAAGAACTCCTTTTTTACAGCAGTGTAGTATTCCATTGTGTAGATGTACCACAGTTTTTTAACCCACTCATGCTGATGGGCACTTAGACTGTTTCCAAATCTTAGCTATGGTGAATTGTGCTGCTATGAACATAGGAGTGCATGTATCCTTTCTGATTTGTGTTTCTAGTTTCTTGGATATAGTCCTAGAAGTGGGATCACTGGGTCAAATGGGAGTTCCATTTTTAGTTTTTGTGAGGAAGCTCCATACTGTTCTCCACAGTGGCTGCACCAGTCTGCATTCCTACCAGCAGTGCATGAGGGTTCCTTTTTCTCTGCATCCTCACCAGCACTTGTCCTTTGTTGATTTGTTGATGATAGCCATTCTGACAGGTGTGAGATGGTGCCGCATTGTTGTTTTGATTTGCATCTCTCTGATGATTAGTGACTTTGAGCATGTTTTCATGTGTCTCTTGGCCTTCCTTCTGTCTTCTTTTGAAAAGTGTCTATTTAGATCAGTTGCCCATTTCTTGATTGGGTTGTTTATCTTCTTTTTTTTAAGCTGCATGAGTTCCCTATAAATGTTGGAGATTAAACCCTTATCGTTGATATCATTGGCAAATATGTTCTCCCATGCAGTGGGCTGTCTTGTTGTTTTATTGATGGTCTCCTTTGCTGTGCAAAAGCTTTTTATTTTGATATAGTCCCATTTGTTTATTTTCTCTTTAGTTTCCATTGCTCTAGGAGCAGTATCAGTGAAGAAATTGCTTCGGCATATGTCAGAGATTTTTCTGCCTGTGGATTCCTCTAGTATTTTTATGGTTTCTCATCGTATGTTTAAGTCCTTGATCCATTTTGAGTTTATTTTTGTGTATGGTGAAAGTTGGTGGTCTAGTTTCATTTTTTTTGCATGTATCTGTCCAATTTTCCCAACACCATTTATCGAAGAGACTGTCTCGACTCCATTATATGTTCATACCTCCTTTGTCAAGTATTAATTGAGCATAGTGATTTGTGTCGATTTCTGGGTGTTCTATTTTATTCCATAGATCTATATGTCTGTTCTTGTGCCACTACCAGGCAGTTTTGAGAATAGCGGCTTTGTAATACAGCTTGAAATCTGGTATTGAGATCCCATCTACTTTATTCTTCTTTCTCAGGATTGCTGTGGCTACTCGGGATCTTTTTTTATTCCAGATGAATTTTTGGAGAGTTTGTTCTAGGTCTGTGAAATATGCCATTGGTATTTTAATGGGGAGTACATTGAATCTATAGATTGCTTTGGATAGTATGGACATTTTAATGATGTTGATTCTATAATTCCATGAACATGGTATGTTCTTCCATCTGTTTACATCTTCCTCTATCTCGTTTCTCAGTGTCCTGTAGTTTTCCACGTATAGGTCTTTTACCTCCTTGGTTAAGTTTATTCCTAGGTATCTTAAATTTTTTGGTGCGATGGTAAGTGGGATTGCTTTTTTGTCTCTCTTTCTGTAAGTTCACTATTGGTGTATAGAAATGCCATAGATTTCTTGGTGTTAATTTTATATCCTGCTACATTGCCGAATTCATTTATTAAGTCTGTTAGTTTTTTGATGGAGTTTTTTGGGGTTTTTATGTACAATGTCATGTCATCTGCAAATAAGGACAACTTTACTTCTTCTTTTTCAATTAGGATGCCTTTTATTTCTTCTTCTTGTCTAATTGCAATGGCTAATACTTCCAGTACTATGTCGAACAGGAGTGGTGAGAGTGGGCACCCCTGTCTTGTTCCTGTTCTTAGGGGAAATGGTTTTAGTTTTTGCCCATTGAGTATGATGTTAGCTGTGGGTTTATCATATATAGGTTTTATTATGTTGAGGTATGATCCTTCTATTCCCACCTTGTTAAGAGTTTTTATCAAGAAAGGGTGTTGGATTTTGTCAAATGCTTTTTCTGCATCAATTGATATGACTATGTGATTTTTATCTCTCAATTTGTTTATGTGATGTATCACATTTATTGATTTGTGGATATTGTACCATCCTTGCATCCCTGGGATAAATCCTAGTTGGTCGTGGTGTATGATCTTTCAGATGTATTGCTGGATCCAATTTGCTAGAATTTTGTTGAGGATTTTGGCATCTGTGTTCATGAGGGATATTGGCCTGTAATTCTCTTTCATTGTGTTGTCTTTATCTGGTTTTGGTATTAGGGTGATGCTGGCTCCATAGAAGGAGCTTGGAAGTGTTCCTTCCTCTTGAATTTTTTAGAATAGTTTGAGGAGGATAGGTTTTAGTTCTTCCTTGAATGTTTGGTAAAACTCCCCTGTGAAGCCATCTGGCCCTGGGCTTTTGTTTGCTGGAAGCTTTTTGATGACTGCTTCAATATCTTCCATAGTTACTGGCATATTGAGCTGTTTAGATTCTTCCTGATTGAGTTTTGGAAGGTTATATTTTTCTAGGAATATGTCCATTTCCTCCAGGTTGCCCAGTTTGTTGGAATAGAGTTGTTCATGGTATTTTTTAGCAATCCTTTGTATTTCGGTGGGGTCTGTTGTTATTTCACCTCTTTCATTTCTGATTTTGTTATTTGCGTCCTCTCTCTTTGCTTCTTGGTGAGCCTGGCTAGAGGTTCATCAATCTTGTTTATCCTTTTGAAGAACCAGCTCTTGGTTTTGTTGGTCTTTTGTATTGTTTTTTGTTTGGTCTCAATGTCATTTATCTCCACCCTGATCTTTATTATTTCCTTCCTTCTGCTTACACTGGGCTTTTCTTGTTGCTCTCTTTCTAACTCTTTGAGTTGTAGGGTTAGGTAATTCATTACCATTGTTTCTTGTTTTTTGCAGTATGCTTGTAGAGCTAAGAACTTCCCTCTCAAGACTGCTTTTGCTGTGTCCCATAGATTTTGGATTGTTGTGTTTTCATTGTCATTTGTTGCCATGATGTTTTTTATTTCTTCGTTGATGTCTCTGGTAACGCAGTCATTGTTTAATAGCATGCTGTTTAGTCTCCATGTGTTTGATTTTTTTTGGATTGTTTTTATTGTAGTTGATTTCCAGTTTTATGACACTGTGGTCTGAGAAGATGCTTGAAATGATTTCTATCTTCTTGAATTTGAAGAGACTTTGCCTATTACCCAACATATGGTCTATCTTTGAAAATGAGCCATGTGCACTTGAGAAGAATGTATATTCTGTGCCTTTGGGGTGAAATGTTCTGAAGATGTCAGTTAATTCCATCTGGTCTAGTGAGTCATTTAGGATTGATGTTTCTTTGCTGATTTTTTGTTTAGAGGATTTGTCCAATGGTGATAGTGGGGTATTAAAGTCTCCTACTATGATTGTATTGCTGTCAATTTCTCCTTTGATATCCTCCAGGAGTTTTTTATGTATTTGGGTGCTCCAGTATTGGGTTTGTATATGTTTACCAGAGTTATTTCTTCTTGTTGGATTGCTACCTTTAGTATTATGAAGTAGCCTTCCTTATCTCTTGTTATGTCCTTCACTTTGAGATCTAATTTGTCAGCTATAAGTATTGCTACCCCAGCTGTTTTTTCATTTCCATTCTCCTGGAAAACCGTTTTCCATCCCTTGACCCTCAGTCTGTGTGCGTCTTTTTTTCTGAGGGGGGTTTCTTGTAGAGAGCAGATATATGGGTCATGTTTTCTTATCTAATCCATTACCCTATGTCTTTTGATTGGGGCATTTAATCCATTTACATTTGAAGTTATTATTGATAGGTACTTATTTGTCACCATTTTTATTCTGTACCCCTGTGTTCCTTCTTCATTTCCTATTTCTTTCTTTTTTCACAGCAGACCCTTTAGCATTTCTTGCATTGGTGGTTTGGTGGTAATAAATTCCCTTAGTCCTTTTTTGTCTGTGAAGCTCCTAATTTCACCTTCAATTTTGATTGATAGCCTTGCTGTTTACAGTATTCTTGGATTCAGACCCTTCCTTTGCATGACTTTGTATATTTCATTGCATTCCCTTCTGGCCTGATGAGTTTCTGTTGAGAAATCATTTGCTAGTCTGATGGGGTTCCTTTGTATGTAACTTTCTGTCTCTCTCTGGCCGCTTTTAAGATTCTTACTTTGTCTTTGGTGTTTGCCAATTTAAGTATAATGTGCCTTGGCGTCGGTCTTTTGGGGTTCATTTTGCTTGGGACTCTGTGAGCTTCTTGGATTTGTGTGGGTTTTTTCTTCCCTATATCAGGGAAGTTTTCTGTCATTATTTCTTCAAACAGGTTTTCTATTCCTTGCTGTTTCCTCTCCTTCTGGAACCCCTATTATGTGGATGTTGTTTTGTTTCATGTTGTCCCAAAGTTCCCTTAGGCTCTCCTCCTGCTTTTTAATTTTTTTTCTAGAAGCTGTTCTGCTTGGATATTTTTTCCTACCTTGTCTTCTAGGTTACTGATGTGGTCCTCTGCTTCTTCTAGTCTACTCTTGATGCTTTCTATTGAGTTCTTTACAGCAGCAATGTCATTTTTCATTTCTTACTGGTTCTTCTTCATTTCCTCTTGGTTCTTACTCATATTGTCGAATTTATCTTCCATTCTTTTCAGCCACCTTATGACAATTTCTCTGAATTCTTCCTCTGAGAGGTTGCTTGCCTCCATTTCGTTTACTTCCTTTTCTGGTGATGCCTGCTTTTCTTTCATATGCTGGCTGTTTCTTTGTCTCCCCCATGGTCTCTCTTCTCCAGGTGTCTGGTTATGTAGTTCTCTCTCCTTATCCCAGGTGAAATCTGACCTTTCTGTGGTGTAGTGTAGAGCTCTTCTGAATCTGCGTGTTTGTGCCAATTGGGGACCAGTGCTCTGGGGTTCACTGAGGTTAATTCTTAATACAGAATTGGTCTGTGTGCATGGGGTTTAATCAACAAGGGTTCTGAACAAAGGTAATTTTGAGAAGAGTCTTGGATAATATAGTCAATCTGTGGCTTGTTGTTTGTGTGTTCCATGCTGAGGGCACAAGCAATGAATGTGTGAAGGACAGTGGAAGCTGATGGGGTGTGGAGTGTCCAAGGGTCTCTGTGCCTGAAACAGCCATAGTCAGTGGCTTTTTTGCTTGTCCAAGTGCCCAAGTCCTTAAAACGATATATAGCGAATATAACTTTACAAACCATATTTTCAATCAGTTTAAGCATTAATTATTGACAATTAATTTTCTTTAATTTCAAGCGCTAATTTAGTGTGATTATGTTAACATATTTCTCCTTAAAGAAAACATGCACGGATATGATTATCGCATGTTATTATACTATACTATTATCCTAATTTAAAACACCAACACTGTTGGTTTAATTAATTTCAATGTCATTTCTATATTTCTTTGTATACCTTTCTAGACTACAGATCTGCTTATTTAGATTCCTTCCAGGAATTTCAGTAATAATATCTCTTGAATCTTCTTAGTGTGGCACGATGTTTGCAAATTCATGAGTAAAGCAATGCCTGCTCAGAATGCCCAGGGTTATAGGGTCTGAGGTGTAGACTGTTGGGGTCTTGATTGCTTTTCCCAGAATGATTCAGATCTGAGTCACTGGTTAGCGGTGAATTTGAGTTTTCTTTCTAAGGGTTAAGTTTCCCATAGTTATTAAAATTTAACTTACTTCCAAAGAAACACTTTCCACATTGGTTTCACATAAGTTTTCTTTGCAGTCTGATATCTCTCCACCAGATACACATATTCTTTGTAAAGCATTGTTTAGATGACATCATATGTCCTTTAGCCTACTATTGTGTAGTATTGACCTGGTCTGTCATCATTGGGACATCCTGTGTTGCTGATCTTTCTACACTTGTACTGCTTAGACTCTCTCTCCACAGGCCCTGATCAATCATTCTTATTCTCGGTAAAGTTCCTACTTTTCATCCTTGGCTTACTCACAGTTCCATGAATTAAAAACCAACCCTATTCTATTGTATTTAGACTTTCTTTGCAACTGCCATTTGCCCTTTATATTAACTTTTCTCTCTTGAAATCATAGCAGGCTCTTGGTTTTTCAGTAACTCAACTGGTTTCATTTAACTGTGACTTTATTTTCCTTTTGATGCTTAAATACATCATAAGTTCAGCCAGTAAGAACCCCAATAGGTAGACTCCTTTGTCCTTCTAGCATTATCCCTGCCATTTTGGAAAGGATCCCAGTTTTCTGGTAACAGCTGGATATTCTGCCCTGTGAACTGGAATCAGGTCACTTTCCCAGGAGCCCTCCTTTTTCATAGTGGAGAATAGGAACATAGACCAAAATCTGGGCACTAGGAGTATAAGTGAAAGTTAGTAGTGGATCAAAAGGCTATACTATTTGGTGGTTGGAAAAAATGTGCTTTTTTTGAGGTTATGGGTTCCCGTTAATTTTTTCCAACTGGACATATCATGCTTCTGCCCTCAGGTTTCCTTATAGTATGAGGTTTTATCTGTCATCAAGACTTTCTGTGCCACTGACCATAACCATTTTGTTGTGGAAAGAAAGACAGTCTATTTGGGGAGGGGAGAGGTTTGTTTACATTGCTGACAGGTTGATAGAAGGATTCAAAGGAAGATTGAGCACCAGGGAGTAGTGCCAATGCATAATCTGGTTTCTAGAACCTTTTTTCATTGCCAGGACTCCAGTCTGCTCACTCTTCTCCTCATGTACCCAGCACAGGTCAATGATTTCATTCTATGAGCTGCCAGAAATGGCAGCTGTCTGGGGGAATGAGTATGATTCTTACTTTTTAGCTTGCCTGTGTCCTTCTCTAGACTAAACCCTGCTCTTTCCTCTTTGGGGTCTTCAGGGTGAGCTGCCCCAGAAGCTCCTGAGGTTAGACACAAGGTCGCTTCCTCCTGTTTTTCAGAAGGGCCTGGATTCTGCTTTCGGTTGTGCTGGTGGTTAACAGAGATGGCCAGGTCATGTTTAAGTTGTTTGTCTCAGAGATTGGAAACTTGAAACTTTTCCAGAATAGTCACTTTGCCCTGCATGGAAAACTCAAGTATAGATTACTTCCCTGGAGGAAGATGCATACCCAAAGCCGGTGCTGATACTGGTATTATTCACATACACCCCAGGCAAAGTGGAGACCAGCATCAACTATCTATAAACTTAGTTATGTGCAGAACTTGCCCATGGGCTTTGTCATGCTGATGGAGTTACACCAGGCAGAACCCTCTCCATGCATAGGCATTTACTGACACCGGTCACAGAATCATCACTTGTTTTCGCCTGGATCTGATACAGTGGATCAAATTCAGAAAGTGGTATCTGCAACATGTTCCTAAGAACATTCTGCTCAAATGGCAATGTGCTCCATGCAGTTTCAGTAAAGTGAGTGTATTAGTTTTCCATTGCTGTGTAACACATTACCACAGACTAACCAGGGTATGCTCTCAGTTTCCGTAGGTTAGAAGTTCAGGCATGGCATCAGCTGGTTTCTCTGCCCTAGGTCTTATTGGGCTGAAATCAAGGTATTGGGTGTGGTTGTGGATCACACCTGGGGCTCAGGATTTCCTGACATGCTCACTAGTTGTTGGCAGAACTTATTTTCTTGTGGTTGTATTACCACAGTCCCAATTTTTCTGCTGGCTGTCAGCCAGTGACCACTCTCAGCGCTGGGAGGCTGCCCCACAGATTGTACCATGCAATGTTTGCTCTCTCACAAGCTAGCCAGATCACATCTCTCTTTTCTGTGACTAGCTGGAGGGTTTTCCTGATTAGACCAGGCCCACCCAGGATAATCTATTTGCTCTATCACGTAACATAATCCTGGTGACATTTGTCATTTATCCCCTGTTAATATTTTGTGCTGTGGCTCTGTTGGTGTACATGTGCTACAACTTTATATTTTATAATAAAATTTCCCCATGTACCTAGAAAAAATTTCCCCATACATTTTCCTATAAATATAGAAAAAAAGTATTCTATCTAGTAAAGCCTATTTTACTAAGATAGTTCAAAGACCTCTAATAATAAATAGAATGTAGAGTTGAATAGAATGTACTGTATTTTCCTTGGCAAAATTAAGAGATATTTTTGTGGGATTTATGCTTCCTGGTGCTTCTTTTAAGGATAGAGTTGGAGTCCAAACATGGTCATCATTTCCCCATTACTTATGTATCAATTTAATCCCCATTTATATCTTTTTATATTATCATTCCATACACATCTATCATCTCATTTGTTTTATATAAACAACTGTAAATCTTCCTTTAAGTAAGAAACAATATTTTCTGGCTGAAATGTAGAGATTAGTTTCATTCTGAAACTCTAACAGGAAATTGAAAGATCCATGAATTGGTTCTTGTGCTTGGTTTTTTATCCTTTGGTTTTTGCTTCTTTCAGCCATGTTTTATAGTTTCTGTCTATAGATCTTGCACTTATTTTGTCAGATTTATCACAAAATATTTTATGTTGTTTGAAGCTGTTATAAATTGATTTTAAAATTTAAATTTCTTACTGTTGCTACTATGTAGAAATACAAATGATTTTTGCATGTTGATTTTGTATCTTGCAACCTTGACAAACTTACTCATTAATTCTAGTGGCCTCTTTTTTTGGTAGATTTCTTTGGATTTTCTACATAGACTATAGCGGTTTTCTGTGAATAAAGTTGCTCTTATTTGTTCCTTTCCAATGTGAATGCTTTTTATTTCCTTTTCTTGCCTTGTCTAGAACTTATACAATGTTGAATCAAAGTGATGAGAGTGGGCATCCTTGATTTGTTCCTATAAAAAATATGATGATGTCCTTCTCATTTGACTTAATTAGAATTGAACTTGTGCATAATAGTTGAGACACACTCTTAGGACAGAGTTGATGCTGAATAACATAGAATTTGGTGTGTTTTTTCCTGCATATTTCATCGTGTTCTATATTTATGCCTGTATCTTACTGCACATACATCTGTATTTATCGATATCTATTTGTACACTTGGATACATTAATTCCTGTATGAAATCATCCTATATATATTACTCAGACACTAGAGTTTTACTTTAACAAATATAGTTTTATCTGAATTATCTTCTGTTATCCTGCCTTGTAAAATAGGGATGTGGAAACTTCACAAGAAGAAAAAAACTTTAAAAGCAAATTCAGAGTTATCTTTTCTCTAGAGAGAATAATAAAGCTACCCAGCTTCACAGACAAGCTAGAGGCCATAAAGTTATTGAGTAAGAACAACAAAATCTCCAGAGTATAGGGAGAATGAAAGAGTTAGAACATAAAGTAGGAAACAAGGAGCAAAAGTCAGAGAGACTAAAATAAGATGAGAGTGGGGGAGGCTGTGCAGAAAGAGGGATTGGAGAAAGAAGGGACTAGGACTCTGGTGGAGTAATGTGAGCCAAATCTGGTAATGTGTTAGACAATGTTTTTCTTTTATAGTATTATTCCTTTTCACCCATTAGTTTTGGTATTTTAAAAAAGTTAATTTTTAATTTTTCAACATCTCTAACCATATTAAGGTTTTAATATACCCCATTCTAGTTTGGAGATGAAGTCAGGATGGGGCAGATTTTAAACACACATATTCAAGCATAAAACTTTTGAAAAACATAATGATCTTTTTCTGTATCCTGTGAAGTCAGGATGGGGCAGATTTTAAACACACATATTCAAGCATAAAACTTTTGAAAAACATAATGATCTTTTTCTGTATTCCATGATGACCTACGAGTTAATAAAACCATCTGATTTAGCTCAGCTGTTGTTTTCTTTTTATTAAGGGAAGTCTATCCAACTGTTTTTTTAAAAATATATATTTTTATTGATTTCAGAGAGGAAGGGAGAGGGAAAGAAACATCAATGATGGGAGAGAATCATTGACTGGCTGCCTCCTGCACTCCCCCTACTGGAGATGAACCCATAACCCTGAGCTCGGAATTGAACCTTGACCTCCTGGTTCATAGGTTGATGCTCAACCACTGAGCCACACCAGCTGGGCTATCCAACTCTTAATGATTCATAAATAATCCCACTTTCAGTCAGAGTAAAACTGGGGACAGAGTTCAAGAACCACCTTGGGGCACTTGTAGTCTAGGCCTTACGTTTCCTGTTTTAGCGGTCACATTTTACTGTCAGCCTTGAGGATAAGCAGAGTGATTATGAGGGATTTTTCACATTGTGATTTAAGCTGGTGTAGCGTTAGAATGTGGCCTTTTTAGGTCTCTCCCAAAATTAAAAGTGGCATGCTTTTTGGAAAAACAAACCAGCATCGTTTTTTGGTTTTGTTTGTTTTTTAAGATTCTTACAGACACTTTAATTTTGTTCTACATCAGTCAGTCATCCATATGGATAAAACTCTATTGTATGACAGCCATATCTGGTCAATATAATGTACTAAAAAAATAAAATATATAGTCCATTTTACCAAATTATGTTTTTCTGCAAAAAGCCATGCTGCTGTGTTAAAATTAGTTGATTATTTATCTTTCTTCTAGACTGAAAAGAAAAATTTAAAAAATGTATTTTTCTTCTTTATTGAATTTATTGGGGTGACATTAGTTAATCAAATTATATTGTTTTCAGGTATATAGTTCTACAGTACATTATCTGTATATTGTATTGTGTGTTCACCATCCCAAGTCAATTCAGCGTGTTTTTGATATTAAAGTCCCAGAGGAGAGTTATGGGTTTAATTTATTTTTTCTTTCCCCCCCAGATATGTGTCACAAAGATGTCTACACGGAACTGCCAGGGAATGGACTCAGTGATCAAACCCCTGGACACAATTCCTGAGGATAAGAAAGTCAGGGTTCAGAGGACACAGAGCACTTTTGACCCATTTGAGAAACCAACTAATCAAGTGAAGAGGGTACACTCGGAGAACAATGCTTGCATTAACTTTAAGACCTCCTCCACCGGCAAAGAGTCTCCTAAAGTTAGGCGGCACTCCAGCCCCAGCTCGGTAAGTGCAGTCTTATCAGAGGGTAAACAGAAGGAGTAGCCCTCTTAGGAGAGTAGCACGCTATGCTGGAAGAGCGCAGGTGGCTTCGTCAGTGCATTTTGATGCATTCTCTCTCAGGGTTTAATGTCTTGGAAAAGAAAGAGTATGTGCTCCAGCAAACTATACACAGACTCTTTATTCATAAGCACCCAGCAAGCAAATGAGAAATGGTTAAACATTTTTTTGGAAAAATATTTTTTCTAGTTGTTTTCAGTTAGAAGACTTTACAATTAAAAATTCTTTGGTATATCAAACTCTTGGAGAGGATATTGAATTTTGCTGTGTGGGCAACAAGTATAGTTTTGAATTTGGCAAGTCCACAAAGAATGTAATTTCAGAATAAATGTTAAAATTTATCCACTTGTCTCAGTCCAGTTTGTTTTCAGTGTAAAGATTTTAAAATTTAAGGGCTAGACATTGAATCTTCTTAACAAGAAATCTTTTTATTATAATTGAATTTTCTAAACTCAAACTATATCAAGTTTTGCCTTTTAACCTAAGGAGGAATAAAGATCTGAGGTGATTGCTGCTTTTTTTAAAAAAATATTTTTATTGATTTCATAGAGGAAGGGAGAGGGAGAGAGAGCTAGAAACATCAAGGATGAGAGAGAATCATTGATTGGCTGCCTCTTGCACACCCCCTACTGGGGATTGAGCCTACAACCTGCATGTGCCCTTGACTGGAATCGAACCTGGGACCCTTTGGTCTGCAGGCCGACGCTCAACCACTGAGCCAAACCAGCCAGGGCTGATTGCTGCTTTTGACTATAAAATTTTTCTACTGAAACTCATATTTCCAAGACTTGCCTGCATTAACATTGTAAAAATCCTTATGATATTTTCAATTAAGCAATTTTCAGGTTTAACTTACATTTAAGAACCTTTTGAATAGATGCCCTTAAAAGGTAAATGGAGAACACCAAGAGAATTTTGACTCTTCATCTTGCTGAGAAACACATGCCATTTCACAAATTTAAATACTAAATTCCATGAGAGCCAAAACAGAGCAAGGAATGTCAACGGCTAGAAGAGTATTGACACTTCAATTTAATTACACTGTATGTCACTGCACAAACTTTGTGTCACATTTTGTATGAATGAAGCTGAAATAAATGTTATTAATGCAACATTTGTGAGGAGAATTGATTATCTGCTTTTGCCCAAACTAGCCCCGTCATCTTGTCTGTGATTGCAAGGCATGAGCATCCATGTAGGTCACAGATATATTTTACTGATTTCCAGGAGAGTGTCTTAATGTCTTTTAGGAGAAATGAAAGGAGTTATAAATGATTAAGCCTATTTTATGGAAAGTGAATTATATGTACTTTATATTTATCTTAATATTATTATATTAACCTATAAATGATATATAGAAAACGGCATTTTCAAATATTACAGCCAGGCATACTTACACTAAGAATTATTTACTATTTAAATGAAATTTAAATTTAAATTTAGTCCTGTTTTTTTATCTGCAATACTAGTTATAATCTAATGCTGTGCTATTTCTTTTGTTGCTCAAATTGTTCCTGCCTTGGCCATTGGCAGCTGTGTGTCCTTTTGAGATGTCTTCATCCCTTTGTTTTTTGAGTACTTCCTTTCTTTCTGGTCCTGTGGGATAGTCTTGGCTTATATTGGGCTTTCTGAGCCCTAGACCCAGATCAGTTATTTCTCTAAAGAGCCCTGGTTCTACTTATTGGAAAATGGTATATAGAAACCAGGATGTGGGCCTGGCTATGCTTGTTGCTACTGGGAGGTTATGTAGTTTTAAAGGTCAGTATATCCTATAAAAGGGTAATATACACATCGACTGGACAGCAGAATGACAGGTCGCTATGACACACACTGACCACCAGGGGGAGACGCTCAACTGCCCCCTGGTGGTCAGTGCACTCCCACAGGGGGAGCGCCACTCAGCCAGAAGCCCTGAGCTGGGCACAGTGGCGGTGGCAGGAACCTCTCCCACCTCCATGGCAGTGCTGAGGGCTCCCAGACTGCGAGAGGGTGCAGGCTTGGCTGAGGGACCCCTTGAGTGCACAAATTTCGTACACCAGGCCTCTAGTCAGAGTATAAATGACAATGAGTTTCAATATTTATTTTTAATTTTTTAATAAGGAATTAATTAAAATCCTTATCAAAGAAAGTTGAAACTTGCCTGATGCTCTCTGTATTTCTCTTTAAAGTTAGATTTTATTTTTAATAAAGTAAAATTTTAGTATTATTTTTATTAGAGGCCTGATGCATGAAATTCATACAAGGGGCTCGGCCCTTGCAGCCATAGCTTCATCCAGAAGGACATTCGGAAGGACGTCCAGAAGGTCCTTTGGTTGACCAGTCTAATTAGCATATTACGCTTTTATTACATCTTCCTAACAGTGTGTATATGTATATTCACATGCTGGTCATTCTCTATGTTAGGAGTCATGACTGAAATCAAGGTGACTTTAGTGAGCATCACATTTATCTATACCTCCTGATACTGTCCAGATAGTGGTACTTTAAAATTCAGGCAAAATGTAAAGAATGTGATTTCATATAAATTGGTTTATTTCAAGAGGTGTTTGAAGATTTTGTTGATTTGTTTCAGACATTTTATGAGTGCCTACTTTTCCTGGGCCTAGTCCCTGGGTAGTGTTTAGTACTGTCACCGACAGGACGGACTTTCCCTCCCCTTTTCCTGTCACCTCCTCCAGCCCACCTGTGCTCTCCAATAGCTGGAACGGTTGGGAGAGCTGTAGGAGACTGCCTGCTGTCTTGCTGGCCCAATTTAGAAGGGATTTTATTGAGCTGTGCTGTCATCATCTGGATTTAAAAGAGAACATAGTTGCAGATATTCAAATTCAGGTTACTGTCCTCTACACATTCCAAAAACTACTCAACATTTACATCCTTCTATTACCAAAACAGAAACAGACAAAAACCCCTTTGAACGGCAGGCCAAATCTAGAGAGGGGGAGGGAAGTGCAAACTTGAAAAGGAGAGCTCCCCTTCAGTGCTCCGAAGGCCATCTTGGGGGTCTCATCGTGGCACTGCCTTCTTCTTGTGGGCACTAGACAGTTCCCAGACAGAACCACGCCCCCTTGTCAGGTTGTCACCGTGCATGGTGCTTGGCTCTATCCCTCTGTCCAGCATCTAGATCTACTTTGTAATCAAGTTACCCATCAAGTATGGATTACCTTAGTGTGACTGTGTTTAATGGGGCTAGAAATGCAGTATGATAGAGTCTGTTCTGGAGATCAAAGGCAGAAGAAAAATTAGCCAACATGGTGTTCTCTTCACATTCTGGTTCTTTAATGAGATCACATAGTTCTGATGGAATACTTCCTCCTTTCTCCCCATACCTACTCTCACAATTATAGTATAACTAGAGGCCCGGATCATGAAACTTGTGTACGGCAGGGGCGGGGTGTGTCCTAACCTGCACCCTTCCAATCTGGGACGCCTCGAGGGATGTCCGACTGCCCATTTAGGCCTGATCCCTAATGGGCAGTCGGACATCCCTCTCACAATCCAGAACTGCTGTCTCCCAACTGCTCACCTGCCTGCCTTCCTCATTGCCCCTAACCGCTTCTGCCTGCCAGCCTAGTCACCCCTAACTGCCCTCCCCTGCAGGCTTGATCACCACCAACTGCCCTCCCTTGCTGGCCTGATCGCTCACAACTGCCCTCGCTTGCAGGCCTGGTCCCTCCCAACTGCCCTCCCCTGTTGGCCATCTCGTGGTGGCCATCTTGTGTCCACATGGGGGCAGCCATCTTGTGTGTTGGAGTGATGGTCAATTTGCATATTACTCTTTTATTAGATAGGATAGAGGCCTGGTGCATGGGTGGAGGCCAGCTGGTTTGCCCTGAAGGGTGTCCTGGATCAGGGTGGGGGTTCCCTTGGGGTATGGGGTGGCCTGAGCGAGGGGCCTATGGTGGTTTGCAGGCTGGCCACCCCACTATCCCCCATCGACCCAAGCGGAGGCCCTGGTATCTGGAATTTATTTATCTTCTACAATTGAAACTTCGTAGCCTTCAGTGGAGGCCAAAGCAGGCCAGGAACTTGGCTTCCTCCATTGTCGGGGGCAACTCAAGCCTCCTGCTCTCTCCAGCTCCTTGGCTGCCATCATTGTTGTTGGGATTTATTTATCTTCTATAATTGGAACTTTGTAGCCTTGAGTGGAGGCCTGGGCCAGCCAGGGTGCGTGGAAAGCTTGGCTTCCTCCATTGCCGGGGAAACCCAAGCCTTCTGCTCGCTCTGTGGCTGCAGCCATCTTGGTTGGATTAATTTGCATAATCGCTCCTGATTGGCTGATGGCTGTGGTGTGGGTGTAGTGGAGTTATAGTTAATTTGCATATTACTCTTTTAATAGATAGGATGTAATAGAGTGGTTATTCTTACTTGTGGTTTTCCTCATCAACATTCTTAAGCAAGGGGTTATGTATAAAGGTTATAATCTATTTCAGTGAACTCAGTATGAAACTATGGACATTCTTATAGTCATGCCACAGTATCATTACAATGAACACAGAGGTATACTCATGCGGTGTATAAATATAAATGCAGTTCAAAAACCTACCCCTGCTTTTAGGAATAGGTAGATGACAGACTTAATCATAATTTAACATCTCTTCCTTTTGGGAGGGAGTTAGATCTCCATGTGGATTCCACCGGTGTAGTGGTGGTAAAGAAAATCTGTTTATTCCGGTCAACTGGGTTTGAATTCTTGCTTTGCCATTAGCTGTAGGATATTAGATGAGCTACTTTATTTCTCCAGTCTTCAAATTCTTCATGTTTAAATGGGGATACCAGCCTTAATTAAGTTCTTGCAGGGATTAATAGGTAATTATTTAAAGTGATGAGCTCAAGCCTGGTGCATAGTAAACATTTGATATTAGCTAGTTTTTCTTGATGACATAAGCCATGAACTAGAGCTAGCAAGGTCAGGGTCCAAACACCGTTCAGCTGGAATATTATCTTCACTTCTTTATTATCCATGTCATGTTCCCCTCCACTGATCCAGACAATTGACAGTTCTCTGTGCCTTTATTCTGTTAAAAAAGGTATTAACATTATCTCATTAAATTCCATGTCTCTTTGCAGTGTTAGTATCTTTTAGAAATTCCTGATTAGCCCTCCTATTTCCAGTTCTCTAAAGTGCTATCTCAAGCCTGCACTCTAAGTAGGGGAAGTGATAAGCAGGGAATAATTGCTCCATAAGGCTCTTTCCCATCCATGCATGCACCTGAGATCAAAGAGTCAAAGCTGATGGTTGGGGCATCTTTATTTAAATGTGATAATTTAATGAAGTTGCAAGGGAAAAAAAGGAAAACCAAAAGCTTGAACTTAATTATTAAATAAAAGAGGACCTCTCCTTCAGAATTCTTCTTAATTTTGCTCTTTTGATGGGAAGAGTTTTATTATTGGCCTCTTTAAAGACTTAGCACTTGGATTCTTTATTTATTGACATAGCCATTACAGATCAGAACCTTTTTGCATGGGTAAAATAGGAGACTGACTTTGTAAGACTCTAACTCTTAGAGCTCAGAATATCTCATAGACATGGCCTATTCCATAGGCCATTCTTTTGTAGACTAGAGGAAACCCAAGCCTCCTGCTTGCTTTTTGAACAGGCATTATATGTAGCAATTCATGCTGTGGAGCTAGCATGATTGATCTGTAAGTTACAGTGTATTTCTAGAATATCTACATGTCGGTTTCACAGGGCAAATAACATTGATTGTATGACCATCAGAGGTGGGGAAATATTAATTTTCTGCCATCACAGTGTTCATAGAATATATTTTAACCATGGCAGTTAATGCATCCAAATCCATTTAATTAGATAAATAGACTACTTTGTGCCATTAGCATTTTCTCTTACTTGATTTTTTTTTGTAGATGAATGGGGTATGTTATAAAAAACATTCCCCTTGTTTTTCTAATGGCCTCAATTCAATTTTTTCAAGTCATAAGTGTAGTGTTATCTGTGTCTCAAAATGATTTCATCAACTCTATGATATAAGGCAGTTTATGAAGAGTGAATAATTTTTAGAAAATTATTTGTGTCTTCCTGGCAGATAAAATATTCTCTTACACATTTTGTGTGACTATGTCTTGCACTTGCTCTAAATATGCATTAGCAGTTTATTTCCTAATATGAGCAAAGAGGAGATTTCCTGCTGCTGCTGTTTTACTTCAACTTAGATCAGATTTATTCTTAAAGGAGCAAAAAGCAAATATACAGGCTTTTCAATCTGATTTTTAAATAATATAGAGTGGAACTGGGAACACAATATTTTCCCCATTATAGGTCATTTTATACTGAAATTTAATGTAGGTTTAAAAATTTCTGTTTAAAACTTGGGCCCAGGAGGGTGATGGTAAAGTGCGACATTTGCAAGCTGTTTCCTGGTGATGAAAAATGCATGAGAACATAATCCACACAGGACTAGTCAGGTAATTTTGAATGTACTTTTCCATTAAGTTTTACTTGATTCAACTCAATACGTGGTTTATACTTTACAAGTTTCTTCAAGAAAAGAATAGGTGGTCCATCGTATTTATTAATCCCTTCCTACTATTATGTTGTTCCTTTTCTAGCTGTGGTTTAATGTCTAACTCATATTACTTTCAAGCTTCTTTTCCCATGCACATGTATACATGTATTTACATTTTAATTCATGCATTGATTTGGCTGCATCCCACATGGGTCTTAAAATGTCATGTCCTCACTGCCACATATTTATGAGTTTTTTATTTTGATTTTCTTTTTAACCTACATGGCTAAACTATTTAGTTTCCCTTTTATTCTTTATTTCTAATTTATTGCATTGTGCTCAGGAAAAGTAACTGAATGTTTTTGTGATTTCGAATATTGAGATTTTCTTTGTGGCTAATCTGTGCTCATCTTTTGTGGGTGTTAAATGTGTTTTTGAAAAAAAATATTAATTTGTGTATTAGATTGAAATGTTAATTCTAATATGCAAGCCCACATATCCCTTACTTATTAGTTGTCTGCTTGCTTTGTTGATGTTTGAGTGATGTCATTATCGTGGGTTTGTTAATTTCTCATTTTATTGCTATTAGCAGTTGTTTCATACATTTCAGTTTTTTGTTAATCCTCACTAGAGGATTCCCCGCCCTCCCCCCCCCCCCTTTGCTTTTCAGAGAAAGTGGAAAGGATGGAGGGAGAGGGGGAGGGAGAGGGGGAGGTGGGAGGGAGAGAGTGGGAGAAGGAGAGGAGGATGGGGAGAGGGAGGGGATAATGGGGAGAGAGAGGGGAAGGAGAGGGGGAGGAGAGATGTGAGAGAGACACATTAATTGGTTGCCTCTAGAACGTGCCCTGACCAGGGAGTAGGGAGTGAACTAGCAACGCAGGTATGTGCCCTTGATCGGGAATCAAACCGGTGACCCTTCCGTTCGTTGGCCAGCACTCTAACCATCCAGAAACACTGACCAGGGCTGTTTCGTTCATTTCAAAGCTACATTATTTGGCTCAAAGTAGTTTATGATGATTACATTTCTTGGTGGATTTTAATGTTGATTTTAATGAGATACAATAATTTAATCCATTTGTTTTGCATAGGCTGTCTTCCATCAATATTGCTATAGTACATGATTTTGCAAAAATATTTATTTTTGCTATGTTTGGACTTGACTTACTTCTTATTTTATGATTTTTCACTTAACATTCTTTCCTATTGAGTACTGGCCTCCTCTAGCCTCTTTTAACCCCTTCCCTCTGTTCCTTTTTTTTGTTTCTTTTATTCCCTTCCCTGCAAAATTTATATGGAATTTGTATATCTTATTTATATTGCTCTAGGGATTAACTTTTGAGAGTTTAGAAACATCTAAAACTTAAACAATTGTGGTTAATCAGTATCAGCAGTCATTCCAGTGACTCTCAACATGCTTTATTTCCCCTGTCCTACTGTTTCTTGCCTTCCTGCAATTCCCCCATCACTCCAGCTTCATCTTATAATGAGATAGCATGGTATTTTATATCTAGATTTTTTTATTAAAATTTTTTAATGTTGACATTATTGCAGTTCCCTAGAATAGGTGCCCCCCCTGTTCACCCCTTTTTCCCACTTCACCCCTTTCCTGGGCTTTCACCAAACTATTTTCTGTGTCCATGGGGTGTGCCTATATGTTCTTTAGCTAATCCCTTCACCTCCTTTATTCAATTACCCCCCTTTCCTCCTCCCCTTGGGCACCAGCCAGTCTATTTCATTTTAGCTAGACTTTTTTTGAAGGGGGTAATATTGCAGCTTTTCCATCCCATTTGAGGAACTATCTTGAGTATAGTATTTGCGATTCATTATCATTTCTCTTTTCATTTTGAAAATATTGCTGAATTGTCTTTCTTCAGCCAGTGTTGTCTATAAAAATATTGTGCTTGTTGGGTAATTTTTCTGTTTAGATGCAACCTGTCCCCAGGCCACCTGGCAGCCGGCAGGTCCCTGCTCCCTGGCTGCCCAGTAGCCGCACCTCCTCGCTCCCGGACCGGCCCAGAGCCGTCAAGTCCTCCCTTCTGTCTGAAGCCTCACTACAGTAGCTCCCTCCGCAGCCCCCCTTCCCCTCATAGCAGGCTTCGCTTAGCTCCATGCCTGCATATGCAAATTAGCCTCCATCTTAGTTGGCCTAATTTGCATACTCACTCTGATTGGCTGTGGGCATAGCAGAGTGATGGTTAATTTGCATGTTTTTCTTTTATTAGATAAGATGGTCTTACATGTTGGATCTTTAAGTTTCCACAATATTTTCTCCAAAGTCTTGATCCTGATTACTTCTCTCTTTCAGAATTCCTCAAATTTTCGCTTAGATATTGCTATTCTTTTTTGTTCTGTTTCCCATTCCTGTTTCTGGTTTATTATTTTTGAAACATATCTTTTGAGTCACTCATGTCATTTTAGATGGCAAGGATGTAAGAGGCATGTACTCAACTTGCCACAGAATCCTTATAAATGGTAGGAGTCATATTCATTGTCAGGATGCTGTGTTGTTTTATAAGTGTTCCGAGAGCATATGCTCAAGAATAGTGTTCTGTAAACTTTTAGCAAGAAGTTATTTCTCTAAGCTTCTACAGTTGGTTACTTACAAAGTACCACAATCATTAACAACTTTTTACCAATTATATATGTACTTAATAGCTATGATCAGAGAATCCCTTTAAGATTTTTTTAATTCTCATATAATTATCATTTTCTAATATGTTTTGGTATTACCCTTTTTTATAGTGCCATTAAAATAACAGGCAATTTGCTTCTATGGAGGACAGTGCTCTCTGGTGAGGTTGCGGTAGGAGTTGAGCACAGGAGTGATGCGATCTCTCTCAGCACGTTTAAGCTCATGATGGGGTAAACCATTTCTTATGGAAGAGCTATTTTGTTGCAGCTGAACTTTAAGGATTGGTTTCTGTAGATATAAGAGAGTTCCTTTTGTATTAATTAGTGAACCTGAAGGATGCATCTGATTATCTGTTTGCATTGTCCCTGACAGGTATTGCAGGAATACCTTTATATGACTGAATTTTGTACAGTCATGATTTACAACAGGGTTCAGATAGGAACTCTTTCAGCTTTGTTGGCCTTATGATCTTGGTTGTAACTACAACTCTGTTGTAGCTTGAAAGTCATAGCACAATATATAAATGAGTGGATGACTGTGTTCCAATAAACTTTATGGACACTAAAATTTGATTTTTAATATTCACATGCTATAACATATTCTTTTTCTTTAGATCCTCCCCTGTTAAAAAAATGTATAAACCTTCCTAAGCTTATGGGATATATGAAAATGTGTGGTGGGTGGGATTTGCCAGCTCCTAATTTAGAAGATTATATAATGACATGGAAAATAGTCACAATAGTGGGAAAAAGGCAGGTTACAAGATAGTGTAATCCCATTTATATAAAAAAGCAATCTACAGTATGCAGATAGCATTGGAAGAAGAGATATCAAAATCTTGCCCTGGCTGGTTTGGCTCAGCAGATAAGAGTGTCGGACTGCGGACTGAAGGGTAATGGGTTAGATTCCAGTTAAGGGCAGTTAAAAAAAAAAAAGAAATCTTAATGGTGATTTTCTCTGAGTGGTTAGATTATAGGTTAACCTAAACTTCTGTACTGTTTATTTGTATATTTGGAATTTTATACCATGAATATCTATGTTGTTGTTTTTTTAAATAAGCATTGCTTTTAAAAATAAGCATCAGAAAAACATTATTTAAAAAATGACAGAGGATCTGTATATATTTAGCAGAACTGGGTTATTTATTGTTAATTAGTTTGATACAATCTGGTTTATTTTCCCTCTGCTCCATTTTCAGCCTACAAGTCCCAAATTTGGAAAAGCTGACTCATACGAAAAACTGGAAAAACTAGGGGAAGGATCTTATGCTACAGTATACAAAGGGAAAAGCAAGTAAGTGCATTAGTTTCTGAACATTTCCCATGTAAAATCTTCCTGCTCTCTTAATACTAAGTCACAGTGTAGTTAAATAATTTTCACTTAATAGATGATAAATTCGCCCCTCAGGTTTCTTTTCCTGTTCTTTTAACAAGTGTAAAAGTCAGTAGAATTGGATTTTCCCTGCTAACAGTTTTGCAGACTTGTCCAATTTATCTTTCCTGTCCTCCCCCTGCCCCCATCTTTGTTTTCTTTTTCCCTCATTGGAGTTGGAACCCTCGGATGAGAATTCATTTCCAGGTGAATCATACAATTAATTTCTCATGGAGGTTTAGCATTTGCTTAAGGGTACTGGTTTGACAAAGCCAGATGTGTTGGCCATTCCTGATATCTTTTAAAATGAGCTTTTACCCCATCTTTCAGAAATTACTTAAAAATACTGCATACTCTTTCTCTCCCCCCGCGCCCTCCCCCCCACCTGTCTTCTTTGACATTGAGCCATATATATTTTCACCAAGAGAAACCACTCTTGCCCCATTGTCCTCTTCCCACAGGCTATGCTGGGGTTAGGGCACAGATTTGGATCCTCAACAAGATCACCCCTACATGTCTCTGATGTGGTTAGGAGCACAGAGTTACTGTATTTGGAGGCCTGTGGCTCGTAGAAAACTTGACACTGTTTCTGAAATAACTGCAGGAGACACAAGCCTTGTTTTATCTTAATCACATTACTAAAAGATGTTGAAAAATAATTTTCTAAATTATTCCTGTTTTTGTCTCTTTTAAAGTCATTATAAAAATAAGAAAACATAAGCTAAGTAATTAAAAAGATATAAAAGAAAGTTCTCTGAAGTATCTTTTAAACATGTAATTGGAAATTATGCTGATTTGGGTGGTTTCTGGCTTTTATGGAATGTGTTCTTATTCATGATTCTTTGTTCATGATTTTTTGAGTTAAGAAGGTGAAGGAATATTTCTGATAAAGAAAGATACATCTAAGAAAGGAAGTGCAGAAATGCTGAAAGTAAAAAATACTAGTATAAATTTTGAGATCTTAGATATTTGAAAAAACAAAGGTTTTTTTTATGTTAAGGAAAAATAAACATGGGGAATGCAAAAGAAAACAAAATTTAGATGGCTGTTAATGACTTAACTGTGTTGCTTCAGCATTACAGAATGTTATAGTAATGGTCTAAGTAAGGGGTGGGGAACCTTTTTTCTGCCAAGAGCCATTTGGATATTTATACATCATTTGCGGTCCATACAAAATTATCAACTTAAAAATTAGCCTGCTATCTTTGGTCAAATATTTAATTAACTCACCCCTAATGCCTTGGCAACAGGCCAAATGAGTTCACAGGCCTTATAAAGCTTGAGGGCCAGACGTTCCTCAGTCCTGGTCTAAATGGTTGAGCTAATTTCAGTAGGGTTTGCGTCCCAAATTTTAAATATTTTTCCTAAAGAAAAATAGTTAGAACCCTACTGTATAAAAAAGTACTTGTACATTTAATGTTAATAGCATGAAGATAACTACACTGGGTTAAGCAGTGATGTTAAATATAATCTGGTATGTACACTGTCTTGTTTACTCCTCACAATTCCCTATATGATTAGGTCCCATTACTATCATCTCCATTTGACCAGGAAATTGTGCTTAGAGAGTTTCAGCCACTTGTCCCAGGTCCATACAGGTTGTTAGTGGCAATACCAGTACTTGTTTTGGCTCAGATCTATCGGGTTTGAAGCCATTATTTTCCTAACCATTACACTGTACCGCTTCCACAGTGTAAGGCCTTCCTTGGAGAGAGTTGATACTTGTTGAATATTCCAGATGGTTCTCACATATGCTCTGACTTGGTTTAATCAGAATCAGACAGAAGCAAACATACAATTTCATTATAAGGAAACAAACCAATCACTTTGAAGTGCCCTCCCACAAAAGATGTGCTCGGCTGATTTCCAAATGTAAGTTAGTAACTCTATTAAATGTTTAAATTTAAGATCGATGTCACATTCTTGGGGATGGGTAAGAAATCCTCCATTTATTATGCTTGGATAAAAGGAAGACTGCCTTTTAAGTACCTGCAGTCTTTGAGAAGGATGGCTCTGGACAGTTAATACTTCTCACTCCAGCAGGTCTAAATGTATCTTGTCAGCATTTCTCAAGCTGTTTCAAACCTGCTGGTTATGTGTGGCATTTAATTTCCTCTAGCTGGAGATCAAAGCCATTGACCACTCGCCTCCTTTAAGACATGACAGGCTGCCTGTGCTTGCTTTAAGGTGGCAAGGTCAGGCCAACGGACCATAGTTATGTGCCATCTAGCAAGACGTGAGAGCTGCTTTTGGTTGGTGTATCCTCTGAAGTGCTATGTAGTTTGAGGAGCCAGCTGCATGTTGGAAATTCCTGTTGCAGCATTCCTGACCACTCTCCCATAAATGTCCGCAGCCCTGCCTCCGTCTTTACCCATTGTCTTTAGCATCTTCTCTAAGAGCAGCTGTTAGTCTCTTGCACTAAAGCTGCCTGGCATTTGTAGAAATCTCACTGATTGTTGGTTTGAGAGCATTTTACATATGTTGATTTACAGGTGTCACGTTTGGATCTGCCTTGAACCTCATGGGTGGCTTAATCAAGAACTTTATCCTGTTACAGTTCTGGGGGCCAGAGTCTAAGAACAAGGTGTTGGCAGAGTGCTTCTTCCTGAGGGTTGGTTCTGTAAGGGAGCCTGTTCCCTGCCTCTCTCCTAGCCTCTGCGGTGTGCTGGCAATCATTGGCATTGCTGGCTTGTAGGTGCAGCACCCTGATCTCTGCCTTCATGTTCACATGGTGTGCTCCCTGTGCGCGTCTGTCTCTACATCCAAATTTCCCCTTCTTGTGAGGACTCGAATCACATTGCACAACCTCATTTTAACTTGATTACCTCTGCAAAGACCCCATTTCCACATAAGGTCACATTGTGAGGCATGCGGGGCTGGAACATCAGCATATTTCTTTTGAAGGACACACTTCCATTCATAACTCTTATGAATTTCAGACCTCCCTAATTTGGCATTGTGTTTATGACATGTTTTTCTAGTCCTTCTTATGGTATGTATTAGCCATCTTTTATTTCATGTTTCTTCTTTAAACAATATAAGCAAAGGATATATCCTCCAACAAGAGGTTTGTGTAATTGTTGATTTTGGTGTAGTAGTTGCTGTTAGTCATAATTTAGACACTTGAGAAGGAATAGAAAAGCTATTTATTACTCTTGAATTCTCTTGAGTTTCTTATTCCTGTAGGGTAACATAGGTTGGGGAGTTGCTCGAGATTCCTGTACTGTGTAAAACCCCTTGGTAATGAGTTTGGTTATAAAGATTATGGCGGATTAACTGCAACCATATCAGTATACAACCCTCAAAAATACGTTCTTTTAGAAAAAGCTTTAAAATTTTCATATCTAAGTAGTGTTTTTTTCTAAACATTTTCTTCAGCTTCATAATTATTTTTTTGTGTGCATGTGCGTGTTTGTGTTTGGGGCAGGGAAGCAATTTATCATCACTGACTGCTAGTCTCTATCCTGGTTTAGTTTCCTTATTATGTTCTCTCTTCTAAATCCCTTCCACATTTAACGTAGGACTGAAAAAAACCATGCATTGTATACTTCACATTTTAAAACATATGACATTTTAAAATGTCTTTAATTCAGCCCCTTGAAGTCATATTTTACCTCTAAGTTTCCCAGGGACATTTGACCATTAAAACACTTGTGAACATTTTCTGAGCTTATTCAACTGATGATGAGTGTTTATTATGTTACTTTTATGCCTTTTCTATGCTGTGGGTGAAAAGCAGGTATCCTAGATGTGGATTCTGCTGTCAGGAAACTTAACAGTTGTGAGGGCAGGTGGTCCACACACATAAATAAGTCTATAAAGTTGGAATGGAATATATCCTGGAAAAGCTAGAATGCGGTAAGAAAGGCCAGGTAAAATGGTGCGGGGTTTCAAAAGCAAGGAAGAGACGATGGTGTAGGCTAAAGTGTTTTAAATATGTTCTCTCCAGTGGTGAGTATTTGACTTCACAGATTCATTTGCTTTTTTTTTTTAAGTTTTATTTTTAAACTATAGTTTGCATTCAACATTATTTTGTATTAGTTTCAGATATACATATAGCATAGCAGACAATCATATACTTTACAGTGTTCCCAATATTTCAAACACCCACCTGGCACCGTATATAGTTATTACAGTATTGTTGACTGTATTTCCTATGCTTTATTTTATATCCCCATGTGTTTTGTAACTACCAATTAGTACATCTAATTCCTTCACCGTTTTCACCCAGCCCCCCAAGCCTTTTCCCCTCTGGCATCCATCAGTCTGTTCTCTGTATGGATAAGTCTTTTTATTTTGTTTTGTTTATTCTATAGATTCTATAGAAGTGAAATTGCATGGTACTTCTCTTATTTCACTTAACATAATGCCCAGTTAATCACTCCCCACCCATTCCCAACCCCCACCTTTCCTCTGAAATTTGTCAGTCTGTTCCATGCTTCTATGTCTCCGGATCTAGCAAACTGATTCCTTTTGATTGTTGTGTGAATTTTGATTAAGCATAGGTGTTATGTTTAAGTATTAAAGTAGAATTGGCTTTAAGCCTTATAATTGGGAAGAGTTAGTGGGTTGTTAACTTGTGAGCACCCATGAATCTATGGCCATGATAGATAAAAACTACAATTCCGGCCACCTCAATTCCCAAACTTGAGATGCAGTGGGACCCATCTGCTTCTCAGTGCCCTGGGATCTGTTGGCGGAACACACCCATGTCCCTTCGGTGTCTAAATCCCCCAGATTTCTGCATCCCATGGTAAGACACCATGGACCTTTACTCTTGTCTGGGACAGAGTCCTCTCTTTTCCTTACTACTTTATCTAGGGGAGTGTGAGGCTGTAGCTGCTTGCTTTTCATTTTCTCATACTTCTAGTGTCATTTAGATAAAGAGAAACCTTGTTCTTTTGTTCCATCTCTGTAATTAAAATATTGGACTTACTCTGACAAAGCCATTCAACAGGTGATACTGGTTTCTGGTCATTTTTTTTTCTGCTTATCTCCAGTTTCCGTTGAGGTGAAGACGCAAAACTTTACTCCTGCGGGAGCCTGCTAAATGCAGAAGTCTGCCCGCACTGGCTTGTTATCTCAGAGGTGAATAAGAACAGAGGAGGGATTTCCTCACTTTATGTGTAACACAAGACTTAGGTGATTGAAAGTGCCCATCTTCTTTTAGCATTTCATTCTGCCAGTCTGTGCTGAATTATTGAACTTGAATGAAATGACCTCATAAATGAAGAGACTAACCCAAGCCAAGACTGAAATATACTAAATACATTTCAAAGAGCTCTTCAAAGCCCCTGGAGAAATAGCGGGAAGAAATGCTGTTAATTAAAACAAGCAGCATTCAGGAGGAAGAGAGTGGCAGTTAACCACTTTTTCAGAATATTTGAGATTAGGGAGGTGGCTTTTACTGCTCGCCCTGAAGGTCAACTCCATTGCAGCACTATCAGGAGTTGGAAGAATTCTAAAAGTCACAATTACCCAGGTGGAAAACACTGGATGCTTGGATCACTGAAGTTTCAATCTTAAGTGTTGACACTTATATATTCTGTAAAAGCTAGAATGCAGCATAAGGGGACTGTTATGCCTACTTCCAGTGTCCTGAGAGGTTACTATCCGCAAATGGGAACTCTGTACAAATGGGAACTCTGTACAGAGGAGAGGCAGGTCTGCTTGCTTTGTATGAGCTGCTGCAGGATGCTCCCGAGGCCCTCTCTCTGTTTCTCTTTAGGCTGCATTGATTTCTTTTAGACTTTGGGTCCATGGGCCAAAGCTTGTTATCACAGCTCACTTCTAAGATCAAGCCTGTATCCACACTATTAGTCACAGGGTACGAAAATAGCAGCATAGTATGACAATAAAGTTAGTATTAAGTGGTGCAATATAATGCACAGAATACATGACAATATAGAAAAGAAATTGGGTAAAGGAGCTAATGGAGTAAATGGATTTTGCTCCATGTGATTTTCAAATCTGGTGCTCCTTGTATATAGATAAAGTTGAAAAAGTAGAGTTCTAATTCTTACTAGGCCAAGGAGGATAGTAGCTCACCCACTGACATTTGCTAATTTTATTTTTAAAAACCAGAAAGTCTATTGAAATTGCAGATCCAACCCCTGACTTCCTTTAGACTTTAGTGAAAGAATGCGAGGCTGGAGGGTCTGGTTCATCAGTACAGCTGGTCTCACTTAGCTTCCGCAGATAAACAAACAATGCCTCATCTTTCTGACAAAAGTGACAGTGAGGATATTGTTTAGGAAAGAGGCATGATTTCAATTATTAGACAAAACTGTACAGGGATAACTTTCCAATTAGACAATGTTTACGTGTATTGGCCTCTGTTGGTCATTTTTGTTATTAGGGTCTTTGAACATTTGATTAGGAGCCAGTCAAAAATAATCAGTAATATTTACTATCTTCAAAATTGAGGTCATATATCAGCTATGCCTAACTGGTGAAAATGGGGGCATTCTTTGCATAGTGGAAGAAATATTTGAAAGAGGTAGTGTGGAAATTTCCAATTATTACTATGCCAGGGCTCCTAGAATCTCCCATAGTTCAGGATTAATGATAAAATTGGTTTTACCTTAAAGCATACCCACATTCCTGAGTTTTATTATTATTATTATTTTTATCCTTTTAGTTTAAACCAGGATGCTAGGGAATTAGCATCTTTTTAGTCTAAACCAGTGGTTCTCAACTGATTCTCGGTCTTTCTTCCCAGGTTACATTGATGATAATTGGAAACGTGTTTGTTTTTCATAGCGTAGGGAGAGGTGGTTTTGTTACTGGCATCTAGAGAGGCCAGGGATGCTGTTGAACCACCCCACACATGAACAGGACAACCTTCTGCAACAGAGAATTATTTACCCTAAAGTGTCATAGTACCGAGATTGAGAAATGCTTGTCTAGACAAGGACTGCATGCAGGCAGTGTTTATTTTAAAGAGCTCTTTTCTTTAGAGGTATTTACTAAGCCCCTCTGGTACTCTGCGTGCAAGGCCAGCCAGTGGACATGCAGTGTGGAACAAAGTTGAGTTCCTCTTTTCATGAAGCCATCATGTTGTGGGAGAGGCAAAAATTAATCAAGATAGTATACATATTTGTAATTTTAAATTGCATAAAAGAAAAAAGATATATGAGAAAGAATTATGACAGAGAGTGGTGGATTACGTCTATTTGCATGAGAGTTGGTGGGGCAATAGATATGCTTGTGTTGGATGGATAATAGAAGCCTTGCTTCGAAGGGGACAATTATGCTTAGATATGAAGGAGGAGACGTGACCAATCAGGTACAGAGTAGGGACAAGAGTGTTTCAGGCCGGACTCAGAGAAGAGCTTGGCAGGTTATGCAGACTCGGAGAGCCCCATGGGGGTTAGGGATGTATTCAGGGAGATTTGTATGAATTGAATTTTGAGAACTTGGCCTTGGGGATCATCCTAGGAATGCTCTGCTTATACATTGCTGCACAATGAACCACGCCAAAATGTAGAGAACTGAAAACAACACTGTCATTCGATTTGTTGCAGTTGGGGAAGGGCTGGGCAGGAAGGGTTTGTTTCTGTTCCACGTGGTATCATTTCATGCATCTTGTCTGGGATATGAAGGATCCATTGCCAACATGGTTCATGCACATGGCTGGAAAGCTAGAGCTGGCTTTTCGCATGGTTTGGGCTTCCTAATAGTATTTTGTCTCAGAATGAACATCCCCTGACACAGGAAGTAAGATGTCTGCCCTCAGCTCCAACATATGAGGAGCTTGGGAGTTGTTGCTTCCATCCTTACAAAGAAAAGCAACTAGGCAACCTGAAAAATCAACAAGTTTTCTTCAATTCATCAAAGAACAGAGGTCACAAGGAAAACCACTATGCTAAACTCTGAGGAGACAGACACGTTGAGGTAGACATAGCCATCATCTCCTTACCTGGACCACAAGCTGCTGGAGCTGTACCTGGTAGGACTGCTGGAATAGTCACTTTGATCAACTGCTGGAGCCTGAGTGTGGACTAATGTGAAAGCTCCGGGGCTGCAGCTGTAGGAAAGCCCAAGCCCCCACATTTTTGCAGACTTTGCCTCCAGGAACCCCACAAGGCTCTCACAGTGAAGATCATGAAAAGACCTGTTTGTGTCTCTGGCAGTGGCAGGGGGAGAGTAATTTTTTCCTAAGAAGATATAACAGTTCTTCGTGTGTATGCACCTAACAATAGAATGTTAAACTATGTGAGGCAAAAACTGATAAGAACAGGAAGGAGAAATGGACAAATCAAATATTGTAATTGGAGACGTCAGTACCCCTTTGTCAGCAATAGATAGATCCCTCAAGCAGAAAGATCACTAAGGAATAGATGACTAGGGAAGCTGCCAGTATTTTAAGGCCTGTGCCCAGAATGGGATGGGTCACTTTCACCTACTTTATTGATCAGGTATTTGAAGAGACCAGATTCCAGGGTAGGGGACATACGATGCTTCCAGGAGTGTCAAAGCATTTTGGGCCTAAGTTTATTATTATTACGAAACCCCATCCATGTTTTGGTACATGGATGACGCTCAACCATCTGAGCTACTCCGGCTGGTGGGGGCGGGGGCACGTGTTTAAAATCTCACAGTAGAGATGGGATTTCATCGTAGTATGGAATTAAATCTTTGTTGTCAGTTGTGCACAGAATTCGTCAGTTATCTTTTGTGACCACTTACTCATTGACCCCTTTGTGAATTAACCTCACTAGGTTTTAAATAACATTCTTGAGAAGGGCCAAGACTGGGTTTGGAGTAAGGCGCTTTGTGCTCTATGTCCTGGTTTGCCTGTGACAGCCCTGGTTTACGGTTTGGTCTTTGTGCAATTATGAGTAATACTTCTTTTTACTAATTCAGTGTCCCCATTTGGATGATAAATTATATGCTCAGCTTACTTATATAATGCTTTATTCTTTTACAAAACTTGGGAAAAAATGTTTTGCCAAAACACAAAATTTGATTAAAATATTTTACTCTGGGATTCATAAGAAGCATTTAGAAGCATTAATTAGAATGAATCTTTGGGGAGCTTTTTGAACTGTTTGTAATTACCATTGGACCTCTTGTGCAGATTTGTCCATTTAAAATGTGTCCTAGCTGGTTCATGAGCTTTAAGTACAGTACATGCTCTTGGGCAGCAAAGTATGGGCACTAGACTTCATCCTTTTTTGTGAAAAAGCAACTGATCAGTCTAAAATTCAAATAACCTACCTAGATCCCTTACTACTTATAACATAAATGGCAGGCTCAGAGTCATTTAAGGTAGTTGAAATGCTGAAAATATGCAGCAGGAATGAATGAGTAAACTGGGTCCTGGGTGAAATCAGGTGCTGTTAGAACTCCAAGCTAATAGGTTGTAGCGTCAATGAGTTTTAGTCAAATGTGTACAGTCTGTTTAGCACTGATGTATACAAAAGAAGTATACTATACCAGTGGGAACAATTATAATAGTGGAGAGATGGCATGTTGCTGAAAATCTAGGACTACAAATTGCATAGTGTAATCAAGTACAAGATTGGATTGTGGACACTGTTGACTGGGGACAGTTTTGAGGAATACGAAATCCTGGTAGGCCAGGACCAGAAAAGAAATGGAGTGGGGTTTGATCTGATTCTTTCCCTAAGGATGCGTGGGTTGCCCAGGGAGTTCAACATGTTTATTGTCTCATAGTTGGGTTCAAGTGATTCCTGCTTGTGTCACTAAAATCTGAAAATGGAAGAGAAAACACAAGCTCAGTGACTTTATCCAGAAAAATATCTGAGCTTAAAAAAAAAAACCTCAGACAGAAAGGAAATTATTTTAAAGATTTCAGGCATGAGACATTTTTCATGCTTAATGGTTGATTCACGAAAATAGACATCTATTTCCTTGTATAAACAAATTCTTTGAAAAATTAAAAGATAATTCAGTCTGTAGTTCAAAATGGTCCTTTTGGGATTGCTGTGTTTTTAACTGTCTCTGTTTTCAGGGATTTAGATCACAGATTTAGATCCACCAGCATTGTCTGAGCTGAGGGGAAATTGTAAACATTGGTTACTTTGGTTAATAGTTGAAAGCCCTGTTGTAACTCAGCAGAGAATAAGGTAGAAGTCATTCCTAATTGGCCTGATGGGTGACACCGGAGTGAATTCAGAAGCAGCTTAGCAGCCACCACAGGTTACCTACCAACTAAAGCTCCCCTGAGGAAGCAGAAAGGGAACCAAAGGCTTTTATTGTGTCTCTGATCAAACCCCTTAGGAGAACGAAGAGGGAAATGGAGATACTGAGAAACCAAATATATGTTACAGAGGAGCCCTATTGGGATCCCAGAGGAAGCTGAATTCCTAATGAGAAGGCAATGGACTAGGACAGAGTCACACTGTTTTCTTTTTGCTTCATGTTCCTGGGAGAATTTCAATGTTAAGCTCTGGAGAGTTGTGGGCACCTATGACTATGCCCAAAGTAAAGCATAGAGGATTATTAAATTAAAATTAATCATATCTGATCTCTGAATGAAATAATGGAACACAAGTATTTAGAGTTGGACAAAGCCTCGAGGAACCAAGGAAGATGAGAGGGACTACCAGAGAGGTAACAGGGACACCAAATTCCAAGGAGGGGAGAGAGTTGCAGGAGAGTATGCATTAGGTTAAGTATTCAGCAAGGTCAAATCAGATGAGTCTTGAGAGAATCCATTCCAATTAGGAAGGTTTTTCTTAAACATGTGTAGGGGATCAATGGGGAAAGAGACCTACTTGCTTTAGATTGAAGAGAGAGAGAAAGGGAGGTGAAAAAATGGAGGCTGAAATGCAAGATATTAGTTTGAGGAGTGAGGCAGGGAAGGAAAGAACAAGAAGAAAGGAGACAAGTATTTGCTGTTTTAGTTTTAAACTAAATAGGAAAGAATTGAGTGTGGCATAGATTATAACAGAGTCAGAAAGAGAGAGAGAAAATGATTAAGAAAACACTTGAAGTCCACAATCTTGATGAAGAAACCTGAGGAGCTCTGTTTCTTCTGTCACTTGAACTTAGTTCTGTATGTGGCAAATACTGGGTCTCCCCTTTTCTTGTGCTGATAATACCAGTTTCATCTCATTTAGGACTTAGACCTATAAGAATATTTCCTTCTTAAATCTTCCTTCTCTTTTTATTTGTGTTCTTTGAAAATTCAGATACTTCATTGAACTCTGTGTAGAGCATTGGTGTCTCTTCTTGGCCCCTTTGACTCCATTGATACTAGTTGTGATTTTTAACAACAATATCGATTATTGTAAATCTTTTATTTCTCCTGGTGTTACCTTTCTCTTTACAAGTTAAGGTTATGAAATAAAGTTGATGTTTATAGAGCACTGGGTTAAGCTTCATTTTTTTACCTATAAGAATAGGGCTAATAATAAGAATTAATTTCATATAACTGAGGAATATATATATATAAATGAATACTATAAATGAGTGTTTAGAACATTGTCTTGCATATAGTACATGGTCAGTGAATATCAGTTATTACTTTTTTATTTGTTTCTAATAACAATCCTAGAAAAGCTTTGAAATAAGACTGTTTCTCCCACTTTACAGATTTAGAAACTGAGGCCCATAATGTAGTTTGCCCATGATCACATAGCTAAGTGACAGAGCCAAGATTCAGGCCCAGTCAAGTCCAACTAGAGAGCTGAGTTCTAATTTTTATCTCCTTTTATTTTTTGGGAAAAAAAATTGAATTCTACTTTCTTAAAATCTATTTTTACTCTACCTTTGTTAATGATCGACCCTGGGGGTACATAGCTCGTTTCTTCCATGATTCTCCTATCTTCCTTTGTGCCAGCATTGCAATTTCCTTTAGTTATTTATCATTCGTATACTCTGCTGTTCTAGGCAACTGCACAGTGACATCATCATAGCAATTTCCCCCTTATTTTACCCAAGTGATTTGTGGCTTTGCCTACAGTAGGTGCCTGCTTGGAATAGAACACTCGCCATTCCTCTTTCCCCTCTGTAAAATACGTTTATTTTGGACAAGGTTTTCCATTCCATTTCTGCCTTCTCATTGTGCACCTCAGCCCAAGCTTTGATGGCACTCATTTCTCTTACTTTTTATTCTACTCACATGGCAAGCATAACTCCTGATCTTCCAGCACCTTTACAACCCTTTTATATGTCTTGTAAATAGTGGAGAAACTAATACCTAACATTATAGTAAGAACAGTACCTTTTCAGTTTTTGTTTTTTTTTTTTAGTGAATCAGAAACTCTTCACCTTTGAGCCCCCACCCAAAGTATATTCCCACCCCTAATTGTGAATGTAGTTAAGCATTTAGAATTTAATTAAGAGGAAGAAATGATTGTCTTTACTTGTTATGTCATTTTGGAGTCTTGCCAAAATTTCATAGTCTTTGTTTTTATTTTAAGCCACTTCCTTATGTATTTGTGTTGAAGCAGATACATTTATATTGATTGTATATATTTATTCGCACAAACTTTTAGATGACTTAATTAACTTAAAATCTTTTTTTTGAGGATTGATGTGACCTGAGCTAATTTACCATTGACCTACCTGTTAAAAAAAGGATTTGTTTAATTAATAAGAACTGAAGAGAACAAATGCATTTAAGCTTGTTTTGTCTAATAGAAAATGGTTATGTGGAAGATGTTTCATCAGAAATGCAATTGTTGGAATCTGAGAAAGATGGTGGCATAGGTAAGCACCTAAACCGCTGCCTCGCACAATTTCAAAACTACAACTAAAAGACAGAACGAACACCATCCAGAACCACAGGAAAGCTGGCTGAGTGGAAATTCTACAACTAGAAGGAAAGAGAAAAACTCACGAAGAATTGGAGGAACAGCAAAGGGTTGAGGTATGGCAAAGGGTCTTTGTGCGCGCAGAGAGGAAGGGCGGCTGAGAGCCTGGCTGACTTTCTCTGGCGGGAGGGGGAAGGAAGCCCCCGACTGCACTTAACCCCAGTTCCGACTGCACTGAACCCCAGTTCCAGGCAAAACCCTGTGGATCCAGGCTTATACAGGGGGAGTCTGGACTGTCAGGTAGAGAGAAAGGCACTCAGAGACTCTGACACCCAGGAGAGGGGGTCTGGAGGCATGCACATGCCAGTGCGCACAAAGACTGAGGAGGTTGCCACAGACTTTCCCTAGCAGAAGAGAATCGGAAGCTCCTGACTGCACTGAGCCCCAGTTCCAGGCAAGCTCCTGGGGACCCACGCTCTTGCGGGGGGGATCTGGACTCTCGGGCTGAGGCTCGGGAGCCTGGGAAGGCAGAGCGCGTGCACACGCACAAGGGCAGGGCTGACGGGAAGCCAAGACTGTCTGCTCCACCCTGAGACTCCACCCCATCCCAGCTGAACACAGAGGCTTTTGCAATTTGGCAAGTCTAATCCTATAAGGCTGTCTCCAGCACCGAACTTCTCCCAGTGTAGACACAGCTGATCCTCACAGCCAACTGGCCTGGAGGTCAATTCCTCCCAGTGATACCAACAACAATGAAGACTTAACTACAACAAAGTTGTACACACAGTCCACAAAGCGGTGCACCAAGAGAGTCCACCTCAGGTGACTGGGAGGCCGACCCACTGGGCCATATAGGAAACCTAGCACACAAAGCTACCCTACCAACTCAGGGAAGCAGTGAAAATGCAGCGACAAAGAAACAAATCACAAACGAAAGAAATGGAGGAAAACAAACGACTGGATATAGAATTAAAAACCACGGTTATAAGGCTTTTCAAGAATATCCTAGAAAAGGCCGATAAATATAATGAGACCCTCGAAGATATGAAAAAGGACCAACTAGAAATTAAACATACACTGACTGAAATAAAAAATATTATACAGAGACCCAACAACAGACTAGAGAAACGCAAGAATCAAGTCAAAGAACTGAAATACAAAGAAGCAAAAAACACTCAACCAAAAAAGCAAAAGGAAAAAAAAAAATCCAAAAAATTGAAGATAGTGTAAGAAGCCTCTGGGACAACTTCAAGTGTACCAACATCAGAATTATAGGGGTGCCAGAAGAAGAGAGAGAGCAAGATACTGAAAACCTATTTGAAGAAATAATGACAGAAAACTTCCCCCACCTGGTGAAAGAAATAGACTTACAAGTCCAGGAAGCACACAGAACCCCAAACAAAAGGAATCCAAAGAGTACCACACCAAGACACATCATAATTAAAATGCCAAGAGCAAAAGACAAAGAGAATATTAAAAGCAGCAAGACAAAAACAGTTAATTACCTACAAGGGAGCACCCATACAATTGTCAGCTGATTTCTCAACAGAAACTATGCAGGTCGTGAGTGGCAAGAAATCTACGAAGTGATGAATAGCAAGAACCTACAACCAAGATTACTCTACCCAGCAAAGTTATCATTCAGAATTGAAGGGCAGATAAAGAGCTTCACAGATAAGAAAAAGCTAGAGGAGTTCATCACCAACAAACCAGTATTATATGAAATGCTGAAAGGTATTCTTTAAGAAGAGGAAGAAGGAAAAAGTAAAGATAAAAATTATGAACAACAAATACATATCTATCAACAAGTGAACCTAAAAATCAAGTGAATTAAAAACCTGAGGAACAGAATAAACTGGTGAATATAATAGGATCAGGGGAATAGAAAGGGAGTGGACTGATAATTCTCAGGGGGAAAGGGGTATGGGGGCGTGCAGGAAGAGACTGGACAAAAAGTGTACACCTATGGATGAGGACAGCGTGGGGAAGGTAAGAGCAGAAGGTGGGGTGGGAACCGGGTGGAGGGGAGCTATGGGGGGAAAAAGGAGAAACAATTGTAATAATATGAATAAAGATTTATTAAAAAAACAAAACAAAACAAAAAGGCAATTGTTGAAGCTAATGTGGCCAGATCTTAATATACGGACAATGTTAGGAGGCACTTAATAGTCAGCCTGTACCGTTATATTTCCCTTTCTACTTTTCAAAAATGTTCTCTTGTGTTCTGTATATTTTTATAATGCATGAACACACACGTACATACATTTGCATATATAAAAAAGAAAATGCAGAGTTGACAGGTCGAAGGATGGGTACAAGTTTATACACCTGAGTAGTAGCAGAGCAGCCCTGGAAACTTCGGTGTCTTCACCTCCCATCTGTCATTTCCTTACTCTCCTTCAGAACTGGAGCCATTCCATCTATCTGAGATAAGTAAATCTCCCTGTTTTTTAAAATATCCTATATAATTCAGCCATGCTTTCTCCTTAGTAACTCAAGTGAATGTTTTATAGCATAATGCTTGTCTGACACAAGATTAATTATGATTTCTCAGTTTCTGAAATTCACAGTCTGAATTTTACTTGACTAATTAGTGGTTTGGATTTTTAAGATTGTGCTAAAAATGAGAAAATAAGGAATGTATTTTCTTCAAAATTTTAGCTATATAAAAACAAAAGGAAGAATGATCCTATGTGTTATAACCAGATAAAGTTGTTTATTTTACCATGGACGCAGGATATTAGTTTTATAGTAGTTTTTATGTGTATACATTCATGTTTTAAATAAGAGTATAAATAAATCTAAAAAAAAGGTAAATAATTACTAAGTGACTAAATATCTTATCTACAGATTCTTGACATAGAAAAACTTAGATATTTGACTGCAGTTTACCCAGTTTAACAGATATACCATTCATTTTTAAAACTCATAAGGTAACGTATTGCAGTAGCTAAAGTCTCATTTATTTTCTGGACTGAGATTTGTATGCATGGTGCTATTATGGAAGAATTCCTCAATTGGATGACTACTGATGATTTCCCATCTGCTTCATTTGGAGAAGTATGATGGCAGTTGTATGCATTCCTCATTTTAGGTGAAAACTGAGAAAATAGCTAATTCCTTTCAGCAAATATTGCCTGAAGTCAGGGACTTTACTCCTCTAACACTCACTTTGCACTGAAATGAAAGTCATATCACAAAGCTTTCTGATAATGAGTGAGAAGATTGACACACACAAACAAGAGACATTTAGGAAAGCTGGCTCTTGTGCTTTCTTAGGTATAGAAACAGGGAAAGGTGATGGAATCTGCCCTGTCTGTAGCCAGTCAGTACAAGCAAAAGCCATTCAACATGGCCACTCCTCACAGTGGCTACTTTATGTTTTCTCACTGAATGGAAATTAAGTTTCTTATGCAAAGCAGGATTTTTAACAGTTTTTTGTTACTACCTTGTCAGTTTTCCTGACTTTATAGCACTAAACCTAGCAAATCAGATAGCTCTACAGAAAAGCCATGCCAATGTCCTGTTTGATGATGACAAACACATACATTATGGTTTGGAATGCCCTGGGAGTAGCATAGGTGGATTTAACAAATTGAGTATTCAGCTTTTTTATAGTATGTGTACTATATTTTTTATGGTATGCATACAAATATTTTATAGTATTTATGCATAGTTACAGTATTTAAATCCTAGAAATTTATTTATTTTTAGTGTGTTTTAACTTATGTTCACACATATATTAATTTTATAGTCTGTTTTCATCTATATTTATATTATGACATATATTTAGTAGGCTTATAAGCTTAGTTAATTTAACTTTATTGGTTAGGCATAAAAATGTGTATTTAACTTCCTCAGATGAACATTGTTAATATGTTAACTTTTATTTCAATTAAAGCTCTCCCCTAAAAAAAATGTGGAGGGTAATACATGTATTGATAACCACATGATCGAATATTTAACTACTCTACTGGATCAGTATTGTAAGGACTTGGCATCCAAATCTCCCAAGTCTGCTTTTCTTTTCTTATATCCTACTGCTTCCCTAGTTTCTGCTCCCTGTACATTAAATGTGTTTCCCCCCTTTCAGAACCTTTGCTTTACTTAAAAAAATGTTTTATTGATTTCAGAGAGAGGAAGGGAGAGGGGAGAGCAAGTTAGAAATATCCGTGATGAGAGAGAATCATTGATCGGTTGCCTCCTGTACACCCTTACTCGGGATCTAGGCCACAACATGGGCATGTGCACTGACCAGGAATTGAAAAATGACCTCCTGGTTCATGGGTCGACACTCAACCGCTGAGCCATGTTGGCTGAGCCTGAACCTTAGTTTTTGATAGATCCCTCTGTATGTGACTGACCCCTCCTTGTCACATGTCCACATTCTGTTCCATCTCTAACTCAAGTCTCACTCACACTATGAGACTTTCCTGGTTTCTGCAAGATTGTCTGACTAAACTTTAGTTATGCTCCTCTAAGCCCTCCTCTTGACTAGGCCTTGACTTGGCCAACTACCTCCTTCCCCAACCTTACCCCCTGCTCCTTGCCAGGCCTGGATAGCTCCTTTTCAGTAAGAAAACAGCGAGAAAATCCCCCACCCTCTGATCGCTCTGGCCTGCCCTCAGCAAAAATCCTGTTTTATCAGTTTAGCAAAAATTACCCCTACTTTTGATGCCTCCTCTTCACAGTGACCCACAAACCTGCTCCTTGACTATAAATCTCTACTTCTTTTTGTTTTATCTAGAGTTGAACCTTACTTTTCTCTCCCCTATTACAATAGTCTTGAATAAATCCTTACTGTTTTAACAAATGTCAGAATACATTTTTCTTATTTTTCATGATTCAGTTACTGCTTTGCTTGGTATCTTCTTCCCCATTTGTATGTAACTTATTTTCATATATATGTACAGTAACATATATATATATTTATATATATAGTTTACTCTTATATGTACAGTTGATCCTGGAACAATGCAAAGGCTGGGGTGGCTACTTCCAGCCCACTTACAACTGCAGTTCGCTCCCTGCATACTCAGATTCTCAGCCATGAAGCTGACCCTGAACAGTGCGTGTTTGAACTGTGCAGGTCATTTGAGCTCAATTGAAAAAAAAGTCTGCCTATAAGGGGACCTGTGAAATACAAATCTGTGTTGTTAAAGAGTCAACTTTATATATCTTATTCTTCAGAACGTGTCACAGTGCTGTTAGTAGAGTCTTAACTGATAAGTGCTAACTATGTAATGAGTGGAGAATTGGTTAGGAATTCTCTGATTAGGCTCTTTAAGTGTGATGAGAAGAGGCTTTGACAGATAGTCCTTAGGAATAGAGATTTGTAGTTGGAGCCTAGGAAGTTCTTTCTTCAACTGACATTTGATTACTGTGAGTTTCAGTTCTTAAAGTCTGAGATCATGTATTTGGTTTGTAGCCTATTGTCCTGGAGATGAGTTGATTGGTTGTTGTCCGTCACTGGGTATGGAGCATACCCATTAGGCTGAATTCTAGCCAGGTCCACTAGGAGGAATTGCCCTATAGTCCTGCCCCCAGGTGGTTCTCAGGTCCATACAGGCTTTTATTATTTGTCTAACAGGCTTGCAGTCCCCCATAAATCAAAATGCAAGAGTCTTGAAATTTTAAGGAAGGAAGCACTAGGGCCATTTTCCTTAAAAAGCAAATGTGACCTTGTTTGAACTCAATGCTCCCTGGGTTCTTATTTCAGCCCATCCAGTAAAAGGATATATTGGACTTATTTTGAAATTTGTAAAATATTGTTAGAAAACAACCACATTGCTTTGGGAGTAAATAATTTGAATAGGACATGTACTGGTGTAAGCAGAGTGCCTCTGTGGAAGGCAGGACCACTATGAGTGTGTGGACCACATGCCTTTTTTCTGCGGTTGACACTTTAATTATTGCTACCACACAGAGATCTTCCGAGTATGGGCTCTGAAGTTGGACCCCCTAGATCCAAATTGTGGATTTGTGGCTTCTAGTTGTTAGATCTGTGCCTCAGTTTCTCAATAAAGTGGAGTTCATAACGTGTCTGTCACACAGAGGTGTTACAGAGATTAAGTGAGACTGTAAGTAAAATCCCTGGCCCAGGGCCTGCTGCACTGTACCAGTAGGTGCTTTAGGGGTATTCCACAGGAGTGTTATTTTTGGGTTAAAGACAATTATCTTGATTTTAAAATTATTGGCTGTGTATAAAACCATTTCATTTGGCTAACTAATTTGTACTCTGGCTCTGTTGTTAGGGTTGGGAAGTAGTAATTCTAGAATAGATCTTATCATACTAATTACACATAATTTTTTGAAGGTCTTTCTCGATATTTTATATTAATTTACATTTTACAAAAGAAATTAATATAAAACCTGATCTTCAACATAGGTAGGTAGCTTGTTTTCAACTTTATACTTAATTGATTCATTTTTACTTTGCAACTCTGCTTGCCTATAAAGCCGTCCATTCTAGAATTATTTTTAGAACAATCTTTTAGATTTAGGTAATTCATGATGCCATGACATTGTTCTCCAATCCTTTTTGTCATAAAAGACAAATCAAAATAGGTAAATTTGGTCTTGCTTTATATTGTTTTTAAATTTAATTTAAAAAACATTTAATGGTGACATATTTTTATAATTATGAAAGTATACATTTTAATTGGAGAAAATAGAAATTGCTCATAATATTTTTGACTTGAAATGTCTCCTAGCCCTTTAACTAAGTTACTGTGTACTTATAATAATTTTATTTGTTGGTTCTCCATGGGCCTTTGAAGCCAGACCCCAAAAAGAAAACACTAGATTTCTATTCTGATTATCACACAAACTTGACGTGTGCGTGTGTGTGCATGCATGTGTATCTTTATTGGAATTGGGCTGAGGGTAATTTGAACTATGAATACCCCTGACTTAATGGCTCTCCAGGGTTGCTTTAATTGTTTTGTCCTGCTGTTCCAAACTTCATTTAATCTTGTGTGACTATGTTTGCATGGAAACGTGCAAGATCTCTGTGATTCACAGTACTTGGCAGTGAGTGTTTGGGGACTGCTCAGAGCCTCATGGTGAATCAGGGATGTGCTTCCTGGTGCATCTCACTTAACTTCTTGGAGATAGTCTTTTTCCTGAAAGTAGACACTTAACTTCTCTCTTATGATGCTGAACATGTTTGCCTGTACTTGGAAAGAGGGAACATTCATGAACTGTTAGAGAACTGGGAACTGGGAAGCTTGAAATGTTATGGTTCACCATCAGACTTGATTGTCTTTTCTTTAATCCCAGCTCATGTGTTGACTCACTCTGATTGTGATGCTGTAATTAGGCTTTTTAAAAAGAAAATTATGAACGAGTGCATTTGATTTTTATGTTTAGATACAGTATGAGGTATAGTATTTAAAAATTTGGCAGAAAATATAGATGCGTCTCAACTTATCATGGGATTACATACAGTAAATTCATCATAAGTATAAAATATTTTAGGTTGAAAATACATTTAATATACCTAACCTACAAAACATCATAGCTTAGCTAGTCTCCTTTAAAGTGATCACAATACTTACATTAGCCTATAGTTGGCAAAATCATCTCCCTGCCACAGCATCACTAATGAGTATTCTAGTACATATTGCTAGCCTGGGAAGAGATAAAAATTCAGAATTTGAAGTATGGTTTCTACTGAATGCATATCCCTTTTGCACTATCATAAAATCAAAAATTAAGTTGCGCCTTGTAAACTGGGGCCCATCTGGTATAAGTAACCTAAGAGAGGGGAAACAGTAATAGTGTCATCCAGAACGACACCCATTCCTTTTCTGCTTTTGTGAAGCCTTTTCTATGGGAAAAAGCTACTGGAGATAAAAATCTACCTCAAGTGGCAACTTGACCTCAGAAGGAGAAAATTTGATTTCTCTAGAAATGTAAAAGGCAGCCGTTTCAAAGAACTCATATGTTTCTCCCGACAAGTGTGCTTGAAAGGGGGACTAGGGAAAAACAAAACCAAAAATAACCCCAACTTCTTTTTTTTAAAATTCTCACCTGAGGTTATCTTTTTATTGATTTTGTTTGTTTAGAGAGAGAGAGAGAGAGAAATAGAAACATCCATGTGAGAGAGAAACACCAGTTGCCCCCTGTATGCGCCCCACCAGAGATCAAACCCACAACCTAGGTATGTGCCCTGACTGGGAATCAAACTTGCAGCCTTTTTGTGTACGGGATGATGCTCCAACCAACTGGGCCACCCACTCATGGCACCCCAAATCACTTTTTTCCTTTATCCTTACACCATCTCTTCATTCTTAGTGTTCAGTGCCGATGAGTGCTTGCATACGTAGGGATATAAACTGTTGTATGTTATGGATGAAAACGTCTAGAACTAACTAACACAGTATGTTTCAAATCTCACCATGTGAAATATCAAGCTGTGAAAACTCCTCATTGTAGAGTACATTTTATTTCCTTTTTTTTATGGAACCCTCCCCTCTGATCAAATACACTTGGCCCTTCTCTAGTGCTTCCAGGAGTATATGTACCCAGCTACCTTCCATCTGTGATGTCCTGGCATCTTTCCCATGCTTTGTGCCTACTCTTGCTGTTAACATTCTTTGTCTTGGATAACTTTGCCTGACTTTTAAAAATAATCTGACATCTGTTATTCATGCATTTTAGTTGTTCAATCCTTATTTCCTCTTTGGCAAGTGATTTCCTCAAGGGCTACATGCATGTGACTAATTGCTTTACCCAGAATGGGAGGATCTAAGTCTGGGACCTATGAACTAGGAGGTCATGGTTCAATTCCCCATTAGAGCACATGCCTGGGTTTCTGGCTTAATACCCAGTAGTGAGTGTGTAAGAAGCAGCTGATCAATGATTCTCTCATCATTGATGTTTCTATCTCTCCTGTCATCTCCCTACCTCCTTCTGAAATCAATAAAAACACGTTAAAAACTACCACCACCACCACATCCCTCCCTGTTCCCACTGATGGTTTTGGTTAGCAAAATGGTGTTATTCAGGTTCTATCATTTCTTCATTGTTACACACAATCTATATATATATAAAAGCATAATATGTAAATAAACCTGACAGTGGAACAACTGGTTGGCTATGACGCACACTGACCACCAGGGGGCAGACGCTCAATGCAGGAGCTGCCCCTAGCCCACAGACCAACCTCTCTATACAGCAGGATCTGATTTCCTGAAGGGGTACCGGGAACCAGGAACCGGGGTGGCTGTCGGCAGCTGGGGAAGATCAGCCCTGATTGCCGGCCAGGCCTAGGGACCCTACCCGTGCACAAATTTTGTGCACTGGGCTTCTAGTGCATCTCTAAAGAGAAACTTTCACATGTCAACAATCTGGTTATACTGGGATATAGTATATATGAAAATATATGAAAGAAAGGTAAATGCTTGATATATTTAACAGTTTTTAAACTAATGAGATGATTCTATAGCACCCTCTACATATAACTGGTGAGTTTTCTTAAGTCTCATTATAAACTTCTGGACTTAAACATTTTTTTTAAGTCATAATATTTCTTCTTTTTCTTTCTTTCTTTTTATTTTTATTTTATTAAGATATTGCATATGTGTCCTTATCCCCCATTGCCCTCACACCCCCCACTCATGCCCTCAACCCTCTGGTGTCTGTGTCCATTGGTTAGGCTTATATGCATGCATACAAGTCCTTTGGTTGATCTTTTTGATACCTTTCTATTACAGGTATTATTTTTGTGACACTCAAATTGTCCCATCAATGAGTGGGAGCCTCCTGCCTCCCTTTGACACATTTAAGCCTCTTTGTAGTTTGCATTATGTCTGTTTCCCTGATGTGATGTAAGTGCAGGGACCAACCATGTCTGTGTTGTTCCTCCCAATTCAAAACACAGAATCATCGTCTCTCGATGAATATTTGTTGAATGAGGGGCAGGATATTAACAAGTAAGTGAAGGTCTGTTTTGTAGAAGAATATTTAGTTTTGTCTTTGTACAGTCAGAACTTGAATCAGAGAATGGAAAATAAAGGAAGAAACTTTTGGTTCAATGAAATGAAGAACTAAATCATTTGGGGGTGTTCTAGGGGAATTTGAGTTTCATCAGAGTCTTCTGGGGCTACTTTTTTTCTAGTCAGTGAGATGATTAAGATAGACAATCAAGCCTGGAAGGATCTTTTTGTCTGCTCAGAAGTCTGAATGATCACTGAGGTTTCTTTACTTGCAAGGTAATAGGACTCTCAAATTCTTCATTGATAGATTTTATTTTTGGAAAGGTGCAAAGTTGGCTGGTTTAAAATGGTGAAATGTACATAATTCTGTTTTCTCCCATGAACATTGTATGTCACTCTAATTTTATGTTTCAAGGTGTCATGAGCTTGTAAAACATTGGTAGTGATGAATTATGCTTTAGCAGTCATCATTTCTTTTATATGTAATAATTGTTGTCTGAGCATACCCTTTTCTCATTGTATTAAATCTTCAGACTTTTTGTACTGTTGGGCACATCCTAATAAATAGCCATTACACTATTTTCTTATTAATCTTTGGGTGTTAAATTTAGCAGAAATAGCATTAGTCTCCTTCCACTTCTCTCTATAGTATTTTGGTAACAATTAGGATGAGGTGTACTTACTGACAACTTACCTTGAAATTCTAATTTATTTTCTGAGAATAAAATATAATAGCTCTTTTAGGATATTTCAGAATAGCAAAGGTTAAATAGCACAGAAATGATTTTCATGTACATGTGAATAAAAATTGAATATTATGGGGATAGCAAGGCTATGAACACTTAAATTTTTCATTTTTGAAGTATGTGTGTAATACAGGATGATTAGCATTTTAACTTGTGTCTTAAGAAGGAATTAATAAAACAAGTACTAATAGTAAAACCTTTAAAATATTATAATGACTTTGCCAAAAAATTATAAATTTGGCCCAAAGTATTGTCCTTGATATACCCCATCTTGTCATTATCACTCCCCAGTAATATCTACTATTTCTCTTATTGCTTCTAAACTAATGCAGTAAGGAAACAAAAGCATTGTATCTGCCTGAACTCAGTATTATTTTCCTTAGCAGTTTCTCTTGAGACAGAATCATAATGGAAGAGTGAGGGAGAATATATTAAATTTCCCAGAGTATATTAAATTTCTTTTAGGTATATTGACTTAATTTCCTTTATATCCTGCAGACATAATTTCTTCTCAGTGTTGGCACATAGACACTATTTTCAGAGATGACCTGGATAATATTTGTAATTTTGTTTTATTATACTGTTATCCTATTAATTTCAGGTGACTAGTGAAATAGTATATCTTTAGGCTTTCCTTTGAGAATTGCTCGCCTGTAGTGACATGCTCTTTGTGCATCATCTTTTGAACCTGGGAAATTTACCCTGAGCTAACTTAAGAGTTTTCCTTTGCAGGTGTCACGAAATGTGAATGAACGAATGAAGAAATGCATGCAAAAATGAATAGGCTGTTGGTCGTCAAAGCTTCCCTTTCACAAGAGAATTGTATTATGTACAAACGTAGGGTGCACAGGACTGTGGGTGGAGCTCTGAAGTTGGCAGAGAAGTACATTTGTGATTAGAACCATTCTGAGAGCTGGACCCACTAGAGCATGGCTCTGCCGGGACACCCAGTGTCCCATCTCTGCGTGGATAGCTCCGTGCGTGTGCGGCATTCCCCAGGCTCTCCCCCTTGCTGCACTTGACAGCTCGTCCAGTTTGACAGGCAGACTCAAGCAGTGAGTCATTCATCCTTGGGCCTGAAGTGAGCGTCACAGTGAGACCAAGCTGGGAATGGCAGCTGTTGGAAGAATTAGAGAATCAAGAAAATCTCTGAAATTAAAATGGCTTCCTATAGAGCTTAGAAAAATTAGACACAAACCTGTCAGTTTTCTGTAATAGAATGTTTTGTGGTGATAGCAACACAGTTTAAAGCATTTATTTTTAGTCATGTTATTTACCTGATTTATGTCTCAATTGCCAATCAAGCCTTGATTGCCTTCTGTTCATTAGCTTTTGATTTAATTAATAAGGCTTGTTAAAGAGGAATCTTCCATGTTTTCCTGTAAACAGCTCTAATTTATTGATTCAATTTGAATTTTGTAATTATTCTGAAGAAATTAAGTCAGTGTTTGAAGTCTGTGTTTTTAAATTTAATAAAATAACTTAAACCGACAGGTAATTATTAGGTACAAAGTTTAGTTTATTTTTCATACAGCCTTCTTCTTTTTAAAAACTGGTATTTTGTTAAAGTAGTAACTTGGAATTTCAGCCCATACTGAAGTTTAAAGAAATATATGCACCAAAAATCCTTAGAAAATTCCTAATTTTTTTGCAAAAGTACCTTTACCAAATGTGGAGCCGGTGACTTAACAATGTTACTAGATTTTAGAGCTGAGTGATTCAGTAGTTGGTGAGAGTCTAGATATGTAGAGAAAAACTAAGAAAAGAGCAAGTCATAGTGACTCTTAGGTTAAAGAGCAATTTGATAATCAATATGATTCTTAGTGGGAAACCAATCAAGCAGTTGGAGAAGAGGAAGATACAGTGATCTGGACTCATCTTATTAAAGGATAGTGAGAGTTTTGAAACATGTCTGTTGGGTGCAAAAACGTTAATTAACAAAGCATTCTATAAATTCTAAAACTTAAAGGAAATGAAAAATTTCCATATCTGCATGTATCAAAAACAAAGACACTGCATCTTTAATTTGAAAAAAGAAAACATGAGAGATGTGAAAACTTTATAAAAATGTGAGATTTCTGAAATATTTTAAAGCAATAATTTTTTCTGTTTAGATAAATCTGAACTGTAACATTGCATAAGTTTATGGTGTACAGCCTGTTGCTTTGATAAATTTATCTATTGCAATATGATTGCTGATATAGTGATATTTTATAATGTATATAATTATACATTATATAATTACAGTACAATGTTATTGTCTATGTTCATTATACTGGGCAATAGATTTCTATGGCTTGTTTGTTACTTATTACAAGTTTGTACTTTTAAAAACCATCATGCTTATCTATTACTCTTCCCCCAATCCCCTATTAATCACCATTTTACTCTCTCTTTTATTATCGGTTTCACTCTTTAGATTTCACATATAAGTGATATTCTACAGTACTTGTGTTTTTCTGTCTGACTTATCTCACTTAGAATAACATGTCCAAGGTCCATCCATGTTTTTGCAAATGGAGGATACCTTTCTTCCTCATACCTGAATAATATTCTATTGTGTATATGTACCACTTCTTTTTTATCCATTCATTTGTTGATGTGCATTTGGGTTGTTTCTATATAATGGCTATTGTGAATGATGCTATGATAATCATGAAAGTTCATGTATCTCGTCAAAATCTTTTCATTTCCTTTGGGTACATATCCAGAAGTGGAAATTACTGGATCCTATGCTATATCTATTTTTAATATTTTGAGGAACCTCCATATTATTTTCCATAGTGGTCGGACAATATACATTCCCTCTATAATGTATAAAAGTTCCTTTTTTGCCACATTCTCTCTGGCACCCATCGTCTCTGGTCTTCTTGATGATAGGAATTCTAACATGTGTGAGGTGACATCTTACGTCATTTTGATTCTTATTTCCCTGATGATTAGTGATGTTGAGCAATGATTTTTACACTTTATTCTTGAGTTAATTTGCAGGTATAAGGAAGGAAATGTCAGTATATTAACATTATTAGTGTTTATTCAATAAAATATTTTGAGAGTCTGTTCTTTTCCACGAAGTTTTAGGCACTGGACACATGACAGTGAACAATACAGAAAAAGTTCATTCTCTCCTGGAGCTAATAATCTGGTACAAATCTTAATATCATAAGGTGTAACACAAAATTTCACTGTCTCTAACTATTGTGATGGTCATAGCTCTAATAAATTAATACTTGGAGGTTTAGGAGAATTATGCTTCAGAATCAGAATCCCATTAACCTGGATCTTATTCTTTTTTTAAAAATCCTCACCCAAGGATATGCTTATTGATTTTAGAGAGAGGAACAGGGAGGAAGTGGAGGGAGAGGGAGAGGAAGAGAGAGAGAGAGACAGACAGACATCCATATTGATTGACTGCCTTCTGTACGTGCCTAATTGGGGATGGAACCCACAACCTCGGTATGTGCCCTGACCAGGAATCAAACACAAAAACTTTTAGTATACAGAACCATGCTCCAACCAACTCAGCCACAGCAGTCAGGGCTGCATCTTGTTCTTTTATGCAGTTATCATAGAAAATATGTTCAAAAATTTTTTTCACTACAGAAATAATGCACATTAGCCTATGAGATGAAAGGTGCTCCAGTTTTAGCTGTATTTAAAATGAATTTTGGCTCAAAGGTTTAATCTCTTTTCAGTGAATTACAAGACAATCATAGCTTCGTGGTCTGAAAGTGTGGTTAATTATATAACCTTCAAAAATATGAATTCCCTGTATCCCAGAATTCAGTTCATGATACATATAAGTTAACAATCTCAAGGGATATGGGGAAGCTTTGTGGGAAGAAGGTTGTGTGTGTGTTTTATGGGTGAGGGGAAAATATCAGCAAATGAGGGGAAAATTCCAAGCAGTTCCTGGAATCAGTTACTGCCTCCTCGGGGAACTAGTGATGAGCTCAACTGGGCTGAGAATAATCTGTGCAGCTGTCAGCACTGATGGTATCCCACCCTGAGGCCCCGCCAAAGGTCTCCCGTAGTCCTAAAGGACAAAGTGAAGAGCACAAGATACAGTCTCCAGTTGAACCGCATGTGCGTATTAATGTTCTGCCTGCACCTGGGTACCTGGAGCACAATTAGGGTGAGAACGCTTAAGTAATGTACTCAGAGAGGAGATGTGCAGGGTAGAAAAGCAGCAGGTCTGACCTTCCAGGTGAAACACAAGGAGAAATAAACACCAAGTAGATGGCACATCATGGGACCTTATAAGATCTCCTTATTTGATTACTGTAATCCATAATGTATTCCCACAGTGAGTTTCATGAAGAATGCCAATAGAATAGTTTGGCTGTGATAAATGCCTTGGCCTTTTGAGTTTCATGTCTGTGGCAGCTTTTTGAGCAAAAACATATCTAATGGATTCAGTTCTTTAAAAAGAGACATTCAAATTCTTTATTTCAGGCTCAATTCTCCTTCTCTAGTTCCATAACCTTGAAAGATTTTTAGTTGCAATTTAAATTGCAATGAAAAACCATTTTTCATCTATTAGATTGGCAAATTTAAGGGTTGGTAATATAGGCTAGAGGGAGGGGGAGGGAAACAGAAGCTCTCATCATTTGCTGTAGGAAATGCAAATTGGTATAGACTCCATGCAGGATAATCTCCCCAAATTCATAAGAATTAGAATTTAGAAAGGCACATACATTTTGATCTTGCAATTTTATTTTTAGGAATTTACCTTACAGACCTATTTTACAGAGATGAAATTACATGTCCAGGAATATTTATTGCATCATTGGTTTAGTAGCAAAAAGTTGGCAACGTGCCAAATGCCCATCAATAGGGATTGAATTAAGTATGTATCAGTCATTATCAGTCATGCAAAGGAACACGCTGTGGTCTTTAAAAAGCAAGATATAGTTTTCCATGAATTTGTTAACTGATAAAAACTATACCGTATGTATATTACCATTTGCATATGTATATGTATTCTATGTATATGTGTGTGATTTAACGTGTGTGTGTATAGCAGACAAAAGTAGATTTACGGTTGTGAGTACCTGAAACAGAGTTTACATTTTTTTAAATCCTCACCAGAGGATTTTTTACTGATTTTAGAGTGAGAGAAACATTGATGTATGAAAGAAGCATCAATCAGTTGCCTCTCATATGTGGCCTCACCAGGGATTGAACCGGCAACCTAGGTATGTGCCCTGACCAGAAATCCAACCAGGAACCTTTTGGTGCATCGGGTGACACGCTAACCAAATGAACCACACTGGCCAGGGCCAAAGTTTATTCTTGTATTGTTATTTACTATTACATTATTTTCCATATGAGCAACTGTAAGCCTACTTTTGTCACCCGTGTGTGTGTGTGTGTGTGTGTGTGTGTGTGTGTGTGTAATGGTAAGTGGTAACCTCAGAGAATGGGAGCTGGGTGGCCGTGAGGGAGGGTGTGGCAGAGAGAGTTCCTTTTCATCAAACACTTTCTTGTATCTTACACAATTTTTAGTGTGTGCATGTTTTACCTATTTTAATTAACAAAATATGCTGCTAGGCCCAGTAAAGGTAGAAAGTAGAACACTTAACTAGAAGACTAATATAGGTATACATGTCTTTGCTAACAGAATTGACTGGATAAAAGTTATCTGTCTAGTGCATTCTTACTTTTAATTAGAGCTGCTACACGTTTAGAATGCATCTGGAAGAACCATTTGCTTTGGATTGGTCTTGTGTAACCTTATAATAGTAAAATATTCCTAATTTTTATTTTGATGATATACTGTATTATAAAACACAATCAGACCAAATATAACTTTAGGATTCTCTAGTAAGAAAAATATCGTGGAAGGGAGAAATGGTTAATGTTGACATGGAGGGAGAAAAGGAGATAGGGGGGAGGAAGAGAGGGGGAGAGAGGGGAAGGAAGGAAATGGAAGGGAAGGAAGGGAAGACGGAAGAGGGAATTTGTCCTTTGGAATTGAGTGACCTCAGTTTAGGACTTAAGATGAAGACATTTCAGCAAAAGAAACAAAGGAGCTACTGGAGAAACAAAGAAAGCTATTTCGACTACTTGATTTTTATTTAATCTGAGAGTAATTGATGAAGCATGGTGATTTTATTAAGCATTAGTTTCTGGAAGGAAGGAACATGGAGTGATTCAGAAAACTTCAGTTAAATTTTGGACTATGCAAGTGCGAATATTTAAAATGGAGTACTTAAAGTGTGAATATTTATGATGATGATACAGAATTCCCAGCCTTACTGGAATTAATCATGTTGTGGAGGCATAATTGAGTCACTGACATTTTCAGTGCAGAAATATAAATTGTAAGGAAGAAAATTGGAACCGTAACAGGAGCAGATTTTCATGGATTTGCTTCTCATTTTTTCTTTCTTTTTTTTTTTTCTTTTTTTTCAGGGTAAATGGGAAGTTGGTAGCCCTGAAGGTGATCAGGCTGCAAGAAGAAGAAGGTACACCTTTTACAGCTATCAGGGAAGGTAGGCATTTTCTCTTGTTGTCTTTGCTTTTGTGTTTGCATGGTATCTGTAGCTGTTTAAATATTATGCACCTCTGAATATGCTGAGTTTTATATGGTTATATCTCTTACTGGAATGTATAAACTGAAATTTAAAGGTAGTACCTCTTGCAACCGGATCAAGTCATGTTAAGTAAAACGAGACCATCCTGCTGCATACTCAGGTGTGGGAGTCAAACAAACTGCTGTGTATTGAAGATGAGATGATCACTAACTGACTGAGGAATTTTATATTTCTGACTTTCTCCCCCCTCCCTCTCTCTATCTCTCTTTCCCTCTCCCCCCCTCTCTCTCTGTCTCTCCCTCTTTCCTTCTCCCTCTCCCTCTCTCTAAACATATCCTCTGGTGAGGACTAAAATAAAGTTTTTTTAAAAGGGTGGATCATACTATCTTATTACTAATTTGTATTCTTTCTTGATTTCTTTGTTCTATCCCTTACTACATTTTCTATTGCTTTTTTTACTGACTTATAGATACCTTTTATATATGAACATCATTTATGTTGTATTTTCTTCTATTCTGACACTTTCCTAAAAATTCCTTTTGCAGTGTAGTTACTTGTTACATATAAGTTTAAAGTTTTATTAAATACTGTTGCTCTTTTGCTTTATTACTTCCTGCATAGTATTTCTACACCAAAATTATAAAATATCTTTTATTAGGGGGAACTTTTAAGTTCAGTTTTAGTATTAATAGCTTTACCTTGACAACATTTTTGAAAGTACAAATCATCTTTACATAAAACTTCAGCTTATTTTTGTACTGAAGGAAACACAGCTACTTTTCAGCTGATCTACAATGAGGTATAAATATCATTTAATTATGTATAGATATTATTTGAAATCCTTTGTTAAATATTTGAAATTATGTGTGCACACAGACCCTATTATCTACGGATTTCATCTCATTGTAGTAGTTGTTATATAAAGAGGGTCCTGGGTCTGATGAGATTGAAAACCACTGGCTGACATGGAGCAGTGAGTTCCAGTTGAGCTCTGGAGAGGCAAGGTTAAGAGTGCTATTGAATTTGCTTATGGTAGACCCTGAAAGTTAGGTAGTAGGACAGTGACAAAGATGCTGGGCCAAGAGAGAAGCAGGAGGAAAATGAAACTGGGAGGCAGCCTGCTCCCTGGAGTTAATCAACCTAACCTTGCTGTTGGTGCCTGTTAAGAGACATTACCGGATCCAGTTGTGATAGTCGGATCCATCAATGGGAAGTTCAAGGAAGAAGCAGGTAGGGTCCATGGGAGCTGTGGATGAACTATCTGTTTATACTGCCTGGATATGAGGCAAGGCCCTTGGGCATATGGTAAGTCTTGAGATAAACTTAGAAACTGTCCCTAGGATTCAGTTCTGTTGTAGAATGCCGGGCTGGCTCTGGAGCTGCGACCTTGTTTCATGAGTTGGAGAGCCTCTGAAGACTTTTGAGCTGAATGTATGAGAAAGATAAATCTGACATTAGAATATGATACAGTTTAGGTCAGAAGGAACCGGGAGGCTGATAAATCAGTCATTCAAAGTAGTGCAGATTTGAAATTATGAGGACCCAGGTTTACTGGAAAGCAGTGACAAAAAATGATGGGTAGAGAAAGAATTGTCAGAGCTAGATGAATTATTGGTTATAGATGATTTGAGAGGAAAATATCAATGGTTTTGAGTTTGAGTAAAAAATAACAATGCCAGAGGGAGAAATAGTTTGTGACTGCCTGGAGAACTGCTTTTAACACTTTCCAGTGGTTCTCAACCTTTCTAATACTGCGACCCTTTAATACAGTTCCTTATGTTGTGGTGACCCCCAACCATAAAATTATTTTCGTTGCTACTTCATAACTGTAATTTTGCTACTGTTATGAATCATAATGTAAAAATCTGTGTTTTCCGATGGTCTTAGGCAACCCTGCTAGTGGTTCTCAACCTGTGGGTCGCTGCTGTAGAGACTAAGACCATTGGAAAACACAGATATTTATATTACGATTCATAACAGTAGCAAAATTACAGTTATGAAGTAGCAACGAAAATAATTTTATGGTTGGAGGTCACCACAACATGAGGAACTGTATCAAACGTTCGCAGCATTAGAAAGGTTGAGAACCACTGCCACTGTGAAGTGGCTGTTATCCAATTTCATTGTCACATTAGCCCTTGAAGGTTCTTTTTGGTATAGAATTTACATTGTTTATAGAATCTATATTGTAAATATAGAATGGAGGCTCAGAGAGGTTAGATGACTGGTCCAGGGAGTTGCATCTTGTACCTAGCTGTTCTTAGATCAAAACAGTGTCATGCTAACTTCGAGGGGTAATTGATTTGGGTCTTAGGCATTTTGAGTATTTTGAGTTCATGAGACATCTACACTGAATGGCCAGATTATTATGATCTCTGAACGCATAATAATCTGGCCACTCAGTGTGTGTATGTGTGTGTGTGTGTGTGTGTGTGTGTAAAAAAAAAAAAAATATATATATATATATATATATATATATATACATATATATATATATATGTGTGTGTGTGTGTGTGTGTGTGTATATATATATATATATATATATATATTAGAGGCCCGGTGCATGAATTCGTGCGTGGGTGCGGTCCAGCCAGTCTGGCCTGGGGGAGGGGACATGGGCAGTTGGCTGGCCTGCCTGCTGGTCGAACTCCTGGTTGAGGGGACAATTTGCATATTGGCCTTTTATTGTATAGGACAGTGGTCGGCAAACTCATTAGTCAACAGAGCCAAATATCAAAGTACAGTGATTGAAATTTCTTTTGAGAGCCAAATTTTTTAAACTTAAACTTCTTCTAACGCCACTTCTTCAAAATAGACTCACCCAGGCCGTGGTATTTTGTGGAAGAGCCACACTCAAGGGGCCAAAGAGCCGCATGTGGCTTAAGAGCCGCAATTTGCTGACCACGGGTATAGGATATACACTGAGTGGCCAGATTATTATGTGTTCAGAGATCATAATAATCTGGCCACTCAGCGTATAATGACAGTGCCTTGTTGGTGATGTGGGAGCATAGCTCACAAAAGTTCAGCCTAAATCGTATCTATTTATCATGGTTCTTAATAAATTGAACAGGTATGTTTTTGTGGCAGAGAACTTTGGGTGAAATCAGGGAGTTGACTTGCAGGGCAGGATAGTGAGGTAGAAAGCCACGGGTATTGGAAAGCTGGGTGTTGATCCTGATTCTGTTCTTCATCACCATACACTATAAGGCAAGCCGCCTGTGTTAGCTTACTAGGGCTGTAACAAAGCACCATGTATAGAGTGGCTGCAGCAACGGAATTTTATCATCTCACGGATCTGCAGTCTACAAGTTCAAGGTCAGGATGTTAGGGCCCTCTTTCTAGGGGCCAGGAGGGACGGATCTGTTTCAAGCCTCTCTCTTTGGCTTATAGTAGTAGATGGCCGTCTTCTCCTGTGTTCTCACATCATCTCCCCTCTCTACCTGCCTGTGTCCAAATTTCCTTTTCTTATAAGGTCACCAATCAAAATGGATCAGGGACCACTCTAAGGCCCTCTCTTTAACTTAATTACTTCTAAAAAATTTGTCTTCAAGTACAGTCACGTTCTGAGGTGCTGGGGTTAGCACAACATATGAATGTTATGGGACACAATTCAGTTCATAACGCCACCTAATGGTTTTGGACCCCAGTAACCCTATTTATGGAACAGGAGTTGGTTTGTGTCATCTTTTAGAAACTGTCTACCTCTGCATTGTGGATTTCTTTCCGAAGGAGTCTTTAAACTCAGAGTTTGACAGCTCTGGAGATCAGAGAATGAAACGGGAATTGCTGAAGTCTGGAGGAACTGATCACAAAATGACATTGCGTTTTCTTTTGAATAAAATACTTTGAGGTTTTCCTAATAACAACTGACTTCTGAATGATTTTTATGGATATAAGTGACCCTATACTAAGGAGAAGAGTTAAATTCTGGGTCAGTTTTTGTTTCTCTTTTGTCTTCTCATTCCTGCCTTTCATAGTTTTTCTGCTATTTATGTGTGGAAACAAAAGCTATCACCAATGCTCATAATCCTTTGCTATTACTACGTGTAGAAATCTGCACATTAACTCCTCTGTGTAGCTAGTGGTAGAGCTTGAAATATTTAGGACGAAGGTGGGAGATGCTTGCGATGTGTTCATTTTTACACTGATGAGGGAGTAGCATGGCCTCTGCAATTTCCATGCAACACTTGAATTTTAGTTTGCCTCTTTTCTGCTGTTTTGGTCAATTTCCTTATTCACAAAATGTCAACAGCAGGAAGATTTCAAAGTAGGAAAGCACTGTGCACAGTAGCATAGTTTTCAAGTGGCTGCTTGCCACTTACAAGCTTACCTGGGTATTTAGATTTTAACACATAATCTTCACCTAAAGTGTAAATACTTGTAAGCAAACTTAATCTTACCTAGGTTTATGTCCAAAAGAAGACTTTGAATTTATCTCATAGAGCTAGAGTGCTTAATGGCTTCATTCAGTGCAGGTGCACTGAAACTCATTCTGTCTTTGATGGCAGCTTAGAGAATTAAAGAGCAGTGCTGAGGACCAGCTTTTCTCTTTTGATTTAAAGTCTTTATTTGATATGGTCATGGTTTTAATGGTACTCATAAAGAATCACGAGATAGGCTTGAAAGGGAGTAGATGGAATTTCTTAGGATATGCCAGTTTTAAAACAACTTAAAAATGTGTATTTTTAAAAAAAGTTTTATTGATTTTTTATTTTTTTTAGAGAGAGAGGAAAGGAGAGAGAGAGATAGAAACATCAATCAGAAACATCTGTTGGCTGCCTCCTGCACGCCCCCTACTGGAGATCCCTCCTGCAACCCAGGCATGTGCCCTGACTGGGAATCGAACCAGTGACCTCTTGGTGCATGGGGTGATGCTCAATCCACTGAACCACATTGGCTGGTTAAAAATGTGTATGTTCTTATTCTGTGATATTATATTCTAGATGTCCAAACATATTTTTGGGCTAAGATTTCCTTAGACAAGGAATGTATGTGGGGGAACCAGTTTGCTCCTTATGTGGATTCTTGAATATCTAATGGTTTTCTTAGGTAAGACTTCTACTTGATGAGAAATCTAGCTATTCTAATAGAGAACAATTTAAAATTATGGTAGTAACAATATCAATCAACAATTTTTAGTGTGTGCTTACACACTGTACATACACAGCCAGGGCCTACTCTCACTTAATTCTCACTAAAGGCTTAAGGTGTGCAGTTTCATTATTTCTAGTTTAAGGTGAAGAAAGTAGGCCACAGAGAGGCTAAGTCATTCAGCCAAGGTCACAGCTAGTATGTAGCGGAGTTAAAAGTTGAGTCTGGCCAGTCACACTACAGAGCCCACACTTAAACTTTAAGCTGTGATAGGGAGATTTTTAAGACGAAACTTTGAGTTTATACTGCATATTTACTTCATACAGAGGGTTACATTATTGCCATTAAATTAAGGTAAGCCAAAAAGATAGTTGGTGGTGGTGGGGGGAGTGAATGTAGGGGAAAAGCTGGTTTATGAAAGTGCAGGCATATTATTCAGTAAATATCGTGGGGCGGCATCTATGTAGGGCAAGCCGGGTCAAAAAGAATAAAGGAAACAGGCTCCTCAGTGTGGCTAAGACACAGTCTAGGCACGGAGAAGAAAAAGAACGCCACAGTGGTAAACTGAAGAGTATGGGACTCATTATTGATATATTCTTTTAAATACCTGTTCCAATAGTCCCGTATGTTTACCCAGCTTTCCCCTCTCTCCCTCTTTCCATCCTTTTCCAGAATCTGAGTGTTTGTTGGTTCATTCCTCAGTTGATTTCACGTGCCCCCCCGCCCTCCCCCCCCGCCGACTGTTTATTCTATTAGAATTTTGGTGAAATATTTTAGATTTCTAATAAAAACTAAAATACCCAGGAAGGCAGAGGTAGATAGAAATTCAAGAGGAGATTAAGAAAGACAACATCTTTTTATGTGGAAACAATTAAACTGCTAGTAAAATGAATAATTCATCCTTTAATTGTTTCTTAATTGTGTAATTATAATTTAATTATATAATTAAATATTTTAATAGCACAGTATGTTTGGTATATAAATGATCTATGTTATTGATAGTATTTTTATAAAGTTGGTAATGGTATGAAATAGAAAGTAAGGCTGATTTTAATTGAGCCTTAAAAATGTTGGTTGACTGCTATTTGATTTTTGTCATCACATCTATCTTACATCATAGCCTCTTTATTTTTGTTGCTTTTTTAAACCACATAATTATTTTTCCCATAGCTGTCTGATATGATTGCTTATGAGGCTTGAATGTTAGGTTTGATATCTGAGTTGTAATTCAATTGGTAATTAACCAGTCTGAGTTTCATATTTTGCATTTCATGTTTGGGGTATTCTCTTACCTTCCCAGGGCTGTCGTATAAATTACCACAAGCTTGGTGGCTTAAAAGAACAGAAATTTATTCTCTCACAGATCTGGAGGCTGGAAGTCCCAAATCAAAGTATCAGCAGGACATGCTCCCTCTGAAGGAACCTAAGGGAGAATCCTTTCTGGTCTCTTCCTGGCTTCTGGTGGCTCCCAGCAATCCTTTATGTTCCTTGGCTTATTTTTGCATCATTACAATCTCTCTCTCTGTCATCACATGGCCTTCTTCCTTGTGTTTTTTTCTGTTCTTATAGGAACCGTAGTTGCTGGACTTATGGCCTACCTTATCACTATACACCTTCAACTTAGCTAATTACATCTGCAAAGACACTATTTGCAAATAAGGTTACATTCTGAGCTGCTGAGTGGACATGGGTTTTGGGGAGACATCAATTCCACCCACTACCGGTGTGTTTATTCCTCTGTTTCACAGAGAGATTTGTAGGTAATAGTGTACACTGGGGAATGTGTTGTACTTTGGAAAGCTCAGGAGAAAAGTGGACTGAATAATGGCTTTGATCAAATGCTTCAGTGCTTTCTTTTTACTAAGGGTACATATATTAGACAAATGGATGCATTAACTTTCTTCAGGCTGATTTATTCTTGGTTCTTTCTACATAGGCTCTTTTGTTGTTTAGAATTTTTGTTTTTAAAAAAAGTATTACTTCCCTGGATGATTGAAGGCCTCATGAACTATAGCTTGTGTGGAGAAAGATTATGTCAGGCAGGGTAGTGAGGATGACTGAGGTATTGGTAGTTAGGTTGGAAGGAGAGAGAACTGGTAAAATAGAGATCCCCAAAGCTGCAAAGTAGATATGAAATGACAACAGTCTACTTTCACAGTTCTGTGTCTTGATTGTTAGGACTTCAAGCACATTTGTTCCAAGACAAAATATAACTTTTGATTGGGATCCTATGCTGTTCTCAAGAGTCTGTTTTTAAAAATCCAGTTATGCAGTCAAACAATTACATAGCTCTTAAGATCAAATAGAACCTAAATATTTGTTGTAATATCTTTCCCTTGACAAGATGATTTTTGAATGTTTAATGTCTGGACACCTTCCTGGTGAGAGAGGACATCTGCCAGAGAAGTCAGCTCTTTCATTCCCTCCTTTTTCCCTGACCTGGACTCTCTTTTTCAGGCTCCAGGAAGCCAAATTGAGAAGGTGGGCGCAGATGGGAAGGCAGGGGGTTCCTGGAGCATAAGCTCCTTCCACAACAGAACAGACTACAGTGCTGGGGAAGGAGCCGAGGGCAGCCATCTGTTCCTCTGTTTGCCTTTTATCAATGGCAGTATTGTGGGTTGTTCATCATCTTGTAATAAAGTCTGTTAAACTTTCTGCACCTCAGTTTCCCCATTTGTAAAAGAAGAATATAAATACGAATATACCTCATAGGATTGTTAGGATATGGCAGTCATTAAATATAAAGATGAGGCCATAAACTAGACACAATCATGGAATAATGAAGGTTTCTTGGAAATAAAAACGTCATTAAGAAGAATTAAAAATTCAGGAGAAGATTTGGATGGCATCACAAGGAAAACTCCCAAAAGAAGAAGTTATTGTCTCTTACCTTTTTGAGGATAAGTCATTCAGTTCCTTTTCCTTTTCTTCTGTATTCTTTTTGTTTCATTTTTCCCTGCTTGTCTGTTTTGTTCTCTTTCTTATTGAAAGCATCCTTCAGCTGCCTGAGATCTTGATTGACAGCTTATTTAAGAGTGAGACACTAATATGATGATTGGAAACTCTTGGTTCTTGGGTAGGGAATGTTCTTGTTTGGTAGGCTTCATTTTAGGGTGATGGGGATGAGTTAGCCAGTTTTTTTTTCTCTTCAAAGCCCCTCAGATGTCAGTATGTGGGGATCTTTTCTTGGGAAGAGTCTTAAATTTCTACAAAAGGAATTATTTAATCTCCTGTCTAGAGGATTTAAAATTGTTGCTCACATCATGGTAAGAGATGCAGGTAGTGGGGGATTCTCACCATTCAACATGCAGAGTTTTATTGAATCATCTTATTTTCAGTTCAGGCCATGTGGCTAGTATACAGGGACTAAGAGGTATTGAGGTACTTAAGGCAAAAAATGATGAAGGTCTATAAAAGGTCTTGGCAGTAGGGAGAGGTGGGTGAATGTGTTTGGGAGGGACTTGGAGGGACACCTGGTAGAGCTTGGTGTTTTCCTGGGCATGGAGCTTGACAGAGGTGGAGGTATGCAGAATGACTTTCAGGACTCTGGCTGGAGTAATTAGTTAGATAGTGGAGCCAATACTAGGAAAAGGACTACAGGGTTGGAGGTAGGTATAAGAAGGTAAAGATAGTGAGTGCAGTGTTAACATGTTAAGTTTGAAGTCTGATATTCATGTGGCAGTTGTTTATATGGTGGTGCAATTTGTATAATAAGTCAGTTGTGCCTATGCTGGGGACCTTACTTGGCACTTTCAAGTTCATGATCTCATTTAATCTTTCAACATCATGAGGAAGGTTGGTGCTATTATCTTCACTTTAGTAATTAAGAAGCTGGGATTTAAAGAAATTTTTGTCCAAAGTCATACAAATAATGATGTGCAGATATGGAGTCAGCTTGGGTGTTCTGTCCTGTGCCCAGATCAGTGACTCACACATATAGCCACTCAACACATGTTGATATGTGAGTCAATGAATAAGCGAGTCAATAAGCTCCAATTCATTTCTTTTTATTCTATTACATTGCATATAGTAGGAACATATATGAGCGAAGTTGCACATAGATTATTTTTAATGCTGCTAAGAAGCAGAAAGTGAAGTTGAGAAAGCATCATACAACCAGTCAAAAATTTTGACTCTTGATAGAAACTGTGCTACTAAGTATGTGATTATGAGTGAGTCACTTAACATATTTTTCTTCAGTTTCCTTATCTATGAAATGAAGGGATTAGACTATCTGATCTTAGCGTTTCTTGGTTAAAATAATAGTACCAGCATGAATTTTTACCGAGATAAAGATCTATAATTGTATCATTGGTATTCTTCATACACACATGCTCTAATGCGATGTGCATTTACTGTGTTTAAAATATTTCTTTTAAATCCTCTAATAACCCTTTATGTCTGTCACTGCAAAAATAAACATGAATCGCTTCTGAGCGTTGGCCAATTGACAGACAAGGATTTTGTAAATGGAAGGTATAAAATCTATGAGTCTAGACTTTGATTCTAAGTAAGTTTATGAAATTGACAAAATTGTTATTCTTTGTAAATCTGAGTAATTTGATGGGTGTCTGCCAATTGATATCAACAAAAAATTTGCAAGCTGTTAGATATGTGACTTCAAAAACTATGAAAATCATCTTTTCTTTTTATGTCTAATTTTTAAAAGTTAGAGTTCTTAAGATAAAGTAACTTTTCTTGTCTGCTTTAAATTTGTAAAGAAATTATATTACACTTTGTTCTCTTACATTTGGTAAGATAAATGTTTTTTTGGAAATATATAAGTTGAACTATGATACATTCATATTCAAAACATTTTGAGAAGGATTATGTAACTAGCTCTAATCTGAAGGCATTTATAACTGGTTAAAAATCTTCATGGTCTTTTTTGATATCTTCTGTGCTAAGCTTCTGAAAATGTTCTCTCATTTAATTCTGACAGTAATCTTATGGTAAATATAGGTATCAACATCTCGAAATTACAGATGAGAAATTGAGGCCTGGAGATAAATTGTGTTGTTTCAAACAATTTGCTAGTAACAGCTAAGTTAGGATTTTAACTGGGGTCTTTTAACTGAGGTGTTTGTTCCAAAGATGACACCTTTTCCCTTCAAAATTTCTTGACTAATTTAGAAAAGTGATGGGAATTCATAAGCTACGTATAAATTGCTTGCCTTGATATAAATTATCATAGCTATTACAAGTCGCTTTATGAAAATGCAATCTATTGGCATACATTTATCATTTCAGGAGGGAAAGAGCAGGAATAGGGGCAGCTTCCATGCACTGACCTAATGACCTAAGGACCTAATGGCTTCTCCCCTCATGACCTAATGGCTTCTCCAAGGCCCCACCTACTAATACCATCACCTTTGGGAGTTAGAATTACAACCTGTGAATTTGGGCGGGTGGAGGGTAGGGATTTGCACAAACATTCAGACCATAACAGATAGATAGTATTCATACAAGGGAAATGACTAGGGAAGGGCTTGCCTGTTAGGGAAGCTGGCTAAGGTAGGAACTATCACTTCCTCCTCCCCACCCCCCAACCCCATCACCAATTTGACTGGCAGAGAAGAAATTAAAGATCTTGATGGTGGATGTATTGGCTGTTCCTTAACGTTTTCTGATGAAAACTCTAGATCAGTGGTTCCCAACCTTTTTTTTTTTGGTCATGTCTTACCTAAGCATCTCTAAAATCCTGATGCCTCCCCTGTGACATATAATTCTTATTATTCAAAAAGTGAACTCTTATCCACCAGGAGGAAGCCTAAAAGGCCATTAACTTGGTCCAAACAAGATTCCAAAGAACATGGCACCCATGAAAGAGAAAAATGAAAGAAGGAAAGGACTGTTGAAGTACTGAGGAAGAAGTCACTAAGAAACTTAAAAAAATAATAATATGAAGTGATATGATAAAGTAGCAAATGAAGTTTCAAAACATGTAATAGAGAACTGAAATGCATAAATATGTCACAATATATACTTATATACTGTATATGGAGCCCCTAGAACCATAAGAAATGCAAAATATTCACTGTTAATAACTCATTCTCGAATTGCCCCCCTTAAAAATAAAATTCTTCCCCTGTGGGGCATGTGCCCCACATTGGGAACCACTGCTCTAGATGTTCTTCTGTTCACTGTTCTTTTTTTGTAAATTACTCTCACATTTGTTCCTGTCACAGGAGTTTCATTGTTGATGCTGGATTGTTAATGTGGCGGGGCATCTGGGATAATTGGTGGGGAAAAAACCAAGAAACCACAGATCTATGAGAGAACATCCTGAAGGAAAGAGGAGACAGAACAAGATGCTGAAAAGGAAGAATGTGTCTGGTCAAGGTGGATTAGTGAGGAGTTGAGAATGATTTGAGTGTCTTAAGCAAGGGTAAATTTGAGGTTGATAGAACCGTTTACAGAAACAAGGAAGCCAGGAATAGCAGTAGTTTTAGGGTCCGTGTTTGAATGGGTGTTTCATATGATAGCTTTGCGGCGATAGCCATATATCCCAGTAGAAGTCACTGGATCAGGATTTTTAGCTGAGAGAAACTTTAGTGATTGTGTCATCTGGTTCCTTCATCTTACAGAGAAAAGACAGACCTTGGGAGTTGAACTACCCAGATCAGGAGAGCTCAGGCCTGGAGTGAAAGTTGTGGGAGTCATTACTATAGCGAAGATGGTTAGAGATCTGGCGTGAATCACATCTTTAGAATGCAGTTCTCACCACAGAACGTATCTCATCTTGTTGGATGTGCCAAAAAGATACGTCATTTAGGTTTCTCTGTATTTCTCATTTTCCTCTGACATTTTGGAATGTGGTGGAACTCTTCAAAAGACCATCAAGTAATTCCCATTTCAATTTTGTAAAAAGCAAATTAATACCATATGTGCAGAAAATGCACCATATAGTTTATCACGGGAAATGTTTAGAAGTAGAAAGTTAAAGGAAAGTTAGTGTAGGACACTTATATTTTTTGGACATGTGCCATCTCAGTGATGTCCCTGAATAGTTTACTCCTAAGAATTGAACTGATAATAAAGCAAGAAAGCAAGCAAGCAAGAAAGCAAGCAAGCAAGAAAGAAGCCCTAACAATTTGAACAGGGGCCAAGAAAAAGAATTAAAGGAAATAATAAGCAAGAACTTGGCAGTGGTTCTGTCATCTGTGAGCTGACACTCCTGCCTTCTGTCCTGAAGTTTAGGGCTCATGTGGGTGGGAACCAGCAGGGACAGTTTTAATGATGACAACTTGGTTTTACAGAAGTACTTATGATTATCACATTTTCTTGATGAAGACCAGGATTCATTTTTTCTTTAGGGGCATCATTTTTTTTTTGGTCAGATTTGAGGCAGTTTTCATGGTTCTGTTTGTTTATTTAAGATGATCTGCATACATTTTTTAAGAGTTCTAAATGCATCATAGACATTTCACAAATAGCTGTCTATGATGCTGCTTTCTAAATGCCTTTCATTGTAAGCCTTGTGGGAAGAGATACATTTCTATACTCTCAGGGACTTCCAAGGTTGGTTTGGACCTTCTCCTATTATGTTCATACATTTGGAATGTTGCAGATGGTTGATGAGGGTAAAGGGAACCAGTAACTCCCTCACCTACCCATCCCATCCAGCCGATGGTAAACCCACAGGAGTGGCCACCAGGTAGCTTCAGACCTAGGTCCAGCTGACTCTACAGCACAGCCCTTACCCCTAGGACATGCTGCCTCCCAGAGGCAGGGTCAGAGAGGGTAAGACTCACCCCTAAGTGATTTGCTACTTGATTGGCCCGGAGCCGTGGACCCTTACTCCACTCCTGCTCCAGATTTCCTCTCGTGGCCTAACACATGCAGTCTTCTCTAGAAGAATCACGAGTGTATTAGAAAACAATCGAAACTTCTCCATAACTAGTGAAATTGTTGGAACAGAGATTAACCAGGTACTAGACACCCTGCTATTTCATAAGGTGATTAATATAGCAGAAATTGCTGATACCACACGCAGTGCCATAATTACTACAAAAACCCAGTATTTTTGAAGTGTTGCTCTATCAGGGTAACAAAATCAAACTGAAAATGGGAAAATATGGAAGTACAGATGCTTATTACATAATTTCGTTTTCAAATGAATGCTTGAAAATTTTCAAAATTGGGGAACTCTGGTAGCTCAGCTACAGCTTGAAAAAGTATACTTCTAGACACATATATTTCCAGAGACCTTTAGCTCAGTAGTACATTGTTGCAGAGGATTGTTGCACATATTGCCATTAAGCGGATCCTATTATAATTTCAGATTTACTAAACAATTAAAAATAAGTAATAAAATTATTCTAAGCAATCCAATGATAGTAAATTTGGTTTGTTAGGAGTCTTTTTCCTCAACTCTGAATTTTATGTGTGAGACGGAAAATTACCTGCAATGATTAAGAGATAAGTCCTGTTTTATGGCTTCAGTAAAACCTTCATCAGTCTAAAAGGTTTTGAGTAAAACCAAATCTTAAAACCCACCAAGAGCAAATAGTCAATATTTTTTGTATACATATCATTTGTTACCTACACTTTTCATATGCTGCTTTTTATTACATATATTATGGTACTTGGAGCAAAAATATGACCAAAGAAATATGTGGGTATATTATTTCATTGATTTGATGAAGCTGTGTATTGCTTTTGGGCTACATAAAGCATCTAAGCAAATCCTTAAGTATGGTGATGTATTGCTTTGGCATGTGCATGGAGTTGTTAGTGAAAGCTTTATGTGTCGTTGGAGGGCAGTGCGTGGTCTTTACACTTCAGAGATGAAGTATAATGCAAAAGCAAATTTGAGATGATAGTCAAGAGCTCAGATTTTCAAGCCTATAGTCTTTTCTTATGTTTATTTTTCTTTGTTTACAAGGAAGAAACAGAAGTGATTTGTTATGTATATGTGACCTAGAGGATATATAGCAAGCTTTCTTTAAGGCCAACATTTCCAGGATCCAGTCCTTTCTGCATGCATGCACATGAATAGATACATCAATGCACCCCTGCAAATTAAAATCTTATTTTAGATAACTCATGCTTAATAAGTGTGATTTATGTTTTTCATTTCCCTGGTGGGTGTGATTTTTAAAAAAATTTAATAGAAATAAACATGTAGGAAACTGTCATCTTCTTAATTGCTGTGGGTCCCCTGAGTTCATGGAATCACTCTAAGCTATTTGTGGTCCTCAGAGAAGAAAGAGAAGACATTTCTTTAAGGTTTTAAATATCCATTTATAATATTAATGTAGACAGCCAGTCTTTTGAAAGATTTGAGGTTTTTGAGGAATAGTAACCTTCCCTCAATAGGCAGAGGAGGACTTCTAATGCCTAACATTTGCCCTTTCTCTTAAGGGGCAATGAAATTCCCACCTTTGAGGTAATTTTATTAAAAGAATAATTTGATTAGAAATCAATTAAGAAAGCCAACACAGTAATTCACACATAGGAATCAATTAATCTTGTAGAGAAATTTTCAAGTAAAAACTAGAATGTTTTCCCGTAAAGATAACTAGTGACTTCAACTTAGGAAAAAACAATCAATCACCTTTTCAAATTCTTGGTCATCCTTAACTTTTTTGTAATTTGCCACTGTGTTGCTGCCACTGAAGAAATGTATGATCCTTTGCAATATTTAACTGGCCTGCATTGAATTCTTATTAGTTAAATCTGGCATCTTGAAGTCCCCTCTCTTCTGCTTCCTCCTCTTTCTATTTTCTTTGCTCATCCTGCAGTCCTATGGACTTGACTCTCTTCACTTCCTCACCCAAGTTCATCTACCCTGATGTATTAGTTGTCACCTCTCTGTGCTGTTTTCCCAGTCCACATCTCTAGCTTTGACTATTTTAGCTCCCAAATTCAAACACCTTAATATAACTCTTATTGAATGTATTGCTACTATCTGCAACTCAGCATGAGCAAACTAAATTATGTTTGAATTCTCTGGACCAATGATCCCATTGCATTGAAGGCCAACATTAAAAAATCAGTTTTTTTGTGTGTGTGTGCGCTGGGGTCATGTTATGTTAGACTCCTCGGTCTCCTCATGATTAATTTGTCAACATTGTCGAGTTTTCATCAGAATGGCTACCACTTTTTTCGCTTTGCTCTTCCTCTTTATTGCTGTTTTCCTGTCCAGGTATACCAGTAAAGTAGTAAAAGTGCATGAAATGATGTCCTTTCTGAGTCCCTCTAATTCACTGTTCCTCCTTTCAAAGTCCTCATTAAGCACAATTTTAGGTTGGGTTCTCTGGAAACAGACTTGGAGGCAGAGTTGCAGGCAGGTTTATTGGGGGGGGGGGGGGGAGGGGGTGTGCTTCAGGAGATAACCCTTCAGGGAAGTGAGGAAGACAGGATTGGGCAGAAAGAGATGTGGACCTACAACGAAACTGTACCTGAAGCCCCAGCTAATCCTGCAGAGCGTTCAAGAGCTGGAATGGGCTTTCATAGTTGCAAATCAAGGCAAAGGGTCAGACCCTTATGCCCCCTTAGTTTCTCTCGAGGCCACTGATGTAACCCATTTCAAAGACCCTCTACTCTCCTGCAAGGGTACCCTTTGCTCTGTAACCACCATGTCAGTGCTTTCTGCCTCCTCAAATGGCTCTGAGCAAGTCAACCCCCTGAGGGGAGGCATGAACTTGGGGGAGGCTGTCCCTACCACCAAGGGCTCTTTTCAAAACAGGACACAGCTGTGGAGCGGCAGCCAAGGGATGGATGTGTGGGCACTGAAGAGGGCAGCTCCACTACAGTCACATTCAACATTTCAGTTTCTTGTGTAGGAACCCGTCTGTCTGCTTTGCCAAGTGGTTACCCTGATAAGTCTAGTACCCATGTATCAGCTTGCATAGTTATTACAATATTATTGCCTATGAAGGCGGCGATGGTTACTGCTGTGGTGACATAGGCCTGGAACAGAGAGGACATACATTTCCAGATTTTGAATGCCCTGGACCAATGATCCCATTACTTAAACATTATTTTGAATGCACAGTATTTCAGTACAGATATCACATAGCAAGTGCTTCCAGCATTTTTGGGAAATAAAAAGAAATAGAAGGAAGCAGTCTTTCCTCTTCAAACAAATAATACAGAATTATGTGAAAGAACTAAACAACCATTTTATGGCCATCTATTAGCAAGTAGTACAAAATCTTTCCTAAATACAAAGGGGATTCAAAGTAACTGGAGGTTCTTGTGAGATGGGGTTTGTCAGGAAAGGCTTATGTTAACAGTGGTAGGCGTGCCTAGGGCTGAGTTTTGGAAAATGAATCACAATGATAACAGACAACGTTGATTCTTTATGGACTCCTGAGTTGAGCACTTGAGTTCCTGCTTTGTATGTATTATCTCATCTAATCCGCAGCACTATCCTGTGAGGTGTAGCTCCTGGGATTCTTTATTTTATAGGTGAGAAAAACCAAAGCGTTAGTGAAGGAGTGTGGCTGCATCATCCTAAGAGTGACCACGGTGTTTGTAGGGGACATCATTAAAATTGTTTTGGAATCAATTGCTCTTAGAGGAGCCGTGATTCAATTGGGTAATCAATAATTCTACCTTTGTCCTCATAAATCCCAACAAAATGGTAACTTATAAAAGATAGACTGGTGTAGCGGAAAGAATGTGAATGTGGAGAAGAACGGGTTTCAAGCCCTTGCCACTTGTTAGTTGCCGTGTGTCCATGGAGAAGTTATTCAACAAAGCTGAGTACCTGTATCTTTAAAAAGGGTCAAGAAATAATGTACTTTGCTATTTTGCTCTATATGGCTACTATAACCATCTCCTGGGTTTATGAGGTTGTCAAGTGCTATAAAATAAGTTATTTTTTGTTAATAGTATAAGTAATAGACATGGTGATGATGATGATAATATAATGATAGTAACATGGTGTTGATGGTATAATCACAGCAATAATAATAATTTAAAATAGACAGTAATGCTTTGCGTCAGATGGCCACAAAGATTGAACTGCCCGTTGCTGGCAATATTTCAGATATTTACTGATTAAGTTGTTTTGGTAGATTTGCAGTTTATGCCCTTCTTGGCTCAAATAAGCAATTAAATTCTCCTCAGGAAATCATGAAAGGTTACCTGTAGTTGAACAGCCTACATTGCGGGAATTTTGGCTTCAATTCAAGATTCTTGGCCAAATGAGCAGCTGAATCACTTGAGACCTATTCATAAAGAGTAGGATTATGGACAGAACTGAAGTTTATATACTTAACTAAGTGACTTGAGTTTCATGGTGTTGCTGGGGGATGGAGCCTGTGCTTCTATACTCTGTCCTCTGATTCACAGACTGAAATGCAGCCATCTGCAGGTCTGATTGTGTTTACTATGTAAGTGAGCATCTGACTTGGGCCGGAGCTTGCTAATTTAATGGAGGGTGCCTCCAACTCAGCGATAGAGATTTATGAAGGGCCCCTAGGGCACTCCAGGAACATTTTTGTATAAATGAGAGATAATGGCAATATTTTAGTCATTTGCAAATCATCTCTGTAAGTAAAATGCTTTACAAAAACCACTAAAACCACAATATAATTATACTTAAAATTAAATTCAAGTGCTCTTAGAGGAGCGAGGGAACATTCGTTTCAGAGGTTCAGTAGTCATTGTCTTGGCCTTTCTTGCTGTGGTATAAGTAGTGAAGGTGTGTGTATAAACTGGTATCTTGGAAATGATTATTTTAATTTAACTTTATTTATTTATTTATTTATTTTTCCTTTTTTCTTTATTAAGGTATTATACGTGTACATATCTTGCCATTGTCCCCCTCCCCCAACCCCACTCCCATACATGCCCTCACCCCCCAATATTTTGCATCCATTGGTTATTCTTATATGCATGCATATAAGTCCTTCGGTTGATCTCTTATTTCCCCCACCTCTCTCTAACCTTCCCGCTGTAATTTGACAGTCTGTGTGATGCTTTACTGCCTCTGTATCTATCTTTTTGTTCATCAGTTTATAATGTGTTTTTTAATAACCACAAATGAGTGAGATCATGTGGTATTTTTCTTTCATTGACTGCCTTATTTCACTTAGCATAATGTTCTCCAATTCCGTCCGGGTTGCTACAAATGGTAAGAATTTATGGCACATAGTATTCCGTTGTGTAGATGTACCATAGTTTTGTGATCCAGTCATCTGCTGACGGGCACGTAGGCTGTTTCCAAATCTTAGCTATTGTAAATTGTGCTACTGTGAACACAGGGGTGCATATATCCTTTCTGATTGGTGCTTCTAGTTTCTTAGGATATATTCCCAGGAGTGGGATTACTGAGTCAAATGGGATTTCCATTTTCAGTTTTTTGAGGAAACTCCATACTGTTCTCCACAGTGGCTGCACCAGTCTGCATTCCCACCAGCAGTGCACGAGGGTTCCTTTTTCTCTACATCCTCGCCAGCACTTGTCGTTTGTTGATTTGTTGATGATAGCCATTCTGACAGGTGTGAGATGGTACCGCATTGTCGTTTTGATTTGCATCTCTCTGATAATTAGTGACTTTGAGCATGTTTTCATGTGTCTCTTGGCCTTCCTTCTGTCTTCTTTCGAAAAGATTCTATTTAGGTCTGTTGCCCATTTTTATATTGGATCATTTATCTTCCTTTTATTAAGTTGTATAAGCTGCCTATGGATGTTAGAGATTAAAGCTTTATCAGTGATAACATTTGCAAATATGTTCTCCCATACAGTGGGGTTTCTTGTTGTTTTGTTGATGGTTTCTTTTGCTGTGAAAAAGCTTTTTATTTGATGTAGTCCCATTTGTTTATTTTCTCTTTAGCTTCCATTGCCCTAGGGGTAGTATCAGTGAAGAAGTTCTTTCGGCATATGTCTGAGATTTTGCTGCCTGTGGATTCCTCTAGTATTTTCATGGTTTCCCGTCTTATGTTTAAGTCCTGTATCCATTTTGAGTTTATTTTTGTGTATGGTGTCAGTTGGTGATCTAGTTTCATTTTTTTGCATGAATCTGTCCAGTTTTCCCAACACCATTTATTGAAGAGACTGTCTTGACTCCATTGTATGTTCATGCTTCCTTTGTCAAATATTAATTGAGCATAGTGGTTTGGGTCGATATCTGGATTCTCTATTATATTCCATTGATCTATAGTCTGTTCTTGTGCCAGTACCAAGCTATTTTGAGAACAGTGGCTTTGTAATACAGCTTGAAATCTGGTATTGAGATCCTTCCTACTTTATTCTTCTTTCTCAGGATTGCTGTGGCTATTCGGGGTCTTTTTTTTATTCCAGATGAATTTTTGAAGAATTCTTTCTAGGTCTGTGAAGTATGCCGTTGGTATTTTAATGGGGCCTGTATTGAATCTATAGATTGCTTTGGGTAGTATGGACATTTTAATGATGTTGATTCTACCATTCCATGAACATGGTATGTTCTTCCATCTCTTTACGTCTTCCTCTATCTCTTTTTTCAGTGTCCTGTAGTTTTCCGCGTATAGGTCTTTTACCTCCTTGGTTAAGTTTATTCCTAGGTATTTTAATTTTTTTGGTGCGATGGTAAATGGGATTGCTTTTTTAGTCTCTCTTTCTGTAAGTTCAGTATTGGTGTATAGAAATGCCATAGATTTCTTGGCATTAATTTTGTATCCTGCTACATTGCCGAATTCATTTATTAAGTCTGTTAGTTTTTTGATGGAATCTTTCGGGGTTTTTATGTACAATATCATGTCATCTGCAAATAAGGACAGCTTTACTTCTTCTTTTCCAATTAGGATGCCTTTTATTTCTTCTTCTTGTCTAATTGCAATGGCTAATACTTCCAGTACTATGTTGAACAGGAGTGGGGAGAGTGGGCACCCCTGTCTTGTTCCTGTTCTTAGGGGAAATAGTTTTAGTTTTTGCCCATTGAGTGTGATGATAGCTGTGGTTTTATCATATATTGCTTTCATTACATTGAGGTATGATCCTTCTATTCCCACCTTGTTGAGAGTTTTTATCAAGAAAGGGTGTTGGATTTTGTCAAATGCTTTTTCTGCATCAATTGATGTGACTATGTGGTTTTTATCTCTCAATTTGTTTATGTGATGTATCACGTTTATTGATTTGCGCATATTGTACCATCCTTGCATTCCTGGGATAAATCCTACTTGGTCATGGTGTATGATCTTTCTGATGTACTACTCGATCCAATTTGCTAGAATTTTGTTGAGGATTTTGGCATCTGTGTTCATGAGGGATATTGGCCTGTAATTCTCTTTCATTGTGTTGTCTTTATTAGGTTTTGGTATTAGGGTGATGCTGGCTTCATAGAAGGAGCTTGGAAGTGTTCCTTCCTCTTGAATTTTTTGGAATAGTCTGAGGAGTATAGTTTTTAGTTCTTCCTTGAATGTTGGGTAAAACTCTCCTGTGAAGCCCTCTGGCCCCGGGCTTTTGTTTGCTGCAAGCTTTTTGATGACTGCTTCAATTTCTTCCATAGTTACTGGCATATTGAGCTGTTTAGATTCTTCCTGATTGAGTTTTGGAAGGTTATATTTTTCTATGAATATGTCCATTTCCTCCAGGTTGTCCAGTTTGTTGGAATAGAGTAGTTCGTAGTATTTTTTAACAATCCTTTGTATTTCAGCGGGATCTGTTGTTATTTCACCTCTTTCATTTCTGATTTTGTTTATTTGCGTCCTCTCTCTTTGCTTCTTGGTGAGCCTGGCTAGAGGTTCATCAATCTTGTTTATCCTTTCGAAGAACCAGCTCTTGGTTTTGTTGATCCTTTGTATTGTTTCTTTGGTCTCAATGTAGTTTATATCCACTCTGATCTTTATTATTTCCTTCCTTCTACTTACACTGGGCTTTTCTTGTTGCTTTTTTTCTAACTCTTTGAGTTGTTGGGTTAGGTAATTTATTACCATTGTTTCTTGTTTTTTGCAGTATGCTTGTAGAGCTATGAACTTCCCTCTCAAGACTGCTTTTGCTGTGTCCCATAGATTTTGGATTGTTGTGTTTTCATTGTCATTTGTTGCCATGATGTTTTTTTTATTTCTTCCTTGATCTCTCTGGTAACCTAGTCATTGTTTAATAGCATGCTGTTTAGTCTCCATGTGTTTGGTTTCTTTGGATTGTTTTTATTGTAGTTGAATTCCAGTTTTATGACACTGTGGTCTGAGAAGATGCTTGATATGGTTTCTGTCTTCTTGAATTTGAGGAGACTTTGCCTATGTCCCAACATATGGTCTATCTTTGAAAATGAGCCATGTGCACTTGAGAAAAATGTATATTCTGTGGCTTTGGGATGAAATGTCCTGAAGATGTCAATTAATTACATCTGGTCTAGTGAGTCATTTAGGATTGATGTTTCTTTGCTGATTTTTTGTTTAGAGGATTTGTCCAATGGTGATAGTGGGGTATTAAAGTCTCCTACTATGATTGTATTGCTGTTAATCTCTCCCTTAATATCCTCCAGGAGTTTTTTTATGTATTTGGGTGCTCCTGTATTGGGTGCATATATGTTTACCAGAGTTATTTCTTCTTGTTGGATTGCTCCCTTTAGTATTATGAAGTGGCCTTCCTTATCTCTTGTTATGTCCTTCACTTTGAGATCTAATTTGTCAGATATAAGTATTGCTACCCCAGCTTTTTTTTCATTTCCATTTGCCTGGAAAACCTTTTTCCATTTCTTCAGCCTCAGTCTGTGTGCATCTTTTTTTCTGAGGTGGGTTTCTTGTAGACAGCAGATATATGGGTCATGTTTTCTTATCCAGTCAATTACCCTATGTGTTTTGATTGGGACATTTAACTCATTTACATTTAATGTTATTATTGATAGGTACTTATTTGTCACCATTTTTATTCTTTACCCCTGTGTTCCTACTTCGCTTCCTATTTCTTTCTTTCTTTTTTTTTTTTTTTTTTTTTTTACAGCAGACCCTTTAGCATTTCTTGCATTGGTGGTTTGGTGGTAATAAATTCCCTTAGTCCTTTTTTGTCTGTGAAGCTCCTAATTTCACCTTCAATTTTGATTGATAGCCTTGCTGGGTACAGTATTCTTGGATTCAGACCCTTCCTTTGCATGACTTTGTATATTTCATTCCATTCCCTTCTGGCCTGATGAGTTTCTGTTGAGAAATCATTTGCTAGTCTGATGGGGGTTCCTTTGTATGTAACTTTCTGTTTCTCTCTGGCCGCTTTTAAGATTCTTACTTTGTCGTTGGTGTTTGCCAATTTAATTATAATGTGCCTTGGCGTTGGTCTTTTGGGGTTCATTTTGCTTGGGACTCTGTGAGCTTCTTGGATTTGTGTGGGTTTTTTCTTCTCTATATCAGGGAAGTTTTCTGTCATTATTTCTTCAAACAGGTTTTCTATTGCTTGCGCAGTTTCCTCTCCTTCTGGTACCCCTATTATGCAGATGTTGTTTTGTTTTGTGTTGTCCCAAAGTTCCCTTAGGCTCTCTTCCTGCTTTTTAATTTTTTTTATCTAGAAGCTGCTCTACTTGGGTATTTTTTTCCATCTTGTCTTCTAGATCACTGATGCGGTCCTCTGCTTCTTCTAGTCTACGCTTGATGCTTTCTATTGAGTTCTTTACAGCAGCAATATCATTTTCATTTCTTCTTGGTTCTTCTTCATTTCCTCTTGGTTCTTACTGATATTGTCGAATTTGTCTTCCATTCTTTTCAGCCATCTTATGACCAGGCTTGCTTGCCTCTATTTCGTTTATTTCCTTTTCTGGTGATGCCTGCTTTTCTTTCATATGCGGGCTGTTTCTTCGTTTCCCCATGTTCTCTCTTCTCCAGATGTCTGGTTATGTAGTTCTCTCTCTCCTGCGTTGACTTTCTGTGGTGGAGTGTAGAGCTCCTTTGAATCCGCGAGTTTGCGCCAATTGGGGACCGGCATTCTGGGGCTCGCAGCTGTTCAGTGGTTGCTGCAGTTGTGGATTTTCAGGATTCCGATAAGCTCCACTTTCCCTATCAAAATGGCGCAGTCTCCGTGTCCAAGTCCGTAGCTCCGGGAGGGGACCCAGCCGCAGTGGGGGTGCCCGGTCAGGGGAACCCCATTTAGCAGTTCCCCACCTTCTCCTGGAGTTTAGTTGTCCCTTAACTTGCCAACAAATACTCCTTGTGCTACCCTCAGCTGTTCTTTCTTTCTGCTCCAGGACAAGGCTTGGAACACGTCTGTCTATTCTGCCGCCATTTTTCTCCCCCTCAAGTTTAATTTAACTTATTTTAAATTTAATTTTATAATAGCTATTATAGGCAAATGGTATTTTAATGAATTGTACCAACAGTAGTTTGCATTTAACTCTAACTGGGACTTGGACTTCTCAGGCACTGAGTGATTCTAGAGGGACTGCTTCCAGCATAGAGTCCATGCTGGCATTTGGCTGGGTACTGCTGAGGAGTGACAGAACCTTCCCAAATGGAAGTGCTGAATAAAGTGTCATTAGGTATGAAACCGATTGTCTTAAAATTACTCAAGAATTAGCCCTGTTACTCAAACACATGCCATTTTCCCAAACTTTAAATATGCGCTGGTTAGTCTTCATATTTCAAAGCTCCAAAAAAAAAAAAAGAGCATCTTTTTGCATGAACTCCCTATCTTATCCCACATCTTAAAAGTAGGTTGGTGCTTCTGAGAGGCTAGAAGAAAGCAAGGCTTCATGACTTGTCAGAGAGTGAGTGTCTTCCTCCTTCATGTGGTTCTCTGTTTCGGTTTTCTCAACAGAACAAAACAAAAAAAAACCTGTGCCTGTGTGTGCATGCCTGCATTTTGGCAAAACTATTCAGAAGAAGGCTTGGATGCTTTCTTGCTATTGTGTAGGTAGTGGAGACATGATTGCTTTTTGTTTTTTGTTTTAATCAGATGGGTTTTTTTTTATAACTTAAAAAAGAAGATTGCTTGGTATGCAAATCACAGCAAATGTAGTTCTTATTAACAGAATTTTTCAGACTGTATAGACTTTAATGTTAGGGACTTGGGAAAATGTGTGAATTGTTGTTAATAAATTCTTGACAATAGGACTTATTCTGCTTGATAAAATTCTTCCATCAGAAATTTATCACTGCTTAAAAATATCATTACTCATGTTTTAGAAAGTATCCTTTGAGAGTAGATTAACATGAAAATGACCATTCAGAATATAGTAGTTATGCTTTTGTTAGTCAAAACTCCTAGCAGTTTTATTCTTTAAGTTCAAGTCTTGATTGGTCATCTGGATAGAAATTTCAAGAAATTGCTTTTGCAATTATAGCTATCTTAGAAGAATTCTTCTGAGAGAAACTGAGCAAGGATGCCGATTAATTCCAGCTGTTGGGGTGAATTATATGTAAAATTGCAAGCTCTTAAATGCTATAATTTCACAACCCAAAAGCTTTCCAGGCCATTTGTCCCCTCGTTTGACTGAAATCTTGAATGTAGCATTGATTTCTCTATTTCCTTTTTTACGAACTCAGTACCTTTGGCCACTGTTGGCTATCTCTGTGGAGGTGCCAGTTCTGGTAGGAAGGCAAGATTGGGAAAGGTGAAAAAAAGGCTTAATTTCTAAGTTTTAAATTTATTATCATTAAAATTATTTTTCTCTAAACTTGAATATTCAGTTTCATATGCGTAGTTTTTAAAAAAATAAATATACTTCGTTTTTTTATAATAGTTTTAGTCTGTAGAAAAATCGAGCAGAAAATATAGAGAGTTCCCATGTGCCCTTTTTCCCTTGGCACGGTATTTTTTATAATCGATGAACAAATACTGATACATTATTATTAATGACAGCGCATATCTCACATTAGGATTAGGATTCACTCTGTGTTGTGCAGTTCTGTGGGTTTTGACAAATGTATCATGACATGTACCCACCATTATTGTCTCATACAGAATAGTTTTACTGCCTTAAAAATTTCTATACTCCCCATGGTCATCATGTACCCCCCTTTCACTCCTGGTCCCAACTCCTGACAGCAGTGGATCTTTACTGTCTCTATGGTTTTGCCTTTTCCAGATTGTTACATAATTGGAACTATAGAATATGTAGCCTTTTTCAGATTGGCTTTTTTCATTTGCTAATATGCATTTAAGGTCTCTCCTTGTCTTTTCAGAACTTAATAGCTCATTTCCTTTTAGCACTGAATAATATTCCATTGTATGAATGAAACACTGTTTAGTGACTGAAGAACATCTTGATTGCTTCCAACTTCTGGCAACTATGAATAAAGCTGCTGTACACATTCTTGTGCAGGATTTTGTGTAGACATGGTTTTCAGCCCCTTTGGGTACTTTGCTAGAGAATGAGTGCACACTGAGTATATAGATGAGGATCAAGGTAAACCATTCCTGCCTGGCTGGCGTGGCTCAGTGGTTGAGTGTCGACCTATGAACCAGCAGGTCATGGTTCGATTCCAGGTCAGGGCACATGCCCGGGTTGTGGGTTCCATTTCCTATGTGGGGTGTGTAGGAGGCAGCCAATCAATGATTCTCTCTCATTGATGTTTCTCTCTTTCTCTCCCTGTCCTCTCATCTCTGAAATCAATAAAAATATATTAAAAACCATTCCTGTGGGGATGGGAGGTGGGAAGTTGGGAGAGGGGAAGGTTGTATGGGTCCAGCAAACGTTTGCAAACACCAGATTGTCTCCTGCCAGTGGGTTAGTGGGGTGGGAGTAGGGGTAGAGAAGCTGGAAGGATATTTTCCCCTGCATGGTTGCAGTTCAAAATGATTGAGAGGAGTACCAATAAACAGTCTTAATCAGTCTCAATCAGAGCCCTAGTTAAGTAAATTCCCATAAACACTTTTAAACTGCATTTATTAATTTAATATATTTGCTTCTTTCTAGCATTCACATGCCTTGATCTAACTATCAGCACTTCTACAAGTACTTCAACTATTCTTGTAAATCTAATAAAACAAAATTTATAAATATAGTTTCTTTTCAGAATTCTAGTGCTGATGAGAACCTAGTAAAACTCTCTTATACATTTCCATTTAAAAGTGACAATTTTGAAATAAATGAAATCGGAACTTACAAGCATAGTGTCAATATATCAAACTGTCTTAAACATGATAAACACTATATCAAGTAAATATTGAACTATATACAAATGATTGCACATTGATTTCTAAACTTATCCTCAGAGGTTTTAAAGCTGTGGGTTTGATTTGACCCTTACGCCTCTGTTTAAAACTACATGTTCCCAGAGTTCTTGTCATCCAGAGTGATTTAGTTATTATCCCAGGAAGTGCAGGTTTGTTATATAAAGGGGGTCACATATATGGTGACGGCAGACAATTTGACTTTGGGTGGTGGACACACATTGCAACATACAGGTGATGTATCATAGAAATGTACACTTGAAACCTATATAATTTTATTAACCAATGTCACCCCAAGACATTTAATAAAAAAGATGTATCTAGTTAGAAAATTAAAACAAACAAACATGAAAAACACAATTATACAATGTGATTAAGTTGATGTTTTGTTTATTTGGTTGATGGGAAAGGAGGGGAGTCTAGTTGAGACAGCATAGAGTTGGGTGTCCTTGATTTATTCTTGTGTTAGAGAGTTTGGGTAGTAAAGTATCAGATAATCTGACTGGTATGGAAAGATTTATTTTATTTATTTGCTTATCTATCTATTTATTTACATTTTATTACCTTTATTGGAGCATGTCTTTTGGATTATAGACTCTTGAAATCTGATGTCAGCAAACAACCCTCCCCTATCAATACAAACTCACAAAAATGAGCATATTCTTCAGGGGTTTCTTGAACACCTGGTGCTTTCCTGTGGTTTCCAGATTAAGACTTAATTCTTGAGTTGAATGAAATAATGGAGCCATTTCCCTTAGTCCTATAGATTGTAGAGCAGCGATTATTCCTGGGCACTGTGATCACCTGCCAGGATTAGGTGAGAGGAAGTTTTTATGCCATGGAGAGTTGCTCTTGGATGTGGTACACTTCTGAAAAATATTTTTGAGTAATATTTAGAACATGATATCAGAGTTATAACAGATTACATAGAGGGAGCTAGAGATGGGTCAGCAGCCACTTTCCCATCACGCTCTGTCTGTCTTGTGGCCTCTGTCAAAGGCTGGATGTGTCATCTCTGGGCGGAGAAAGACATGTTGGGCCCAGAGATGCATGGTCAGAGTATCAGAGATGGATTTAGGAGCCCAAAGTGCCATCTTTCTTCTTTATTTTTATTAGATCCTGCTTGTCAGGACAGGCGGGGAGACAGATTCAGAGGGACTTGTGGACACCAACTCTGTTTTGAAGATGTGCCTGAGTTTTGTAGTATGAACTTAGATTTTTAGATTTTGGAAACATTAGTTAGTGTCAGAAGTCATGTTGAGCATCTCTTAGTGTAGTGATTTTCAAGCCTGGGGTGGGTTGTGTATGAGTTGTGAAGGGGAAAGCTTGTGTTGTTTTAACAAACATGTATGGTCTGACTATTGTTTCCATAGTAGAAGTTGTGGGACATACACTCACCACAATTGTTTTGGCTGCAGCAGATGTGCTGGTGTTCAAGTGCGAACGTTCTCTAGAAAGCTAGAGTGAGAGAATGTTGAGATCTGGTCCATCCGTTTATTTAAGAGGTAAGGAAAAAAAAAATTAAGCCATTCCCAGAGGTGAATTGACTTAGCCAGGGTTGCTCAGCTAATAGTATAGAACTGAGAATATGGCTTGGTCTCCAGAGTTCTAGTCCTGTGCTTTTCCCCTCTATGCTTATGCCCTTGACTCCCTACAAAGAAGTTCATTAGCTGAACAGTCCCACTGTTCCACTGTGGTGGAATCCACAGCAAGGCAGCTTTCTAGTGATAAAGGTTGTAAAAGGGAAGCCCATTTGCTTACTTCCTCCCACTCCATCTGTTCTTTCCCCTGGAATATGCACCTTAATGGTTTCTACCTGCTGTGATGTGTTTCTCAAGATTCAGAAACCAATGGCACTTTTGTGCCTCAGGAGTTTTAGAAAAGTCTTATAGAAATCACCTATTTCATGTGAGAAAGAAATACTTGTATTTTCTGGTCATCTTTCAGACTTCTTCCAAATGGCTTCACCAAATGTGTTTACATTCACTAATCTAGTATAAACCACTGGTTTTAGTGAAATGTAATTTATTACAGAGCTTATGCATGGTCTTCATTCTGAATCAAAGTGGTATGCATTATTCATTGCTTGTGAATGGTGAATTCTTCCCCTATTTGAAATTGTCTCTTAGCATTTTGGTGCTTCTTCACCCCTCCTTTCTGTTCTGACACAGAGTGTTACTTGCTGGGATATCTGGTTCAGTGAAGCCAACATGTACTGTACACTGACTTTGTAGGCATCTGGAAAGATATTAAAGAATGAAGAGTGAGAGTAAGCTGTCATTGAAACTTTGGGATAGACGAGTGGTCGGCAAACTCTATAGTCAACAGAGCCAAATATCAACAGTACAACGATTGAAATTTCCTTTGAGAGCCAAATTTTTTTAAACTTAAACTTCTTCTGATGCCACTTCTTCAAAATAGACTCGCCCAGGCCATGGTATTTTGTGAAAGAGCCACACTCAAGGGGCCAAAGAGCTGCATGTGGCTCACGAGCCGCAGTTTGCCAACCACAGGGATAGACGGATCGGAGGCTTGAAGTAAGTTGCTTCTGAGGACAGGCTATATCAACTTTCCGTCCAAGAAGGGACCTGCTGTCTTATTACCTTGTCACTGTCAGTGGAAGCTGTCACCCTCAAACCAAGACATTCTTTTCTCCTATCTTTCCTAGCCTAGCAACTTCCTATCTTCCTTCCAAAGCTCTGGTTTATTTTAAATGAGTGCAATGGATATCTGCATAGTTATCCCCACTGGGGAAATTGTTAGAGTGATTTTCAAGAACCAAGGGATGACTAGCCGGTTTGGCTCAGTGGATAGAGCGCCAGCCTGCGGACTGAAGGGTCCTGGGTTCAATTCCATTCAAGGGCAAATGCCCGGGTTATGGGCTCAATCACCCAGTGAGAGGCATGCAGGAGGCAGCTGATCAATGATTCTCTCTCACCATTGCTGTTTCTATCTCTCTCTCCCTCTCCATTCCTCTCTGAAATCAATTTAAAATATATTAACATAAAAAAAGAGCCAAGGGATGACCAGAGCTCAATTCCTACTTGTCATTTGAACAATAAAGTTTGGAAAGTTCGGAAAGTTCATAACCCTTAAAAACAAAAATATCAGAAGGCTTTTAGTTTTCTTTAAAGCCTTAGTGATTTGCCAGAAGCATCCAACAGAACTGAACAGGACCTTCTCCTAAAAATAATTATAAAACCCCTTTAGATGCATTAAAACCTAAGTAGGCATGAGAACAGGAGTTAACATAATTCCTGTCTTTTAACCATGGTCCCTCCCATCCCTTGCTTTGCTTGGGCAGGGCTGCTGAGAGGGGAGTTGAAAACAAAGGGGAAGTTTGTGGCCTGAGTTCAAGGTAGGACAAGGTAGAAGCTCTGAAGAGTCTTATCCATTCAAACTGAGTCAGACCACTTAACAAATGGACTTTCATATACTGGAGGGTATACACTGGTCTCCATGGAGAGGTTTAATCAATGCTGCATTTGTAGACATTCTGAGGGATGTCTCTACTTTTTTATTGACACTATGTCTATTTAAATTAAAATCCAAGTAAATAGAGAGAAGATATGGAAGTACACACACACATACATATACAACTATATATGTATATAGTGCCATATGTGTAGGAGGAAAAAAAGATGGAAAGGCCCAAATTGCCAGCTGAGATTATAAGGGACCATTTTGCTTTAAAAAAAAAATATTGATTTTATTTTATTGATTTCAGAGAGGAAGGGAGAGGGAGAGAGAGATAGAAACATCAATGATGAGACAGAATCATTGATTAGCTGCCTCCTGCACAGCCCCTACTGGGGATTGAGCCCACAACCCAGGTATATGCCCCTGACCTGAATCAAACCCATGACCCTTCAGTCCGCAGGTCAATGCTCTATCCACTGAGCCAAGCGGGCCAGGGCTTTTTTGCTTTTTACCTCTTGAAATTGTTACAAAAAATGGTGGACACATTAGTCGTAACCCATAGAATGTTCAACACAAAGAGTGACCGATGGGCTTTAGTTAAAACAGTGATCAGTAGTAATTCGTCTATTGCAACAAATTAGCACACTAAAGAAAGATGTTAACAGTAGGACAAAGTGTGGGAAGGGGAGGGGAGAAGACAGGGAATATGGTATATGGGAACCCTTTGAACTTTCTGTTCAATTTCTTATACACCTAAAAACTGCTTTAAAAGAAAAGTCTATTATTTAAAAATTAATAGAGTATCCTAGCCAGGTTGGTTCAGTGGATAGAGTGTCTGCCAGCGAACTGAACAGTCCCGGGTCCGAGTCCAGCAAGGGCACCTACCTTGGTTGCAGGCTTGAGCCCCAGCCCTGGTCAGAACACTTGCGGGAAGCAACCAATAGATGTGTCTCACATCGATGTTTCTCTCTCTGTGTCTCTCCCTTCCACTCTCTTAAGAAATTAATGGAGTGTTGTTGATTTTTTAATGTAACTGAACATGCTGCTTAGGTGCCTGTGTTACAGAACTTCACCTGTAGTAGCGCTGGTGGAGTGATGTGTTTTCATTGTACATGCCCAGCTATCAGCTTTCCCCAGTGGCACCAAGAGTCCCCGGAGGATGAGGAGATGCACTGTGGTTAATTGACGGTTCTTCTTAAATCCCTAGTAGTTCAGACATGTGCTCATGGGAAGGAGGAAACTAAATTTAATGAGTGCCCCCTCTGTGCTGGACACTATGTGAGGGGTCTCAGTTGTCCTCAGCTCCCCTTTTTAGTAGCCTTGTGATGTAGATATTCTCCTCGGGTTAGAGACGAGAAAGCTCCCAAGCGAGGTCACAAGCTAGTAGAGTGGAGATCGCAACTTAAAGGTCAGATGCATCCAACCCTCTATGTCTTTTGATTTGTTATAGTGCTCATTCTCTTATACAGTAGCCAAATTTAGCACTTTACTTAGTTATTTTCCCACAGGGTGCCATCCTATGAAACAGTCATTTGAAGTTTTGGCAATAATGTTAGGCCTCTAACTTCATTTTCTTGGTTCATGTGTAATGATCTTCTCATGAAGGCCTTGGGAAGGGTTTGAAAGAGGCCAGCATAAGGTGGGCAATGTTTGCTTGATGGTGAGCTGTGAGAAAGAGGGCCATGAGAGTGTGTGCCAGGAGACAATTTGGTAGCACAGCTTGGGAAGGTGAAGGCAGAAAGGAAGGGGGTTAGAAGCAAGTGGCTCAGATGGAGAAAGCAGAGATAGCTAGAAAAGGCTTTTCAAACAAAAAAACACGTCTTTCCCTTGGAAGGACCAGTGTACGAGACACAGTCTGACAGTTAAACGCACACATCTGTGTGCATCCACACATGCACACACATGCGCTCACACACACAGTTGGCACTCCTTGTAGCAGGAGTCAGCAGCACAGCTAACAGGTGTCTGGTTAAGTGATGAGCACTCCTCTAAGTAGACGTAAAGGTTGGGGCCTGGAACCCTGCTTTGTAACCTCCTTCATCTGTCTGTTAGGGCCTGAGTTGGAGGAGAGTCTGACAAGAGAAGCACTTAACGCATTTGCGGGTTGTAGTGTAGGTATCTTGCACAGGAACAGCAGCGGCCGTATTGCTAGTGTTGCTTTCTTTGGAGAGATTAGGATGGTCATTCTCCCGCTTGGTCTTATTGGGACCAAGACATAATTATTGCACTGTAAGGACTCTTCTGTTGTTAATTATTTAGTTTGCTTGTTTTAGGTACTGAGAGAATTGTAATTGGTCCTTAAATTCACATCTGCAATAACAACAGGAGCTATTTGATGTTTGCTTGGAGATTATATGAATTCAATATAGACCCCAAATTGGCACCACATAATGCTATTTCTCTTTCAGCTCTAATATTTTGGCTTGCTACTCTTTAGTTTCACTCCTTTTTTTTCTCCTTCAAAAAGTACATCCTTATAGTTTAATGTACGTCATCTATATTTGTCACACACAGTGAGATGCAAGTTTCAAATTTGAAAGATTAATTTTGCAATGTTATCAGAAAATTGATTCATGAGTTGATTATTTTAGTTATGAAGGTTAATCGATGGTGATATTATTAAACCACTGGGAATTAATAATCTCCATCTCAGTAGGTTAACTGTGTATGTATGGGAGCTATTTGTACAGCTCTGGATTTGCAACATAATGTTTATAGGAAAAACAACCTACCTAACCATTTTCATGAATGAAAAGCATCCTGGATGTGAGAGTCACTGTGGCTCTGGTCTCCTTAGTGTAGGGTGGTAGCAGGTAGACTTTTGGACTCAGATCTGTGGCAAGGCTGCCTGAAGTAGGAGTCCTGTTACCCAGGAATGAAGAAACTTCCCTTGTGCTTAAGAGAGATGGGAGCAGTCTCTTGAGAAATTCTGATCTAGAAACCAAAGTTCACTTTCTGATGAAAGGGCAGTCTCTTGAGAAATTCTGATCTAGAAGCCAAAGTTCACTTTCTGATGAAAGGGAGGAACTTTCTTGTATAGGGAGATTCAATAGCCAGGAACTAATCTGGATGATTCATACTATTTCTGCCTCAAGTAATGAAGCTTTTGACTATGTCGTGTATAGGACAGTTTAGAGATATGGAACTATATATATCTCATCCCCAATCTTCTACTAATAGAGCAATTTTAAAATTTTAGTAAGTAAAAGGTAAGACTGTTTATCCTATCTTCACAGAGCTAACAAACTACCAAGTTTTAATTTTGTAGTGTAAAACGTAATAGTTGTTTTTTTTAAAAAAAAAATTCCCGTTGTGCCTTGGCTTTGCAACAGGCATGTTTACAGAGCAAGAGACCAACACAGTCTGTGCCAGTTCAGCCAGAAGATTTTGAAAAATTAGAAAAGCACTTTAATTGCTAATGTAATAGGCAGTTAATACTGGATCCTGGGGGTAGTCTGCCTGTGGAAGTGTAGTGAGGTTTGGGGGTTAAGAAAGGTGAGTTTGAAATCTGCTGTTAATAACCCTGACCTTGGCCAGCGGGGTTAACCTTCCAGGATCTCAAGTTTTAATCCACACAATGAGGGGTCTGGTCTAAATTCTGTGACTGTTCCCTTTCTGTCAAACCCGTGTTCATCTAAAACAGAGGGAGAAAAGCGCACTGTGCCAGGGCGAGGAACGGCCGCTTTTCAGTCCCTGTGCTCTTCCATAAACGAAGGACAAAGCTTAAATGATCTTTTCAGAAAATCTAGAAGGAAAATTCAGTATTTTCTGGCTTAGGTTCTTCTTTTATTTGCACACATTGAAAAGAGATGGTAGAAATGATTGTTTCATTTCTAAGCTCCAGATTTTGGTTCACGTGATCTTCACCATCTCTGAAGTCCACAAATGGTGGATAAGGAAATCTCAGTGCCATTTATATATCAGAATGTTTTGGGCTTTAAGCCACAACTGACCTTCACTCCTGGTTTAAATGAAAAGGCAATGCATTATGTCACACAGTTAGAAGTCTAGAGGAGAGGCAGGCTCCACGAGCTCTGTGAAATCCGCCCGCCCACCCCATCTCTGTGCAGCTCTCTCCCTTTGCTAGCGAGCCTGACTCCGTTACACTGTGGCCATCTGGCTGAATGCTCCCTTGTCATATCCCACAAGGAAGAGAAACCCCAAGCACGGAAGTCTTTTCTTCTCCTTAGTGCTTATTATGCTCTAACAAATTACATATATTACACCCTTTTTTTGTTTTTCTTTCTGCTTATGCTTTGTCTTTTCCCAGCTGAAGGTAAGCATCACGAGGGCAGGATTTGTGCCTTTTGTTCCCTTACGTGTATCCAGTGCCTCTCACATGGTAGCTATTCATTTTATTGAATGAATGAATGAGTTCTCTTAACATTTTATGAGAAAATATTGTATTACATATGTCTTTGAGCTTTAAAACTACAGATACTAAACTTTGAAGGTATTTAAATGATGGAAATTACATTATGTAAATCTGGTTAAACGTTTTTTAGATGTGAATGTTTTCATTTCACTTTTTAAAAAAGTTTTCCTTTTATTCTTCCTCTTTTAAATCATTAAGTGAGGTGAAGGGATTAAGATGTACAAATTGGAATGCAGGGAGAGGAAAGATGGCGACACGCAGGAAGGTAGGGAGGGAAAGTGTGTGAGAGAGTGAGAGAGGTGTGTGTGGACCTGTGTGCGTGTGTGTGTGAGTGAAATAGGGACAGTTAGACCCTGCAGTTCTTCCAGGGGACTGCCAATCCAGGCAGTCTTAGATGGCAAAACCCTGTTGCCACCACAAACACTCTGGGGAGGACACCAGCGGCACAGAGACCATGCCATCTTGAAGAACAGAACTGCTTGAGACTAGAATCCTAGCTTCTCCAACACCCAGTCTGGTCTCAGAAGCAAACCAGGACCCCACAGTCACACTGGTAAAAGACCTGCGATCACTACTGCAGACCCAGGGATACCAAGACTCCAGGCACCACAGCCTCAGATTTCTGTGAGTCACAAAGCCAATCCCCCTCCCCCGCCGCCCCTGCAGCAACAACACAAGAACTACCAGACCCCAGCCGCACAGTAAGGCTTTCTGCACACACAAAGCAGTGGCGACTCTGACTGACTTTGAGCCTTGGTGTTGGACACAGGAAGTTTGTTTTCCGCAACTCATCTCTGTGCCCAGGCAGGGAGACTGAGCTGAATCTGAGCCTAGCTGCTCATCCTTAGGGAGGTAGTTTTCTGTGACCAGTTCCCATGCCCACGGAGGGCAGGGAAACAGCGCTGAACTTGAGCCCGGACTTGCGAACTCTGGGAATTTGTTTCCTGCAACTCGTCTTTGTGCCCAGGCAGGGAGGCAGTCCTGAATTTGAGCATAGGTGCATGACCTTGGGGAGATTGTTTTCTGCGACCAGATCCTGCACCCACACAGGGAGACAGAGCTGAATTTGAGCCTGGGGGTGCAAACCCAGGGAGTTTGTTTCCCATGACCAGACCCTGCACCTTAGCAGAGAGGCTGCGCTGAATTTGAACCTGGATGTGCGGACTCGGGGAGTTTGTTCCCCACGACCAGACTCTGTGCCCACACAGGGAGGCAGCGCTGAATTTGAACCTGGGTGCATGGACACGGGGAGTTTGTTTTCCACTGTGCATAGCTGTATGACCAGACCTCACACCCACACTAAGTGGCAGTGCCACCTGACTTTGATTCAGGGCAAACACACACAGAAGACTGTTTACCGCAGGACAGAAGTGGACCTCCTGCCAAAACAATGCAACTGAGCAACCCAGTCTCCCAAGCAGATTAAATGCCCCAATCAAAAGACATAGGGTAATGGATTGGATAAGAAAACAAGACCCATATAGCTGCTGTCTACAAGAAACCCAGCTCAGAAAAAAGGACACACACAGACTGAGGGTGAAGGGATGGAAAAAGGTTTTTCAGGCAAATGGAAATGAAAAATAAAAGCTGGGGTAGCAATACTTATATCTGACAAATTAGATCTCAAAGTAAAGGACATAACAAGAGATAAGGAAGGCCACTTCATAATACTAAAGGGAGCAATCCAACAAGAAGAAATAACTCTGGTACACATACACGCACCCAATACAGGAGCACCCAAATACATAAAAAAAAACTCCTGGAAGATATCAAGGGAGAGATTGACAGCAATACAATCATAGTAGGAGACTTTAATACCCCACTATCACCATTGGACAAATCCTCTAAAGAAAAAATCAGCAAAGAAATATCAATCCTAAATGACTCACTAGACCAGATGAAATTGACATCTTCAGAACATTTCACCCTAAAGCCACAGAATATACCTTCTTCTCAAGTGCACACGAGTCATTTTCAAAGATAGACCATATGTTAGGTCACAAGCAAAGTCTCTTCAAATTCAAGAAGATAGAAATCATATCAAGCATCTTCTTAGATCACAGTGGCATAAAACTGGAAATCAACTATAATAAAAACAATCCAAAAAATCAAACACATGGAGACAAAACAGCATGCTATTAAACAATGACTGGGTTACCAGAGAGATCAAGGAAGAAATAAAAAACATCATGGCAACAAACGACAACGAAAACACAACAATCCAAAATCTATGGGACACAGCAAAAGCAGTCTTGAGAGGGAAGTTCATAGCTCTACAAGCCTACTGCAAAAAACAAGAAACAATGGTAATGAATTACCTAACCCTACAACTCAAAGCGTTAGAAAGAGAGCAACAAGAAAAGCCCAGTGTAAGCAGAAGGAAGGAAATAATAAAGATCAGAGTGGAGATAAACGACAGAAACCAAAAAAACAATACAAAAGATCAACAAAACCAAGAGCTGGTTCTTTGAAAGGATAAACAAGATAGATGAACCTCTAGCCAGGCTCACCAAGAAGCAAAGAGAGAGGACCCAAATAAACAAAATCAGAAATGAAGGAGGAAAAATAACAACAGACCCCACAGATATACAAAGGATTGTTAAAAAAATACTATGAACAACTCTATTCCAACAAACTGGACAACCTGGGGGAAATGGACATATTCCTAGAAAAATACAACCTTCCAAAACTCAATAAGGAAGAATCTAAACATCTCAACAGGCCAATAACTATGGAAGAAATTGAAGCAGTCATCAAAAAGCTTCCAGCAAACAAAAGCCCGGGACCAGACGGCTCCACGGGGGAGTTTTACCAAACATTCAAGGAAGAACTAAAACCTATCTTCTTAGGACTATTCCAGAAAATTCAAGAGGAAGAAATGCTTCCAAGCTCATTCTATGAAGCCAGCATCACCCTAATACCAAAACCAGATAAAGACAACACAATGAAAGAGAATTACAGGCCAATATCCCTCATGAACATAGATGCCAAAATCCTCAACAAAATTCTAGCAAATTGGATCCAGCAATACATCAGAAAGATCAAGCAGGATTTATCCCAGAGATGCAAGGATGCTACAGTATCTGCAAATCAATAAACGTGATGCATAACATAAAGAAATTGAGGGAGAAAAATCACATAGTCATATCAATTGATGCAGAAAAAGCATTTGACAAAATCCAACACCCTTTCTTGATAAAAACTCTCAGCAAGGTGGGAATAGAAGGATCATACCTCACCATAATAAAAGCTATGTATGGTAAACCCACAGCCAGCATCATATTCAAAGGACAAAAACTAAAGCCATTTCACCTAAAAGCAGGAACAAGATAGGGATGCCCACTCTCACCACTCCTGTTTGACATAGTACTGGAAGTACTAGCCATTGCTATCAGACAAAAAGAAGAAATAAAAGGCATCCAAATTGGAAAAGAAGAAGTAAAACTGTTCTTATTCACAGACGACATGATACTGTACATACAAAACCCTAAAGACTCCATCAAAAAATTATTAGACTTAATAAATGAACTCAGCAATGTAGCATGATACAAAATTAATGCCAAGAAATCTATGGCATTTCTATGCACCAATACTGAACTTACAGAAAGAGAGACTAAAAAAGGAATCCCATTTACCATCGTACCAAAAAAATTAAGATACCTATGAATAAACTTAACTAAAGAGGTAAAAGACCTATGTGCAAACAACTACAGGACACTGAAAAAAGACATAGAGGAATTTATAAACAGATGGAAGAACATACCAAGTTCATGGAATGGTAGAATCAACATCATCAAAATACCCAAAGCAATCTATAGATTCAATGCACTCCCCATTAAAATACCAATGGCATATTTCACAGACCTAGAACAAACTCTCCAAAAATTCATCTGGAATGAAAAAAGACCCCAAATAGCTGCAGCAATCCTGAGAAAGAAGAACAAAGTAGGTGGGATCTCAATACCAGATATCAAGCTGTATTACAAAGCCACTGTTCTCAGAACAGCCTGATACTGGCACAAGAACAGACATATAGCTCAATGGAATAGAATAGAGAACCCAGAAATCGACCCAAACCACTATGCCCAATTAATATTTGACAAAGGAGGCATGAACATATAATGGAGTCAAGACAGTCTCTTCAATAAATGGTGTTGGGAAAATTGGACAGATACATGCAAAACAATGAAACTAGACCACCAATTTACACCATAAACAAAAATAAACTCAAAATGGATACAGGACTTAAACATAAGACGGGAAACCATGAAAATACTAGAGGAATCCACAGGCAGCAAAATCTCAGACATATGCCGAAGGAACTTCTTTACTGATACTACTCCTAGGGCAATGGAAGCTAAAGAGAAAATAAACAAATGGGACTATATCAAAATAAAAAGCTTTTGCACAGCAAAAGAAACCATCAACAAAACAAGAAAGACCTCTTCATGGGAGAACATATTTGCCAATGTTATCACTGATAAGGGTTTAATCTCCAACATCTACAGCTAACTCATACAACTCAACAAAAGGAAGATAAAGAATCCGGTCAAGAAATGGGCAACGGATCTAAATAGAAACTTTTTGAAAGAAGACAGAAGGAAGGCCAAGAGACATATGAAAACATGCTCAAAGTCACTAATTATCCGAGAGATGCAAATCAAAAAGACAATGTGGTACCATCTCACACCTGTCAGAATGGCTATCATCAACAAATCAATAAACAACAAATGTTGGAGAGGATGCGGAGAAAAAGGAACTCTTTTGCACTGCTGGTGGTTATGCAGATTGGTGCAGCCACTGTGGAGAACGGTATGGAGTTTCCTCAAAAAACTAAAAATGGGCCCTAACCGGTTTGGCTCAGTGGATAGAGCGTCGGCCTGCGGACTCAAGGGTCCCAGGTTCGATTCTGGTCAAGGGCATGTACCCTGGTCAAGGGCATGTACCCTGGTCAAGGGCATGTACCCTGGTTGCGGGCACATCCCCAGTAGGGGGTGTGCAAGAGACAGCTGATCGATGTTTCTCTCTCATCGATGTTTCTAACTCTCTATCCCTCTCCCTTCCTCTTTGTAAAAAAAATCAATAAAATATATATTTTTAAAAAATCACAAAACTAAACTAAACTAAAAAAAAAACAAAACTAAAAATGGAACCCCCATTTGACCCAGTAATACTACTTCTAGGAATATATCGAAAGAAGCTAGAAAGATCAATCAGAAAGGATATATGCACCCCTATATTCATAGCAGCCCAATTTACCATAGCTAAGATTTGGATACAACCTAAGTGCCCATCAGCAGATGAGTGATTAAAAAACTATGGTACATCCACACAATTGAATTCAACGCTGTGCTAAAAAAGAAAGAATTCCTACCATTTGCAACAACATGGATGTAACTGGAGAGCATTATGCTAAGTGAAATAAGCAGTCATAGAAAGATAAATATCACATGATCTCACTCATCTATGGGGAATAATGAACAATATAAATTAAACATGAAAAACAGAACCAGAGATAGAGAAGCATCGATCAGACTGTCAAACCTCAGAGGGAAGGTAGGGCAGGGTAGGGGTAAGGGGGAGAGATCTACCAAAGGACTTGTATGCATGCATATAAGCTTAACCAGTGGACACAGACAGCAGGGGGGTGAGGGCATGAGTGTGTTGGGGGGGGTTTGGGAAGGTAATGGGGGGATGAGGACAAATATGTAATATCTTAACCAATAAAGAAATTAAAATGCAAAAAAATTTAAAAAACAAAAGAAATATCTAATGCAAAAGAAAAAAAAAGATGTACAAATTGCCAGTTATAAAAAACAGTCACAGGGATGTAAGTGCAGCATGGGGAATATAGTCAATAATATTATAATAACTATATATGGCGTCAGATGGATAGTAGACTTATTGGGGTGATCACTCTGTAAGTTACATATATGTCTAATCCCTATGTTGTACATAGTCGCGACCCCCACAGGTTGAAAACTGCTAACAGGGTCGCCTAAGACCATCAGAAAACACAGTTATTTACATTACAATTCATAACAATAGCAAAATTACAGTTATGAAGTAGCAATGAAAATAATTTGATGGTTGGGGGTCACCACAACATGAGGAACTGTATTAAAGGGTCGCGGCATTAGAAAGGTTGAGAACCACTGAATTAAGTGGAAACATTATTTTCTGGGGGAAATTTCCATCAGAACTTTAAGTTCCTTATTTGAATTTCTTTTGTAATCAACGTCTTCCCCCCCCCCCAATCAATTGGTAATTTTAAACTTGCAGGAGATAAAATGTCCAATTTCAAATATACAATGTGCAGGCAAGCAGATATTGTTTTTGCTAAGCTCTCTCTTCTGGTACCATTGGTTTGAATACATTTCCAACAAACCTTGTCTTACTGTAGTAAATTATATTATTTATATGACAAGTTATGGGCACCACTCAATGCTAGCCTTTTTTTAGACATGTACATTTTTGTTTCAGTTAATGTAATACCTCTATGAACTTTTCTGAAATAAAAATAAAATGTGAATTGCTTTTCCCTTGGTGATACTGTTATGCCACTGAGCTAGGATGGGCATGACCTGGTTCCTGTCCATTAACAGCTGTCCTGCTGAGATGTCACTAGAATAGTACATTCAGAGGTGACTTTTATATGAAAGGGCTTCTTCCTTTTCCACGGCAGTCCATTCTGTCTGTTCCTCCTGGGTGAATTTTCTAGAAGTTCAGCCCTTGTTTAACTTTCCTTTCTTTTTTGTATGCTAAAATAATTAAGCTCCCTAGGAACTATTGAATTTTGTAATGGCTACACACATTTTTTGTTATACGAATGTGCTGTATTTTATTTAACATGGGCAGTGTAGATCATTTTAAAAACTTCACTGTTTATTTAAACACTGAAGAGAACATTCTTATTAAGGTATCTTTGCTTATTTCTGCATCTGTCTGTAAGTCTCCAGGAGAAATGCTGGGTCAAGGGCAATGAGGAGGATATGAGGTTAATCTGGCTGCTGCATCTGTCACCCCGCTGACCGCCAGAGTTGATTGGGCTGATCTGGCTGGTGAGGTGGGTGTCCCCCTCCTCCTTCAACCATCGTGTGTGTCCCTCCTGAAGCTGTGCACTTGGTCTAAGAGGATGACCTTCCCCCCAGAGGAGAGGACTGGTCTTCGGGCAAGGGTGTACGTGTAGCTGCGTTCCCCTGCTAGAACCTCCAAACAGCCTCTCAAGGGCAATGGGGAATAATTTAATTTTTGAGCAATAACCCATCTCCCTTCCCATCTCAATAACATCTGGCCTCAAATAGTGTAGGAATATATTTACTTCCTGCATCCTTGTCATTGTTAGATACATTTGGATGAATTTGCTCTGAGTTTCATGCTTTAGGCTTCCTCCCTGGTGGGTGCCCTCCTCCCCATTCAGTCCTTCTGTTTGTACGAGGGTGGGGTTGGTTAGCATTAGCGCATGAGCATTGTCTAGAGCATTTCACAGGTAGGAGCCCGGCATAATGGTTTGGGCCAGAGACTAACTGTTACTGCTATGAATAAATCCATTTAGTTTTTTAATTTCTAATTTCTAAAGATGCACATATTCGATATTTAATACCTACCTGACATTTTTTTCATAAGTGTCTGAGAAGGAATTACAGAAAAAGAGGACTAGAGAGGGGAAGTGACATACCAAAATATATGACCTTTGACAGTCTCTCTGGGCCACAATAGATATTCTTAGTCTGCATCAGTTGGATTAAATGACCTCCGTGGTTGATTTAAGTCTGTCAGTGAATCTCTATTCAAAATTATGGGGGGGGGGGGGGGGGAGAAAGCTGTTCTAGTGATCCTAGGGGTTCCCATTCTGCCTGGTGGGCCTCATTGGGACTTTGAGATGAACAATTTGAAATGGCTATAATTTCATTTCTGTTTATATTATTGTGATCTTACTATAATAAATACTCCTTCTTCTTCTGCTCCTGGTCCCTTCTTGTGGAAACCCCTTTCACGTCCCGTGTGATTCAGGGTTCCGGTTCAGGGTTCAGGTTCTGGAGAAGGCCGCACACAAATGAAAAGAGACTAGAAAAGCATTAATTTGGGAAATGGGGGCCAGGCGGTAGTCCACCTCTAGTGGGAGGACTACTACTCACTCTGGCTTTACCATCCCTTTTATTAAGATTAAAATTATAGGATACACCCATATCCCCTAGGCAGGAAACTCCAATAAAAGCCAATCAGTGAATTTAGGACTAACAGGTGGGGGCTGCTTCAACTACCAATATCTAGTAATTAGCTCTGACCCTTTAGAGCAATTAAGGTTGACCAGCCCTCCGGATTCCCTGTCCACAGCTCTCTATTAAAACAATGATTGGCTTCCGGCACCTTCTTACTCTCCTAGTCTGTGGGATTAACAAAACTCACTTTGAATTAGTTGCTTCACTTTCCTCATAATCATTAATTTAGCTTGTACAATCCAAGTGATGTTGGAGTTTTACACATGGAACTCAAATATTAGTTCAGTGGTCACAGACTTCGAGTTTGGGGGGCGATGGGGAGGGCAGAGGTCCATAGCAGCAATGTCTTGTGTGAGGGGCCAGTTGTGTAGCTCCGGACACACAACTTTTATCCACATCTGGCTTTCCTAGAAAAGCCAAAGTTGTGCATTTTAAATGAAATCCTCCAATTTTTCAGTACCTAATAGATTTCTAAACCATTGCACAGGCCAAGCACACCAGGTCTGGGGGTTGGGTTTGACTCTGCTGTAAGCCCACATGTGGTTGAGAGTGTCTCCTTTTCTCATTGATACCGCCTCATTGTTTGTGAGCATAGCTCATGCTTGGTAGACAGTTAGCATCTACTTTTAGTTTCTAACAGGGGCTTTTAGAAATAAATTATAGTGTCAAATATTTTACTATCTTGCCGTAATCTGGAATGTGAGTGGAAATAAAATAGTGCCTTTTTGGTGATAGCTTTAGTATATGGCATTTCGCCTACTTACGAAAGGAGAAGTGCCAGTGATATCCTATAGGATGTTTCTTTGCTCCTTTTTAAAATGGAGTGAAATATACAGCCTCCGTGTGTTTGTCAGTTAGTGCAGAAATGAGAGCGGATTTATTTTGATCAACGTATTAGGCTGAACGAGATACTGTGTGATGAGCTGAGCAGTCTGCCCCACAGTGCGATGCTGGGGAGCGTGCTGATTGAGGCACTTTGTGAATGATCATTTAGGATTTTATTTTTCTCATTTGTGCCTGCATTATTCCACCTCCACTTATTAGGCATATTCAATAGAGTTGGCAGTGAATTGAGTGCAGTGAGCACAGCAGGAGTAAGAGCAACTAATGAGTGTGCGGGGCATACAGACAGGTGGAAACAGGTCCTCAGGTAATCATAACACAGGAAGACTCATGGTGCTGGGGGCTGAGAGAAATGCTCCCATCTTGAGCCCTGGGGGTCAGCAGGGGCTGTCAAAGGAAATGGGAGCTGAGTTAAGATCTGAAGGGATGGATGGAGTGTCTGAGTCTCAGAGGCTATGGGAGAGGGAACAGAAGAGATGGCATCCCAGAGGTCTGAGGGGACGTGATGAATTGGAGATCTGTAGGAAGCATCATGTCCAATGCCTGGAGTTCTGAGTAGGACAGCGAGTCCAGACCGAGGAGCTGAGGGGAGACCTTCCTTAGGAGTCCTGTCGTGAACGTCCTTATAAATCCTGTTAAGCAGCCATTGAGAAGAGAAGTGACTTGATCAGATAAAGGCAATGTTAAAAAACCAGTTTGAACAGTAAATTCTCCTTTAGCTCTCTGCTCTACTTATTGCTATCTTCTTAAGCCTCTTTAGTCCAGGTGGTAATGCTGCAAGGGAACAGTTGCACAGATATATCTGATATATCTGATGTCCTAGTCTTCTTAGCTTCAGGTTTTTCTTCCCTCGACACCTGGGAAGATATGAAGATAAAGGGAAACCGCCATCACAGCAAACCACCAGGTAGAAAGACAAGAAAACAAAGCCACTGAGAGAAGCAGAAGATGCTTATTTTGAAACAGAACTGCACTGTAATTAGGAGTTAGGAGGTAAGGGTTTAGACCTGTGGCCAACTTTCTGTGTATTTTACTTTCCCACTTGTCAGATGAAGGTTTGGACCAGATGCTCTTGAAGGTGACGCTCAGGTTTACAATTCTGTGAGGATGGTTTCAGTTGTGCGTGATGAGTCAGTCACCCTGTGTGCAAATCAAATCACAGATGTAGTCAGTGAACTAAGCTTTTAGGTGCGTGTGTGCGTGTGCGCGCGTGTGTGTGAATGTTATTAGAAGATGAAATGTGGGCCAATGGGAGGTAGAATACATTTGAGAAAACAGTGCGAATGCTAATGGGCGGCTGTTCATCACAGTTCTCAGGAGCTGCCTTCCTGAATGGAAAGTCAGGCCGTCTGAGCAGGAGCTACTGTCAGTGCCAGTCACAAGTGCAGGGACAGAGACAACTGAGAAAAGCCCCATCCATTGTCACAACATTTTAGGCTGCACATGTCAGGAGTCAGACAGCTTCCTAGCTACATGAATGTGCTATCAAATTATCCCTTCATCCAGTTCTCCTGGTTGGCAGTAGTGGAGATAGAGGTGCAACATTTCTGGAAAATTTGAGACCATATTAGAGAAGCCTATTTTTCTTCCCCTTTGTTATTTTCTTCAATGGCTGCTTTTGTTTGTATTTTAACTACCATGGCAATCTGAAGTTATTTTGCTCATTTAGAAACATAAAATCTATACTGTGCAGTTTACTGTTTATTTCACTCATATAGTTACCATAGTAGATAACTGTTTCATCTTAAGCATTTCTATAATACATTTCATGAAATCTAGCTCTGCTAAGGTGTCACCAGTTTCTGACAAGTAGATGGTGACTTTATAAAGATAATATGATGATGGCTCTTTTTAAAAATTATTATTTTTAAATAATAATTTAAAGAGAGAGAAACTTTGATTTGCTGTTCCACTTTATTTATGCATTCATTGTTTCTTTTATGTGCCCTGACCAGGGCTCGAACCCTCACCCTTAGTGTATTGGGTTAATGCTTTATCCAACTGAGCTACCTGGCCGGGGCCAAAAAAGATAATATGAGATTCTAATAAAACATTTAAAAATTCTTATTATTTTTGTACCGAAGTGGCTTCTCTAGTGTAGAAGAGATTTAGCAAGGTTAGGAGGAGCCTTTCCCCAAACTTGTTAAATAACATTTAAAAAATATTTTTTGTTGATTTTTTTTTTTTAAAGAGATGAAGGGAGAAGGGAAAGAGAGAGAAACATCTATCAACCGGCAACCTGTTGGTGCACCACCGGCCAGGGCATGTTAAATGACATTTTGTCCAGTTTTATTTTTATCACCGAAGGCTTCTAAATACTGAACACTTGAGATTTCACTCTGCCCTTTATACAGGAGTATCTGTGTTTCTTTCTTGTTTGGTATATTCCCAAGTATAGAGAAGTCTCCTTCATATACTGCAGCAGCTGGAAGAATGTGAAGCTGAGAGAATTGAGAGCCGTCAGAGAGTGGGCCCCGCCGGGCCTGCCAGCATATGATGGGAAGGCAGTTCCGGACTAGATCCCGGATTGCTTGTCTGAGATTCAATATCTTGTAAAACTTCTGACTATTTCAGTGGAACTAGAAAGAGCCAGGCATGAGTCGTGAGCAGCTGAGCGTCACCGGGCACTTGAGCGGGCACTGGTGGTGGGACTCAGTGTATGCGTGACCAGCCACAGTGGCAGAGCTCACTCAGAGCTGACATGAACTTGGGCTCCCATCGGGGTCCCTGCTGATTAGAGGCAGCATGAAGGATTTCAAGGCCACAGCCAGGCCTATGGGAATGTGGCTGAGTTTCATCATAGAGTTAAAGGGGGGAAGATGACATGGCTGCTTGAAGGTTAACTGATGCTGTGAGCAGCACAGGCTCTGGGACTGTGCACTTCCCACTGAAAGTGGGAAAATAGTAAGAATTACTTTATTTATTCTGCAAATTGTCATTTTTATAGCGTTGACTCCATTGTTCAGTCAAATTAAGTAGTGGTGTGTTTGGGATTTCAATGCAGGGGATACTTGAGGGTAAGAATTACCCTATCAAAAGTGTATTCATTTTTATACTTTTTCACTTCTCTTCTCTTTGTGCTCATAATCTGTTTACAATGTCTCCAGACCTTCTAATTGTATCTGTTTCTCAAAGCTCTGGTTCTGATAAGGTACTTATTGCACTCCTTTTACATAAAACCTTATTTCTTCACAGATTTTAGAAATTGTGGGATTGAAGAGGCCAAATACTCATGACCTTATCAGCAGTTTATTCCTATTGACAAACTTTATGAGCTGACATTTTAGTGTTGTTTTTTCTTTTTCCAATTGAACAGGGAAAAACCCACACACATCAAATACCATAAAATTTTCAGAATAAAGATATTTCTCTGGCTTCTGGCTCAAAACTTTATATCTTTCAGTGGAATCTATCTCAATGGTCGTGTGTGTGTGTAGAGAGAGAGAGACAGAGAGGGAGGGAGGGAGGGAGACTGAGTCTGGATAAATGAACTGATTGACTTGCTGTTTCTATTGATTTGCTTGTGGAACACTGAGTAGACTGCAATGGAACTAAATGCATAAACACAGACACACACATACATTCACCCACCCACCTATCCACCCATAAACCTGCTTCCCATTCCTGCGATTTTAAAGTTTAGGATGCATAAAGATTAAATAGCGATTTGCATAGAGTAGATGGTACATAAGTATTTATTGGATGATTTTTTTGGTCCCATCCCTATCGATTTGGTAGGTTTGGAATAGGACCTGATGAATGGGCATCGTCGGTGGCTGAAGGACCACACTTTGAGAAGCACCTCATTGTGGACCTGTGGCTGTGGTGACATGAACAGCCTGCTTCCTGACAGAGGGTCGGGGTGGGGATAAAGCCCTCTGAGTCTGTAAATCTGCAAAATCATCCTGCTTTCTGGAGGATTCTGACAGTGCTCCACCACTTGGCTGGTATCTTACCAAGTCCAGAGTCCTATGTGCTATGCCCTTAGGCACTAGGACTTGCAGCCATGGCCAAGAAAGTATTTTCTGACTTTCAACTTATCCCTGTATTTGTAAAAGAATACAATAATAGTTACTGACATACTTTCATGTAAGGAGAGCTTGATTTAAGTGTAGTCAAACAGTGATAGCTGTTATGATATAAATGTTTATTTTTCTTAACCAAAAGACGTAAGGGGCTTCGTGCCAAACCACATTCCTTTTTGCATTGCATACTCTGTAGTATTCTTAGGAACTGAACATGTGTAACACAGTGTAAAATAGTTGAAATAAAGCAACCACCTAATAGCTTCCAAACCTAGTTTTTATAGCCAGACAAAAACAACCCTTCTATTATCATGTCTTCTATAGCCCTTAGCTCCTAAGTTGTCTCCTTTCTGCCTAAAAACAGTACTTAGAGCATAATCACCACTATCGCCAACATTTGTTTCTGCAGAAGTTACTAGCAAGATGTTTACATTAGAAAAGAACCACATGTGTATCATTCACATACTACCTTCTTATATGTGTATCTTGCCAGTGGCAAATAGGAGTAACATTAGCTGGAATGTGGAATGGTAGTTGGTGGGTCATCTACAAGTTCAGCTGGGAGGAAACAGAGACAATAAAACTAGGAATCTTTGACACTGAGCAGATAGTGCAGGGAGGTAACTGTTTAGACAAATCGTTTCAGCATTTCGGATTAACATATGATAGGGTCTGCTGTGTGTTATAATGCAAGGATTTGAATCAATACCCCAGTGAGGGAGGATTCGTATTGAAGAATCACACTGTAGTTACAATGATTGTCATTGCATTGTAGTTGCATATTAATTGCTCAGCTAAACATCTGTATACCTTATAGTGTTATTTTAGTCTCTTAGCCAATTAGTTTGTTATAAAGAACTTTTCCAGATACTTCTTTTTATTTTAAAAGAAATATATCTTTATCACAAACAATTCAAATTCTGTAGAATGGTACATGTAGAAAATTAATTTGTTTCTGTATCCCTCCCCTGAGCTAAAAACATAGTTTGATGAACATATTTTGTCCTAACTTTATTTGCAGTCAATTCTTGGTCATGTGGTGGCACATTAATTGGTTTGAATGTCAACAGTGGTAAAAGTAACAATGCCTTTGTGAAAAAGTTAAAGTTGCTATGAACCAAGTAAACCCTATCAGATTGAACCATGGGAAATTGCTGTGTTATTAGGTCAAAAATGTCAAATACTGGCAATTTCATGTGGTTAAGCTATACTGTGAGAGGAATCTGTCCTTTGAAGCGATTTAGTAGACAGTCCATGTGGTCATGTGAAGCTGCAGTGTGGAAATAGGCCCCAGGTGACTGTTCTTTGCCAGTAGTCAAGTGATGGAGAAACAGATATTGTTGGCAGGGGGAATGGTTGAGGCTATAATTCCCAATACTGCTTTCAGGTCTGTGTGTTAGGGAACCTAGGAGGGGAAATGAGCAGGAGGAATATGCAGTGGGATCAAAAACCTCAGCCAAGAAGGAAGTAGAAGCAGTAGACTTTTTAGTGGCTAAAAAACAACTTATGTGTGTTATTTATAGGGTACTCCCAACTGTTGTATTATCTTTCCACATTTGGACGACATCTGGTGAACAAAAGACATGTCTCTACCTCCTAAATGTGATTTTAGCTAAAGTAAGTTTCTATGACATCACATTTGTTTTCACCTTGTGTTTTGGGTTAGCTCTGACCTCTTTTCCCCATAACAGAGTTGAGTCTTTGTAGTATCTGTGTGGAAAGTATAAAAAGCAAAAAATGGTGTAAAAGATACAATTCAGTTTTTCAGCCTCATTATTTCACTTTTTCATTTAGTAGTTTATGGTGTGTGTGTGTGTGTGCCTGTGGGTGTGTGTATCAGCTTATTTATCATGAAGGGGAATAGAACTAGCATTCCTCCTAGCATGCAGCTGAAGCAGGCAGCACACCCTGCAATACCACCCACAGGTTACCCTGGAGCTGGGCATCCGTTCTCAGGGTATGCAAATGCCTGTGTCTTTGTCTGTCTAGAGCCAAGCATGTCAAACTCGCGGTCTAGACCATCTATTCATCACAGACACAGTTGAACAGCAAACTTGTCTTTTCTCTGCCTGTATTTTTTGTTGTTGTAATTTGTCCTTAAGATTTTCCCTATCAGAATATTTTACTTAAGACAATATTCAGAATCCACTGGCAAGTAAGTTAGATAGAAGCTGTCCCTGAAAACAAGTAGTTCTTCATTCGGTTTTACATATTTTTCCTGTCTTTCATGGTTCTTATATTCTTACAAGGAATTAGAAAGAAGATTAAATACACTTATTTAATAAGCAACATCTTGTTCATATCTTTTTACCCTACAATTTCCTTTTCATAATTCATTTTAGGGAAATAATTCAAAAGAAATAGTTTTTCACACCTCAATTATGTCCTTTGTGGTATTATTTATAAAACCTGAAATCTCAGTCTAAATTTGTTTTAGATGGGCAGTGTCACCTAAGTTTGATTATGGGGATGGAGGTGGGGTTGTCTCATTCCTGTGTTTTGTTGTTGTTGTTACTGTTTTTTGTTTTGTTTTGTTTTGTGGTTGTTAATCCTCACCTAAGGATACTTTTTTCATTACTTTTCAGAGAGAGTGGGAAGGAGGGAGGAAGGGGAAGAGAGACAGAGGAGAGAGAGAGGAGCATTGATGTGAGAGAGACACACACATAGACCAGTTGCCCCAGGTATGTGCCCTTGACTGGGAATGGAACTCGAGACCTTTTGGAGTGCAAGCCACTGAGCCACACTGGTAGGGTTCATTCCTGTTTTTCATCATAGGAAAGGAAGCTTGTATGGGGAAGGAATGGAATTTAAGAGGCAGAACCAGCTGCTCCTTGCCAATATTGTTAGCTGGTCTTCTCTCGGTTTTTGGTGGCATTGATATCAAAGAGAGTTGTGTTGAAAATGAGTGTCATCTCTCATCAGACTGATCTCTGGGGCTAGTACTGGTCTCTCAGTAAAAGGGAGATAGGTCACACTGGAGGAAGACCTGCCAGATGACAGCAGCCCTTTTTTCATTCAAGGAATAGACTAAGCCCTGCCCCACAGGGGGCGGGGGAAGGGGGATCAGCATATGTATTTATTATTACTGGTGTGAAGTGAATTTTACAGCCTTAGAGCTGTGTAGCTGTGAGCTTGAAGAAAAAGTCGTGTTTATTGTGGCTGTAACACGCTTGAGACATGTTTGGCTCCTTGGGTACTAATTTTTGTGTTCTAGAGACGTCAGGTAGCAGCCCCTCAGGTCTACCCCACTGGAAAAGAACATCAAAAAGATGAGAGGAAAATGTGAATGTGTTGTCCACCCCCCCCCCCCCCCAACACAGGCTAAAGGGAGAGTGAGCAAGGATGGGTTGTGTTTATTTGTGATCTTCCCTTTCCTATTAGGATGTCAAATAATGGCCAAGAAAATTATCTGAAATATTAAAGAGAGAATATATTTGTCTTTTCTTTAATAACATTGCTTTTTTAAAAAAATAGCCACTGCAGTGTGAACCTGACAAAATGAAATACTGTGAATGTTTCTATTAACTAAAATTTTATTTTAATCATGATGAGATTGGAGTTTAGTTGCAATTTATCCCTTCCAAACTGGAGTGGAAACTTGAGTTGCTTATTCTCCTAGTGGGAGGTGAAGGTGTCAGTGTGGCTGGTGGGTGGGTGTCTGAATCTTGCTACCAAATGAAAGGAGGGATCCCTGTGCCCTTATATCCTACTGGGACTTTGTCAGAGGCCCAGTTATCTTTATGAGCAACAGTGTTTTCTCTATGTTTGTATCATTTTGACATCACAACCCCAAACCTATTGTTAGAATTTTTACCCTCGACCCTAACTGCAAGTCCTTTACGTCATGTGCAATTATAACTTTTCAACCCTCACTGGTGAAATGAATTTCAAATGTTGCCATATGTTTACTCAGAATTTGTGAGGAAGCCAGGCGTGCTGAAATTACGAATGCTAGTGTTACAGGATTTGTTTTGTATGTACACGGTAAGAAAACATGTGGTATATTTGTGGTATTATTGTGATTACATGGAAATTATTTTGACAGTATTTGTCTTGAACAGGGAGACATGCTGGTGGTGCTAGGACTTGTAGGTGTTAATCACTGGGCTGACTTGGCAAGCCCAGGAGACAGCACGGGTTATGGCATCTGGCACCTAACTGGGCAGTGGCTGCTGCATTGGCAGCTTCCACGTCAGTCGGGTCTGCCACCCACCCTGATGGTGGTGGATATCACAGACGTTTCTTGCCCTTCTGTGCCATTTTTCCTGCCATCAGCTTTGAAATGAGTGGCTCTGTTCTTTTTCAAATGTGAATTCATTATGTTACTCTCAAAAGAAAGAGGGCTTGCTTTCCAGTACATACAGGTATGGGTACTTATTAACTGATAGTGTGTTTTAAAAGTGTATAAAAATGTGTTTAGAAATCTGTAATAATTGAAATTAAATTTATTAGAATTAAATATGGAGGCTTTGAGTCTCATAGAAACAGTAAAAACTATCATATATAAAAGGACATGATTTTTTTTCTGTATTAGTCACTGTCAGGAGAAAATATTTCCCCCCAAAATGAATGATGGCAGGAACTGAAACTGTAGGAAAACACAATGGGAAACGATGGGTCTGAAGACATTACTTTGAGAAATGAGAGTTTAGGTGTACGTGGTAAGAGAAGAAAGCGAGGGGAGTAAATCAATCAATCGATATAAATAAATTTTTAAAAATCCAAAGCAGAGGATCTTTGGGGGATGGGATTCTCAATGAAGCATAAGCATCAGTTGCTTTTTGGAGCTGTTGCTGATAAGGGCAGATCATCAGTTTATTTGACAGGTTGAGGGAGAACTTGAAAAATGAAATTGGACAAGATTACAAATGATATTACATAATACATTGCTAAAACTTGCTTCACAAAGCCAGGCTCTTTTATACAACGTGAGATTCATTGGTCCTGAGTTCATTTCACCTACTTACGTGCCTCACAGACTAGGTGTGAAGTAGGGCACTGGCCATCGTTTTCAAATACCCTATTGTGGTCTGAAATAGCGCTCTCTGAGGAGGATCCTGCCTCAAAAGACTAGTGCAGGGGCAAGGGTCCTTGGTAAAATGCCAGTGAACATTTTACATGTCCATTTTAAAAATGAGCAATGTGAAAGTTGGTCCCCAGATTAATATCTGAAACCTTGCTATTGAATAAAGCAAGGCTGATAGGCTAGTTTAAGGCTGATAGGCTAGTTCAGTGGTCGGCAAACTGTGCATGTGGCGCACGAGTCGCGGTTTGTGCTAAGTGTCCAGTCATCTGGTCATTCGTTCAACCAATCAAAGCGTAATATGCTAATGATATGCAAAGGCCACTCAACTGCTTGCTATGATGTGCACTGACCACCAGGTGGCAGACAGTTGACCGATCACCAGTCACTATGACGTGCACTGACCACCAGGGGACAGACAGTCGACTGGTCGACCAGTTGCTATAACACGCACTGACCATCAGGGGGGCAGACGCTCTGACTGGTAGGTTAGCTTGCTGTTGGGGTCTGGCTGATCGGGACTGAGCAAGATGGGCCGGACATGCTCTCAAACCCTCCCATGGTCCCTCCCTGGCTGGCCAACCTCCTGCGTCCCTCCCTGGCCCTGATTATGCACTGGTAGGACCCCCGGCCTGGCCGGCACCCCCTCGCAATCCAGGACCCCTCAGGGGATGTTGGAGAGCCAGTTTCGGCCCAATCCCACAGGCTAGGTGCACAAATTCGTGCACTGGGCCTCTAGTATTTTGGTAAAGGGGCCAATTGACAAAGAAAACAGCAATACTAAATGTATATACAGTAAACAACAGAGCTTCAAAATATACAAAGCAAAAACTGGTAGAATTTAAATGAGAAATTGACAAATTTCCAATTACACTTGGGGATGTTAACGTTCCTCTCTTAGTCACTGATAGAAACTGTCACCCAGAAGGATCTAGTTGGCATTTATAGAACTCTCCACCCAATATCAGCAAAATGTACAGGATGGGGCAAAAGCAGGTTTACAGTTATTTATATGGAAAGTAATACAATAATTAATAAATAACAATATAAGCACAAACTTTGTGTTTCACTTACAACTGTAAACCTACTCTTGCCCCACCGAGTACATTGCATACATTTGGTACATATACCAAACAAATTAAATCAGATCTGGCTGATAAAGTAAACCTTAAAAAATGTAAGGGAATTGAAATCATACCAAGTATGTTCTCTGATTATATTGGAATCTAACTAGAGATTAATAACAAATAGGTGGGATAACTGGGGGGGGAGGGGGCAGGGGGAGAAAGTGGGGAGAGCTTCATCTAAACAAAAACCTGGCTTCTCTGCCCTTGATTCTGAATTGTCATTGGCTTGGAAAATCGGAAAATAGGTACATTTCATCTGACAATGTCCCAAAATGGTAATGAAAGATACAGTTGATTGTTACCCATGATCAATTGTCTCTCTGTCCACTTTATTCCGCAGCTTCTCTGTTGAAAGGACTAAAGCATGCTAACATAGTGTTGCTTCATGACATCATCCACACCAAGGAGACGCTGACGCTTGTGTTTGAATATGTGGTGAGTAAAATAGGAATTCAGATTTTATAAATATGAGTAAAAATCTTATAGTGTTATCATAGTGTTTTATGTTTAGGTTGCTGTATTGAAATGAGTATTTTATCTGAGTACACAAGACTTTTAACTTTGCATCATTTTGGGTGCTATGTATCTTAAAGAAAAATTCTTAAAAATGTTAATTTGGATTTTCATCATATATATTATCTATTTATAACCTTTTGTTACTAGTATACACTGTAACTTTTAGGTTTATTAAGTAGGATTAAACTGCATGATGCTGATCATTCCGTCAAAGAAAGTTCACAGATAATTAAAAATGTGGAGTTTTTATTTGGCAGGGAGGGCAGGATTTTTAACTTAGTTTTTCAAAAGCATCCTTAGTAGGGTTGTTTTTTATTTTATTTTTTTAAATTGTGGATAAAAGTCTGATACTTACAATTTAGACTTCATAGTTTTTCCCCTCACTTGGTATTTCAGCTATTAATTAAAACTTCCCATTTGCATAATACAATGTAATGATCTTATTGTGTTGAGAGTATAACTGCTTGTAGTCTTGGACTTGAACTCATAATTAATCTTTCTCCATTTCTCTTAGAAAACATATGGTATTTGTGTAGCTCCACTTCAGCATTTAACTGTGGAATCATGAAATGTAACCATGATAATTAGCATCTCAATTTTCACAGATGGATCTGAGAACATGTAATTTATAAGATACAAATGACATTGGTGGAGGCTTTTATTGAGAAGAATAGCTGTTGGTATTGTGAATGTATTAAGATCCAACTGGTAATTACCATACGACTTTTAAAAAAATTGAAATAGTTTTCATTTTTCCTTAAGTATATATAATAGAATGAATATTTGCAACATTTTTATCTTGCTAATGTCTGCCTGTGTCTATTTGTCATTTGAAAATTGTCTTATGAAGAAGCCATTCTTCTTGTCTATTTACATATAAATGATAGATACATTTGAATAATATGGTAATGTGGCTACAAGGACAGCTAGAGATGAGCAGTTGAATATATTACATGCTACCAAAAATGGATAGAGATTCACACATTAATGCAAATATAATTTCCTTTGTTTTATATATGATGTTGGAATCAATAATACATTCAGCTGATGTAGAACTGGAATGTAGAATTTTTGTTTCATATTTTCCAGTATGTCTAGTTACAACATTTCAATTAAATCTAGATTTTTTTCCTTAGTATATAACTAACTTATGTAATGTTTTGTAGAAAAGATACCTCAAAAGTATACTTGCCTCCTTTCCCCAAACTGGATAATTAAATTAAAAGGAAGAAAAGTAGTTTGACCCCTAAAATCAGTAACAGTGATAGAGAAACTAACAAATATAATGTGAAAATATGTCCCCCAAATCATAAAGGAAAATTAAATACATTTGTGAAGCTAAAACTGTACATAATTGATCCTATGTAATTTTCTGATTTTCTGTGGAAGTTGTCACACAAAAGCAAAGAAATTCACTGTCTTGCAGTATTTGCTAACCGATTAAGACTGACTTTTAAACAATCATTCTTTTTTTGTGTGAGTGAAATGTTCTGTGGTTCCCATTCTTGTGGCTACATTCCAGGTCCTCTTAAATCACCCACTTAATAGCGTGCACATATGCAGTGCTTCATGGGCAACCTTTCATTCCTAACCTCTCTGTGGGAGTTAAGACCTAGATGAACCTGTTCTCTCTTAGGGAATGAGGCAAGCTTGTGTCATTCATGGTTTATGATTGCCCTGCCTGCCTCTTCAGTTCTCCACTCCACTTTATTTCCTCACTCTCCCTTTGTTTCTAGGCCTTTCGCCTTTCCATCTTTCTTTGTCTGTCTTTTTTATTCATTTATCCTTTTGCTCTCTCTGGTGAAGCACTTTTTGCTGCTACAACTGTAATTTGTTAGGTTTTTATGTATTTTTAAATACCATGTTTCAATGAATGTTTGCAATATGGTAAGAACCTTGTTATATATATAACAAACCCTAAAATCAGTATCAAACATTTTAAGCTACAATTTCCTGAACTTAATGATGATATTACCACATTTCAAAATTGTTAACATCAAAGTAATCTTATAAATAATGTTGATTTTGCAGTTTCGTTTCATACATAGTACCTTTTCATGAGGGAGGGGAACGAGTAAATTAAACACAGTTGTTTTCCCTACTTAAACAGAAAGTTAAGCATTTTAGTTTTTTGTAAAAACATCAACACATCATGCCCATTAAAATCCTAGATATGAAGGGAAAGTGAAATAATTTAAGATTCATTAGACATTATTGGATTTTTTTCCTTTGGATTAGAATTAATTAAGTGTTCAGGCGTTTTTTGAGGTACCTATATAAGTTGAGTTCCACAAAGCTAAAGATTATTATTTATGATAGTTTATACATCGTGTAATGAATTTCTTTTCTTTGCCTAGCTGCCTTCTGTTATTCCTACCAATGACATATTAGGTTACATAAAAGCCTTCTGAGGGCCAGAATAATGAAATAAGTGATGAAAAATTCGTGACGTTAAAGAATACTTGAGGAAATGACTTTGAAGGTCATTACTAAAGTGATTTAGTGGGTGACAGGCCCTTGTTAATATTCCTTAAGTACTGTGAAGAGCTCCTACAACATCTGAAATACAGGTTCTTGTCCATTTTCAAGATGTGTAGATAGAGTGACCTGCAAGCCGAAGGCTAGAAACACACTGGGGAATGTGCTACCCAGGCTGCTCATGTCTCACTCTGGCAACACGTGGCCCCGGCTGTGTGGATACTGCCTTCCTTCAGTTGTTAAATGCGAAGGAGCACCATCAGCCGAGGCGTGGCTCACTGAGCTTCAAAAGGCATCTGGTTTCATAACGGTCTACAATCCTGTTATAGCTATCTTTTTCTGCATAGGTTTGAGACCCGGAAAAGAAATACAGAAAGTAGCGAAAGTGCTAACACAGTTGTTTTCCCTACTTAGAAAGAAAGTTAAGCATTTTATTTTTTATTTTTTGCTGGAGACAAATAAGTGCCACGTTACCCTATTTATCACCATGCTGAAAAATTCAAAACAGATTCCATAAGTGGAATTAAGAATATTAATAGTAAACATGGCTATGTAAATATATATTACTGGTAGCTGAAGTGCATAGCTAGTCTGTTCTATTTTAAATTAATTGAGAGCAAAGTATGTGTAGCAGCACTTTTCATTACACACTTAATAATTATGTATCAGAAGAAAAGCAGCAAACTTATCGCTAATCATGATATTCATTGGAGAAATCATTTTATTTCTTTGTGCTGTACCAGTAAACTCATGAAAATATTCCAAACTAATGTGCAACATTATGTCAAACAAAAATCTGTATCCCACATGAAACAGAACTGTCACTAAAAATCACTTACAGTGATTTATGTATTACCAAAATCATCTAATTTATTTTTATATTGCTGTACATTCTACAAAGCACTTTATCATACATGTTATTCCATGAGATTCCCTTTTTAGTCCTTTGAAGGATAGAAGAAGGCATGTGATATTTGTTATCCAGTTTGTTACTGATGAGGAAAAAATAATGCTCAGAGAGAATTCGAAACAGATTTACAGGTAAGTTAAGGGTAAAGGGAAGACTTTAGGCCAAGTCTTCTGTGCCTTAAAATACTTGCCATTGCGTCTCAGTCTCAGCCTGCTGGGGTTAACCAGCGGCATAGTTTGATGTGATGGTCTGAGGATGTAATATATTAGGATATGCAACTCTCTCCCGGACGCTCTATTCTGTCTTGTCACCCTGTCACACAATCTACCTAATTGTTTGGCTTCTCAGCCTCATGCATCTTGATTTCTGTAGCTGTGAAGAATGCTTTCATTTGCATGCTTTTATGACACATCTGTTCTGGAAAACTGTAGCTCTCCCTCAGCATTCTGGTTTCCAGATTAATCTATCCTGGTGCAATTGAACATTTTTCTGCCTTTCTATGAGGGAAAAAAAAAGCATATGTGCACATGTCCATGAATATACAAACTTTAAGTGGGGGTGATCAGGGAAGGCTTGCTGAAAAAGTGAGAGGTATTCAGGTGAAAGTCTGAAAGAGGTGGAGGAAGACATATATTCTGGGCAAGAGGCTGCCATTCAGGGTTGTGTGGGGAGCAGCAGGGCCCCCGGGGCTGGAATGGAGCCACCAAGGGTGAGACATAGTCCAAAACGCACTGGGGTCTGGATTGTGTCAGGCTTTATAAGGTTGTGTTTTAATGAATTTTGCTTTAACTCAAAAATGACATGGAAAACCACCAAAGGTGCTGGGCAGAGAAATGATCTGATCCGACTTCTATTTTAATTGAATCTCTCTGGCTGCTTTCTTAAGACAAGACTGCAGGTGGGCAAGTTCTGAAACAGGGAGACCAGTCAAATGGCTACTGCTAATACCTGAGCATGAGAGGAGGTCAGCAGTGGAGGTGATGAAAAGTGGTTGTTTCTGGATATATTTTCAAGGTTTAGCATTAGGTGCAGGATTTGAGAGATGAGTGGAGTCAAGGGGGATGCCCAGGATTTGGGCTTGAGGCACTCCAGTCTTGGACCTGCCACAAGGAGAGGTGGGGCAGACCTCAGGAGGAGCAGCACGGGCCCCATGCCACTCACTTTTAACTGCGCTCAGTTTGAGATTCCTGTTCCATATGCACGTGGGGATGTCACAGGCGGTTGGAAACATCAGTCTGGAATTTAGCAGAGATCCAAGGTAGAGATTTGGAGGTTGTCCGGGTTATAGATATTATTTAACAAGGAGTTTGGATGAGATCACCAAGTGTGGTAACTATTACATTAGTGGGTCTACCTGAACCAGGCCTTAGAATACTCACACTCTTGTGTCGTCCCTACCCTTTGATCTTGGTTGGGTTTGTGACTTGCTATAACCAGTGAAACAACACGGTGGAAGTGACACTCTGCCAGTTGTGGTCCTGACCGCTCCTGTGTTACACTCTTGAGTATCCTGACTGACTGTGTTAGAATTCCAGGTGTCCTGCTGGAGAGACCATGTAGAGAGGGAGAGACCGACTATGCGGAGGAGAACAGAGAACCCAGAAGACAGTGTGAAGTCAGCCCTAGATGTAGGACCCCAGGCAGGCTAGCTAAGTGCCAGACACCTGATTGAACAGGCTGTCTGGAGTTAGGGTAGAGAGGGGGCATTCCAGGTTCATAGGTATCACATGGAACCTAGATGAGTTGTCCTGGCTATGCCTTCTCTGAATTTCAACCCAAGAATCATGAGAAATAATAATATGGTTGATTTTTAAAAAATATAAGTTTTTATTGATTCTAGAGAGAGAGGAATGGAGAGGGATAGAAACATCTATCGGCTGCCTCCTGCATGCCCCCTGAAACCTGGGCATGTGCCCTGACCGGGAATTGAACTAGCAACCTCTTCGTTCCTGGGTTCAGGCTCAACCATTGAGCCACACTAGCATGCGACAATGGTTGCTGTTTTAAGTCACTGAGTTTTGGGTTGGTTTTTTGTGCAGCAGTTAGTAGCCAAAACGCCACATGAGTGAATGGACTCAGAAGACAGAACCCTGGGGCACTTCAACAGTAAGAGTCAAAGTGACAAGGGACAACCAACCAAGGAAACTGAAAAGAAAACACCAGCAAGAAAGATGACTCATGAGCCCAGATGAAACCATTTCGGCCGAGACGCTGAGCCAAGGGGACTTGGGTTCCACATGGACAGGGGCACCGCTCCAGTGCCCCGCAGGCTGTCTGGCATTTAGTAGGTGGTTCGCAGATACCTTTTGTATGAATGAACGAGTGACATTTGAAACACGAAGAGCAAGAGACTAATAGTTTTACTCCTTAAAACAAATAACCTATGAAAACAGAACTACCTAATATTTTAAAATTTTTGTTTATTTTTCTACTTATCTATATTCCATCTTTAGTTTCTATGTATAGTCTTTATTTTTTTTCTCTCAAAACAAACATTCTTCCAACCAGAAGGTTTAGAACAAATATGAGTTCATAGCAGTAGAGCAGGCCTTAAACATTGCCACCTTGTCCTAGCCGATTTGGCTCAGCATTGGCCTGCAGACGGAAGGGTCCTGAGTTCAATTCCAGTCAAGGGCACATGCCCAGGTTGCAGGCTTGATCCCCAGTTGGAGGTGTGCAGGAGGCAGCCGATCAATGATGCTTTTATCTCTCTCTCCCTCTCCTTTCCCCTCTGAAATCAATAAAAAATATAAAAAAACCCACATTGCCACCTAGTTAAGTCAAAGGAATTAAAGTGTCTGACCACTCTGAATAAATGTACCAGTGAGAGTTCTCTATTGCACGCAAAAGACATTCTCTTTAGCTGAATTAATCAGAAACGTTTATTGAGAGACAGCGTGTGGCTGACAGACCTGCTGGGAAGACTTTAAAAATGGGCGGGAGTGAGGCTTGAGAGCCAAAATCATGCTGTTGGACTGTGCACTGTGCACCTGCTGTCCCCAGGAGTGTGAGCTCAGACAGTCTCTCACTTCACTGGCCTGGCGGCCCATGATGTCAGAATGGCATCTACCTTCTCCCTGAGTCTTTGGGTTGCTAGCTCCTAATGCTAAGTGAGCGTGGCTGTGTTTGGTTTGCTGTCACTGAGTCACATGCCCATGTTTTGACTGCAGGCCTCCGAGAAAGTGTCTGACCTTTTGGCTTTTGTAAAGGCAGGTGTTTCTTGCCTCCCACCCAAACTCATAAAGCTGGAGATTTTCCCAGAGCGGGGAATACATTCAGATACAGGATGCACTTCCCCTCAGGTTTATGCTCTTCCCAACCCTCTTTCCCCCGAAAGAACATCTCATAAACATCCATAAGAATAATTCCATTATGTAGTCCCAGGTAAAGTACATTTAGAATGTGAACAGAATTGTGGATTGTGGATTCATAGAACCATTGTTTATAATCTTTGAGAAATCATCAAGAATGAAGATGAGCAAAAATGCTGATTTTTAAAGAGTGGCAGGGAACAAACCTCAATCTGTAGACATAGAAGTTTACTATAGAATATTAGTGAAATTCAGAAATAGATTTTCAGACATTAAAGTCTAATAATCTTCATTCCCTTCTAGTATAAAACAGTGGTATTTCCTGATTTCAACAAAGCTTATGACAGGGACTCTCATGAGACCCATATAAATAGAATAAAATTGAAATTCACTTGTTCGAAGATTATTATTCTTTCAGTTTATTGCTGGCTGAACAACTTTCCCCAAAGCCTATTGATTAATGAATTGACATCAGGGTGGATAAAAGTCTTTTAGGGTTTGCTAGAGGGCATTGTCCTTGACCTTGTCCTATTTGATATTATCATTAATAACTCAGATAAAGACATGGTGATGATGTGCATGACCTATTTGTGTGTTATAGCTGGAAGCCATAATTAATATTTGGAGTGATGGAATCAGGGGTCAGAAAAAGAATCTGATGAAATGATGAGCTGAACCTGCAAGGTGAATTGCTGTGGGGCTAAGTGAAATGGTTTACTTGGTTTGAAAAAAAAAAAAAAAGCAGCCCAACCTAATACAGGAAAACAGGGTGGATGAAAGTTAACTTAAAAACAATTCATTTGTAAAGGACTAGTAATTTCTTTGGCTCAAAGAACACTAGCAATCAGAAGTGAGCACCGAGGAGGACCAATATGATGGCAAGAGGCCTGTGAACAGTGTACAGCTGCGATTTTCAACTGGTGCTGCAGGAATTTTTAAAACATGCAATACCTGGCTATTTAGTCAGGGTCACTGACTTCTTTTCCCTTGGATTTTCAAAAAAAAAAAAAAATGATAACAGCCAACAATAGCCATTCTGTGTGAATGAATCAAAATTATACCTAATTTTTTTTTTGTCAGATTGGCAACCTATATATTTTTTGGTGTGCTGCAGAATTTCAGTAATTAATATGTGCCAAGAGATGAAAAAGGTTGAAAATCGCTGCTGTACAACATGAGACCATTAAAGGGGCCAGGAGGCTCGTTCAGGAGAATTAAAGGCACACTGGAGAGCAGAGAAAAGGTAACGTGTCTATTCCAGACAGAATAAGAAATCCAGTGTGAGTTGTAACTTGAATTCAGTGCCTTGAAGAGCAATGAGCACCTTGTTACTGAAAGTAGAGGGAAGGTTTCTAACGCGTACTCTGTGCAGGGGATTGAAACGTGTAATTTAGCTATGCTGTTTCCTGTAGTCCCAAGTGAAAGCAGAAAGTAGGTCTAAGTTCCCTCCATTGTGCAGGTGAGGAAATTCAGGCAAAGAGGTCAAATACAGTTTATTCACTCTGGACCAACGTGGGTTTGAACTGTGTGGGTCCACTTATATGATGATTTTTTCAATAAATAGGTACAGTACTGTAAATGTATTTTCTCTTCCTTAGACTTTTTTTTTAAAGCATAGTTTATTGATTTTTAGAGAGAGAGGGAGAGAAAGAAACATCAATGTGAGAGCACACATTGATCATCTGCTTCTGCACACCCCTGCATTGGGGATTTATCCAACAGCCTGGGCATGTGCCCTGACCTGGAATAGAACCAGCAACCCCTTCGTGCATGGGGCGATGCCCAACCACCTGAGCTACACTGGCCAGGGATTCCTGAGAATTTTTAAAATAACATTCTACTTTCTCTAACTTACTTTGTTGTGAGAATACAAGCTATAACACAATATATGTGTTAATCGACTGTTCATTATCAGGAAGGCTTCCTGTCAACAGTAGGCTATTAGCAGTTAAGTTTCTGGGGAGGGAAAGTGGTAAGCAGAATTTCAGCTGTGCTGGGGACCGGCAGCCCTAAGCCCCATGTTGTTCAAGGTCTGCTGTACTCCATGCACACCCTTCCCAGTGGTTGCATCAGATGATTTCCTGTGTCAACCTGGGAATCCAGGTAACTCCAAATGTACATAGCAATGGACTGCCCAAAAGTTTGTAACTGTTATGTAAATGCATCCCATTTGGCATAATTTTTGGAAGCAGAAAAGTGACTTGTTATGCTCATTCACTTAATAATTCATTTTTTCATTCATTCATTTTTTTTTCTCCAGCAATATATAGGCTGTCTTCTCTGTACTAGGGGTTATCCTTAAACTCTAGAAATATAAATATATAGCCCTTATATTTAAAGGAATTGAAATCCTATGGAGGGCTGCAGTCTCAGACTAGATAATCTCTATGGTTATAAATTACTGTCACAGATCTTCCTGTGTCATGGGAGTACAACATAGTTGTCTTTTAGTGAAAACAATAAGAAAACTGGATTTGACTCATGGATTTTACTCTCTGGAAGGATTTCAAAGATGTTTTCATTTCACATATGGAGAGGCAGTCATACAGTGTAATACTGCGATTCTGTGTTCTGAAGAGACGGGTTGTCATTCTGAACCACTGAGCGAATGTGAACAGATGTAAAGGTTGTGGCTGACTGAACGTGAAGGCAGCGTAAGATAGGAGAATGCTGAACCATGAGCAGAAGCTAAAGAAATGACAAGGAAACAAGCTAGCTTTCAATCAGTGCTCTGTTCTGAACTTCTCATTTTCTCTAATTGGTAGGATAAAGTCAATTAACTTCTTTTCTGTCTGTTTCCCTAATGGCTTTTCCTCATCTAATGAGGAATCATGGTCTCTCAGTCATTTTCAACTATGCTTGTTCACTATCCTGTTGGATGAGTGTTTAGGTTTTTTTTTTCCTCTCTTTATATCATTCCTATCTTCTCTATGTTCCAGTTTTACTTAATATGGTTGCCATCCTTATTAGGAAGTCCTGATCATAGTTCGGTATTTTAATTCACATGATTTATGATAGAAACACGTCAGATCTCTTAACTGTTGCTGTAGTAAATGTTGGATTACTCACAAAAACCCAGTTATGACAACATTCCTCTACTGATGATCCTTTTTTATTGATAATATACTATGCTTTTATGAGCTTAAATTTTTTTAAATTATTTTTCTTACTTTAATTTAGAATTTTATTATTTAAACTTCTAGACATTTAATGGGGGACCTGGTATATGTGTTATTTGCCAAGGATAGACACAAAAAAAAAAAAGACTATCAGTAGAGGGAAATCACAGGGAACATAATAGTTTATAAAAAGAGAATTTCTTTAGAAAGAAAAGAACATATTTCACATATTAATTAGTTGGGTTTTTTTCTGAAAACGATAATCTTTTAAAAACTGTCCATGTTTCAGGCGGCAGGTGGAGGAGTGATGCATTAAATGTAATAAGATTGACAATAATGATAAGTTTGGAGAATTCAGAAAAATGGTTCAGTTACGATACTAAAGTTGTCATTTACTGAAAGTACCCAAGATCAAGATGAAAGTGATCAATAATTCCAATTACCTTTACATTATGTTTGAGTAGGCCATTAGTAATTAGAGAAAAAGAATCATCAGCAAATTTATCTTTAAGTGAGGAAATTTACATTATTATATATCATACAAAATGGGGTGTCTGCAACTTCACCAATTTTCAAAATCAGTAATTTGATACCTGTATATTCTTATAATGACTATTTAGGATTTTCTTTAATGTCATTTTAATTATTGCTTGCATTTTAATAATATTTAGTTAACATGTTTTAGTTAAATGTGCATTTTTTGCTTTCGTCAAGGGGTAGGAAACCCACTTCTGTTTTAAATCATTCATTTTTGTTAATGTGATTGCTGATTTGGTGCAAGTTATGTATCATTTGAATATAGATTCAGTTAGTTCTATGTTTTGTTATGAAAAACAGCAGTTTTTACTTTCAACTCTTTTAGCTAATTTTTTAGGATTTTCCTCTGAATATCAAGTAAGACTTTCTTTTATTGCCACTTTTTGATTATTCGACATCATCCATTGATTCCTACAGTGGAAAACGGGAATTTAATGGACTCCTTTTTTCATTCTTCCACTTTCAAACAAGCAAACCCATCCTATCCTGTCATCCTCCCAACCTCCCATCCTCTCAATATCAGTATATTAAAACTTTGATTAAAGCAGAAATTTAATATTTGCCTTATTATGTCGATATAAATCTTGTTTGTAGTTGAGGTCTATAGTATATTGTGATTACTTTGCTCCTTCAGTTAAACTTTCATTTCCTTGAAATTAATAAGTTTCCCATTTTTTATTTCTGTCCGTAATTCAAGGCTTCCCCAAGCCTCTGCCTGGTTCATTTCCCTTTACTGATTTCCCAGGATGCCCTCCTCTCCCTTCTGGGCTGGAGCTCTTTTTTTTTTTTTTTTTCACCATCTCAAGTTATTTTATTCTTTTTTTTTTTTCGGGGGGGGGGGGGGCGGGTATCGACTTTCTAATAGCTTCCCAGGAAAGAGTATGTGGATGATTATTTTCTTTTGAGACACTGCATTTCTGAAAATATATTCTATACTCATGCTTGATTGACATATTGGCTAGTTATAGAATTCTTGGTTGGAAACAATTCCATTAGAATTTCATTGCTCTGTTGTCTGGTTTCTACTATTTTTGTTGAAAATACTCCTCTTCCCAGTGTTCTGAAATTTCATGATGAAGCAAGAAATAGTTCAGCATGCAATTTTATTTTCATTGAGTGTACCTTTTTAAATCTGGAAACCCATGTCTTTCCATCCTTTTTAAAAATATATAACCGTTTTTATTGAGATACAATTCATAAAGCAAAATTTACTCTTTTAAAGTGTATAATTCAGTGGGTTTTAGTATTGTCACAGAGTTTTGGGACTATCATTGCTACCTAATTTTAGAAAATTTCATCATCTTAAACCGAAGTCTCATACTCATTAGCAGTCACTTCAAATTCTCTACCCTTCTAAACCTTAGCAACCACTCAGTTTACTTTATGTCTCTACAGATTTGCCTGGACGTTTCATATAAATGGAATCATTAACATGTGACTTTTCTGATAGGTTTCTTTCACTTAGCATGTTTTTAAAATTTATCCATGTTATAGCATATATCAGTACTTTATTCTTTTCCATGGTATCTATATATATAAAAGCCTAATATGCAAAGTGTCCCCTCAGGAGTTCAACTGACCAGGAGTTCGATTGCTCGCTGACCACCATGGGACAGCACGGAATGAAGAAAGGCCTGGCTGGCAGCCTGCAACCGCTAGGGACCCTACCTGTGCATGAATTTTGTGCACTGAGCCTCTAGTGGATCTATAACATTTGTTTATCCATTTATCAGTTGATATACATTTGGGTTGTTATCAGTTGATATACATTTGTGTTAATACACCTTTGGGCTGTTGTGAATAGTGCTGCTATGAATATTTAAGTACAAGCATTACACACACACACACACACACACACACACACACACACACAAAAGAGTATAAGTGTTGAGTCATCAGATAACTCTCTCTTTACGTTTTGAGGGACTGTCAGTCTGCTTTCTAAAGTGTGTATGTACCATTTTACAATCTAACCAGCAGTGTGTAGGGTTTCAGTTTTTCCACACCTTTGCCAATACTTGTTATTGTCTGTCTTTTTTATTACAGTGAGTGTTCAGTGGTTTCTCATTGTCATTTGCTTCACATTTCCTTCATGACTAATCATGTTGAACATCTTTAATGTGCATATGTTCTTCTGTTCCAAAAAATTATCTTAAATTATTTTGTTATGAATCCCTCCCTTTATTATCTCCTTTTTCTTTGGATCTTTTATTGTGTAAAATTTGGAACTCCTGTATTGCTCTTCTCATTTTCTTGTGTTTTGTCTCTTATTTTCTAAGTATTTTTTGCTTTAGCTCAATATTAAGGGACATTTTCTCAACTTTGCATTTCATCTATTAAAGTCTTTACATTTCACTATTATTAATCCCGAGATACCCTTTTGTTATAAAAATATTCCTATCTATCTATTTATTTATCTATCTATTGGTTTATCTTTAATCCTTTCCGAGGACATGTTTTTATTGATTTTAGAGAGAGGGGAAGGGAGAGGGAGAGAAAGAGAGAGAAATATCTGTGAGAGAAAAACATAAATTGTTTGTCTCTCATACACGCCCTGACCAGGGAATTGAACCCGTGACCCTCCGGTGCATGGGATGACACTCCAGCCAACTGAGCCACACCAGCCAGGGCTCATAATAATACATTTTATAATATTCTTTTCTTGTTTCAATGTCTTTCCTTAACTCACTGGAAATATTAATAGTCTTTTTGAGGCTTTTCTAACAGTATATTCTTTGTTTCAACCAAGTTATTATTATTTTTTCTTTCCATTTGCTTTGGTCTCTGTCTTTAATATTATAGGCTTTGGTCTTTTATAGCTGTGGTTCTTGGCTGTCTAGTTATACTTGAAAGTAGTGAGGTAACAACCTGATTGGGAGCTTAACGTGTGTGGAGTGGTTGGTTCACCATGAATTTCACCATGAAAACTGACTAAGCCATTTTGTTGGGAAACCCTTGATGTCAGTGCCATCTTTCCCACAGTGCAGTGACATCCCCATGAAGGTTCTTCTAAACTTCCACCTGGAGGCAGAGGCCTAGCCTCCAGTCTTTGGCAGTAGAATGGGGGATAGGACCCCACACAACCCTCTGTTTTAGGATGTTAATCCTTGTCCCTAACTGGTTGGGTTTTCTAATTCAGACATTCTCTGTTTTACACTTGCTGGGTTTTGGAGAGGCAGTTATCTATGTAAGCAGGTTGGGAAGAGATCTAAGTATTGAATAGTTACAGAAAAGACTTTCAACCAATCTTTCATATTTTAGATCTCTTCATGTAGACCTTATATTCATTCCCACATCCTGGTGCCACCAACCCCTGCGCCTTTTGCTGTTGTGCATGTAGAGCTGTGTCTAGGCTTTGCCCTCTGCCAGGTTAATAATCCATGTCACGTGTGTTTTGTGATGCTAAACTTGCTATCTCTTTTGGAACTTCTGAATTTTGGTGAGTGGGGATTAAAGAGAGTGCAAAGTAGGTGCATGTGTTCAGTTTGCCATATTTACCTTGGAATTTCATCCATTCTTAATAAGTTTAAGGATGACAAATGCTTGAGCTTATCATTGTGTATGCCACTGTGTGATTAGATATCTTTTCACATTAATGGTTGTGAAGCATATAAATCTCTGCTGTTTATCAATTGCCATAATTTATCAAATATGACAAGGCTGTTGGAACTGAAGATGTTTGAATTAACTGTTGCTGGATTATGGTTTCATCAGTAAACTTTTTCAGTCATACTAGCAATGTCCAAAATATGAGCATACCTTTATTACTGTCCTGAGTTGATAGAAAATATTTATGCTTGTTATGGTCTTCTAGCTGTTTTTTTGTTATAATTTGTTATGATTATTGTGGGATATCAATACACTGTATAAAGGCACATCATACATTTGAGAGTATTTTAAAGCCAACAAGAACATTTTTACAATGTAAGAGTGTATATCAGGAAATAAACAATGCTGTAGTTCTGATTTTAAAACTTAAGTATTAAGAATGGATAAATTGCTCATTTTTCAGGCACATTGTGTTTTTTGAGAGGTTGTGGAAACCTCTTTTTTAGAAAATGAACTTAGTGTTTTACATTAACATCAGACTTCAAGTGAGTAATTTGCTCCTTTCTCACTGGCAGATACAAGTCCAGGTACAAATCCCTAACAGATGCTCCTGCCTCATTTCTATTTTATAATTCAGGGACAGAAAAACAAATTTGTCATGGCAGTTATTTGCTAAGTAAGAATTTTCCATCTTCTGGTTTTTCTCTTTTTTTTTCTTGAATACTTGATCTTCGTTTTAAAGCTTTGGATCTCAGTTATTGGCTTTCATTTCAACCATTGTCAGGGGCATTTGGAACATAAAACTGGCTCTCTTTTTGCCTCCTTCTGTTTCTCTATCCTTTTTCCCCCATATGGTTTTATGTGATTTTAGAGATAGAAGAAACAAGAGGGGGAGAGAGAGATGGGGCGGGGGGGGGGGGGGTGTAGAAACATCAAAACATCAATGAGAGAGAGAAACATTGATTGGTTTCTTCCTATATGTATCCCAACTGGGGATGGAACTTGCAACCTGGGTATATGCTCTGACCAGGAATTGAACCACTTGGTGCACAGGATGGTGCTGAATCAACTGAGCCACACTGGCCAGGACTCTTATCTTTTTTTTTTTTTTTTTTTTTTACTTGAATAAGGAAGTTAGAATCAACAAGGAAAGGCAGCATGTTGAGTATCTTAACTAGAATTTTTGGAAATATATTGAGGAAAGATACCTAATTCTAACAAGATAGAAAGTCAACAATGCTGGGGGAAAGAGGAAGCAGAGAGATGATTAACAACAAAATATTTATTAGAAGAAAAGAAAGGACTAAGAATTATTTTTTAATGTAATCAGATTACACCTGAGTAAAAATACCATGACCTGAGTGGTATGTTGTAAAGGGTTAAAGATCAGGATGATCACTCGTCTGTCATCATGCCATCTGTATAAGATGAACAGGAAGCTAGTCTTCCAGAGGGCAGAGGCTTCTCATCTGGTGTTTCTCATAGTACAATTAGAGGGGGAACTCTGTAAATCTTTGCCAAATTGATATAGTTATTTCCACAGAATTGATGCATCAGACATATTCTCTGTGTGTGTGAATGGTAAGTGTGTATCACTTTTCAAGATTTTTATTAAAGCATTGTTACATATTGTGACAAACAAATATGGGGACTATCCCTCCTTTAAAGAAGAATTTGTTTCCTAACTACAGGAAATATGGCCACCACAATGCTTGCAGTTGTCAGCAATCCCAGGGTCTGTCTCATCTGCAGAGACAGATTTTTTTTAAAAAAAGTATATTTTTATTGATTTCAGAGAGGAAAGGAGAGGGAGAGATAGAAACATCAATGATGAGAGAGAATCATGGATTGGCTGCCTCCCGCAGGCCCCACGCTGAGGACCAAGCCCACAATGAACCATGATCTCCTGGTTTATACGTCGATGATCAACCACTGAGCCACGCTGGCAGGGCCAGAGACTGATTTTGAATGAGGTTAAGCCTTTCCTCAAATGTCCTGTATCTGGTGACTATGAGCTAGGGGTACAAAAGGCCTGCTCACGTCTGCCCAATGCAAGGTGACAAGGCGTTATTGGCCTGCTTGCAGTTTGTTCAGTCCTGCTTCCTTCTCCTTCCTTTCACCCAATAAACTATTGTATCCTTCTACATAATCAGCATATTGTACCCCCGACTCCATCTGGAGAACCCACCTTATGACACGCAGTTATAAAGATTAATTTAAAAATACAGTCTCACCCTTTAATTAACAAGGATTTGTTTTGTTTCAGGGAAGTTACTGCTAGAATATGGGGTTCTGGCCTAAGTGTTCAAGTATACCAGATATTATACCAGAAAAAAAAAATAGTAGAGTTCAGAGTGGAAAAGAAATAATATGGTTTAGCAAGAGTTTCTAAAAAAGTTAACTTTGGGAAGCAGTAATTGAATTCATAAAATTGTAGCATCCTTTTGAAGTTACTAAATTCTTGACAAAATGTCCTATTAAAATTTAATGAAAATATATACATATATGTCATCTAATATTCTAACTATATATTATTAGTGAAAAAAGTTGAGTATGATTTGCTTACTATAGAAAACTGTTACTATTCCCTAATATTCAGATCCCAATATCTTTAGGAAGATTGACTGATATATCCCAATCCTGATTGATATATCCCCAAAAATGTATTACCCAAGCACCTCAGAGAAAACCAGTGTTACCATGTGTTATCTTCCTTTATGACTCAAACTCACATGCATGTTATATGCTTATTTATATGTGTAGTTAATTATATGTATGCTATATTCACATACTATATATGCTGTTTTCTTAATGTTTTATACTAACAGAAGTTAATGCTACCATTATTTCAAATCAATAAATGTAGTTTTGTATCAGTAATTAGCCACATTTTAAAATGCATGCACCTTTTGTATTAATATAAAAATCCCATGCTTTCATATCATATTAAATCTTGGATAAATTTAAAATTTTTAATAAAACAAAATCAAATAATGTTGATTTTAAAAGATTTTATTAGATACTTAATTCTGGCTTTTAACATTAAAGTCCACATGTTTGATAAGTATAGACACTAAGTCAGCTTGCATCCCACAAGCTTTTCTATCATTGTGTCAAGAGTCAGTCATTGATGTGGTCACCTTCCATGTCAAGTATGGTTTCTGCTCTGTTGTTCCGAATAAAAATTATTACAACTAACTTTATATGTTGATTATGATAATTACATGCCAGACCTCCTAATTTATTTTTAAGTAAATACTCAGATATTTTGCCCCAAATTCTCCAGTATGATTTTCTGAAAAACATTTTTATAATTATTTCAAATCTGAGCACCAGTAACTTCTAAATTTTTCTAAGACTGACTTTCAAATGGTATATTCAACCACAGCATCAGAAAAGCACTATCCGAATTCATCCCCAACAGACTTGGTGAAATATTCTTTCTCTTGAAAACTTTTTCAGTAACCTTTTTATGGCAAATTGCACTAATTTAAAAAACATGAAAATACATTTTTAGCTCTGATTCATTAAATACATAACTAGATTTGGCACAGAAGCTTATAGTAAAACATACCATGAGGCGCAATAATGTTGGTTTTTGCTTCTTGAAGTTTCTGGATTCATATTTAGAACATCAATTCTATATGCCAAATATGTCAGGTCCCTGGGAATGTTATTATCTTGGCAAGTTTGCAAGTGTCTAATGATTGAGGACAAAAATAAAAGAGTTGTTTTTTCCAAGGTATTTAAAATTTTCTACTCATGCCTAGCAAGTAGTTAAGCACATTTTCTTCCTCCATGAATTCAGCAAAGCTGGTAGCAAAAGGGACAAAAAGGAGTGATGATTTGATTTCTGATTAATTTTTTTTTATGACAGAGAAGTCAGCAATTTGACATTTGGTGATAGATCCTGAAAAAAAAAATACTTTGGAAGTTTTACTCCATTTTAACTTTTGGCAACATTCAGAATAAAAACTTTCATGAGTTTTGTTTTATCCCCCTCTGTGATCTGAGGTCTTTTTATTCTTTATTATTAAAAGAGCTACTTGAAACCAAACTTTTAACAATATTTGTGGATTCTTAACATGTTTCACTGCTCCTCAGTTTCTTGTGCTTCAGAGCATCACACTGTGTAGGTAAAAACTTGCATTAAAAAATAGTGTTGGTGTGATCCTTATACTCATTGAGTTTGAGAAACATAAATTACTTTTTTAAAAAAATATATATTTTATTGATTTTTTACAGAGAGGAAGGGAGAGGATAGAGAGTTAGAAACATCGATGAGAGAGAAACATCGATCAACTGCCTCTGGCACCCTCCCCCACCCCCTTACTGGGGATGTGCATGCAACCCAGGTACATGCCCTTGACCGGAATCGAACCTGGGACCTTTCAGTCAGCAGGCCGACGCTCTATCCACTGAGCCAAACCGGTTAGGGTGATATAAATTACTTTTGCCTCGTATGTACTATATTGAAATAATGACAAAGTATTTTTTAAAGCAGAGAACTTGCATAAATATGGTTCTTCATGTCCGTTACAAGGATAATGGTGTAAATGGTCTTTTTAATCAGGTACAACAAACAGACATTTTACATACTTCACTGTTTACCAGGACCTTTCTGAAAATGTCATTTTATGTTCTGTGTATTCCCAAAAGCCAGAAAGATTTACATGAACTCTGCATTTGCAATATAATTTATTTTTCAAACTGTTGTTCCAATTAAAGAGTTCTTTATCCCATTTTGGAGTCTATAGTTTATACCCTTATCCCATAAATAATCAGATAGTCATAACAAAGCTTAAGAAATTAAAAGGATTTAGCATTGTACAATATTAATAACATTACTTCTAAGACACCCCTCTGTATTTCCCTGGGGGGGCGGGGCGGGAGGACGACAGAAACCACCTAAAATCATTACTACTAGGTCCAGTGATATGAACACAAGTTATAAATGTTTCATTTTAGGTAAGAAGAGGAAGAGTGATATTCTCATTTATTTGATTGTCATTCTTATTTCTCTTAGAGTCATCAATAAGCACCTAAATATTATATGCTTTTTATTTATTTTCATATATTTTATAATACTTCATCTATTATAAGAGTTTGAAAAGAAATTGGTTGTCAGTTTGTATGCCAAAAAAAAGAAAAAACAAAGATGGGTGAAAAATTTGCAAACTATAATTGTTTGGCTTTTTTGTTATGATCAAGTTCCAGAACTACTATTTTCAAAATTAGAAAAACATGTACCTATACCTCATTATAGTATAATTCATAAAGTTATAAGCCATGCATCTGGTATGACTGGTCCCTTTGCGGGTCCTACTCTTACCCTTTAGAAAAAAGATTATAAAAAAGGCTCTTCTATTCTACTTTATTTTTTTAAATAATAAATATTCAGATTATTACAATTGTTCCTCTTTTTTCCCCCCATAGCTCCCCTCCACCCGGTTCCCACCCCACCCTCTGCCCTTACACCCCCCCCCCCCACTGTCCTCATCCATAGGTGTAAGATTTTTGTCTAGTCTCTTCCCGCACCCCCTATACCCCTTACCCCCGAGAATTGTCAGTCCTCTCCCTTTCCATGCCCCTGATTCTATTATATTCACCAGTTTATTCTGTTCATCAGATTTTTTATTCACTTGATTTTTAGGTTCACTTGTTGACAGATATGTATTTGTTGTTCATAATTTTTATCTTTACCTTTTTCTTCTTCCTCTTCTTAAAGAATACCTTTCAGCATTTCATATAATACTGGTTTGGTGGTGATGAACTCCTTTAGCTTTTCCTTATCTGTGAAGCTTTTTATCTGACCTTCAATTCTGAATGATAGCTTTGCTGGGTAGAGTAATCTTGGTTGTAGGTTCTTGCTGTTCATCACTTTGAATATTTCTTGCCACTCCCATCTGACCTGCATAGTTTCTGTTGAGAAATCAGCTGATAGTCCTATGGGTGCTCCCTTGTAGGTAACTAACTGTTTTTCTCTTGCTGCTTTTAATATTCTCTCTTTGTCTTTTGCTCTTGGCATTTTAATTATGATGTGTCTTGGTGTGGTCCTCTTTGGATTCCTTTTGTTTGGGGTTCTGTGTGCTTCCTGGACTTGTAAGTCTATTTCTTTCACCAGGTAGGGGAAATTTTCTGTCATTATTTCTTCAAATAGGTTTTCAGTATCTTGCTCTCTCTCTTCTTCTGGCACCCCCATAATCCTGATGTTGGTACGCTTGAAGTTGTCCCAGAGGCTTCTTACACTATCTTCAACTTATTGGATTTTTTTTGCTTTTTGCTTTTTCGGTTGAGTGTTTTTTGCTTGTTTGTATTTCAAATCTTTGACTTGATTCTTGTGTTCCTCTAGTCTGTTGTTGGGTCTCGGTATAATATTTTTTATTTCAGTCAGTGTATGTTTAATTTCTAGTTGGTCCTTTTTCATATCCTCGAGGGTCTCACTAAATTTATCGGCCTTTTCTAGAAAATTCTTGAAAAACCTTATAACCATGGTTTTGACCTCTATATCCAGGCATTTGCTTTCTTTCATTTGTGACCTGTTTCTTTGTCTCCACATTTTGGCTGCTTCCCTGAGTTGATAGAGTGGCTTTGTGTGCTAGGTGTCCTATAGGGCCCAGTGGCTCAGTCTCCCCAGTTACCTGAGGTGGACACTCTTGGTGCATCCCTTTGTGGGCTGTGTGCACAGTCTTGTTGTTATTAAGCCTTGATTGTTGTTGGTATCACTGGGAGGAATTGACCTCCAGGCCAATTGGCTATGAGGATCAGCTGTGTCTATGATGGGAGAACTTCTGTGCTGGAGACACCCTTATGAGGCAAGACTTGCTTCACTGAGTCTGCCCCTTGAGCATGTCCCTTATGGATCTGAGGAGTTGTAATTTGGATAGTCCTACTCTGATCCCTGGTTACACTGGCTCTTGGATCTCCAAGGAGGTGCTAATTTAGCCTCTGCCTGAGGCCACTCAGCAGGAGCTACGGAGAGATCTGCAGATTCCTCTTCTTTGCTTGGGTTTTGGAGGTGTCCAGATGAGGCCCAGCTGTGAAGCAATACATGCTGCTGTGGGGCCTTGGACCTTTTTTTGGATATTCTGGGTCTCTTTGACTCAGCTCCAGTTTGTTAGGTAAGTTTAGATTTCAAAGGACCAGGCCATTCATATGCAAAAGCCTCTGCACACAGCCTGGATGGAGCAGAGTCTCAGGGCAGAGCAAACAGCAATGGCTTCCCGTCAGCCCTGCCCTAAGAGGCCCATGTGTCTCAGTGTCCCATATTAATTGCTGCAAGCACCTCTGAGAGAAAGCCGCCCTCGAGTTCTGCCCACTGCCAGACAGTCCAGTTTCTCCCCGTATGAGTCTGGGTCCCCAGAGTCTCGCCTGGACCTGGAGTTCAGAGCAGTCGGGAGCTTGTGTCTCCCTCCGGACTGAAAAAGACGGCCGCATACTCAATTGCCTGCCCTTTCCATGCACATGCCTCGGTACCTCTGCCTTCCGCAGTTCCTCCAAGTCTCAGTGTGCTTTTCTCTTTCCTTCTAGTTGTAGAATTTCCACTCAGCCAGCTTTCCTGTGGTTCTGGATGATGTCTGTTTTGTCTTTTAGTTGTAGTTTTGAAATTGTTGTGCGAAGCAGCAGTTTAGATACTTACCTATGCCACCATCTTTGTTTTCCCTATTCTACTTTCTAATCAGCAAAAGTTATTCCAGACTGGCCACATTGGATTTCTCTATCTTCCCTTCCCCTCATTATTGCTCCTCTTTTTCTCCTCTCTTCCACATTAGTTCTCTGCTTCTAAGTTATTTTGCTCATGTTGTTTTTACCCTATAGTTTTGGATCTTCCGTATTTCTAGCAGGGCAAGTCCAGAAGGTGTTTTTGGAGTTAAAGTTTTCCTGCAAACAATTCCTGTTCCTTTATTTTTTTTTCCCCATCACATGCTTTGACTCCCCAAATTTTTTATATGGCTCACTTTATAACCCTCCCCCTGCCCCCAAATTCTTGACGATGCTGGCTGATCAGAGCATTCCATTCTTTATACCCATTGGCCTTGTATTTTTCCTTTCAACAATCCACCTGGCTTCAAAATAGCATGGACATCTTTTTAAAGCGGCTATTTGACTCTGTTAAAATTTATTATATGGTTAGGCCCACGAATGGTTTGCCAGAGAGCATATAAACCACAGTGGCTAGCTCTTTCCTCCACTGTTTCATGAGAGCACTTTTTACCCATTCTTTTCAATGCTGGAATAACATATGGTTTTGAAGAACCAGGGTGTTCTACTTCTAGAGATCTTCCTAAAATTCTTAACACTTTCTAAATCTATACTTTGCATAATGTATAAAGGAAAATCATTTATGTCTCCTAGAAGTTTGGTAGAGTAAATAAATTACATAGATATAGAGCTATAGATATGTGTTAAGTTTATGAATTAGCCCTGTGATATTGAAGTGCTTCAGACACTTGAACTGTTGGAGCATGAATGTCTGCATTGTTTTGATCAGAAAAGAATGGCTCACAACAGTCTTACTGCTGCAGTACAGCTATCCAATCTGTCTACCCCTGATGCCATTGCCAGGAGCCAAAGAGGAAGGCTTTCTGTTTTAATGGAAAAGGCCTTTCAGGTGGCTGGTTTTGCATGATGGACATGTGGTTGGAAATGCTTTCTGTCCAGTTACCAGCCCCAGGCTGCCCATACAGTTTGGATTCAGAATTGACATCTGAAGCCAATTAGGCAGAATTATGGGAGAGCTAAGTCACATATAGGTTTATTGTGACCAAAAAGAAGGAGAATATATTATACTTAAATAATAATAATTTAAATAGGAATAAAACACAGCACTGTGATTGCCATGGCCGGATTTTTGTGTATGTCAAGCGCCCTTGCCATCCCCAGGGAATATGTGTGTGGTTTACTGGTAGAATGTCAAACATTTCCTAAGTGGTTTAACACCAGATAAAAATAAAACAACTCAGAAAAAGGCTTTGTTATATATAAAGTAAATCTGCTTAGGAATAGTGGAATATGTGAGAATATTCCATAGGAGAACATATTTTTGGGTGATGGTTGCATAAATTGGAAGACCTTTTTCTCTCTATCGTCATACCATGTCTTATGAGGCAACATGAGGCACAATAATCTAGTTGTAATTAGAATATCTACTTCAGAAGGAAGAGATAGCATTGCTGTACTTGTTCATGAATGTCTTCTTTTTTGCCATTAAAGGTAAGGGATGTCGATTCATTAGCATAAAGCCTAAACAACATTTGATAGAATACAGCCAAATTTTATTTTTGTAACCACTGTTGTAAAAACAGGCCCCTTTGATACATAGTGGGTACAAACTTCCTCCCTAAAGCATTTTGAATGGCTTTGATTTTGTCTTAAAGGAAAGTTGATTAATGTTTCTTTTCATCTTTTTCTCACTAATGAATGATGCTCACGTGTTGGATCTCATAGCGTTAAATTTCACTAATTATAATTTGGGAATGAAATAGATGAGTACTACAAAGCTTAATGTAAAAAAATGCAATTTCAAAATCAATTTAAACCTGTGGACTTCATATGAGAGCAGTTTGGAACTAACTGCTCAGTTTGATGTATTAATTCTTACAGCAGTGTAAGCTGATTAAAATGAAGATTATAGCTAGAGGAAAATGGCATTGATTACTATAGAAGAAAGGAGGGCTCAACTTCTATAAGTTTTCTTCAGTTGCCTCTGGCAGCAACTATTCCCCAGTGCATTACATGACTTTAATGAGCTTTAGGTGAAATAGATTAAACACTAAAATGATAGTGAGTTCTACCAAAGTTCATAACTACTCCTCCAATATGATTCTGTTGAGAATGCATGTGGTGTGTCCAGGCCTGGGACTACGATAATGAAGGTGACATTAGCCAGTAACAGAGCAGACATCACATCTACAATACATGTTTCCATGGTCACACTAAGTGTTGTTGTCATTAATCGTGGGGCCATATACAGTACCACTGAAGAGCGGCAATAGTTGCTCTTGTCTTCTAGAAATTTGCAAATTTCTTGATATGATTTTCTTTTTTACCAGTCAGAGCACTATTTAAAGGTTCATTATAATGGGGTTATTGACCTAAAGGAGATAGGAGTGTCTACAATCAAACTGGGATGAGGACTAGGGAACTTCTTAAACAAAAAAACCTGAGTTGAAAAGAGGGCTCTGTATTCTTATGCTTCCAATTTGCACATGTTATCAACTAGTTCTTAACATTTCCCCTCTTCTTTAATCACATGGTTCCACTTAATTTCTGTTTTGTTTTGTAAAAACAAGTTTTCATTTATTTCAAAATGAAAGTATAACTAAACCTTGGTATTTAAACATAGCATAAGCCTGTCCTTTAAGAACAAAGAAATTCAGAATTAATTTTATTTTCATAGTCTTACTGTTGTAAAGCAGTTTTTTTTTAATGTTATAAAAATTACACCACGCTTGAATATATTGACTCTTGCTGGCAAAATGGAAAAATAAATGACACAGAGGAAAGGATGTGAGGCTATGTTAAACATAACTTCAAAATGAGGGTTTCTGGTGGTTATCCCCACGAGGACTTTTTCTTTTTATTTTAAGCATAGATTCTAAAAATAGGGCTGTGCTATTTTCAGTGTCATATTTTGGCAATGCTTCTGAAGAATCTCAGAATTAGCTGACAAATATTGTGGACGCCATGCTTCACATTAAAGGAGCATGGAAACAAGCGCGTGTTTTGGGGAAGGGGCTTCATTTGGATTGCTGCTTAATGAGGCACACCCAGTCTGGAAGCCGACCCTCAGGTAACAGTGGAGAAGTGTAGCCCCACCATTCTTTTTGACATTGTTTCTGTACATGCTGACTGTGACTGATATGCAGCTTGTAGATAAATAGCGTGTTTGTGTAAGAATCCTAGGAACTAACTTCAGAAGGTGCAGACTCCGACCTTCAGTCATCGCAGTTCCGGGAGAACTGCTGACCTTCAAACATAGAATCAGGATGAGGTGGAACCAGGATGAAGAAGACCGAGATGATGCACAGCAGACCATCGCTTGCCCAGTTTTAGAATACTGGAATGGACGGTGCTGGCCTGCTCGTAGAGAACTTTTCACCCGCCTCCCCTTGATTCTTTGTTTTGCTTCCCCTCTCCCTCTTTGTAAAAACCTCTGCCTGCACCGCGATGGGGAGCTGGGCTTTTGTGACAAGAGTCCCCCATCTTCTCAAGGGTCTGGCAACTGAATAAGCCCCATTCTTTTTTCACCAGCATCGGCCTCTCGATTTTGGGTTTTGTGGCAGCAGACAGCCGAACTTGGATCCTGATTACACTAATGCAAAAGCATAATTTCTTTGAGGATCTTGGTATCTCTTGAGTAGTGGGCTTGACCCTATGAAAAGCCAACCATTGGAAAACCTCACTGCTTGGATACTACAAGCATCGACTGAATGGCTAAGCCTACTTCACAATTGACATAACTGTTTCTGCCCTGGAAAACGTTTGGGTAACTTTCACCCCCAAGGGGTTGTGGGAGTTTGTCGTCTTCAGAGAGCCTTTTTACCAGTGGCTTTCCGTGGAGGAATGTTGTTGCTTCTTCCCCCTTTCCAAAGTGAATTTCAGAAAGGGTAAGAGATGGAGAGTGGAAAATCATGAAGAAATAAATGTTCTGGTTCAGCTTGTTCCTCATCTTTGTCTTTGGCTGGCCTCTCTTTCCCAGTCCTCTTTTAGAGGGCTGTTCTCCACTCAGTCATTATATTCGTAATTTATCATTGGAGTGTTCTTTCATGTCCTTTCTTTTAAGTCTCATGGCTGCGTACTATCAGTTATGTGGCTCTCGGCTCTCAGCTCCACAGATGATTGAAATTAACTGAGACTACTGTGTGAAAGTGCTTGTGAGTGAAAAGTCTGTTCGATTTTCTGTGGTCTTTCTGTATCCTGCCTTTTTACAAAGGGCGATTTCTCTCCTGTCATCTGTATTGATCCAGCCACAGAGTATTCAGATCAATATGGGGAAACCCAAATTGTAAATCTGGCAAACTTCTTCACAGAGAATATTTCTGTTCAGGCCATTAGGATTTCAATATGTTCCTCAAATTTTTTCCCCCTAGAAACACTCCTGCACATATGTAAGTAATCAAATAAATGCTATCTGATGGATCATCAACAACATGGAAAGAGGAACCTGATTTTGAAAGAAGGATATGCTAGTGTGGGGTTTGAGCCTTTGCGGCCCCTTTCTGCTCTCAGTCTGTCTTCCACGTCATTGGTAAGCCTCGCCATATTTGATGGCTTCATTTGAAACCACCCACTTCATGGAAGATTGATGAGGTGTTCAGGTAAAATCCTGTCAGACACAGCACTTCTAAACACATTGCCCTGAAGAACAGCAGCCGTGATGGAGTGAATAAGATTGGAGGTGTGGGAAGGTGAGGTGCAACATAATGTAGTGAGGGAAAGAGGAAATGTTGGCCAAGAGCCAAGATAGAGATTGAAGGGCAAAGAGTGATTGTGTGTGATCTGCAGTCACCAGGCCGCTAGTCTAAAGGTGCCCCCTTTATTATGAAAACAAAAAATAGCTTGAGATCAAGCCCGATGGATCTGAGATTATATCAGATGGATCTCTGATTATGTCATCAGAGGATAGTGATTCTATGCAGGATGACTTTAAAAAAATGGAATGACAAGGTACCTTCTAGCGTTATTGTTTAGTTTAGCTCTGTTTATGGACCAGAGCAAATGAAAAGGGTTATATAATCCAATCATTTGTACTAAGAAGAGATGTTAAAAAGAAGGAAATGTTATAAAAATTTGTAATTTTGGCACATTTAATGCAGTTTCAAATGTAGTGCTGTGTATTGAAAAAGAGAAAAAAGAAACAGCTTTTAATGCAGGTAGAACAGAAGTGTGCTAGGGTGTAAAATGGGACCTTGTACTATCTCGTCTCTTCCTCCATCTGAGATTCTCTGGATTCTTACACCTAATCACACAGCAATTGGAGGCTAATGGTGTATTTGGAGATGTAGCTTCAGTGGTTGTGTACAGAGAGCAGTGGAGTGTGAGTGAGAATGTCTGGGCATGCAGACAGGAAAACATATAAAAGGATGAAATCCTACACCTAGGAGCTCCAGTTTCCTGACTGTATTTATCATTTGATTTTTAATTGCAATCCTTCCAAATACTCCTCCCTGCTCCAAACATAGCACAGAAAATCATCATCATCATCATCATCATCATCATCATCTATAGCATCTACCAGGCGCTGGGCAATGTTCTAAAAACATTCTGAATATTTACTTGTTAATTTTCATAATATCTATTTCATTAGTTATATTAGGGTTATCCTCATTAGATCAAAATAATGATATACAGAGCTGATATAATGTGCCCAAGGTTACACAGCTAAGGACAGCCATGTGTGTATGCTTGTGATGTATATGCACACACACACACACACACACACACACGTCTTCATGCCATGCATTTAAGTAAATATGAATGAAAACATTTTAAAGGTTTGGAAAAATCTTTATTACATTTCCCAAGATCTCATTTCTGAAGAAGCCTCCTTCCTGCAATTCATGATGCTAATGCCATTGAGCATAGACTCTGAAGGACATCACCTGTGCCTTGAGGATCAGGAATCCCCTGCCCCAACTCCTGGTAGGGTTCCTTCTTTATAGTTTTTATTTTTTTTTTATTCTCAAAAATACATTTTTATTGTTTTCAGAGAGGAAGGGAGAGTGAGAGAGACAGAAACATCAATGATGAGAGAGAATCATTGATCAGCTACTTCCTGCACAACTCCCATTGGGGATTGAGCCGCAACTCGGACTTGAGGGAATCGAACCGTGACCTCCTGGTTCATAGGTTGATGCTCAACCACTGAGCCATGTGGGCCTGGCAGTTTCTTCTTCTTTTTTTTTAAATCATATTTTGTTTTATATTGTTATGTCATGCTGTTAAATGTATTAATGTTTACTAAATTGACCTTGAATTCTATTTATCTAATATTTATGTTTATATGCTGATTTTTATTGAAATGTACCGGTATAACTAATATAAGATGTAAATAATATAAATATATATAAAGAAATACATCATTTCCTTATTTTCTGTTGTTATTCTTAGTTTGTATCTTGAAAACAATGTGAATATTATTTTCTTTGTTTTGTAAACTGAATTTTTATATTTTTAATAATTTTAGCATGTCATGGATTTATAATACTTGATATGATTGGATGTACTTTCTGTTTACCTTTTTGTGTGTGAGAAGCAATAAACAAGTTATATATAGTTCTTTCTCTTGTGGATCTTATTGTATAATGACCACTGTCATACATAATACCTTATTTTTGTATAACAGGATATAGTACATGAGAAAGTACTTTTCACCTATAACAGGATATAGGTGAAAAGTACTTTCTCATGTACTACTTATTTGTTCTTCCAAACTCTTTCAATGGAGATGTTATTCCTATTTGAAAGGACAGAGAAATTAATTATTTACAGAGTTACAAAGTGGCAGTTTGGAGTAGAGAATTTCTTCCTCAGTTTGTTAACTACATGATATAAAACCTTTATATAGTCAGGAAAAAAATCTATGGAACCCATTATAATTATATTTTAAGGTCATTTTAATGAGCTACACTATATGTAAAACTATTTCCACCTGTATTTACTCAGTTCTTCTCTGTGTCTGACATTTTCCCTGGAGCAGAGATACAGTAATTCCCAAATTAAACATGGTTTCTGTCATCATGGAGTTTGCCTTTGATTTAGAAGTTAAACACAGTGTGGTCCAAAATAAAGGCAATACTGTCTCAGATCATATCTAAGAGCATTTCTTCTGTCCCACTCTCTTTCCCTTTGCACTCAATTGGCCTCTTTACATGTCCTTAGTGACTGTGTAGTGTCTAGGACACAACAAGGGCTCAAGAAACTCGTGGTGAATAGTGAATGAATGCTCAATTCTGCTCTATAACTTCATCAATCACCACCTGCCATGAAATAAAAACTCAGTAAAGGAATCTGAACAGTTGTCACCATGGCTACTGCAAGGTTCTTGAATATATCATAAAACTCATGATTTCTCAATAATTGACTCCTGAAAATGGAACTCAAAGACTCATGTTTAGTGACTTTTACAGAATGACTAAATGTTATAAATTTTATGCTATCTTCCAGTAAGACAAGAAAAATTTGAACAGCAACTTCACATGTTTTTTCAAAACTTTTTGTAGTGCTTAAACAGAGGAAGTATTAAGAAGAATATATATAATTTTGGGCAAAACAAGCTTGGTTATTTAAAAGAATAATAGCATGTTTCTAGGGATTTTTTTTTTGTTATACTTGGGTATATATTTTTGTTTTAGTTTATAATTTTGAAAATATTTCTATTTTATAAGGTATTTATTTTTTGAAATATGTTCAGGAGTTTTAGAAACCTGGAAGTTATTTTTTAACGAATATATCTAAGAGAAATTTGAACTAATCCAGTGAGTAATTTTACTTTGTCTAATTGTAGTCTTTTCATTTCACACAAAGTAATCATAGCCTGCATTTGCATTTGAAAAATACAAGATAATTGAAAGTGTAAATGGATTGGTTAATTGTATGTTTTAGTTTAGTTTCTTTTTAAGTTAAGGTATTTAGTTTTAATTTTTGGATTTTTTTTCTTAGTTAAAAGATTTATATTCAATGAAGAGGGAATGAGGCACTTTACAAATTATGGACATGAGTTTTTTCTAATGCACAGATATGTTTAACATAAAACAGAGCCTAGAGGTACAGGTAATGATTGAATTTGCTTAAAAAATGGTTGGAGGAGCAGAGGGCTGTGTAAACTAAAAAATCCGCCCACTTGTGTTATATTTGCTTTTTCAGAAGGTAATGGTGACTTTGAAGTAGAAAAATATTGATTCATCATGTTATAGCCAGAGGGATGTTAATACATTTCCCCTTTTTCTTCCAGCACACTGATTTATGTCAGTACATGGACAAGCACCCTGGGGGGCTGCATCCAGATAATGTGAAGGTAAGAAAAGATCTTTTTAAGCTAACTATTAGCATTCTTCATGTGCATTCTTTTGAGCCAAAGTCTGATCTCTCTACCATAACTTTTCCTTTTTAAAAAATTTTTATGTAAAGAGAATATCAAAGTGAATCACAGCCATTGTTTGTAGTTGGAAACCATGCTTCAACATTAAATATTTTCACTCGAGTATTATTGTTAAGATCTTATCATGTTTTTTTCTTCATGAAGAAACGTTTGCCAGGAATGAGTGAGGTCCACTGGAATCTTATTGTAGCACTGTTTTTAGTAGAGGGGAAGCTCAGGTAGCTCTCCCATAGAACCCCATACTGAAGTACCAGTTATTGAGCATCAATCTGAAGTATTATTATGACTCCAGACAGTGTTATGGGGAGTTCACAGAGCATACTTTTCATTTGTATGTACAGTTATAAATGGTTCTATTCCTACTGCTGTCTTTCATTTCTTTTACTACAAATTGGATTGTTATGTCTCAAAAGAACTACATTTTTATGATTTTTATCACACAACCATTTTAAGAAATTGTCCCCAAAATTTCAAGCTTAAAACAGAAGAGTCTTTTTCACATATGTTAGGGAGTTAGAAGATACCAAATTATAGCTGAACATTTAACGATGTGCTCAGGTTTTGCAATTCAGATGACTACATTTCATGATCCTGAGAATTGACTGTGTACTATGGATATATCTGAAGTGAATTGTCTCAATTTCTTCCCAATCATTGCCTATACCACTCTTCAGAACATGGCGTGTGTGTGTGTGTGTGTGTGTGTGTGTGCGCGTGCGCGCGCGCGCGCGCACATGCTTTTCCCTTTGCTTGTAGAGGTATAGATGTGGGTATCAGTTTTGTATATTTATATTTTGATTTATAAAAATAATACGTATATTGTGTTATTTTTAATTTAAAATATATCGTGCATGTTCTTTAAAATCAGTACATGATATAATTCAGTCTTTCTAATAATTGCATATTAGTCCATAGTATCAGCACCTTTCAACTATATCTTATAAAGAGATCTTTGCGTTGTTTCCAAAATGTTAATGTTATGAGTGATTTTAGAGTAAATATTAGTTTAAACCTTTAAACTCTTATTTCTCTTGATATCTAACTAATGGGTTCTCTTTACTAAATAAAAGATATGATTTCAGTTTTAATGAACTTGATTGGAACATTTTCCCATAAGGTTTTAAATTAGAGGATAATTGTTTTTCTCTACTCTCACTGGCATTGACTGTAACTAGACATTTTAATTTTTGCCATTCTGATGAGTAAAAATGGGATGACTTTTATGTTGTTGATTTCTTGCCTGCTATAAGAATATCTTTTCTTAAGTTTCTTAGCTATTTGTAATTCTGCTTTTATAAGTTGCCTGTTCTTATATATTGACCATTTTCTATTGGGCTTCTCTTTTTCTTAATAAGTTGAATGTGCTTAATAATTTGTGTGGCATTATTAATAATGAGAGTTTTACCCTGGCTGGTTTGGCTCAGTGGATAGAGTGTCGGCCTGCGGACTGAAGGGTCCCAGGTTTGATTCCAGTTAAGGCACATGCCGGGTTGTGGGCTTGTTCCCCAGTGGGGGGTGTGCAGGAGGCAGCCAATGAATGATTCTCTCTTATCATTGATGTTTCTATCTCTCTCTCCCTCTCCGTTCTTCTCTGAAATTAATAGAAACATATTTTTTAAAAATAGTGAGAGTTTTTGTGGTCAGTAAAGTTGTATAATTTTAAAACATAAGACCTCTGAAAAAGCTTGCTTTTATTTATTTTTATTGAAACATATTTAAAAATAGAGAGAGAGGAAATGAGAGGGATAGAGAGATATAAACATTGATGGGAGAGAAACATCATCGATAAGCAGCCTCTTGCATGCCCTCTACTGGGGATTGAGCCCACAACCCAGGCATGTGCCCTGACTGGGAATGGAACCAGTAACCTCCTGGTTTATGGGTCGACGCTCAACCACCAAGCCACCAGTTGGGCACAAAGCTCGTTTTTAAATAGAATTGACCTGGTACTTACAGTTTGTTAGTTTCTTTTATATACCTCCTTTTTGTTGTGTTTTTGTTTTATTAATTAAAATAAATTTTTGGACTATTCATTTTTCTTCAAAATCTGTACCCAATGACATAGTTTTTTTAGTAGTTAGATTGGGGAAGAAATTTTAACCGATGAAGAGACTTGTTTTATTAACCTTGCCCATGTTTAATAAACATTACTATTACATGAACATAATTTTTGTTTGTTTGTTTTACAATTACACATTGTCTCATTTATACATGAAAGATCCTTTTCCGAGGATTGATGGGGTTTGAAACCAATCACACAGTACCTCCTTATCCCTGTTTCCCACTTTAACCCTGGGAATATATAGAGATCCCAGTCAGTGAGACCTGCAGCTCTGGGGAGTCCAGGGGACTAGGCCTCAGTGGAAATCAGCAGCTGCTCTCAGTTAGTTTTCACTTCTCAACTTCCAAATTTGGGGCCTGGACTGAGATTAAAGAGCTGAGTGAACCTTTTCAAAGAACATGCCATCGCTGGCTGTTTATTAGGTGTGCTTGGTTTTCTCACTCGCCCTTTGTGTGTCATGAGTTTGGGGCAAGTATTGATGGAACATTTTGTTGGTGAAACAGAGAAAGAGAGGTCATTCCACAAAGTATCTCCATGTTCATGGTCCTTTGGCCAGTGTCATTGGTGATTTTTGTAGCATTTGTAAGTTCACTGCTTGAAATGGTATTCCAACTGCTCTTAATCTAGTTTCGTGAGCTTTTCTTTCACCCCGTGGTTGTGCACTATACTTCAAAGCTTCACATTGGCTACTTATTCCAAGCACCGGTTGTACTGTGGCAGTAAATAAGATTTGCTTCTGTAGGAGTTGGTGGTTCTAGGCTGGGGTGAAAAACTTAATGGGGAATGAGTTGCACAGTCCGCATAGAAATAATGACAAGAGAATTAGACACAACACCAAAAGCGAGTGTAGCTGTTAGTCATGTCGAGCAGGAATTGTTTCCATACAGAAGTTGTTTAATGTCACCAAAGATTAATGCCCTTCAACAGTGTTTGCCTCTGAAAAGAGCATGATGTGATTTACCTTTTCTTAGGCTGTTTTGAACAACTGAAAGGCAGCAAAATATATTGAACATATATAGCTATTCTTTCCTCAGAGCTATTGAAATGTTGGCTCCTTGAGGATTTACCAAATGCACTGGACAGTCTTAATTCTTGGAGTATTTAAGGGCACAAGAAGCCTCAGTTGTCATCTAATTTGGCTTTACAACAGACACACCTGAAAAGCTTAAACAATAATAGAAGTATATATTTTAAAATATATAAATGTAAAATTATCATCTTCCAAAATCACAATCAAATTTTTAAAAACCACTGAAGTAGGAAAAGATAGGCATTTGCTCAGACCCAAGGTTGAGAGCTCAGGGTACCTCCCAGGACCTACAGCCTCCCCTCACTTCCCTGTGGCCCTGCATGACTTTAGCCCTCGGCCTGAAGGACATGTACACTTGCTGCAATCCTGGCCTGTTGCTCTCTCACAGCCTTATGGCCTCTACTCTCTGTCACTCTGCCAGCGAGGTGGTTGTAGAGGGGTGTCCCAGAGTATAGCAGGGCTGGGAATGTGAGAGGGGGTAGAGGAGACATGAGAGACAGGAACAGCCTGTGGTTCTTCAAAAAACAGGTATCAGACCCATGCATCAAGGCAGAAAACGATAGACATCTTTTTTTGGAGAATCTGATCAGTCCAGGAGTACAGACGTAACTTGGATGAAGCAAAGTTTTTTGCATTGATTAGACAGATAAAGATAGGAAAGAAAACTTGGAAGGAAATTACAATTAATATTCTCAAAGAGGTAAAAGAAAATAGTACATCTATAAAACAAGAATAAGTTATTTTCCCAAAGAACTTAGTGAACAGAAGTAGCTTTGGAAATTAAAAACATGATGACAGAAACTAAAACAACAAAAATTAAAAAAGGATGAAAGACAAAGTTGAAGATATTTGCCAGAAAATAGAGGATAAAATATAAATCTGGAAAATGAGAAAGTATCAATAAATCCAAAAGTCCAGTGCAGTATATCCAACATCTGAATAAATGGAGAAAATAGAGGATAGGGAATCACTAAAGTAATAATAATTAAAATATACCTTTTCAAGATGTGAGGATGTGAATTTCAAGATTAAGAGGGTCCACTAAATGCACAGAACATTTAATGAAAATATGATCGGTGGGGTGCCCTCTGCATCACCATATTACCAGTGGAATTGGCGTTCTTGGGGTACAAAAATTTCCTGAGGCCCCCGTGGGAGAATGAGGTACCATGGAAAGCTTTGTTGATGATTTGACATTAAAAGAGTTCCCTTCCAAGGTCCCATCTCCCTCTGTACCACTGTGGAAATAGTTCCATCTTATCTTCAGCAGAGCTGGAATTAAAGCCACTGCCCAGTCTGAGCTCCATATGAGAGCACAGTCTAGTTTAGCATCTGGCCAGCTTAGCCTGTGTTCCCAGCTGCAGTCCATTGCGTGTGGGATCCATATGGCCTAAGGTGACATGGCGGGCTAGAACACTGGCAAGTGTGGGTCATGGAGCAAGCGAGAAGCATAAGTGAAAAAGCAAGCCAACAAGAGAGAGAGAATTCTTTGGGCATTACAACCAGGAGCTTATTCAATTAAGTCGTCAGGATTTTGCATGCTTGCAATGGCTCTGCTCCTCTAGCCAGTTATCTTTGTTCCCAGGTTATACTGACAGACAAGCACCTTCCCAACATCACCCTGTCTTCGCTGTGTATGCGCCCGTCTTCCCCTTTGTTTGACCCCGTTCCTCTGTGATCTGCAGGGAATGGGCCTGTGGTTCCCTGGGGAGCATGAACGTGCAGCTCTCTTGTGAAGCTGCCCAGAGGGCCATGCTACCATGCCTGGCCTCCCCGCTGCTCTCTTCCTATTATTCCTGTTAGTCAGCTATTTATGACATTAACAAAAATAGACTGACAATAATGTTCGTTACTGCAAAATTCCAGAACACTGGTTTCAAAGAAAAGTCCTACGTGAATTACAGCTGCAAGAGACATATTTTAAATCCTTAACCTGAGGACATGCTTATTGATTTTAGAGAGAGGAGGGTGTGTGTGGGGGGGGAGGGGGGAGAGATTGATGTGAGAGAGGAACATTGATTAGTTGCCTCTAGTAGTTCGACTAGGGATTGAACTCACAACCTAGGTATGTGCCCTGGCTGGGAATCGAACCCGCATCCTTTGGTTGGGATGACTCGCCAACCAACGGCGCCACACAGGCCAGGGCAGCAACAGGCTTTTCAACAGTAACACTGGAAGGGAAATGGCAGTGTGCAATGGCTTGAAAATTCAGATATAAATTATTTCCAACCTAGTATTCTGTACACATTATCAGTGAAGAGTGAGGGTAAAATAATTATTTTCAGATGTTCAAGGAGTTGGAAAGTTTGCCTACCTTGCATTTTTTGACCAGAAAACTACATAAGCATGTACTCCACTAACACAGCATAAACCAAGGCAGAAAAGACAAGGAAACCAGGTCCCGGAGGGGAGACTACCACAGCAGCCTGGTGAGCGAGAGCCTCAGGATGAGGATGAGAAGAATCCCAGGATGACAGTTGTGCATCGGGCTGGGAGGGTAGCCTACCGGTCCAGCTGGAGCCATCAGAATCTCTCTCCGGGAGAGGTTTCCAAGATGAAATTGTTAGATAGAATACCTGATGTGTTTAAGCAGATGTACAAGAAGGGAGAAGAGTTGGTGTTGCATTGGTGGTAACTACAAAGAAAACGAAACAAAAGGAAACAAACCCATAAACCAAAGAACTAGATGATTGCTAACACCCCGAAAATCAAAACTGTTGTGCAGGGACAAAGGGAAGTATTCATACTAAACATGCCCCAGCTGAAAACAACGTTTCCATGATAGTAATAATTTAAACATTCAATATTGATACAATTAAAAAACAAAAACATCTCTTTCAGGGATTCTGTTGCAGCCAAGCCCATTCCAGGATTAGCATCCTAGAAGAGTTGTACATTTGAGCTGCCACATTTTATATAAAATACAGATCTTTGTCCAACATTCTTTTTTCTACATTGCATGATTAATATGATCAATTACTGTAATTAGCTTATTATTAGCGAGTTTATATGCACTCACAGAGGTTGAACATCATTTTCCTATTGAAGATAGTAGTTGCACTTTCTGGGTATGGGAAGTTAAAAAATAGAAAGCGGCTTGTTAATGCCTGTGTTTTGGCATCTGAAGTGCAGTGCAAGGAAGCAGACGGCCCTTATTACATGTGGGTTTCCATGGGAGGCCACTCATGTAATTATGCACTGACTTTTCCTCACTGTTTGTCCGCTTAGAGACAATACACGCCTCCAGGGTTACATTTAGGATCTGCACTGCAGGTGAAATTATTCTCAAAGAAGTCTGACTATGACATAATGACAGGTGTCCCACTGGTATTTCTGTTTGATGTATTAGCATATTTTTGTCCTGTGATGATATTTATCATTGCTTAAATCTATGAATGCAAAATGAAGAACATAAGGATAATATTTACTGAGTTAATAGCTGTTCATAATGGTGGGCTATATGTTAATTAAATTAAAAAAAACACAGTTGAGCTAAAATCAGACCTTGTAATGGTTCTTTATAAATGTAAGGAGATGTGAAAACAGGTGAAATAAGCTATAATCTTTACAAGAGAATGTTCTTTTAATAACTCCAAATCATTATATTTAGCTAAATTGTTCATAGATCATTACATGATTGGATTTCAAGAAATAATGAATATTTATTATGGTGAACAGAAGGAAAACACAGTGATCAAATCCATTTGCTTATAAATTTGGCAATTTCAACTTTTAGTTCTATCACTATGCACATGGCAATGTATAGAGACATTTTAAATATTTATCTTAAATTCTAAAAATTGACATCTTTATTTATATTCCACATATCTTTGTTCATTATAAAAATATGGGATGTTAAGCACCCAGGAATTGAGGAGATTGTTCTTTACTGTGAATCAGGTTGAATTTCAAGCATTATCAAGGTCATGTATCACTGAAGAATGGAGGGGGAAAAAGAACAATCGGAATAGCACATAATTTGTAATTTCATAGTAAAGCGTAGAATAGTCTATGGAAATTTTGTACTAAGCCCCAGCAAAACACCTATTAAAGTTTTATCTTTTTTGATGTATATTTCTTGTATGCACTGGAATAACTCATAAGAAAAATTGTCAATTTAACTCCTTTTCTAGAATCACTTTGCTATTTTAATTGCCTACAAAATGTGTTTATTCTCAGTATGGCATTCTGAAATAAATATTCCCTATTAACCAGTGGTTTGTTTCTTAATATAATATCAGTTTTAGATAAATGGGTAATTTTAGCAGTTAATTACTTAGAGGGCAATTTAAAACCTGAATCAAAAGCCTGAGGACATTGGCCTGGTTATAAATATTTATGTCAATTAAAGATCTAGCAACTAATTGCTAAAACATGATAATTGGTATGTGAGAAACTGGTAAGATTTTTTTGGTAGCATAGTTCTTTTTCCCACCTCTTCACAAACATTTTACTATGGATTTTATTGGGTTTTGGCCCTTATAGTTGCGTTGGACGCAGAACTTGTGTTAGTTCTTCATTTTATAATTCTCAGATTGATCATGAGTTAAAAAATGACTATAACAGTCTAAATCGCATTCTTTATTCAGTTTTTCATGTATTTTTTTAAAATACTTTTTTTGATTTTAGAGAAGAAAAAAGAGAGAGAGCACTATAGAAACATCAATGATGAGAGAGAATCATTGATCAACTGCCTCCTGTATGCCCCATCCGGGAATTGAACTGTGACCTGCTGGTTCATAGGTCGAAACTCAACCACTGAGCCACACCAGCTGGGCTTCATGTATTCTTTAAAAATTGATAAACGTGAGAGACAGAAAATTAAGGTTAATTTAAAATGATTAATTAATTAATTGTCTCCCGTTGGTATCCAGAAATGTAGATGTTTGAAACTAACTGCCATTATGGCTTTGGATCTTCCATTTATGTTTTTGCATAATTCATCTTCATTTCCATATTATCTGAATAACCTTTGTAGAAGATTCCTTGCGGAAAACACATTTGCTTTATTTCTTTAACAGAACTGTTTTGGAATAATTCAAAATAACAAAAATAATTCTGAATTCTCTGCTTTATTCTGTGACGTATCTGAAATCCTGTTGGCATAAAGCTGAGTTTTATTTTTCATTTCAATACCTATATTAATTTTAAAAGATGAGAATCATTATAGTTGAAAAATTGCTGTTTGCCTTTCATAGTCCAGAGAACAAGCAGGTGTGTGACAGAATAATGTTATGCCAAATTAAGATTGCTTTATACAGGTGGCACTGAGAATTGATTACTAAATGAGACTTTCTAATATTCAGACAGAAAATCAGATAACATCTGATTTTCTCCATATTCTGAATTAGAGCTCTCATGTATCTGTTAATGATTTCCTACTGTGTATTGCTGTGAATATTATAGAGCCTTGCCCCATTCTATATTTTGAGAAATATAATAATTTCATAATGCCATTAAAGATTGTTTTAAAAATTTGACATCGTGTCTCAACACCTGTCTGGATTTATTTTGATTCTTTAGATCCTATTTTTAGATTAAAAAGAAATCACCCACTCGACCAGTGTGGCTCAGTGACTGAGTTTCGACCCATGAACTAGGAGGTCACGGTTTGGTTCTCAGTCAGGAGGCATGCCTGGGTCACAGGCTGGATCCCCCAGTATGGGGCGTGCAGGAGGCAGCCAATCAGTGATTCTCTTTCATCATTGATGTTTCTGTCTCCTCAATTGTGTCTTTCTGAACTACATTGACAAACAGAAACTTGGCGACAGGTCTTAAGATTATATTAGTTGAATTCTGTGAAACAACTATTTCAGTTTTCTCTGGGAAAATTATTTTGTGTGACATGAAAACCAATAGCTTAAATTTCATCATCTTGTCTGTATTCAGCTATGGAATATTTCTAATACTAATTTTAGGCTGCTAATCAGTTTTATTAAAGGGAAAATTCTCATCTTCAGCTCTCCTTATTTTTTAAAAAAAAGTATATTTTATTGATTTTTTACAGAGAGGAAAGGAGAGGTATAGAGAGCTTGAAACATCGATTCAGCTGCCTCTTGCACACTCCCTACTTGGCCTGCAGCCAAGGTACATGCCCTTGACCGGAACCGAACCTGGGACCCTTCAGTCCGCAGGCCAATACTCTATCCACTGAGCCAAACCGGTCTCCTTACTTTTTTCATCTTCCATACAAACCCCAATAACTTGGAAACTCACTTTCTATATTAGAGCTTTTTTTCAAGGAAGTTGGCAAAACAAATATCTGTCTAACAATCCCCATTTGACTCCTTGTCAGTATCTCAGCTGTGGTTCCCGTGGTTCCATCTGCCTGCTCAGGGTGGGAGGCTCCACGCCTGGCACACACCTTGCTTGAGAGCCACCGGGGGAGGGGGCGGAATGAGAACCCCGCTTACCTGCACCAGGATCACAGAGATGGTGCAACATCTTCCCCCAGGAGCTTGCTCGTATTTTTCAGTTAATCCTTTCCAGAAAGTTACATATTTAGGACTAGAATATCAATGTTCAGATATCTTAGAGAATGTAAATTAAATTGTTGTTGGTTATTTAGGGATGTGTCTCAGGACCTTGAAGTAGAAACTTGAATGGAAGAACTCAAAAAGAGCCAAAATGGCAAGACAAACTTCCCCTGCTATTCAGTTTCCCAGAGCTGGATCTATCTGGAGTAGATGGCAAAAAAAAAGGACATACATACTTATGACCTGATGCCATTTGTGCCTTACACGATCCCAATAGCACATTTCATATTGTCAAATATATCCACAGTGACTCATAATTTATACCATAATGTTGAATATGTAGAGTTTTTATTTTTGTCTCTTATATCTTTGTATAACCTTCTAAAAAATCAGCACATGGAATTGTAATGATACTTTGAAAAATAGATGTTTGGGTATGAATTGTATTCATTGTATTACATATTAAGATTTGATATTTGCAGTAGGCATTTGCAAATTTAAAGCTCAACTAAATGGAACGAATCATGGTGAATTATTCTTTGGCTTTTAAAAATTGATGAAGACCTGGTATTATGATAAAACCATTATCTGATGCATTTTATAAAATATTTGACATTCATTAGATATTTTGTGGTCTCCAAATTTCTAATTATTTTTCATTTCTAGGAAATTTGATGTCTGGATAATGTAACGTTTGTATAGTATGGGTTTTTAAATAGAACAGTGTTAAACATGGAGCATATTATTTGAAGCATTTATTACCCATGGTTAATTTTGCTTTATTTGCCAGTGTCACATTGTCTAGGCTTGGGTTCACACAATCTGAGCTACTTTAATAAAAAATCATAGTATAGAAGTCATACTTTTATTTTTACTTTTATATCTATCTATCTATTTACTTATTTATTTATTTAATTGTTTGAAGTATTACAAATAGTAGTATATATGTCTCCTTTATCTCCCCCCATTGACCTCCTCCCGGCCTCTCCTACCCCCCAGTACATGCCTTCACCTGTCGGCCCTCCCCTGCCCCCGCCAGTGTCTTGTGTCCATTGGTTGTGCTTATATGAATGTGTACAAGTCCTTCGGTTGGTCTCTTACAGCCCCCCTCGCCCCACCTCCCCTGCCTTCCCGCTGTAGTTTGACAGTCTGTTCAATGCTTCTTTGCCTCTGTATCTATTTTTCACCCATTTCTTTCCTTTAAAAAATTTTGCCTCTGCAGACTAGAAATAAACATATAATAACAAAACAAAAAAAATGTTTGAGTCCCAATTTCAATGTCCAACAGTTCTGAGTCCCCGTTTCAATGTCAAACAGTTCCTTATGTGTACATGTCAGCAATGATATCTGGATGGTGGGCACATGGTGGCAATGCAGGTCCGACCCTCTCTGGTTTGGTCCTAGGCAACCTGTAGTGGTGCACAGCTGCTGACTGCTAGCGTGGCAAGGTGTTGTCAGTGTCTTCCATCTCTGGACTGTTTTTTCCTCTTGTCTTCGTGGTTGGAGCACACCTGTCAATTCCTCTCTGTTGCAGGAATCCACATGGTCTTGGAGTTGTTTTCTGAAAATACACAAACATATTTTCGACCACAAGTTAATAAAGGAATCTTTTCTATATAATTGATTTGGGATCCTTTTTATTTTTGCCCAAACTATTTTCCTTTGTCTTATTTAGACACCATGTGTGTTTTTCATGGGTGTCTTGCTATTAGCATTACAAATGAAAATTTTATAAAGTAAAAATTTTCTAGATGTAATTTACTTATAGGATATTTTTCCTTACATGATATTACCCTACTACCCCCCCCCTTTTTTTGATTAATGGAGGTTTTTGTAAATTTTATAATGCAGTCTTGATAACTTTAAGTTTTAATTTTTTGCCCAAAAATATGACTGCTTTAGGTTCATTGCATGTTCAGGAATTTTACCATGAGATGAACTACCAATAGAAATTTTAGTTATTACTTTAGGAACAACTTTTTGTCCAGTACAATTAAATTTACTTGTATATTTACTTATTTCAATTAGCCTATTTAAATTAATCTGAAAACTTGATTACTGTTTTACTGTCAAATTTAATACTCTACCAACAATCTTAGTTTACCCTGTAAATATTAGTGGAAAGGATTATTTGCATTCTTGAGTAGGCCCTGAGCATTCCTGATGCTAGGCTGGATTTAGATATAGGGCAGCTGCTGTTGGCCAAGTCTCTTGTCTGTTACCTGGGTCCTGATCTGAGCTGGGCCAAGTCTCTGTCATTTGTATCCCAATCTGAGCTGGGCGTGGGAAGCAAAGCAGCCAGGGGTGCAGGAGACCTCCCTCAGAAGGGATGAGGGTTCAGGCCCCTTCAGGATTGGGGGGGTGAGGGTCTGCACCCCACCTCTGTTGACCCCCAAGTTCTCTCCTGATGGCCCCTCTGTGACTGTGCCTGTCTTAGGTTGTTCCTTCCCTGAGGATGCCAGGGCCTAGAGCAAAGAATATCCTTACATGATATTATTCTACAATGTCATTATAATTTTAGATATTTTACAACAGCATATTATATAATTATCCCAAACAAACTTACAAACTAATTCTTTGAATGTTTGGCAGCAAGTAAAAAAAAAAAGGACATGAAAGGATTTAATCCCTTCCAGAAGGAATTAAGGCACTGGGAAGGCACTTGAGCATCCTATATTGTCCCCTCTTGCCTTTTGTACCAAGAGGGACCCTCTTCTCACAATCCAATTGCCCTCAGCTGTTGCCTGAGCTTTTTGTTCATGCTGAGCTTGAAGCCTCATGGTGGCTGGTACCATGGATATGTCTCATGCCCAATCGTGTGAGCTGGGCCCTCACTGGAGAAGAAACCGGAGTTCCCCGAGATATGTGATCAGTGCCGGGACCCCGACAGCAGGCTAGGGGATCCCAAGGCAGGTGCTGCGTGTGGAGACCACAGGGGCATAGGCTACCAAGGAGACAGAACTGAACCTCACATCACCCTGCTTGGCCCTGGAGGATGACTGGTTAGAAGTCATACTTTTAATTGTGGGTGTCAGAGCCAGACAAAAATTGGTTCAAATTACCAGTACTACCTCTTACTTGCGATGTGTCCCTTTGACCAATTCGTCTAATTTCTTTTAATTTTTATTTCTTTATCTATGAACTAGGAATACTAATAATATCTGTCTAGCAGAGGTCTTGAGAGAATTAAATTATCTAAATGAATATAAAACAGCACAATGTCTATCATAGTAAGCACTTAACAAAAGGCAGTTGTTGATTTGTAGAGTGCACTCCATTTCTGTTATTCATAAAATAATGGAATAATACAATATTGCAGCATGACTGACTCTTCAAGGTATCAAAGACTCAATCAGTCATTTTCAAGATGAGAAACCTAAATTACAGAGGTGTTAATAAACGTGGTCCTCAGGAGGCAGAAGAGCAGCTTAACTGCTTTGTAAGAATTGGTGTGCCATAAGCCAGTACTACCTGAGTTCATTGCTGATGGCTCTAATACGCCTCCTGTAAGTCCTAAGAGAACCTGGGTATTCCTTAAAGGCAGCTGACCTGTGCTTAGTCTCATAGTAAGTGGAACCACATATATTAAATAGCACATGTATTTCAGATCATTCCTGGAACTCAGCGACTCTAAACACTGAGACAAAGAACATCTGGTCACTCACCTTTAGCCTTTGAAGGAGAGGGAAATATAAAATGTGTTGCTTACTGCAAGTGCCAGTAAATATCAGTAATAAATGCAACATATTGAGTCCAATAATATGTGCTTTTTACCAACTTATTCTAAAAGTTTTAGTCAAAGAAGTTATCTTGATATGTTTTATCTACGTAAAGTCTAAGGAGTTTCAGAAGGGAATGGACAAAGTATTAAAGGCTATTCCCAAGAAGTCCATGCCTTGGCACTGAGAATATGAGCTACTTCCTGCTGGGGATGGCAGGACAACTGGGTTACAGATGGACATGTTGCTGGAAGGTGTCTCTGTTCACCATATCATTGCCATGTAGGGCATTTTCCCATTAGGGTTTTTATTGCAGACAGTGAACATATTCAAACCAGAATATAAATCTTCAGCAATTATACCGAAGAATTTGGAGTAATCCTCTTTTATTAAGTTGAGTGGAATATTCTGAGGTGACAAGGCATTCTTAGAAAGACCTTATGGCCACTACAGTAACGTGACAGGAAGAGTGTTTCAAATATGTTAATTATCAACTTCAGTACAATAGCTGTCTTCTGCCATGATATTTATTTCTAAGAGGTTTTAAAATAGCAAAAACAAATTCAGGAATCACATGTTCATTACATAACTTTCTAATTGAGACTTATCCACTTGGATTCACTTAATTAAAATATTTTGCTTATATTGGGTATGTAACTCTTCATCCATGCATTTATTAATCATCAACCTCATTTAAGATGATGAGGGATAGTGGAAAATTCATGAGCACTGTGTGATGGTTGGATGAATTTGAGTGTTTCTTGTGCATTTAGAGCTTTAGTTTTCTCATTTGTTTCAAAGAAATGGTAAACTACAGGGTTGTAGATGGAAAGGATTAGATGATATATGTAAAAGTGCTCAGACCCGTGTTGAAACTGGAGTAAGCCTTCAGTTAGTATTAGTCCCCCTTCTTTTCTTTTTGGGAATTGAGATTCCACTCATGGTTACTGAGTTTTATTAGCACATACCAAAGGTGATGTTTATCCTTTCTCTGCATGGGACCCCTCTTTGGTGGTCCCTCTTGTTCTCATACTGTCCTCTGATTTTCACCAAGATCTAGTATATCTTGTTGGGTGGTAATTTATACAATGAGCAAGTGAAATAGCTTTCTCAAAAATGTACACGGGGAAGGTAGGTACCTGCCTGCTTGTCTAAAGGAAGAAATCCCCAAGACTTCAGTTCTCAGGACATTTCCAAAGAACATTCCCTAGCCTAGGACATTCTGTTTAAGTCAGCCTCTGCTTTTTTGCAGCCTTCCCATCCTCAGCCAGCAGCACATATTCTGTTAAGTGTGGTCGAATGTTATTTCTGATGTTTTCGATAAGTCTACTGTTGTCCTCTTGTCACCATTGGTAGATTTTCAATTTCATGTATTATCTCTTCATTTACCTAAGTTTTTTTTCCTTAATTTATCTGGTGATCTGCTTGCTTAGTTTCCTCAATATTTTCCCACCAAAAAAGGGAAAGAGTTTGTTATATAAGACATCATTTCAACTTGAGCATCTAGTGAATGATCCCTTTGATTTTCTATTAAAATTTTATGTGCAATGAATTCTGTGTTTAGAGGGACAAGTTTCCTATTATGCATCCCTTCTAATACTCTTCATATTGTGGCAGGATCAGTTCTGCATTTTTGTTGCTGTTGTTGCTAGATCCCTTTTCCTCTGTGTCCTCAGTACACTCAGTTTGTGTAGCTGTGACAGTGCATGCCTCCTTTAGCGGTGATTACCTGTTTACCTGCCCCCTCAAACCCCAGGGGCTGTGAGTTCCTGAGTGCAGGGACTACATCTTATATTCTGTTCATCTTTGCATACCTCTTACATAACAGCACCTGGCCCATGGCACTTCATACATCCTGAGTGAATGTATCCTATGGGGATTTGTTCTTGTTTTGTCTGTGGCTATTACTTAATGTTTGGGCTCTATTTGTCATGTTTAGAGTTTAGTTTGTCCAATTGCCATTGGAGTGCGTAGTTGCACCCCTTCCTAACACCGATTTTTGTAATCTCCTTTTATATGATATCTTATTTGGATAGCTTCTGTATTAGCATGTGGATTGTATGTTTTCACTAATTAGTAAAGATATTAAAAGAAGATCCTTTTGGGACTGTTTGATGTACCCACTTCTACACTTAGCTTCTAGAGAATTCTATTCCATCATTTCCTCCCTGCCGTTTTTGTATCAGCTTCATCCAGAAGTCTCTAAGTTCAGTTCATTACTGGTATAGGAGTGCCAGCTGTGTACCAGATTAGGAAGATGGTTAAGGCACATGTCTGTGGTAGGTAGGATAATGCTGCACTGCCATAGATCTGTGCAGAGGCTGCCATAGGAGCCCAGAGCAGGAGAACTTCATGTAGATCTGTAGGGGAGTGAAGGCCTGGGAGGTAGTCGGGGAGGAGTCATTCTAGAGGAGATTATCAGGCCAAGAGGAGGGAGGGCTTTCTGTCAGTTGAGAACAAAGGTAAAGGTTTGAAGGGTAGGATGCTCTGAGCGTGGGGGTGAGCGAGATTGCTTGGAGTCAGTGAATGTACAGTGATGATGCCTGAGCACTCAGATGGATGAAGGCTCACCTCAGTGGCCTTGAAGGCCATGGTAGTAAACGCCCAGACTTTATCCTGCATAGCAGCATCTATATCAACACTTTGCTGACTTGATTTGATTTCTGGCCAAGATTCCTATAGTGTAGTGGTTAAGGGCCTGGCCCTTGGAGCCAGACTGCCTGGTTTGAGTCCTGGCTCTGCCACTTAATTGCTTTGTGACTCTGAGAAACTGCTCTGTTTCCTCTTCATTAATGCAGGCATGATAGAAGTACCTTCCTCATTAAAATTCTTACAGAGATTAAATGACCTCCTGTCCTGTGATGCATAGAATGGCAGCTGGCACTTGGTGTGTGTTTGTTAAAATAAATGCATTGCCATGGCTGGATAGACAATCACATTCTGAGAAGTCTCCTCTACGCCCCCCAAATTAGTTAGCACCTTGCCACATGCCCAACTTTCTCTTCAAAATCAGGTTATTATTTAAAACATTTTCAAGATGCAATTAAATGTATGGGGGTGGCATCGGTTCATAACATTATATAAGCTTCAGGTGTATGATTCTGTAATACATCATCTGTATACTATTGCATTGTGTGCTCACCAGTTAAGTTTATTTATTATGTGGTCCGTCTTTTTTAAAAGCTTTTGAAGAAACAAAGTGGCTTTACTTGCTCACGCTTCTTCCTTTCTGAACTGAAGGAATATGGATTTTCTTAGAAACTGTAAGCATTAGGCTTCAGGATGCAGGGCCTATTAGAAGTGAAGAAGGAGGCTGGAAGCTGCTGGTGGAGGTGTTAAGTCTTTTCATCTGCTACAGGGGAGGATGGAGAGGAGGAGGCTGAGAAATGTTTGCTTCCTGAGGTTCCTGAGCCAGTCATTTAACGTAGTCCAACACAGAACAGATGTTTACTTTGGGATGCTTAGATTCTGGGAATAATGATCCTAGGTTTTGTCTGCTCCACAGCATCTTTCATATCCTGTGATTTTGAAATGACTTCCTCTTCCTGTTATCTCAAGGCACCTCCCTGTAAACAACGACTGGGCTTTAATGGCCCCTAGTTACATGGAAAATGTTCCACAAATGCTCGCTCCCAGGGCCCTCAAGGAGTTGCCGCTTTTTTTCCCCCTCCATTTGAATGTTGGGGAATCCCGATACTATCAGTCTTTCACAACTTGAACATTTAACATTTTCCTGAACCTGCCTTTTGTTACTAAGCTGACTGTATGGACTAGAACACCAATGGCACTTAAAATATTTGTTTTTATTTTAGGAGATTGGTTTTTAAAAACTCTGTCAATTAGGATTATGTTGGCAAATAGATGGTTTAAAAATATTCCTTTCTTTATAAACAGAATATTGGAAAGCCTAGCGAATCACATGTGTTTTGTTATCAAAATAGACACATTTGATGTGATCTAATATGAAACTAAAGAGAGAAGGCCATTAGTGGATTCTTAAAATGACTTCTTACAGAAGTATTACTCTTAATTCTTGATTTCTCTGTTATCTGAGTTTCTTTCCCTTTGGGTGGGTGGTCCGCTCTGTAATTAGTGAAGGTACATGTCTGTCTTTAGGCAATGGCCTAATCTCTGTGGCCATATGTGCAAAAACAGTGTAATTACAATGTAGTATTAATTGGACCGTGTGACTGTTTTTGTTTTAATTATTTGAAATCATCTATCCTTTCATTCCTCAAAGCATGTTAATGGGAGAATCCTTGGTTATCCTGTTTATGGAGTTAAATACGTGCACATTTACATAAACTCGGTAAAATATTTTGCTTCTTTTAATAATGTTATGGATAGATTTTTTCTATCTCCAACATTAATTTAAATCCTAAGGAGATCAAATATTATAAAGAATACATTCTTTACATCTTGCTTAATTTATAGAACACAGATTGGGTTGTAGATCTCTTTGGCTGAGGAGGTATCTTTCCGGGTTGACATGATGGGTTGTTAGAAATTTTCAGATTTAGTTTTTAATAAATGAGGGATTTCCATACCTTCGTGCACATTCTGTTTAAATAATTTGGTAGGCAATTTAGTGATGGGGTGGGGGGGTGGGGGACACGTACCCATTTTTACTAAATACAAGTACTTGGCAGACTGTATGTAGAAACTAGCTTTTATGTGTGTTCAGAATTTAACTTTTGTCTCCCTATTTTTTCAGTTGTTTTTATTTCAGTTGCTGCGAGGGCTGTCTTACATCCACCAGCGTTATATTTTGCACAGAGACCTGAAACCACAGAACCTTCTGATCAGTGACACGGGGGAGTTAAAGCTGGCAGACTTCGGTAGGAAAGCAGTTAATTACCAGTCTATTTTGTCACACTGTGCGGATGCCAGGCAGATGGTGGCACTGCATTTGTTTAGGTGTACTTCTTCTAGCATTATAGATCACAGTAAAATTTATTCAGGAATGAACGAAATTTTATTTTTATGGTCAACATCATGCTTGGTGGAGTTTTAAAAATTTCAGACCGCTTGTTGAAGTCTTAAGTAATCATAAGCATAAATTACATCTTACATATTTCCCAAGGAAAAGTTAGTAAAATTTTGAACATAAAACACATTGAAAGAAATCTAATGTTTTTGCACTTTTTATAATGAAAATGTCAAACATTTAAAAGTAGAAAGTTAGTATAATGAACCGCCATTATTCATCTAGCTGCAATGATGATCAATATACTGTCACACTTGAGGAAACCTGAATTTAAGCCTCCATACTTTTTCAGGGCATCACAAAATATATTCCATAGTATGCGGTGCCTGAGGTTTTAATAATTTAAAAATCTAGGGGTAGTATTAACCTTTTTGGAAGTGGCTATTGTTTTAGAAATTCTCAATAATTTTGTAAAAGTTGACACTGATTCTGATTGGAAAGTTGAGGTCCTGTCTGGACCCCTTTGAAGTCATCTCTTCCTTAAACAATTGAAGGTTGCCAACTTCCAGCATAGAGGCTTTCTTCCAAACACCTTCCTAAGCAACGGAAGAGAGGCAAAGTGGTTGCATCATCCTCGCTCACTCCCCTCCCTTCACCAAGTCTGACATTTCTGCATTGCCCCGCTCTCTGTCACACCAGAGAGCCTGCTGAGTTGATTCCTAGCACCAGGGAATGCTGATGGCAGCATGATGTGTTGACATGGCATTGCCTCAATTATTTTTGAATACATATTCTGATTAGAAATTTGTTCCATTAAGAATGGAATGGAAATATTACCCTTGGGATATAAAAATGCCTGAGGTTGAGATATGGGCTTTTGCTGAAATATGATTATATTTTCTCACTCTGCTCCCACCCCTCCTGAAAAATAAAAGAAAGCAGGCAATGTTTATTTCTTATTTCAAGGTTAGTAGACTATTTAATAACTTTGGAATGAACCTACTCTGTTGGGTGTTGTGTATTCTTCTAAATTTGCAATACAACAAAAGTTAGAATTTGTGTTTTGCAAAAGTTTGTTATTTGTCCTCATGTGGTTTGATAAAAATTATGACGTGTGTGTGTGTGTTGTTTATTGCAGATTTTAGCATCAGATCAATACTGGGTCTTTCTGTGACAGGGTAGAAAATAATGGGAGAGTAGATGGGAGGAAAGAAGATTTGCAGTTCCTCACATTCAAGGTTATTGAATTTGCTGTGAACTTATTTGTAGTTTGTCAGTATCAGTAAATTAATAAGGATTTATAGTGATTTTCTTTGGTGTGTTAATATACTATAAGGTATATGTTAGAACAAATTATTGTATTAAACATTCAATTTTATTGAACATGGTTTTCTTAATATTTTAAAAATACATTTTTACAAAGTTGTTTTTTTTCAGTATAAACAAGGATATAATAGAATTGTATGTAGATGGTTATGGGGGTTATTTTTAAATCTTATGATATTTTTACTGTAACAGTTACATTTATTTTAAAAGATTCTTATGGATCTTTAAAACAGGTATTTTATAATATCAGACCCAGGAATAAGTTGAAATATAATTTTAAACAACTTAGAAAGTTTTTGAGAAAATTTAGGAAGTATAAACAACTCAGAGATAACAAATATTAACACTTTTGTTGTGTCTTTTCCAAGTGCCTTTCTCCTTCTCTCTTTTCTTGCTTCTTCCAGTTATTATAAATCCTCAAAAACCAAACTTATCACCTTGGCCAATGTGGCTCAGTTGGTAGGGCATTGTCCCATGCACGGAAGGGTTGCAGGCTCGATTCCAGGTCCGGGCACTTGACCTTGTTGCAGGCTCAATCTCTGGTCAGAGGTGTGCAAGAGGCAGCCAATTCGTGTTTCTCTCTCATATCCTCTCCCTTCCTCTCTCTAGAAATCAATAAAAAGTATATATTTTAAAAAGTACTATTAAATAATCAGAGTTTAAAAAACATACACCTCAAACCTATTTTTGTAAGTCATATTCACATAAGAATATGTTATGAACACTTTCTCATATTATCAAATATGAGAAATTCATATCTAAGGATTTTCTCTTACTGGCCAAAGTTCAGTCTCTTTATTCCATCTATATCAGCTAAAATTCTAGTTCTTTCTGCTTATTCACTATGATACACAGTCCTGTATGGGCCACCCTTGCAGAGAAAGCTGTGTATGCTGCCCTTGCAATGTTGAGTGTTTTAGAGCCTGTAATTCCTCAGACCAGATTGCACTACAGAGAGGCTGTGCCATGCCCCTCCCCTCACTGTCAGGGACTGAACCTTCTTGCCGGGAACACACACTTGGTGTGCATCCTGTGCATGAAATATAATGAGCAAGATGCATTCACCAACTGACAATTTCCCCCCAATTAATTGTGCATTATTTTGTCTTTTAATTTAAGGCATGCAATTAACTGTGATTTACTGCACTTGGGCACATGTTTGTGTCTGAGATGAAGGAAGCACAGTGGAAACTGCAGAGAAACTAGACAATCAAAATGGGATGATGCCAAGCAGTGGAACAGTTAGGAAACTAGGTCTTAATTCAGAGTTTGATGTATGAAGAGCTTTAGAAACAGTTTCTTTGTCCTACCTCCTTCTTGTATGTGAAAAATACCACAACATTTTCATTGAAATAGACCAATGAAATCTGTGTGATAATTGTTCCCATATTGTAAATGCTACTACCTTTATTAGGGAAATACATTGGGGAAATGAGAGAAACATGCTGAATTTTATTGAGTTTATTCTTTATGACAGACACTTAGATATTTTTGTTTCATTGTCTTGTCAACTTAGTAAGGTGTGGTAACCTATATTTTTGAGAGAGGCATGAGGTTCAGACAGGGTTAGGATGTTGCCAGGCTTGAGCACATAGGTTTGGTGGTTGCAAAGCTGGAATTCAGGTACTTGGTCCATATCCTTCAACCTTAGGTGGCCCAGGGTCTTTGTATTTATATGCATAGACATGTTACCTTACAGAGCTGCCTAATTCCTGATAAATTGCTGATCATTGCATATCTGTATGTGCAATTTTCTGCATACGACACTCATGCTATGTAAATAACTTGCACTAATACCAGGAAAAAAATAGCATCACTTATTTGAAATAATTTTTATCATTTGACTAATTCAATAGTAATGAGTGAATTTAACCTTAGTACGTCTAGATTTTACCTGCTGGCCAAGGTAAAGCACATGATAATGTATCTGTGACCCATTCAGGTTTAAACAAAGGGCATGTCTGAATCCCAGGTGGTCAAAATGCTGTAACTATTTTTTTCTTGTGAGCAAAGTCACATTTAAGCACCTACCTGAGGCGCATTTTCTATACCCAGTTCGTAAAAGTAAGTTACACATGACTTAGAGTCACTATGGCTTTCCTAATGCAGAGGTCGGTCCTGCCTGTATGCAGTGAAATAATAAACTATGCAGAGGCATTCAGACTCATTTCTAAAGAGGGGTCGTCTTTCTGTTATCTTTGAGAAAAGAACATTCCAAGTCTCTTATCCAGTGGATGTCTTTACCACCTTGCTCCTTCTTACCTACTGTTGTGCAATAACCCCAAACTTGTTCCCATACCAGAGCCTCTTACTCAGCCTTCCCCTTTGCTTCTCACTGTGGCTGTCACTTTCTCATCAGACAGGTCATAGATCAGATGTCACCTTGTTCAAAGAGGCCACCTGTCCAAAAACCAAACCTTTTTCATAACTGTCATCCAGCTTAACTGCTTCATTAGCACTTACAGTCCATTTGTTTATCATTTATTTTTTGATTCTGCTACTTGTCGGTTTCTTGAGGATAGGTCCTTGGCCTTTCTTGCTCACTCTTGTCTGTGCCATGTCTAGAGCCATGCTTAGCACATAGTAGGTGCTTAGCAAATATTGTTTGAATGAACCAAAAATATGCATGACTACAATGGGTATTCTACTTGAATTATTTTGGCAAACCATTAGTTTACAAATGAATTTTCCCTTCATCAGTGCCGTGCTGGCTGGGCACAGTCAAGAGTGTAAATGAAATTTGATGACTTTGATAGTGTCGAGCCTCAGAGTTGCCTTGCATCTCTTACACAAAGGCTCTACATACCTGTTTGGTATTTACTATGTTTGTAACCACAGGCTGCAGAAATAAATGTCACTGAGTGAATGTGAACACACACAAAAGATATATAAGACCTGAATCTCCTACTCTGCAGACCTTTAATGATTGTCTAATTGTACTGTTGTTGAGAACAAAGTGTGTTGAGCATTGAATTAGGAGACCTGGCTCTGTCGGTAATTAGCTCCTGACGTTCAAGAAGTCATTTATCTCCTCTAAGCCTTAGGCTCCCCACCTGAAAAATAAGAGCACCGACACTTTCTAAGACCCTTTTCAGTGCTGGTTTATGTTGTACATTTCTGAAATTATTAACTTATTTTCTGATAACCAGATTTTCACTGGTGGATAAAAATCAGTCCATTGAATCTAGAATCAATGCTATACCATCTCTCCCTAGAATCTAATTTTTTATTCTAGCTTCTGGAAATTCAAATAAATGAGAGCCATGCTTTTGTGATATGCATTGTGATCACATTAAAAGAAAATTATCGAGGTATGACAAGTAAATGCATAAATAAATTCACTGCGAAATTGATGTTCATTTGCAGTATAGTAGTATGGAAATGTAAAGATATTTTTATGTAGATGAGATTAAAACAAAATAGATGTGTCCATAGGGTTATAGTTTCCTGCAATTCTTGCAAGATGATGATGGTATCATCTACATTGCTCAGCCGTCTCTCCGCTATTTTTTTTTTTTTTTTTTTTTTGCTCTATAGAAAGCTGGGTTAAATTTGCCCCTGTAAAAAGGAGACAGTGACAACTCTGTAATTTAAGCATTTAAGGTCTTGGCTTACTTCACTGACTTTCCTAATGTAGGAACGAAGTTAAATAGTTCAGTGGTTTTAATCAAGTATGATTACACTGGTCTCTTTCGCACCAGAAGTCTAAAATATTACTGTCCTAATGTTGGTATTTTCCTCCTTCAGGCTGTTCCTGGTCTTAATTTGAGAAAGGAAATGACCGTGAATCACATTTTAGGTTAACTTGCAGAACACATCAGAGATGTAACTCTCGAGGCCATGAAGAGTGCAGGGTTTGTTTGTACCTCTCAGAATTCACGTAGCAAACAAGGAAATCTGGTGCCTTCAGATGCAGAGAAGAATCTGAAAGTTTGATAAATATAAAGTCTCTGAGTCAAAGCCTGTTAGTCCCCAAAGTATAGACCTTTATAACTATTTTTTATCATTAGCATATAAAACTCACCATTGAAGCCCTACTTATAAATTCAAGGTTAGCTATAACTTAGTCCATTTGTTATGGCCTGTAAGAGTCAATGTTACTTTGAAAAGTATATTTTCTATTATCAAAAATATCTTTATTATCTAATGAGGTATCACTCTACTTTTTTTATATCACTCTACTTTTAAAAAGACCCTTAGAACAATTTAATGCAAAGTTCAGGAAGATGCTTTTATACAAATCTGAAAACGGAAGAATATTTTTAGAATAATTGATGCTACAGTATGAACCAAAGAAAGCGATTCCCCCCCCCCTAATTTTTCAAGACTTCATTAAACCCCAAATCAAAATGTACATATCTTAAAATCTATCAGATTATCAAGATTACCTGTTAGAAATAATTTTGAATGACTTGTGAACTAGACAAAGTTATTTCCTTTGACTCATAATTTTAACAATGTGGTAACCCTTTGGAAAGAAATTTCTTTTCTCTGATCATGAAATCATCACTTAGCCTCATTATTTAAATATTTAATATTCCACTCCTCCCCTCAAAAGTTTTATTACATTCAGAGGAATATTGATTACATTCAAGTATTCCGTTTTATGTTATCATGTCCCAGGTACGTTAATGTATTGCATATATGAGGTTTTTTGTTTCTCCTTTTATTTATTTTTATTTTTTCTTTATTAAGATATTACATATGTGTCCTTATCCCCCCATTACTCCCCCCCCCCCCAACACATGCCCTCACCCCCTTGATGTCTATGTCCATTGGTTATGCTGTTATGTACGCATATAAGTCCTTGGGTTGATATCTCCCTCTTACCCCCACCCTCCCCTGCCTTCCCTCTGAGGTTTGACGGTCTGATCGATGCTTCACTGTCTTTGGATCTGTTTTTGTTCATCAGTTTATGTTGTTCATTATATTCCGCAAGTGAGTGAGATCATGTGATATTTATCTTTTCTCCAACTGACTTATTTAGTTTAGCATAATGCTCTCCAGGTCCATCCATGCTATTGCAAATGGTAGGAGTTCCCTCGTTTTTACAGCAGCGTAATATTCCATTGTATAGATGTGCCATAGTTTTTTAATCCACTCATCTGCTGATGGGCACTTAGGCTGTTTCCAAATCTTAGCTATTATAAATTGTGCTGCTATGAACATAGGGGTGAATATATCCTTTCTGATTGGTGTTTCTAGTTTCTTGGGATATATTCCTAGAAGTGGGATCACTGGGTCAAATGGGAGTTCCATTTTTTTTTTTTTTATTATCTTAAGTTTTACATATGTCTCCTTTTTTCCCAATTGACCCCCCCCCCCCCGAACCATTCCCACCCCAGGCAAGCCCCCACCGCACCAGTGTCTGTGTCCATTGGTTATGCTAAAATGTATGCATACAAGTCCTTTGGTTGCTCTCTAACCACCACCCCCCACCTGCCCTGCCATTAGTCTCTGGATTTATTTTTGTTCACATTATGTTGATCATTATATCCCAAATATGAGTGAGATCATGTGATATTTATCTTTCTCCCACTGGCTTATTTTGCTTAGCATAATGCTCTCCAGTTTCATCCGTGCTGTTGCAAATGGTAAAAGTTCCTTCTTTTTTATAGCAGCGTAGTATTCCACTGTGTAGATGTACCACAGTTTTTTAATCACTCATCTGCTGATGGGCACTTAGGTTGTTTCCAAATCTTAGTTATTGTAAATTGTGCTGCTATGAACATAGGGGTACATATATCCTTTCTGATTGGTGTTTCTGGTTTCTTGGGATATAATCCTAGAAGTGGGTCAAATGGGAATTCCATTTTTTAACTTTTTTAGGAAACCCCATACTGTCTTCCACAGTGGCTGCACCATTTTGCATTCCCACCAGCTGTGCAGGAGAGTTCCTTTTTCTCCGCATCCTCACCAGCACTTGTCGTTTGTTGATGATGGCCATTCTGACAGGTGTGAGATGGTATCTCATTGTTGTTTTGATTTGCATCTCTTGGATGATTCTTGACTTTGAGCATGTATTCCTGTGTCTCTGGGCCTTCTGTATGTCCTCTTTTGAAAAGTGTCTACTTAGGTCCTTTGCCCATTTTTTGATTGGATTGTTTATCTTCCTTTTGTTAAATTGTATGAGTTCTCCGTAAAGTTTGGAGATTAAACCCTTATCTGAAATAGCATTGGCAAATATGTTCTCCCATGCAGTGGGCTTTCTTGTTTTGTTGATGGTTTCTTTTGCTGTGCAGAAGCTTTTTATTTTGATGTAGTCCCATTTGTTTATTTTCTTCTTTGTCTCCATCGCCATAGGAGCTGTGTCAGTAAAGATATTGCTACGACATATGTCTGCTATTTTGCTGCCTATGGAGTCTTGAAGGATTTTTATGGTTTCCCGTCTTACATTTAAGTCCTTTAGCCATTTTGAGTTTGTTTTTGTGTATGGTGTAAGTTGATGATCTAGCTTCATTTTTTTGCATGTATCTGAGCAAATTTCCCAGCACCATTTATTGAAGAGACTGTCTTGACTCCATTGTATGCTCTTGCCTCCTTTGTCAAATATTAATTGAGCATAATGTCTTGGGTTGAATTTTGGGTTCTCTGTTCTGTTCCATTGGTCTATATGTCTATTCTTGTGCCAGTACCAAGCAGTTTTGAGAACTGTGGCTTCCTAATATAGCTTGATATCTGGTATTGTGATCCCTCCAATTTTGTTCTTCTTTCTCAGGATTGCTGTGGCTATTTGAGGTCTTTTTTATTCCAGATGAATTTTTGGAGAGTTTGTTCTAGATCTTTGAAATATGCCATTGGTATTTTAATGGGGATTGCATTGAATCTGTAGATTGCTTTGGGTAGTATGGACATTTTATTTTATTTTTTTAAAATATATTTTATTGATTTTTTTTTTTTTTTTACAGAGAGGAAGGGAGAGGGAGAGAGAGTTAGAAACATCGATGAGAAACATCGATCAGCTGCCTCCTGCACACCCCCCTACTGGGGATGTGCCCACGACCAAGGTACATGCCCTAGACAGGAATCAAACCTGGGACCTTTCAGTCCGCAGACCAATGCTCTATCCACTGAGCCAAACCGGTTAGGGTAGTATGGACATTTTAATGATGTTGATTCTACCAATCCATGAACATGGTATGTTCTTCCATTTGTTTATGTCTTCCTCTATCTCTTTTTTAATGTCCTATAGTTTTCCGCATACAGGTCTTTTATCTCCTTAGTTAAATTTGTTCCTAGGTATCTTAATTTTTTTAATGCAATGGTAAATGGGATTTTTCTTTTTTTTAGTTTCTTTTTCTGTGAGTTCATTATTGGTATATAAAAAGGCCATAGATTTCTGGGTGTTAATTTTGTATCCTGCTACATTGCTGAATTCATTTATTAGGTATATTAGTTTTTTGATGGAGTCTTTGGGGTTTTCTGTGTACAATATCATGTCATCTGCGAATTAGGACAGTTTTACTTCTACTTTTCCAATTTGGATGCCTTTTATTTCTTCTTCTGGTCTGGTCGCTATGGCTAGCACTTCCAGTAATATATCGAACAGGAGTGGTGAGAGTGGGCGTCCCTGTCTGTTCCCGTTTTTTGGGGAAATGAGTTTAGTTTTTGCCCATTGAGTATGATGTTGGCTATAGGATTGTCATATAGGCTTTTATTATGTTGAGGTATGATCCTTCTATTCCCACCTTGCTGAGAGTTTTTATCAAGAAAGGGTATTGGATTTTGTCAAATGCTTTTTCTGCATCAGTTGATATGATTATGTGATTTTTGTCTCTCAATTTGTTTATGTGATGTATCACATTTATTGATTTGCGGATATTGTACCAGCCTTGCATCGCTGGTATAAATCCCACTTGGTCATGGTGTATGATCTTTTTAATGTAATGCTGGATCCGATTTGCTAGAATTTTGTTGAGTATTTTAGCATCTGCGTTCATCAAGGGTATTGGCCTGTAGTTCTCTTTTTGTGTGATATCTTTATCTGGTTTTGGAATTAGGGTAATGCTGGCTTCATAGAAAGAGCTTGGAAGTGTGCCTTCCTCTTGAACTTTTTGGGATTGTCTGAGCAGGATAGGTTTTAGTTCTTCTTTGAATGCTTGGTAGAACTCCCCTGTAAAGCCTTCCGTACCAGGGTTTCCTGGAAGATTTTTGATCATTGCTTCAATGTCTTCTGTGCTTATCGGCCTATTCAGGTTTTTTTTTAATTCTTCTTGATTGAGTTTGTGGAGCTTATATTTTTCTAAAAATATGTCCAATTCATCTAGGTTGTCCATCTTGTTGGAATAGAGTTGTTCATAGTATTTTTCATAATCCTTTGTATTTCTGTGGGATCAGTTGTTACTTCTGTTTCTCCTTTTAAATAGACTTTATTTTTAAGAGCAATTTTAGATTCATTGTAAAATTGAGCAGAAACTAGAGAATTCCCATAGGTCCCCTGCACCCACACATTTATAGCCTTTCCCTATTATCACCATCCCCCATCAAAGTGGTATCCTATATAATAAAAGGGTAATAGGCAAATAGACCAAATGGCAGAACAACCGAACAACCAATCAAAGTGTAGTAGGCTAATGATATGCTAAGGCTGCTCAACCACTTGCTATGATGTGCACTGACCACCAGGGGGCAGATGCTCCAACTGGTAGGTTAGCTTGCTGCTGGGGTTCCGCCTATAAGGACTGAGTAGGATGGGCCGGACATGCCTGGGAGCCCTCCCTCGGTTCCTCCCCAGCTGGATTGTGCACCAGTGGGGTCTCTCAGCCTGTCCTGTGCCCTCTTGTAATCCAGGACCCCTTGGGGGGATGTCAGAGAGCCGGTTTCAGCCTGATCTCACAGGCCACTCTCCTTGGGAGGGCGCCAGACTCAGGGCTCATGGCTGGTGAGCGCTGCTGTAGCAGCACGAGCCTTTCCGGATCAATTGGGACTGATTGCGGGTGAGCCCGTGGCAGGCACAGTGGGGCCAGGATGAGCAGGAGCGGCAGGTAGGAGCTGCAGGCAGCGTTGGACTGTGGGTTTCAGCCCGATCCCTGCAGGCCACCCAGAGGGACCTCACCAGTGCACGAATTTGTGTACCGGACCTCTAGTATTTATTATAATTGATCAATGTCAGCACCATCCAAAGTCCTTACTTTACATTAGGGTTCACTCATGGTGTTGTGCATTCTATGGGTTTTGATGAGTTATAATGATGTAATTTATTTGGTATTATAGTATTATACAGAAGAGTTTCGCTGCTCTAAAAATCTTCTTAAAAACTCATCTATATGGATTGTTTTAAAGCTGTAAATGGGAACAAGAAGGAGATATATGAACTGCAACTATTATACTTATTCTGCTCTGTGAGAAATCTCTGTTCAGTCGCCAATAAACAGATTGAAGCAATGTAGATAGGGTTTGATTGCTAAGTATGGCAACTTCAAACTCCATGGAAATGAGGAAATTCAAAGCATAGTGCATTCATTTTTAGTCATATCATGCATGTGAAGTAATGAAACATTTTAAATGCAGAACAAACTGCTACAAATAGGGCTGATTGTCTTATTCTCCACTGCCAGTGGAAACCTTCTGGGCAAAGGGATTTCTTATATGCAAATTTTTTTCTTATACAACATGAGGGTAATATTGTTGGCAGTAAGTCAGATAGATGATGCAGGTTGCGAGTTGAAATATACCAATATATTCTCTTAAGAAACCTTATAAGGGATGACTGGAACCCTCAGTGCTGGCAGTGATGTCCAGATAGAAGAAATATAAGTGATGCTAGCAAGAATTGCATTGAAATGAACCTTAGAATTATGTAACAGGAGCTAGTCAGGATGACAATGATTACACTGGAACATGAGTTTCATTAACCTGCAGGTAAGTATACAAGGTTGATTAGAATTCACTAATTTTCCTTATTCGTGGATCTTACTCCATCTCCTGCTCTTTATCTTCTTCCAAAAGGCCACATTGTAAAATGCAGCCAAAACCAGACTCCCCTGATCCATCCATCAATGTGCCTGTTTTATGCTAGAAGCTTGAAGACAGTGAATCTTGGTAGTCTAAGGCACGTTTTCTAAAATTGTTACTAGAAGCAAGAAAAGCTGACCAGCATCTATGGGGAATCTGAGATAGGCTATAAATTCTGAAAGTAAGATTTAGTGGAAAAATTTGTGATTTTGATCCTTCCCCCTACCCCCCACTTTAAATAGTATCAGTGTAATATTAGTTTGCTTTCCTGTTTTGTCTCTATGTTTTTTTAATGCCATATATGTTGGTTTGCTTTTGAAGTAGTGTGTATTAATAGTAATATTTTAAAAGATTTCTCTCACCTTGAATGATATTTTTTTTCTGTTGTAATAGATAAACATAGGAAGCTGGGACTTTAATGAATAAGAAATAAAAAAACAAAAAATGAGGACATAATCTGTGCTGATTTAGGATTTTTTTGCATTAAATATTTTTAAAATGTTTCTTTTTAATTAATTATTTATTTTAATTTTTTTATTATTGTTTAAAGTATTACAGATAGTAGTACATATGTCTCCTTTTTTCCCCCCAATTGACCTTCCCCCATCCTCCCCTACCCCTGGCAAATGTCCTCACCCCCTCCCAGAGAGGAAGATAGAGAGAGAGATAGAAGCATCAATGATGAGGGAGAATCATTGATTGGCTGCCTCCTGCATGTCCCCTACTGGGGATTGAGTCTGCAACCTGGGCATGTTCCCTGACTGGGAATCTAACCTTAACCTCCTGGTTCATGTGTTGACACTCAATCATTGAGTCACACAGGCTGGGCATGATTTGGGAATTTTAGATACATGTCTGAAAAACAATCTGTTTATTTTGTCACATACATAAAAATATCCTTGATATGCATAATCAAACTGACACATCTAAAATAATATAACTTTTAAAAAATTCAAACTTTAAAAATAGGAGATCTCTATTAAATATCTGCCAAGTTATTTGACATTCTGATTTTTAATCTGGAAGGATGCTGATATAAAATGCAGATTGGAGTATTTATTCCAGTTTTGGAGTAGAGTTACTAGCTAAAGAAATCTGTTGTGTGAAATAGTGACCAGTTAGTTGATAGTAGATGTGGAAACTGTGCTTGGAAACTCCTGGAAGTCATAAAATGGGGAGCAGTGGGTGGCAACAGAGGCATAAAAAGAGGCATAAGGAAAATTGGAAGATTTTGGTATCAGGTGGTTTTGATGGTTTCTGAAAAATTACCAGTAAGCTGTCAATCTACTTAAAATAAGGTGGGAGCACCTAATAAAAATCACTAATAACAACATTACAAGAATAGCACAAAATAAGTATGATATGCAAGCATTTGCTCAAAGAATAGGAAGCAGAATGTGATATTACTGTTGGAGTCATTATCCACTGTTGATAGAATCATATCATTGGGAAAGGTTTGTGTGTTGTTGTTTTTTCCAGGATAAAGGCAGCAAATCTATGATAGGAAAATTGAAATAAATATGTTATAATTGTATAAGAGGAAAAGAAAACCAATTATATTCACATTTTTAGAATTTTTTTATTTTAGATTTTGTCTGGATTTTGAAGAAACCTTTGAGATTATCTAGTTCAAACCCTCATCTTAAAAATGTACATACTTGGGCCCAGAGATGGAAAATAACTTAACATTGTGCCTGTTATGTAGTGAGTGATGTGTTAATTATTATTACCCACATCTCTAGAGCCCTAGTGTAGGACCCATTAGACTAAATGGGTGTGGACCCATTTTTCACCTGCATAGTCTTAGTTTCCCAAACGTGATGTCCGCTCAAAGTGACCTCTCTGTCAGCTCAACAGTGAGACCCTTGTCAAGGCAGTGGGGACCAGAATTAGCTATCACTCAGTCCCAAACACTGGTCTCAAGAAAACCGCAGGAAACAATAAAAAGAATGATTCTCAGAGCACCTGTAGGAAGCCTGTTGGAAATATAAGTTGGGATGGAGCCTTGGTAATTTATGAAGTAGAAAGGACCACCTCTCTAATTATATTCGTAGGCTAAACCAAAGTATTGAGAAGCCCTGTGGGCAGATGAAGGCTGAATTGGCTTTATCAGTGTTCCCCTGAGGACTCAGCTGGGCTGGGCAGTAGCTGAGAAATGCTCTTACTGCCTCCCAGGGGGAGAACTCCGTTCAAATCTGACCTTCACCACACTTGGAAATAAACAGTACACATCTCCAAGCAGGTGGAACTGTACAGAGGTACTTAGTAAAAGCACTTACGTCTGAAAGCAATCACTTTTTACTTGGAAGCAAATATACCCACGTGAAAAGGCAGGATAAAGTAAGCTGTCCCAGAATGGTTAGGGTGCATGTTGTGGAGCCAGATGCCCGAGTTTGAGCCCTGCCTCTGCTGTTTACAAATCTTGCATCCTTGGGTGAGTTACTGAAACTCTCTGTACCTTAATTTTCTTCAATTGTTTAAAGAATTAAGTAATTTAATACTTATAAATCATTTAAGGACAGTGCCTAGCTTATAGGCAGTTCACATAAATGTCATGTTTATTATTAACCAGTCAGGTTTAAGTATTCTAAATGTTACCTATTTTTAACATGATTTTTCCCCCTAAAATGTGCTTTTTTGCTTTTTAAAAAAAATTTTATTCCTCACCTGAGGATATGTTTTACTGATTTGAGAGAGAGAGAGACATCAATGTATGAGAGAAACATTGAACACTGGTTGCCTTACATATGTGTCCCCACTGGGGAACGGACCCACAACCTAGGTATATGCCCTGACCAGGAATTGAACCCAACAACCTTTTGGTGCATGGTACCTTTTGGTGCATGAGAGCATGCTCCAACCAACTGAGCTACACTGGCCAGGATTTTTTTTTGCTTCCCTGAGGAAGGATATAATATGGAATATTATTTAATAGTTCATACGACAGATTTTTATTGAGTGCCTACTGTATACCCAGCACTGTGCTCATGGCTAAGTATACAGTGGTAAATGAAGCTAGCATTGTTCTTGCAGTCCTACTCTAAACTTTCCTTACAGTCATTTTGGATATCAGTTATTGTTATTCAGAGATGCCTAGGAACTAATGAACTTTTTAAAATGATCTGAATTTTAAATAATTGTCTTATATATTTTACGGACATTATCATTCATCTATTTTGAAGTATAATTACCAGGCAAGGTAAGATTTTAAAAGTAATTATCTACAAATCAATGTTAAAATCTTTTTGTGGTTTGTAGTTCAGATGTAAAAATATTGCTACCACAGAGCCATTCAGTTTAGCTTTCCTGTTGAAGGGACTAAGGATAACTTAATAAAAGGGAATCATTCTTGTGATAAAACTGTTCCTGATAGATTTGCAGTACCAATGTCATTCTTTGAAAAGAAAATTATACTTTGTTAATTTTTAAGCGGCAGAACTAACCAAGAATCTACTGGTATTATGCATTTTCTCCTCATAAACAGAATGCTTCTGCCAAATGTTTCATTAGGGGAGACCTGGGAGATAAGGAAATTTTGTGAACCACAAGGAAAGTCAGTCTTTGTTGAAAATGTAATTACACCTTAGTGTGCATCTTACCAAAGAAATGAGTAAACCTTGAACACTACTGGAAAGAACATGACTTCTGTCCCATGTCAAAGCTTATGGTCTCCTAGGGTAGATCTCCCTGCAGAAATTATTTTTACCTTGTCAGGTAATGCAGAAATCTGAATGAAAAATGGCACATTGATTTTTCAGTATTCAAAGGTTTGATTCTCTGTAAAATAGTGAAATTAGTTTATGAGGAAAAATGCAGGACCTCTATAACTTGCTTTCTAAGATTTATGTGGCAGTTTTTTTGAAATTAGATTTGATGTCAGAGTTCATTTGACAAGTCTTCAAAATATCAAAGGAAAAATACACAACTGGAAATAAGCATACATTAAGGAATACACTTGTAAACTTCAAAAAAAGGTGGGCATCAATTGTTAAAATGAATGATTTAAGGTCATGGTAGGTTGTAGTTTCCTTAGCAAATTTATAAGTTTAGTGCTTTTGTAGCATGCAGTCTTCCTTCCACTAAAAATATCAGTACCCTACATTTTGTGACTATAACAGCAAACTTAGTCACTTGAATGGCTTATTTCCCCTTCTTTGTGAGTGATGTGCCTGTGATCTACTTTGGATATGGGCATCTGTGCCGTGCAATATTGAAAAAAGGGTGAGCAATTTGCCTAGTACAAGATGTTATAGTCATTCTAGATTCCAGTGTCTGAAGCATTTTTATTTTTGAATGTTGAATTCAACATTTGAAAGCATTCTAGTAGTTGAATCATTGAAACATTATTTGAAGCACTTGACATTAGATTGCTTTTAGGAAATTAAATTGTTTCAAACCTCTGTCATTTCTACTACTAATAATAATAGCAGCCCATTATAGTTAATGAAGTGATTTCATAGCTCTCATCCTTATAATCCTTTGAAGTAGACAGTACAGGTCTCATTACCCCTTTGTAATTTGAGAAGATTGATTTATGCTTGCACAAGTAGCTCAACATGGTTACCAGATTGACCGATATTGTAACACTGGCATTTCTATTGAGTTTGTATACTTAAAAATAATTCATCTTAAAGTCATATAAGATCATATGACTTCTTTTATATTTTTAAATAACAACATGAAGAATGTTCAGGGAGTTCTCATTGTTATTCTGACCGGTGATCTTTTCAATATGAAAATTATAGATAAATACATTTTGCTGCCCAGCACATTATCAATGGGAATAGCTATAAACTAGCTCTTTAATCTCCTGGAAAAATAGAGAAGTGTTGATGCAAATTTGAAATTGTCCTTTAATGGCTAAGTGAATGCAAAATAAACATGGCACTTGACCCACCAGATCTAAAAGATTATTTAAAAATTGAAAGCACAAACATGTTTTACTGCTAGAACATTCCAGTATATTCCAACTTGCCCTTTCATTGCCAAAGATAAAATTTCTGGAAATCAGAAGGGCATTCAAAAACAAAAACAAAGCTCAAAACCTTTTAAAAATGTATGAGACATCAAACAAGGTGCTCATGAAACTTCTCTGCACTTCCTCCTCTCTCCAAAGCTGCCCCCACCCCCACCCCCACCCCCACCTCACTGACCTCACTAGCCTTGCTGGTTATAGATGAGGTGTGTTACTGACACCTGAGGGAATGAAGGGGCAAGAAGGAAGAACTATCTATACTAATAAAAGGGTAATATGCTAATTAGAATGGACATCTTCTGGACATCCTTCCAGATGTCTTTCCGTACAAAGCCACAGTGGCGGGGGTCCAAGGCAGAGGTGGTTAGGGGTGATCAGGCTGGCAGGGGAGAGCAGTTAGGGGGATCAGGCCTGCAGAGGAAAGCAGTTAGGGGGATCAGGCCAGCAGGGGAGAGCAGTTAGGGGCGACCAGGCCGGCAGGGGAGAGCAGTTAGGGGCAATCAGGCAGGCATGCAAAGTGGTTAGGGGTGATTAGGCAGGCAGGCAGGTGAGTGGTTAGGAGCCACTGGTCCCAGATTGCGAGAAGGATGTCCACAGGGATCGGGCCTAAACTGGCAGTCAGATATCCCCTGAGGGGTCCCAGATTGGAGAGGGTGCAGGCCAGGCTGAATGCAAGAATTTCGTGCACCAGGCCTCTAGTTTGGTATATTTAGAGAACTAAAAGACCAGAAAAGACTATAAAAATATTGGAAGGTGAACTTTTTCATTCTTGTATTTTTAAGAGTAGCCAATTTACCCCAGTTAGTTGGATGACAGTTACTGACTTTATACCCTTATCCTGCTTTCTTCTTACTCAGACATTCAGAGCCAGCCTTTGAGTGTTGTGTCTTTTACTGCCTCTGTAAACCTGAAAATATTTTTATTTATTTATTTATTTGTTTAATATATTTTATTGACTTTTTTACAGAGAGGAAGGGAGAGAGATAGAGAGTTAGAAACATTGATGAGAGAGAAACATCAATCAGCTGCCTCCTGCATGCCCCCTACTGGGGATGTGCCTGCAACCCAGGTACATGCCCCTGACCGGAATCGAACCCGGGACCCTTCAGTCCGCAGGCCAACACTCCATCCACTGAGCCAAACTGGTCTCGGCAAACCTGAAAATATTTTTAAAATGATGTTCCATGGAACACACCTAAATAAAAAATAACTTTTAAAATAAAAATATTGTCCTTGGTCAGATCAGCTGAGGGTGAGCTGCATGAGTGTCCTCTCCACTCACCCTGCCTCGTGGAATCCCAAGCACGTTAACTAGTGATTAAAGACTTCTCACCTTCCTGAAGTTAAAATAGAATCTGACATTGTAGCTCCCTAATTTATTTCATTAAGGACAGCTTTTTGAGTCTGTGGAACTTAAGTTAGGAAATTATTAGTGCAATAGTTGTCTTTCGCTGAGTAATAAATTACCACAAACTAAGTTGCTTAAAACAGCACACTTGTATTACCTCTGTGTTTCTATGGATTAGGAACCTGGGCCTGGTTTAGCCGAGTGCTTCTGTGCCTGGGTTGTCACGAGGCTGCAGTCATCTGAAGGATCTGCTGGGAGAGGATGCATTGCCAAGCCCACGTGGAATTCAGTTCCACTGAGGGCTTCCGTTCCAAGCAAGCTGTTGGCCAGGCACCACCTAAGTTTCTTGCCATGTGGACCTCGCCACCATGGCTACCTGCTTCATGAAAGCATGCAAACCAAGAAGGCAATATTGTCTGCAGCCAGACAGAGTTGCTGTCTTATGTAAGACTAATCACAGGAATGGTATCCCATCGCCTTTGTCATAGTCTACTTTTTAGAAACAAGTAACAGGTCCTACCCTTACTCAAGGGGAGGAGAGTCCACAAAAGCCTTAATGCCAGGAGAACCACCTTCGAGTCTGCCAACTACTGTTGATATAAAAAGTACTGTCCAATTATTTTATGGTAATTATACAGTGTGATATGGTTTTCCATAAAAATCCCAGTTAACTGAGTGCGTGAAGTCTTAAGCTAGGGTGTGAATAAGTATAAAAGGATATTGGTCATGCTGATGGTGATAAATAAGCCTTATTGATCAGTGCTTGTGTCTGATACTAGAATGAGCATTCTGCTTATTAAGTATCTTAAGCCTCCTTTCCCAGAAAACCAAATAGGAACTTGAGAAGTTAAGTAAGCAGTAGACCTGGAGGTTATTCTCAAGCAGCTCACTGAGAAAAGAGACCGTTTATGTCACTAATTATAGTATTTTCCAACAGGTGACTTCTCTGTACAGAATGGGAGCCCAGATACGGGTGCCATACTTTTTGCTTGGGAGACTTAGAGGGGACGATCTAAAGAATCTTTTCAAAGGATGAGTAGGATTTTATGAGGTCTCTGAGGGCCAGAGCCAGGTATAAGTAAAGGTAAGCAGATTTACATAGTGGTAATATCTACTACAATCCCTCTACAGGTAACCTGACAAAGGACAGAGCCTTTACAGGTTTAGCCATGGGCAGAGATTTTGGTGGACATATGGACATCAAAGCCAGAGAGTAGATTACATTTCAATTAGGTGGTGGTCATAGCAGCAGATAGCAACTGTTTGGTTATGTTTTTTATTATTTATTTATCCCCGGCCTCCTTCCAAAGTGTCCCCGAAGCAGCTGCTGATCGAATGGTCTACTTGCTTTATTCTTATTTAGCCTGCAGACTGTTCTAGGCAGAGTTGTGTCCATTCACCTCCTACCCCGCCCCTCCTCCTGTCCAGCCTCCAGTTTCCATCTCCAGGTTCCACCTTCAGTCACTCTCGTGTATCAGGAAGGGCACCAGCTGCCAGTGCTGGGAGGCACCAGGGGCTGGAGGGCTGCAGCACAGGGGGCTTTAGTACTCGTTTCTCCAGCTACATATCAGCTAGAACCTGCTGCCAATCAGGCAGGACCTGGGACAGGTCCAATCTCTGCACAGATAGGCCCTTGGGACTGTGGCAGGGTGCTGAGCCAGGTACCTGCAACCAATGATGCACCTGGAATTCAGGCCTCCAGGCTCCAGAAAGAGGAAGCTCCCTCCTCCTGAGAATCAGAGACCCCTGGAAGGTCTAATTTCAGATCTGGGGATCCCCAGGATCTGAAATTAGACCTTCCCCAGGAGTGGGGGCATAGGCCTGCAGCCCAGTAAATGATCACAACACTTAATATTTATACCAAGACATAACCAGTAGTCCAGTATTGGTACTCTCGGAGGGCTTTAGACTTAAATGTTACTACAAGTTGGCCTTCATTGTTTCTGTTCTTTGTAGGGTGCAGAATAACTCTCAGCGCCTATTTTTCTTCAGTCCTCCGGGTTCCTAAAAGCCTCTGCTCAATAACTGGGGGGGAGCATGGTGTGTTGCCTGTCTTTCTTGAGGCAGCAAACATCTTCCTCAAAGAAACTCAAATCCTTAGAAAATACTGCCTCTGACAAAACATGCACCCAGTTTACATTACACCCTTTGCTCTTTTGAAACATCAAGATTCAGGTTAATTTCACAGCTTTTCCCAGAACAGTGAGTAGAGACTCGCTTTACATTTATATAACAGAAATTTCCAGTAAGTTGGTTTTCTTGATTAAAGGAGCCATCAGCCTCAAAGGTAGATTCAGGTCTCTTTCAGTAAAACTGAACAGCTGGAAGCTTTGGAATGAGTGTTTCTGTACTTCTGTGCTCATCAAAGTTTTTTTGTTTTGTTTTGTTTAGTTTTCTAAAGCCCTCTCAGGTCTAGGCACACTTCTTTCTGTGCTTGAGTTAATTATTTGAGAGGCAGCTAAGTTGCCATGTAGTATCGGAGACACCCACATTGCAATAGTTGGGGTATGATCTGGTTTAACACTTCTGAGTACCACTGTTCATAGATGGGGTCCTAGTAAGCAGAGGCAAATTGACCCCTTAGCTCAGGTGTGGGGAACCTTTTTTCTGCCAAGGGCCATTTGGATATTTATAACATTATTCATGGGCCATACAAATTATCAACTTAAAAATTAGCCTGCTGTATTTGGTCAAGCATTTAATTAACTCACCCCTAATGCCTTGGCAGGGCCAGACCAAATGATTTCACTGGCCTTATACAGCCTGCAGGCCAGATGTTCCCCACCCCTGCCCAACTGAATGTGCTTTAGACAGACTTAGTCTTGTCTCACAACTGTATTTTATGGAAGACTTGGTGTTGTGTCAGGGTGCAGAAAGGGTGGGAGTGGTGGGAAGAACTGGGGCAATCATTAGCAATGATGCTTATTCAAGGAGATAAACATACAGATAAAAAGATGAGTAAATCAGTTTTACATGCTTAACTGCCAAGTGAGCTGCATAAAGAACCAGACATAATATTATAGATTTGGAGGAGAGATTGATTAATTGTTGAAGTTTTATTTAGGTAAACTTTAAATATCATATTAGATAAAGTTTAAGAAATTATGGACTTCGTTAGGAAAGTAACTCTGTCACTTGTATTATTAAGAACCAGTATTTTATTTTGTATATTAATAGACTCACCGTATGGTATCTTTTTTTGTATTTTTATTTAACTAATATGTGAGTATCATAAAGGGGACATATTTTATGTATGTTTGGGGTTTACTTCTTATAAAACAACTAGAGGCCCGGTGCACAATATTTGTGCATAGAAGGGATGGGGGATGGGTCCACTCAACCCAACCTGCACCCTCTCCAATCTGGGATCCCTCTCACAATCCTGTACTGCTGGCTCCTAATTGCTCACATGCCTACCTGCCTGACTGCCCTTAACTGCCCCCCCCCCACTAGCCTGGTCGCCCCTAAATGCCCTCCACTGCTGGCCAGGTTGCCCCCAACTGCCCCCCTCTGCCAGCCTGGTCACCCCCAACTACCCACCTCTGCCAGCCTGGTTGCCCCTAACTGCCCCCTTGCTGCCCTTGTTGCCCCCAACTGCCCTCCCTTGCTGGCCAGGTTGCCCCGAACTGCCCCCCCCTGCTGGCCTGGTCACTCCCAACAGCCCTCCCTGCTGGCCTGGTTGTCCCCAATAGCCCCCCCCACCACACTGGCCTGGTTGCCCCCAACTGCCCCCCCTGCCAGCCTAGTCATCCCTCACTAACCCCCCTGCCAGCCTGGTTGCCCCACACAGCCTGCTTGTTCAGTCGTTCGGTCATCTCTCGGGCCGGCCCTGGGCGGCTGGGGGGCTGAGGGGACGAGGTGCAGCCATCTTGTGGCTGTGGGCACTACAATCTTTGAGGGTGTGGCAGTCAGCATATTTCCTCCTTACTGGCTGTGGGCACCGCCATCTTTGAGAGGGTGTGACGGTCAATTAGTATATTCCCTCTTTATTAGCTAGGATACGGATCATGAACTTTTATGTGATTCAGTTTTACTCACATTAGGCTTTCAAACATTTTAAAAAATCCAGATTTCCTAGTGAAAGCTGACACAAAGTCCCAAGGTATAAAACAGGTGAAAGCAGAGGTACTCCGGCTGAAGTTGGGCTGAGTTTCCTCCCCATTGGCCAGGGCAGCACACACATGCCGCCTGCTATGGGAACGCTGTCTCTGGATTCATGATAGGTGGCTGTTCTTACTTCAGATGTCAGTCCAACAACAGGTTCACTGTAGGCCTGACACCATAGCAGGAACTGGAGACACAAAGGCAATGAACCATGGTCCTATTTGCAGGGAAACTGCAGTCTTGTGTTGGGCTGGTGGGGGCTGACATGTGAATGAATGACTGAGGACGTCCATGAAAGCTCAGAGCTGCAATTAGAAACTAGAGGAAGGCTCATTACCTGGGCCAAGGAGGAGAGAGCAAATCAGAGTAGAGTTTTGAAGGACATACGGGAGTAAGGCCTGCCAAGATCTGAGACCATACTGTGCAAAGAATCAGACCTGCAAGCAGATAATTGCAGGTAATAAGGTGGGCTGCTAACAGGTGGCTAGAACATAGGAAGGAATAAGAAGCAGCAAGGCTGGAGTAATAGCACAGGGTTTATACCTTGGAGTTTAGGATAAAGGATCCGTGAAGCTCTTTAGCAGAGGAGTGACTTGATCAGATTGACAATAGGCAATATATATTTGGTGTTTCTGTAGGCCAAGTGCACAATTAAGCCTTTTCCATGCATTTCTTATTCAGCTCACACAAACACCCTTTGACTCATGTGCAGTCCTTGTCTCAGGGTTCCCAGAAGGAAGCAAAGGGCAAGGCAAATGAGGTGGCTGAGGAGAATGTGATGAAGGGACTATTTATGAAACTGGGGCCAGGGTTGAAGAAGTGAAACCCCTTCAGGTTGGCAGTAGTGGGGAGCTTTTCCCAATCCCCCACTGCAGGATGAAGAGAGAATATAATGTTGCAACCCACTGAGTCAGAGCAGTAGCCTTGTAAGGGAGGACTTAGCCACTGCCATTTCCTGTCCAGCTGGGAGGAGCCAGGGAACAAATCCACCACCATCCTTTGTTTCTTTCCTTGTGATCTTTGGTCCATGCGCCTCCCACTGGCCAAGCCCAGTGGAAGGCCAGGAGCAAGGACTCTGTAGTTACAGGCTCATTAAGGTCAGCTTGTAAGTATGTGGTGGTCCTGCCTGACCCTGCCTGACACTGTCTCACACTGTGCAGACCTGTCTCCTCCTCAGACTGTGGAAAAGGGACAGAAGGGCAGACCTGGCAGCTGGGAGACCAGTGGGAGTCCTTTCTAAGGTTCAAGGCCCAGAAGAGTATGTTTCCAGGCCTCCTGTGGCAGTGGCAGTGAGGACAGGAACAGGGAATAGATTTGAAGCCGTGGGGGCAGAATGGACCCACCTGTGGAGCTCAGCTTCCTTCTCATAGATATGACATGGACTGTCTTAGATCCCTTCCACCACGAAAGCTCTGTGATGGGTCTCAGCGGTGATCAGGACATATATTTATTTTTCGGAATTAAAGTATCTTTGAAAATATTCCCCAGATGCTCAGTATAAATCTTTTTGGAGATTTTAAGTTTATTTGTTTGTTTATTTATTTACTTAATTCTTTATTTATCTGTTATAATCCTCATCCGAGGATAATTTTTTATTAATTTTTAGAGAGAGTGGAAGGGAGAGGGAGAGACAGAGAGAAACACTGATGTGAGAGAGACATATTGATTGGTTGCCTCCTGCATGCCCCAGACCAGGGGTGGGAGCCTGCAACCGAGGTAGGTGCCTTTGACCGGAATTGAGCCCTGGACCCTTCAGTCCACAGGCCGATGCTCTATTCACTGAGCCAAACTGGCTAGGTCTGAAGTTTATTTATTTACTACATTACTGATGCCCACTTCCAACAGGACAGCTAAGATTGTCACTAAGTGTCACTTTTCATAAATTATCAAAATCAACATGCATATCTTTTAGTAGGTGTGTTCTTTTAATTATGTCTGGAACCCTGTACTGAGTGCAGTGATGAGACCCCCAAAGTGTAACTGGACCTGGGCTCAACTAGTATGATAAAAGACAAAACGAAAAGCTTGAAAGAAAATAGTTCCGAAAAATTGGGCAGACATCATAAAACAAAAAATGTAATGATGCAGTATGACTCAAACCTTCTTTGCCTTGAATTGGCTCAAAAATCATCTCATTAATTTGAACTGATTCAGTTGGACATTTACTGTTGGAAAGAAACATAAAAACCTCTTAGTTCATTTTGAAAGTAACTGCCTGTTTTCATCTCATGAAACATTTAAAAAATTCACTTCAGAAAAGGACACCTCAGAACTTTTACTTTGTGTTATTATTACAGATGCTTCTGATTAGCTTTAACCACACCCATGGTTGAGGTTTCTGAGTGGGTGGGGGTGGGGGTAACAAGGGGTAAGGGCCCCCAGGGTCCTGTAAGATAAATAGGCCTCCTTTCCAACCCCCAGTTGTTATTATTTTTTTAATTTCCAGCTGTTATTCTCCAACTTATCACAGCTTTCTGGTAACTGCTCCATCTTTGGGCTACTGGTGCCCTCTGCCCATTTCCACTTTGAAACAAAGAAAGCAATAGATACACACTGTTCTCATTTCAGCAAGCAAACCCACTGGGAGGTTTTTGTCAGACTCTTCTGTGAGACTTTCTGGACAACATCAGTCATTTTCTCTCCAGTTTACTTCTATTTTTGGAACCTCCTTCCAGCAAAACGGATACTGTTGTAATTAGCTAGTTATTAATAACTGGAAAGGAGCAACAGAAAGACCAAATATTATAGGCATGTCATTTAGGCAGCTTCACCAGGAAGTGAAAGCTTCACATTCCCCAGGGAGCCACCAGTCTACTCCCCAGAGATCCCTGGGAGAAGGGACTGGACAGGGAGGAAAATAGACGCATGCCCAATAAAATTGGGGTGATGTCGGAAAGAGACTCGTCTGTCAATCACACCTGGGAACAGACTTTGCATGGCCACTGCAAGGACTCAAATTTGGGGATATTTAATTCCCTAAGAAAAGGAGCTCATTCTCTTGGTGCTCTTGGCTCTCTTGGGACTCTTGTGGCAGGGCCCTTCTCTCTTGGCTCCCCTATGTTCACCCACCTGGCACATAGCCATAGGGACCCCCATACGCAATGGTCTAATGAACCATAACTGGCTTGAGGCTGACCTGGGCCCGGCTGCAACATGAAATAGGAATTGTGGACACAGGCTTTGCTTTTAGCTGTACTGAAACCCCAGCTACACTTCTACTACCACTGGACTAAGGGAAATGGAATTTTGGAAACCCAGGGTTGTAATGCCACACAAATAAAAAACACTCATCCTCCCGGGAAAGTCTCAGAAAATTCTTTTTCTCGAGATATCAGAACTCCACCCCCAGCGTTCAGTGGGGAAAGGGATACCCCAATTTCCCTGAGAACAAAACCAGCTTACGTTTTCTCATCACTTCTCTTTCCTTCCCCCCCTGCCTCTCTGCTCTTACCCCATCCACCTCCCTCTCTCACCAGACTGGCCTGTCACCATTCACTGGGTCCATGCCCTGCCCACCTGGAGCCCAGGAACATACTTGCTTCCTAATTCCCAGTTTTCTAGGGAGGCTGCCTGCATTCAAATACTGACATAGCCACCTGTTACAGTATGACCTGGAGTAAAGTAGAATCCTTTCTGTTCAATTGGGATCCTAATAATTACACAACCTTCTAGGTTGTTGTAATGATTCGATGATGTTATATATTTAAAAACCCTAAGAGTTCCTAACAGATTGTAACTGCTCAATAAATTCTCAGCAGGTTGCCTCTATTAGTACTAGCATATCCACTGATTTTTATATTTTAGTATTATCATAGTAAGACCAGGTAAGAATATTGTTCCCTACACAAACACACACACACACACACACACACACACACACACACTTTTTTAAATTAATTGAGTGGTTCGGGAAGGAAATGGGAATGCTTTTCTCCTAAGCTTCCCAGAAGAACATTTACTCTAATTTCTTCTCTTAAAAGCTAAAAAAATAAAAATAAAAAATGAGAGTCTATGTTGTCATTTCAAATATCATGTATGTATGATAATTTCATCTTTATAGATTGGCTTCTTTCCTATGAAGTGTAAAGCATACCTCTGACATAAAATCATAATTATTCTCAGGTTATTTGACCTAATTATAGTTGTGATTTTACAATAATCTCTCTTTAACACATGCAAGTGATACTCATAATATTTGTGACATATATTAATCTATGAGTAAATAGCCTAAAAGTTTTGAGTCTTATGTTTTGATTTGGAACTTAGATTCTTATGATGAATTTAGTATGTTTTACTTTTAATTAAAAAAATGGAAACAAATCAGCTTGAATATGGACATTCATGAAAATTGCTAATTTAGTCAGGTTATGAAATTCATTTTCTATATTGTGTTGTCATCTAGCCTAGGAATAATGACACAGAGTTTCATTAACTGAGAATCAGAAACTAGAAAATGAAATGTAAACCAGTGAACTGTGAAAATGATGATATATTCACATAAAGTCCATTGAAAAGGATTTTGCATTTTCTGCTAATGCAGATGTGATAGGATCATTGAGGTGGAATTATTTATTTAGAGGGCTTTTTAGGAACTTGAGCATTTGTGATTTCATACATTTAATGAACAAGTTTTTAGTAATATTTTCTTAGGATCACTGAGTTTTAGTACAGTCATACCTCTGATATACTGCATTTTATTTCAGACCAGTGCAATAAAGCGAGTCACAGCATTTTTTGGTTTCCAAGTGCATATAAAAGTTATATTTATGTTAGAATGAGCCTTTCCTTTTGCTTTTTAAAAATTTATTTTTAAATTACAGTTGACATTTGGTATTATTTTATATTTGTTTCAGGTGTACAGCATAGAGTGGTTACACAATTATATAATTTACAAACTGATCCCCCTGGTAGGTCTAGTACCCGCCTGGCACTGTACATAGTTATTACAATATTATTCACTGTATTTCCTATGCTGTACTTTATATCCCTATGACTATTTGTAGCCTCTTTTTTTGTTTTTGTTTTTGTTATCCTCACATGAGGATATTTTTCCCATTGATTTTTAGAGAGTGCTTTAACCACTTAGACACACCGGCCAGGGTTATTTTGTAGCTTCTTAATCTCTTCACCCCTTCCCAACCCCCAGCAATTATCAGTCAGTTCTTTGTATCTATGAGTCTGTTTCTGTTTTGTTTGTTCCTTTGTTTTGTTCTTTAGATTCCACATATAAGTGAAATCATATGGTATTTGTCTCTCTCTGTTTGACTTATTTCATCTAGTAGAATTTGAAATAACATCTTGTTAACTACATATATATAAAAAGCATTATTTTATTCAGTACTGTTACGAGTTAAAACACATTAAAATGATTAAATATTATCCTTTGAGAATATTAAGGCCTTTTGGCATATGTAAAACTGATGTCATGGATTATAGATATACATTCCAGTCATAGCTCCTTTTTTAATCCAATTTATTGCAATATACTAATAAAATATTTATATCCTAAAACTTTAAATGATAAACTGTAGTCTACTAAGTATGCAATAATAACACGACCAGTGTGTATAAAAAACAATGTACATCCCTTAATTTAAAAATACTTTATTGCTATAAAATGCTAACTGTTATCTGAGCCTTCAGGGAGTTGTAATCTTTTTGCTGGGTGGAGGATCTTGCTTCGGTGTTGATGGCTGCTGACTAGTCAGGGTGGTGGTTGTTGAAGGCTGGGGTGGCTGTGGCAACATCTTAAAATAAGACAACAATGAAGATTGTTGCATCGATTGACTCTCCTTGTCACAGACAATTTCTCTGTTGCATACCATGCTGTTCAATAGCATTTTACCCACTGACTTTGGGTATATAATTAGCTTTGCCTTCTTATATGAGTTAGGTTTGTGGTGCCCTCAAATAATTATAAAAGTAACATAAAAAATAACTGATCATGCCCCACCATAACAAATATAATAATAATGAAAAAGTTGGAAGTATTGTGAAAATGACCAAAATGTGGCACAGAGCCAAGAAGTGAGCAAGGGCAGTTGAAAAAAAATCTTGTGAATACACATACTCCACAGAGTGTTGACACAAACCTTCAATTTGTAAAAAACACACTATCTGCAAAGTGCAGTAAAGTGAAGTGTGCAATAAAATGAAGTATGCCTATAGTTGAATGCACTCTGAAGCTTCCTTAATCTTACCCTTGGGTCAGCACACTTTTTCTTAAAGGGCAGATGCTATTTGTTATAGTCTTATGGGCCTGTTAACTTCTCAGCTCTGCTGTGTAGTGCACATGTAGCCATAGACAATATGTGAGGGGGTGGGTGTACCTCTGTTCCAGCAGAATTTATTTACATAGACAGGTAGGTGGCTTGCAGGCCATAGTTTGCTGACTTTGATCTCAGCCTTGTTAAGCAAGAGAGCTTAAGTCACTTCATCAAGGAGACACAACTAACTGGTGTCTAAACCACTATCAGGAATTTAGTCTTTTTCATATCACGTCTTCCAATATGTAGCCTAATGCTCTGACAAAAATAGCATGTTCCTTATATGGTATTCAGCCAAAAACTTTTGACTAATTGGTCTTCCCATCACATCTATTAATTTCATTTAAAACATTGTTTAACAGAGAAGTACGTTGTTTTTATCTTCTATACAAAATAGAAAAAATGTTTTTCCTATATATGCAATTTCATTATTTGAATATTTCTTTTTTTGTTCAGAATGTCTATATTAAAATGTTGCAATCATTTCTGTTATTTAAAATGAAAGATATAAAAAAATCTGTGCCCTTTTGGATAGCCAGAAATTAGGTATAACATATTAGAAACGCAAAGATAATTAAATAAAATCAGAGCAAAATAAAATACTATCTTAGCATGTTTAAATTTCTTCTGGACTTAATTTTATTTTATTAGAATTGATTTTCAAAAATTCCTCTTATTCAGTGGAAAGACTCTGAGACATGCCAATAAAAACATTTTTAAGGGATTTTTGTTATCCTGTAAGAGTAGATTCTGTTAAAGTAGAAGTCTGGATAGAAAGAAAACCAAAAAAGTTTTATTCAAAGGAAAAGAAAGATCTAACTGTACTTTCAAAACTTTGTTTTCCACTTTAAAAACACCATGTTATTAAATGTACAGGTAATTCTTGAATAGTTTGGGGGTCGGGGGCACCAAACCCCCACACATAGTCGACAGTCTGTGTACAACTTTTGACTCCCCAAAAGCTTAGCTACTATTAGCTTACTGTTTACCATAAGCCTTACCCATAACATAAACAGTGAATGAACACACACATTGTATGATTCTATCTATCTATCTATCTATCTACCTACCTACCTACCTATCTATCTGTCTATCTATCTATCTATCTATCTATCTATCTATCTATCTATCGTGGGACAAAAGTAGGTTTACACTTGTTCATTTGGAAAACACAACAATTAATAAGTAATACAAGAATAAACTCTGTTTTGTATACTCACAACTGTAAACCTACTTTAGCCCTGCCCTATGTATGTATATATACTGTATTCAAACAAAGTAAGCTAGAGAAGAGAAAGTGTTATTAAGAAAATCCTAAGGAAAAGAAAATATTTATTGACAAAAATCCATGTGTAAGTGGACCAACAAGGTCCAAGCCTGTGCTGTTCAATGATCAGATGTATAAAAAAGCCTAGACCTGTCCCTAAAACACCCGTATTTCCTGTTTCCTGTGATGGCAAATGTGGGGCAGGGGAATTGGAGGATGTCCAACTTTCATGCTGCATAGGTGGGAAGTTTGGGCTTTTTAGTCTTCTATTACATTCACTTTAAAGAGTATTTCATTTAAACTTTAATTTTCAATAAAATTAATTTCAATAAAGGTAGGTGATTTATTGTCTAGAATGGATTTTGAAATTGATAACTATTTGCCATAGACAGAAGTGAGGCTAGTGTAACAGTCCTGTAAGAGATGATGAGTGGACCTCAGGATGAGGAAGGAAATTATAAAATAATTATAAAGTAAAATCCATTGGCCCCAGCCAGGTTACTCTGTTGGTTGGAGTGCCAACCTGTACACCAGAAGATTGTGGGTTCGATTCTGTTGGAGTGCATACAGGAGGCAACCGATCGATGTTTCTCACATCAGTGTTTCTCTCTCCCTCTCAACGCACTAAACATAGCCTTGGGTGGGGATTTTTTAAAAAAGCAAAATGCATTGAATTTTGTAATTTTGTAAGTGGAAGGAACCTGGAATGAGACAAGATTTCTGGCTCTAGTGAATGGATTGAGGGTGATGGCTAATGGTGAGTTACAGAACACTGGAGAGGGTAGTACTGGTTGGAGAACTGGGGACAGAAGAAATGTTTGAGACAGCCGTAGAAAATCTAAGTGGCTATTTTTTATGTAGAAACATAAAGATTTAGAGGAAGATTAATTCCAGAGTTAAAGTATTTGAGATCACCAGCATATAGATAGTAACTGGAGCCTCGGGATTAAATAAGATCACCCAGGAAAATTTGTCAAGTGCAGAGGAAAGAGGTTAAAGCCAGAACTTGGGAGAAGAACAGAAAAAAGTGTTTTCCGTGTTTTGTTTGGTGGTTGTTTACTTATATGCTCTAAGGGCAGCAATAAAAGATTTTTAAGCAGCCTTAGCACACCCTGAGACATTTAATACAAATCCTGTAGCAGTGAGAGTACTCCATTAGAAATGGGTATGAAAAAAGAAACTCCTGGCCAGCTCCCAGGACTGTGGAAAGGGAAAGAAATGAGAAGCCTTCACTGCCCTTCTCCAGGGGATGACTCTTGGGATAGAGGAGTCTCTCCCTCTCCAACCCATCTGCTAGGTGGTGAACTATTACCCAAATAATGTCTGTTTAGCTTCAAGTTGTGAAGGAAGGAACCCCTGGCCTAGCCATATTGCTTTTTGTGATTAGCTAGGAACATGACCATCTTTTTCTGACCGTTTAGTTTGGGAAATGAAGTATGTTGAGAGAGGTGTGGGAATTGTTCTAATAAAAAACCGAAATCACTGACAAGCTCAAAACAGTGGCCTGTTCTTTGGAAAGACTAAAGTGGTGAAAGATACAACTTTTAATCTTATTTTAGTTGACTTTTGTAAGTTCATCTAGCTTTTGCCGTTATTCCACTTAATTAGAAAGAAACCAGTTTGTGTTGCCACTTCTTTTTCAGTCCCTTAGTCAAAGCAGAGACATGAACATGGTCAATCTTGAGCTGTCCTAGGTTTAGTGATATTCTCCACAGAGTTTGAGAGATTACTCACAGCCTCCAAACAATTTTACCACCTGCCAAAAAGATGCCTTGGAATTTGAAGGAATAGTTCAATGTGCATGGAATATAAACTCTTAACGTATATCTGTCTACAGCTAAAATAACTTTTATTGTTTGGGGAACCTAAAACAGTTTACTAGTAAAATGCATTTACTCCTGGACTTAGGGGCATATTCCATGTATTCTTGACAGAGAAGGCTGTAGGGACTTGGGGTTGGGGTTGTGCGGAGTTCCTGCAGGACATCCTTGCTGAGGAATGGGACAGAGCCATATCTGAAGCCCATGGACAGATGGAAGCTGGAGGTGTACCATCTTATGAGAAATCACCTATCCATAATAGTTAAGACATGGCATTAGCCACAGTTACCTGGTTTGAATATATAACCCTAGGAAAAAACCCAGCATATACTAGTAGAGGAAAATCCCATAGGGAGACCAAGTCACTGCTGTTAACTCTTCCCTATCTGAGGAGTCAAGGGAGTAGATTCTAAAAGCGGAGGAGAGGTCCATTGCAGCTGAGAGAACTATTAAAATAACTTCTAGAGCAGTGGTCGCCATCCGGTGGTCTGTGGACCACTGGTGGTCCCTGAGGTCCGAAAGGTTGGCGACTGCTGTTCTAGAGAACATCTCCACTGGTTGATGCTGAATGACTGGCAACTTAGGGCAAATGTTAGAAGCACTGCCAAGTGATTTATCCCGTGTCCCCGCAAGAGGGTAGAACCGGGCTCCGGGTGGCAGCAGATGTTGGATAACCATCTTGAAGATATTTGGAAAGGGAACTCTTCCATTGGGTAAGAGGGTAACTATAAAGCTTCAGAGCTCTTCTAGAAATCTAAGATTCTGCTGTGCTAGCCAGTATCAAGGTCGCCTGCCTTTGAATAATTGGCAGTAGGGCCTAAATAGCAGGATTTTTTTTTGCTCAACTTTAGGGTCTTTGATGAGTTAGAAACAGTAACATCTTAAACTTGGATGCTCTGAATTGTTATGCAAGCTATTTTCGGTGCCCATAGCAACAAGCACCAGTTCCTACGCACACACTCAGCCACAACTGCGGCGTGAAGGTACCCTGTATTCAGCTGGTTAGCATTTCGCTTGGCTTTTTAACTTTTAATTCACACTAAACATTAATGCAAGAAGTTTTGATAATAACCCATGAACTTCATCCTTTTTCAAAGGTAGTGTAGCTCTCTTCCTGTAGTGTAACCATAGCAACTGACAAGGAACAGAGAGAGAAGCCTTTCACACATGCTGTGCTAATTAATCCTGTCCTACAGTTTTCCTTCAGCTGCAGGATGCAGTGTAATAAATTTTGTATGAGTAAGCGTGTTTTGATGCATGAACTGTATAAATACATAGCAATGTCTTTACCCAAAATATTTATTAAAAGCCCAGTTATATATTCCTAATTCAAAGTATATCTTCTTTATTTCTTTTTCTTTTTTTTTGAGTCCTTGTTAATAATTTACTCCTTCCCTGAAAAGTTTTGCGATTTATTTATCTTTTTAACTGAACAGAAATTCTGGTAGGGTGAAAACCTTTTTTTTATCAGTATACAGGATACTTTCCACAAGAAACTGTTTCAATTGATTTTATTAAAATGAGAAGAATGTAACATTCTTCAATATATGATAACTTTACCTGCAAATTATTTTAAGAAACTGTCTTAACACATTGAAGAGTTAGATATGGAAAACTCATTTTCACTGTTAATTTGGGAAGTTTTGTGACCCTCGTGAATGGAATTTGGGCAGTCCTTGACCTAAACATGTGGGAAGGAGGAAAATAATGTAGACAAAGCCTTTTCTATTTATATTTTCCAGATATATTTAACCAGTTTTATAAACTTAGTCACAGTGAACATAATTGACCTGAAATCACATATAATTATTTAGACTTACACTATTTCTAAGTTATTTTGAGGTCATGTTCTCCCTTTAAAAGTGAAAATATCATAATTTTCTATAACTAGCCTGCTCTTCTGAGTTGTCAAAGAAAATCTCAGATGTTTTCATTCTCCTAGCCCTCTGGCCTCGCTTTCTGTCAACAGGGCCTCAGACAAGCCAATGGAATCCAGCCTGGATGTTTTTGGCTTCCCATTTGACTTGACAACAGCATATGGAACAAGTCAGAACCTATTTCAGAACTTGTGCTTAGCTCTTTGGTCTCTGTATAGAAACATGCCCATTTGAGGAATTAAACCTTTTGATGGGGTTACTAGATTCTGGAAACACTGCCGCCTTCATTGTCCTCTCTGGTGTTCAGCTTTGCCTGAATTGAGGTAGGAAAGGTGAAAGGGCTTAAGAAGGACAAATTTCCAGTTTTGAAAATAGTCATGGGACTGTAAACTACAGCATTGGGACTATGGTCAATAATATTGTAATAACTATGTATCGTGTCAGATGGGTACTAGACTTATTGGAGTGATCACTTTGTAAGGTATATGAACGTCTAATCACTATAAATTAAAAGGAAAAAGAAAAGAAGTAGAAATCTGTTATCAAAGTAGAAATCTGTTTTGGAAATCTGTTATCCAAACTAGTTATTCTATTTATGTGCAAAAAAGTTGGAAACCACATATGTGTATGTATTTGTGTTTATAATCTGTCCATTTTAATATGAATACTTATAAACACTCACCAATTTGTAATATGCCATTGTATTATTAGAAGAACTGCACTGTAGAAGAATTGAGTTACTGTAACATATAGCATAGTTGAATTAATTAGAAATTCTTTGTCTCACCAGCTGTCCTATTAATTTTAACATGTACATAGAATATACTAAAGGGAATACCAAGTGTTTACTAAACAAGAAAAAAGTCATGTTTCTAAGTACTACACAAAAATTTAAATAAGCAAAACAAGGAAATGAATTTGTCCTGGTAGAATATTATTAAAATGTTATATGTGCTTTGAGCATTGCAGTGATAAATAATACTTTACCCTTGTCATTAATTAACATACCCAGATAGAACCCTATCACATAGATTATTTTTTCTTTTAAGAAAGAAATTTTAGATTTTGTGAATTTTAGAGGAGTCATAGTCATTGTAAAAAATTTGGAAAAATGCATTTCCTGTCATTCTTTGTTGTGAGGTCAAAGTGCATGTGCATTATCACTTAACATATTATTGTGGCCGTTTTTCCAGTTTTAAAAAATGCTTAGAAAACCTTTTCATTTTGAACTATTCCCTTATACTTTTTTATTTAGGTAGTTTTCAAATGAGCTTCCTGAATAAGCATTTCCTAGCGAGTGCTTGACAGAACTTGAAACCCAAAGAAGTTTGGGAAATCTCCTTTGAGAAAACTGTCATACTGTCTTCTCTCAGATTCACAATACACATTAGGACAATTAAAGGCACTGAGAAATCTCATGTATGGAATACTGTTTAACTTCTTAACCCATCTTTTCTCAAAATTATTTCACCTTGGAAGCCTTTCCAATAACATTATTTATAGCTCTCAGAACTAGAGCTCCATGGAACATTCTTTGGAAAGTCCAGAAGATTTCTAAGCTTCTGTGTAATGTGTAATCATTGATGGATCATTTGTTTACTCTCCTGGGATTTTATTACAGTCATGATGTTTTATTAGGGATATAAATGATTTACAAGCATGTATTTGAAACAAGTCGACCTTTCTTGTAACCTTGACACTGAATTCGTGACTCTGTATTGCAGTGTCATGTTGGACCTTTTAAAACTGTTAACATTTACACTTAAATTCCCTTGTCCTATGAATGCCTATTAAACTTCTTTATGTTTCATGTAACCCGCAGGTCTTGCAAGAGCAAAATCGGTCCCTAGCCACACCTACTCCAATGAAGTGGTTACCTTATGGTACCGACCTCCAGATGTCCTCCTGGGCTCGACAGAGTATTCTACCTGCCTTGACATGTGGTGAGAAATGGAAGCTTTTCTCTTGCTAATCTGTCGCTGGTGCTTAGTCTGGGTCAAGCCTAGATAAACATCCTGATGGTTTGAATGAAGATTAATGGTGGAGGAGTGTTTGCCAGTGTGTGGCAGTGATACTAGATTTTTAAAAAACACGATTGGGAATATTTCCTAATCAGAGCCTGCCTTGCAGATGGGGCCTAGTAATCCTCTTGATGGACAGGGGCACAGACACTTTTCTGTCAGTAGTTGCAGCAACCTTTGCGGCAGGGTTTGGGATCTGAAGGAGGGGCCTATGCATAAATGAAAATGGTACACAAGAAATATGAATTTAGAAGGCATTGGGGGCCAGGTGGAGCCTCTTTCTTTTTTAAAAAAATATTTTATTGATTTTTTTACAGAGAGGAAAGGAGATGGATAGAGTTAGAAACATTGATGAGAGAGAAACATTGATCAGCTGCCTCCTGCACACTCCCTACTGGCGATGTGCCCACAACCAAGAATCAAACCTGACTCGAATCAAACCTGGGACCCTTCAGTCTGCAGGCTGACGCTCTATCCACTGAGCCAAACTGGTTAGGGCAGGAGCCTCTTTCTTGAAGAGACACAGGGACTTCTGGCCTGGTCCGCTATTTATTTACTTGAATATACATTTGCCCTTTAGCAATGCATACAGGCATATCAAAGGTAAAGTTTGGTAAACAGTAAAAGGATTATCAGGTTAGGGAATTGCCTTGAGCCACTACTATCTCAACATGAACAGCAATCCCTGCTTAGCATCAGCCCTGCTAACACCCAAGGTCCATCGGCCTTCTGCGTTACTTGGTTACTTGGTGACAGTATTGGCAAGCGGTGGCTTCCTGCAAGTAGTCAGTGATTTTTCTCCCTAAAGGTCTTGATTTGTGGCTTTGCTTTATGACAAGGATGAATATCTATATCTCCAAACAACAGTATGGTTGGAAGTAGTAGCTAGCATGTTTAAATTCACAACAAAGCTCAGATAATTGGTCTGGAGGTTTCCGGTAACTGCCAGGCACTAAATTTGGTGCAGTGTACTGCTGGAAACTGTTGCCACCAATCATCCAAAATGAAATAAAATTATTCTTTAAAAGGGTTGCAATACACTTAATTTCAATAGAGTTTCAATCTCACATGATGGTTTAGCAAAACTTAAGAATCTATCGTAATAGGAGGCTCAGAGACTCATGAGGTTTAATGCCTGATTATTATTTATAACAACATATGGGTTCTCAATCCATTGTGATCTAAATCATTGTGATCTGAATCAAATAATTTCAGCTCTCAGGAAGGGTTTATTAGTGACTGTTGAAAATGTCCTTTATTAATGGAAAAATCTCTTTTTAGACTCACAATTGTGTTTAAAGCAAAACATTTTACATACCATGTGGTTATTTTACAGCAGGAATCATCTTCTAAGAATGATTGTGCCCCATATACAGAATTCAGCTACATGTTCATATAATGTTTATGACCTCAATAAAACTTGAGCACGTGGTGTTTATCTTACTGCCATGTACTTACTTCACAGCTCTGCCCTCAGTTATCTTGGCTTTTAGTTAATTAGGCTGTGATGAGGTCTGGCTTCTACCCTGATGTTTGTGATTCAAATTTTTCTGGTGAGAAAACAAGTTCCTTGTGATGTAGGGCACAGTGTGGATTTTCTTAATTTAGGTTCCAGCAAACCCCCTGGAAATGGGATTTCGGGATCTTTGAAACCACTGTGATTACATGCAATATTTTGTGTACACATGGACCTATTTATTTTTATGGGGTGTAGATCTGTAGCTTTCATTAGAGTTATAAAGGAATCTGGGTAATCAGACAGCCTAAGATCTATTGCCATACATTTTTGTAATGCCTTATAATAAATCTAATACCATCATAATGCATATTCCAAAACACTGAGCATAAAGATGGCCATCTATCATTGAGAAGCTGAGCTAATCTATTTTTTCATCCCACTTCTGGCTTTTTTGTTTGTTTTGGACATTTTGTTACAGTTAGATTTTAACCCCCCCTCCCCCAGACTAGGCAGGGGCAATAGATATTTTGATCATTGGTTGTAATAGAGTAAAAAATTGGAAATAAAGGTCAAAGAACTCATCAGCTATCAATTACTAACTTTCTAATTCCCTTCCTCCCTCCTGAGAGTAGGCTATGCAAGTAATCATTGCTTAATATTCTTGAGTTATGGAGTGGTTTTCTCCATTTTTTAAGTATGGAAATTGTGGGTTGCCTTTCAGGGAGGTCAGTTAAGGACTCTGCTAATAGAACATAATTTGGAAATATTTGTGGCTTGGGGCCAGTTTTGTCTTAGTGCTTGGCAGTTCAGTTAAGACTACCCTCATAAATGGGAGAAGCTGTTTTTCATACGCTATTGGCTAATTTTCCCCAAACCTTTAAAAGTGCTGTTTCAAGTACAAAGAACCACATAGATTGTGACTTGCTGTTATGTCTGTTTCTGATAATTGGCATTTGATTTCCAGTCTTTGCCTCCCCCTGCTCCCCACACACCTACACATTTTTCTTATGTGTGTTCATTGTTTTAAGGAAGAAGGCTTGGGCACTTTCTGCCCATTTACTTTAACCAGAGACATAATGAGGTATAAGAATAAGATTTCTACTTAAAGTGAAAGGGAGGAAAACTGATACAAAATAGTAGATCTGGGATGGGTGACTCATTTGGTTGGAGCATCCGCCCTACATCAAGAAGGCTGCAGGTTCAGTTCCCGGTCAGGTCATGTGTCTAGGTTGCCAGTTCGGTTCCTGGTCCAGATGTGCATAGGAGACATTCAATCACTGTTTCTCTCTCTCTTTTTCTCTCTCTCTCCTTCTCCCCCTCCTTTCCCTCTAAAAATCAATAAACATATCCTTGGGTGAGTATTAAAAAAATAGTAGACCCCCAAATGCCTTTGGCCTCCATGCAACCATTATCACTGGCAAAATCAAATAGTCAATATTTTATGTTTGAGCCGTTTCCTATGCTTCTTGGCTTTTCATTTCCAAGCCCTAAACTCTGAGTTATGTCTATGCCCTGCCTGTCATGCTGAATTTGATTTCATTCCAAGCCATTTTCTAAAAGCCATTTTGTTATTATCTTATAAGTCAGGCATTTTTCCAGTTAGGGAGAAGTCCACAGGGCGCCAATTTTTGCATAATAAATGAGATTGATGCTGGTATGTGAAGACCTGGACATGGGACTATAACTGAGCCATGGCGCAGGTGCACCAAGAAGTGCAAATATTAACCCATGGTCAATAGCAGGGAGGCAGGTGGCAATTGTTTCAGGCTATTTTTACAGTTCATTACCATCCTGGGCAGGAGGGTAGTAACTAAAACCTAATGATCCCTACACAGTGTTACATTTTCCAGTTTTCTGTTTAAATAACCACAGGCGATAACATATTAATGAAGACACATAGGCATTAACGTTGGCAGCAAGTGATAGTAATCAGAGCTGTCCCTGTTATGATTTGCTGCTCTGGGTCTCCAGCTCCGTGGTGGGTGTGAACATCCCTTGGGATTTGAGCACTTAGCAAAACAGACGGTTTTTGAGACTTTTGTCACCCCACCGTGAAGGAGTCTTTAAGCAGAGGAATCAAATTGGACATTGTCTCATGTCTAACTTCTCTTAATTCTTGGATTTTATAACTCTTTGGAAGTTAAGGCATAGGAAATCATCTTTAAGCTTCTAAACCAAAGAGGCTTACCAAGTGCTGAGAACCCCATTAAGAGAAGTGCAGATGTGAAAACAACTTAGTTGCTCCCTTGTCAGAGTTCTGTTCTAGCTGTGGAGGTCATTGCTCTCAACTAGCTTTGTAGTCTTCATGGAAGCTTATAGGTATGTTTAGAGCAGCATTTATTTTCTAAAGCAGAAGATCAGTTGGGATTATTTTAAGGGATTAATTTTTAACATACTATGACTAAGTTATCTGTAGCTGATAATTATCTCATCAAGATCACAGTCCTTTCGGGGGGCCACACTATGTAATAGCACTACCTTATGGTATCAATGACGGTGCTCCCCAACACGGTGTGTAAAGAATGATAGCGTGTCAGTCTCTTCCTTTCATCATCTGTTTAAAAGCTAATTAACATATTAACTATGCTTGTCAAAATGTGGGGCAAATCATTTATAAATAAGCCTGTCAAATGTAATGAGATTGCACATTAAATCACCCCTCTCTCTATTATATCTCTGATTTAAGATTAAAATTAATTTATTTAACATTGTAGCAGCTGGGTGGTTAGAAAAAATTTCCATATCCATCTTGATATATAGAAAAATGTCTGCATCAAAATTGATTTTGCATACATCAGAAAAGAAATTCCCTATTCATTGAGTATTTTAAGGCCATTTAGCATTACTTTTTATTAAATAAGCCTAATCACCATACATATTGGCAACATACAGAGTTGACGTCATTCTTAATGATCTCTCTTGAACCGTGGAAATTTACATAATAAAATAAGGTTTTTTGAGGACTCGGATTTGTTTACCAGTATTTTAAGAGAGAAAATCATAGATAAATTCTACTCTAACCCCCATCCTGAAAATAAATTTATTCTATATGAAACCCTGTCTTGAGTAATTGAGTAACAATAGTAATTGAGTCTTAAGAGTTAACAATAACAGATACTTTTATTGAACACAGACTGTGTTCTAAGCTCTCATGCATTTTAATTACTTGCCTATTGTACCATAATACAGTGGAAGAAAGCAAAACCCGGGAAGAGTAAATAGGATAGTAAGTAAGGTCACATAGTGAGCAGAGGCAACATTCAAAGGGCTAACGCACTCCAAGCCCTTTCCTTTCCCACATGTTACATAATCTCTTAAGATGATTTATAAGAAATTGGGCTTTCTTTTGCTAGTAAAGTTATTTCAAAACACGATACAGTGAAATTCCTCTTTTGTAGTTTAGATTATGCTCTGAGTCATGCTGAATCCTTTTGTGCTTCAAATAAAGGTTACGGCTTTCTCTGTCACTCACCAGCCTTGAGAACTGCCTTTCTCCCCTTACTTTAGTATTCTGTATTATATAGTTTCATTCAAGGAGGAGTTTCTTTACAATAAATTTAAGACGTGAATCTCTGGATAGAATACATTTTATGGGACCAAATCTATGCTGGCATGCATTTCCCCAGCTCCTAATCATTACTCATTTATCACTGCTACTAAAATGAATGAGTCTATTTAAAAAAGAATGCTAGTAAGAATGAGAATTTGAGTTCATGGGCCACATAAAGTTATCTATCTGTTAACACTATTTACACATTTATAATTAATTAGGTCAGAAGGCTAAGGAGGATTTGAATTAGTCACTGTCTAAAGCAGTGGTCGGCAAACTGTGGCTCACGAGCCACATGCAGCTCGCGAGCCACGGTTTGCCGCTCTGTTGACTAATGAGTTTGCCGACCACTGGGTAGGGGCTTAATCACAAGGAACAACAACATCCTGTAATTATTGGAATCAAGAGTCTAGGTCAGTGGTCGGCAAACTCATTAGTCAACAGAGTGGCAAACCATGGCATCGCGAGTCGCATGTGGCTCGCGAGCCGCAGTTTGCCGACCACTGGTCTAAAGTAACAGTAAGAGCTGCTCAGGTAATACCTGATCCAGGTGACTTGTCCGTGTGGTCACTGACATGCCATGGAACATAACAAAAGAACAGGTGACAGTCAGAAGGGCATTGAAGTGGTCGAAAGCTGAGCTCATTGTGGCAGCCACAGTTTCTGAATCCACTCCTACTATATTTAAGTCCCTTAAATTAGGATGACCATCTATATATATAAAAGCCTAAGCGACCAGCCAAACGTTCGACCCATCTGACGGACAGCTATGATGCTCACTGACCACCATGGGTCAGACGCTCAACACAAGAGCTGCTGAGCTTCAGTGACTTGGCAGCTGCAGTTCTCTGGTGCCACACCTAGAACCAGAGAGGTGGGAGTCCGATTCCGGGGTGCGTCACCCAAGAACCGCCCTCTCATAATCCAGCACCCCTCAGGGGATGTTGGAGAGCTGGTTTTGACCCTCTCCCCACAGGCCAGGCCGAGGCACCCCACCGGTGCACGAATCCGTGTACCGGGTCTCTAGTTTAGTATAGTATCCATTCCAGAATACCTTTGAGAATTAATAGTAATTCTGCCAGAGCAATAGATATAAAGCAGGGATTTAACTGTGACATGTGGTCTTTTCCTCATAAAGAACTAGAGCAGTAACTTGTTAAATACTAGGAACGAGAAGAGACTTAATGCATATGAGTGCTTAATTTACACTGAAGGACTGCTAGCTACAAAGTTACATTTCTTGTGGAAAACTTCTATAACACTGATTAATAATGAATTGTCTCCAAAAGTAAAATTCTCTGATATTAGATTATTATGGCACTAGAGGCCTGGTGCATGAAATTTATGCATGGGGGGTGGTGTGTCCCTCAGCCAGCCTGCACCCCCTCCAATCTGGGACCCCTCGAGGGATGTCCGGCTGCCCATTCAGTTGGACATCCCTCTCACAATCCAGGACTGTTGGCTCCCAATCGCTCGCCTGCCGGCCTGCCTGATTGCCCCTAACTGCTTCTGCCTGCCAGCTTGATCGATGCCTAACTGCTCCCTTGCTGGCCCGATTGCTCCTAACTTCCCTGCCCTGCTGGCCTGGTTGCCCCTAACTGCCCTCCCCTGCAGGCCTGGTCACCTCTAACTTCCCTCCCTTCCCAGCCTGGTCCCCCCCAACTGCACTCCCCTGCAGGCCTGGTCCCCACAACTGCCTTCCCCTGCAGGCCTGAGTCCCCCCCAACTGTCCTCCCCTGCAGGCCTAGTTGCCCCCAACTGCCCTCCTCTGCTGGCCTGGTCACCCCTAATTGCCCTCCCCTGCAGGCCTGGTTGCCCCCATCGGATCTCCCCTGTAGGCCTGGGTCCCCCTCAACTGCCCTCCCCTGCAGGCCTGGTCCTTCCAACTGCCTTCCCTGCAGGCCTGGGTCCTCCCCACTTGCCCTCCCCTGCCAGCCATCTTGTGGTAGCCATCTTGTGTCCACATGGGGGCATCTATCTTTGATCACCTGGGGGCAGCCAGCATGTGTGTTGGAGTGATGGTCAATTTGCATATTACCTCTTTATTATATAGGATTATTGAGGAGCTGCCAAAGTGCTAAATTTAGCAATGGCTTTGGAATGTTGAAGGGAACCAGTCCTATTTTTCTGTCAAAAGGCTAACATGATTATGGTTTTTACATCTCACGTTGTCTATCAATGTGTGTTTGTGTGAGAGAGTGTATGTGTGTTTTCAGTGGATGTATTTGGCCATTTTTTAGTGATAAGTTAGCTGAATAATAATATATAAAATGAGGCATTATATGTAGTCTTCACTACTAAATATTTTTTAAAATAAAAATTCTCTTACTTTTACCAAAGTTGACAACGTATTGGAACCCACAAATTGTTTTTCTGGGTGATGTTTAAATACCCGATCACAATGACTAGATTTCATGATGTTAATAAAATCCATAGTGTACTCAGTTGCTTCACTGGTTTATGAAACTAGCAAGAGATGGTTAAATGTGAAATTCTTTAAGAAACGTAAGACTCCACAAATGTTGAGAATGGTGTTCTTATTAGTTCTTAGTATATCAGCCAAGCAAAATTTATTGCATTTTTATTGGAGTATAGGCATACCTCAGAGATATTGTAGGTTCAATTCCAAACCACCACAATAAAGCAAGTATTGCAATAATGCGAGTTGTAAATGTTTTGATGGTTGGAGGGTCTTGCCTTCCATTTGTAAAAAATGCAACATCTGTGAAGTGCAAAAAAGCCAAGCACAATTAAACCAAAGGTGCCTATATAGCATCCAAGGGTGCTATAGGACATATAGAAGAAATAGAAGCTGCTATATCTGGTTTCAGGAAAATTAACATACCATTTATGTCTAGAGAATTAGAAATTTTGGCTCAGGATGTTCTTGTGTGTGTGTGTGTGTGTGTGTGTGTGTGTGTGTGTGTGTATTTTGTATTTTGGAAATACATAAATCAGTGCTCAGAGATTAGGGAATATTGGATGTATGCTAGCACCTTTTATGTTTGAAGTGTGTGTTTATTCATGTAGAAATCAGTTTTCTGGTCAAGTAATTAGCAGTGGTTTGTTATGTAAAGGAGAGGCAGTCTTGTAGTAGAGAACACATTAAAAGCCTAAATTACGGTAAATTCGATCTCTGCCCCTCCTTCCCTGTGTGGCCTTGGTTGACCAAATCTGTTAACTATCCTTGTCTTCAGTTTCTAAAACCTGTATCAAATATAACTAATAGCTAATAGCTGCCACAACGGTAGGCACTAGCAAAAATAGTAATCCCCTGCTTTCACCCATACTCACCCTCTAATTTCAACTCTTCTATTGTCTACCTCTATATGTCTTCAATAATTGTTTATATTTCTACTTATTGATTATTAGAGGCCTGATGCACCAAATTCATGGAAAGTAGGCCTTCCTTCCCCTGGCTTCCAGCACTGGCTTCCCTCTGGCACCTGGGACCCGGGCTTCCCTCGCAGCCAGAAGGTCGTCTGGTCTAATTAGCATATTACGCTTTTATTATTATAGACTAGAGGTCCAGAGCACGAAATTTGTGCATGGGGGACGGGGGCGGGGAGGTTCCCCTCAACCCAGCCTGCACTCTCTCCAATCTGGGACCCCTCAGAGGATGTCAGGCTGCCCATTTAGGCCCGATCCTGAACGGGCAGTCAGACATCTCTCTCACAATCTTGGACTGCTGGCTCCTAACTGCCCCCCTGCCAGCCTGATCACCCCTAACTGCCTCTGCCTGCCGACCTGACCTCCCCTCACTGCCCCCCACCCCCCTGCTGGCCTGGTCACCCCCAACTGCCCACCCCTCTTGTGGCCTGATTGCCCTGGGCTGGTTGCCCCAACAGTCCCCCTCTGCCAGCCTGGTCACCCCTAACTGCCCCCTCCACCAGCCAGATCTCCCCTTACTGCACCCCCGCCAGCCTGGTCCCCCAAATGCCCCCCTCTACTGGCCTGGTCGCTCCTCACTGCCCCCTCGGCTGGCCTGGTTGCCCCTCACTGCCCCCCTGCCAGCCTGGTCACCTCCAACTGCCCCCTCCTGCTGTCCTGGTCGCCCCCAACTGCCCCCCTCTGCCGGTTGGTCACCCCTCACGGCCCCCCCTGCCAGCCTGGTTGCTCCCAACTGCCCCCCCTGCTGGTCTGGTTGCCCCTCACTGCCCCCCTCTGCTGCCCAGGTCGCCCCTCACTGCCCACCCTGCCAGCCTGGTCACCCCACACAGCCTACTGCTCAGTCGTTTGGTCGTCCCTCACTAACCCCCTGCTGGCCTGGTTGCCGCACTCAGTCTGTTTGGTTGTCTGTTTGGTTGTTTCGGTTGTGATGGCCCTTGGCTCTTTATATATATAGATTATTTTAGACGTTATCTACTCGGTAGATGTTATGATAGATAAAGGTTTAATTTTCTTTCATCATCCATCCCCAACTTCATCTCATGTTCCCAATATAGAGTCTATATCATATTTTGAAACATTGATATGTAAATATTCCTGATTAAGTCAAGTAGTATTCATGATATGTATTCTTTCTTGTATAACCTTGTGTTCTTCCTGGATTTTATAATTATCTCTGATTTGTATTAGTTTAGTTGTCTTTGTTCTTATTCTTAATTATTTATAGATATGAAGGATATGTCAATTCTGTATGACAGAAACTTCCAAATGCTCAAACACATCAGCAAATCTATCAATCCCTTTTAATTTTTTTTACATCTCCCTCCCTCAACCTTTTCCTTGGAGCTTTTCTCTCTCAGCTCTCTCACGTCTTGCTAAATTTAGCAAGAACATCTGTTGTTTTGGGATTTCTATTTGCCCCTCTCCTGTGGTTGTTGGTCTTAAGTTGGTTATTCTCTGTTTCTCTTAAAATCTGTTCTCTACCCTCTTCTGCCCTGCCCTGTGTCCTGGTTGGCCAGCCCCTAAGGAATATATCCTCCAAGCTGTCTTGGCTGCAATTCCAATTGGGTTCAGGCAATGGACAAGTGAGAGCAGAGGGAGATGGAACATTCTTTCCTAATTCTTCCCTACTTTAGCCCATATTTCTGGAAATGGCTAACTACAACTTCTGTGGGGAAGTCCCTCTTTCATGCTCTCGCTGTCTAGAGATTTAAGTAACACTTGACCTTTTTCATACTAGTGGGAATAATGGCTTTTAGGTCTGAGGCAGGTAATGGCTTTCTGCTGTTGCTAGCCTTTAGGTTTCGATGTCTTATTGGTTCCCTCACACCTCTGGAGATAGTCACTTCATTAGTCTGTTCTGGGTTGGATTCCTCCTCCTTCCAGACCTTTACTGATTATAGATTCCCTATTTCCTGGATTCCAGTCTTCCTTTAGTTTTATAAGAAAGAATGCATTAAACATACAGTTTCAAGTTCTTAGTTTTCTGAAAACGTCTTTATTCTACTCCCACATGTGATTGATAAAATTTCATTCTGAGTATATCATTAGGCTTTGCTTAATTTCTTTGGAGCTTTAGTATTGCTGCTGAGAAGTCTGATTCCATTCTGATTAATAGCCATTTGTGTGCCCCCTCATACTTTCTCTCTGTAGAGTATTAGGTTCTTTTCTCTCTCCCTGGTATTCTGAAATTTTGTGATACTTCATTTGGGGGTGTGTCTTTCTGTTGGTGCTGGGTAGGTTCCCTTTGATATAAAGACATATGTTTCAGTTCTTAGAAATTTTCTTGAATTTCTTTTTAAATTATTTCTTTCCTCTTATCTTCTCTGTCTTTGCTTTTTGGAAAATTTGTGATATTTTGGTATTTAAGCTTCTATATTTATCCTCTGTTTTTAAAACCTTTTTTCCCCCTCATCACTTTTTATCTTCTAAACCAGTGGTTCTCAACCTTTCTAATGCCATGACCCTTTAATACAGTTCCTCATGTTGTGGTGACCCCCAACCATAAAATTATTTTCGTTGCTACTTCATAACTGTAATTTTGCTACTGTTATGAATCGTAATGTAAATATCTGTGTTTTCCGATGGTCTTAGGCGACCCTGCTAGTGGTTCTCAACCTGTGGGTCGCTGCTGTAGAGACTAAGACCATCAGAAAACACAGATATTTACATTACGATTCATTAACAGTAGCAAAATTACAGTGATGAAGTAGCAACGAAAATAATTTCATGGTTGGGGATCACCACAACATGAGGAACTGTATTAAAGGGTCGCGGCATTAGAAAGGTTGAGAACCACTGTTTTAAACCTTTCATTCTTTTTTTTCAAAGTTGCCGTTGTCATATATATAAACCTCTGCTTTCTTTTTCTCTGGTTTCTGTTGGAAGCCTTCCTCAACTGGGGGTGAGGATATTCTTGGCTGTCATTTACTTTATAAACGAGGCACTATGAATCTGTGTGCTTAGGGAGCACTGTTGACTGCTCAGTTCATTATATTTTGTTCAGAAGGAACTGTACTCTTCATTGGGAGAGACTCAGATGTCAGTGCCTGGGGCCTTTGTTCTTCCTCAGGTGCTGCTTCCTGGCAGCTGACTTCCTCAAAGCAGGATGGGGGAGGGGTGCTGATAGTCACACAGGTCAAGAAATAGATTTTTCACTTTATTTCCCCTTTTCAGCTCTGTGCCTTACCCTGCTCTCACCCTTTATTCTCAATTTGAGGTCTTTTGGATTTAAATTATCCAGAGAATAAACACTCAGTATCCTGCTGCTGGGTTGGGGTGGGAGATAGTCAGAGAAGACTGTGGGTCAATTGCTTGTACAAACTCAACTTCCACCCTATTTCCACTTGTCTGATTCACCTGCATACTTTCTAGAACCTGTGTGTCCAAGCCCTGAGCCTTTTTGAGTTTTTGTAGGAAAATACTCTGACTATATCTTGAAGGTGTAACTAACCTATAGTCTCCTGAGATTGCCACACTGTCATCCACATCTTCTGAAAAAAGGGTATCTTTCATTCTCATCTATTTATTCTTGCTTAAAATTTTATTTTTTAACTGACGCTTTAGTCACTTTAGGGATCAAGGGGGAGTTTATGAACATTTTAGTACATGTCCTGCTCTTGTTGATAATTTAATATTTGAGGCTTTAACTATGGACTATTGATTACTAAGGTCATTGTCCTACAGAAATGTGTGCTTTTGCTTGGGAAACAGAGTTGAAAGGCAGGTGCTTGCTGATGGATGGGAGCCATTCAAACAGCACAATGCAGGTAGGAGTCTCTTGACTGCCCACATCTTAGTGTGCTGGTGAAAATTTGTCATCCTAATCACGTAAGTGTTAGTGAAATAATGACATCTTATTTATGAGGAGAAAAAAAAAACAACTTGAAAAAAAAAGCCATATGCTTTCTGATGAGCTATGTGATGAAAGGGAATAGACTATGGAGTGATTGGTCATAGGAAGTAAGCCTTTTGATCAATAGTATGTGTGACTCTAACATAAGAATTGGTCATAGGAAGTAAGCCTTTTGATCAATAGTATGTGTGAATCTAACATAAGCTTGCTATTAAAACTAGCAGAAGCAATTAGTGATACTCTTGCAACAAATATTCCAGTCAATATAGTCTCTAATCCAATGAAGGTGAAAAGGTAGACTCTTAATTTATATGCACAGGAAAGATAGGATTGAATGGAAATGTGATTGGAGAGAACCCGGGAGCTTGGCTAACCATTATTGTGTGACTATAGTTAGTAGAGGGATTTCAGTGTCTACTTCATACTGTTCATTGAAAGAGGAAGTGGGGACGCCTGTGCTTTTGTGCCATTTGTGAATTGGCTCCTCAGGACACTGCATTATCTGAAGTGTATTTTAATTAAGAAAGACATTTTTATTTGCCAATACTCTACTGTATGAATTAATATAACTTAAAGTACACCTAGTAGATTTCTTGATTTTAGATGCTATATTATATAATTGGTAAACTTAGATATTTTTTTGGTTGGTTGTTTTTTTAGTTTTACTCTTCAAATGTAGTGTCCCTAGATTCCTATTGGTAAAAGATACCATTAAGAGGGAAAAGAAATAATACAATAATTGAAAAAGAATTAAAGTCAAACTTAACTTAAAGTAACCTATGAGTGGCTAAGAAATAGCCTGCTAAATTCATTTAAAAATAAGCTTCTGCACAGCAAAAGAAACCATCAACAAAACAACAAGAAAGCCCCTGCATGGGAGAACATATTTGCCAATGTTATCACTGATAAGGGTTTAATCTCTAACATTTATAGGGAGCTCATGCAACTTAACAAAAGGAAAATAAACAACCCAATCAAAAAATGGGCAATGAACATAAATAGATACTTTTCAAAAGAAGACAGAGGAAGGCCAAGAGACATATGAAAACATGCTCAAAGTCACCAATCATCAGAGAGATGCAAATCAAAACAATAATGAGGTACCATCTCACACCTGTCAGAATGGCTGTCATCAAAAAATCAACGAATGACAAGTGCTGGCGAGGATTCAGAGAAAAAGGAACCCTCGTGCACTGCTGGTGGGAATGCAGACTGGGGCAGCCACTGTGGAGAACAGAATGGAGTTTCCTCAAAAAACTAAAAATGGAACTCCCATTTGACCCAGTGATCCCACTTCTAGGAATATATCCCAAGAAACTAGAAACATGAATCAGAAAGGATATATGCACCCCTATGTTCATAGCAGCACAATTCACCATAGCTAAGATTTGGAAACAGCCTAAGTGCCCGTCAGCAGATGAGTGGATTAAAAAAAAACTGTGATACATTTATATAGGGGAATACTAAGCTGCAGTAAAAAAGAAGGAATTCTTACCATTTGCAACAGCATGGATGGAACTGGAGAGCATTATGCTAAGCGAAATAAGCCAGTCAGAGAAAGACAAATACCACATGATCTCACTCATTTGTGGAATATAATGAACAACATAAACCGATGAACAAAAACAGATCCAAAACCTCAGAGGGAAGGTAGGAGAGGGTGGGGGTAAGGGGGAGAGATCAACCCAAGGACTTATGTGCATGCATATAAACCTAACCAATGGACACAGACAACAGGGGAATGAGGGCATGAGTAGGGGGGTGGGGGGTCAATGGGGGATAAGGACACATATGTAATACCTTAATCAATAAAGAAAATAAATAAATAAAACAAAACTTAATCATAGTGTGTGATAGGCACTTAGTAAATTACTAAAGACAGAGTCTGTTTTCCTATTCACATATGGGTTGTTTATTTTTTGCTATACAGCATTTTATGTTTCTCTGTATTTCCATGTGAGACAGATTCCAAGAATGAAATGTTTATATATAATTGTGTTTTGTATAGAAACTTGGGAAGGATTTTGTATTCTTTCTCATTGTTAATGTAATGGTTCTTCCTTGATTGCCAGCTTTTCCATGCTTGCTTCTGAAACAATATATTCATGATCTGATGTAAAGTCAACAAATTTAAAAACTTTATCATATTTCATCCTAGGATATTCAGTTATTTCAGAATTTTAATAACCAGTGAAATAAATTCATATTTTTGTAATTGTTTCATGGCCATTTTATAACCCCACCCCCAAATTCTGAAAGTGCTTGCTTATGCTGCATACACTAACTAGCTGGTTGGTGGTAGCAAAGAAAAGAAACACCCCTAGAGTCCCAGGGGAGCCCCCTTTCCACAAAGATCTCTCTGACACAATATGAATACATTCATTCATTCATTCATTCATTCAACAAAACCTTACAGACTTTCCAGAGGGTCAGTTGTGAAAAGACCTGGTCCCTATTCTCAAGCACCACTCACTAGTGTCATTGCATCTCACAACTCCAAGGGACATAATTCACTTTGTAATCTATGCGCAATGTCTAGCCTACACAGCCATATTCCAGGGCAAGCCTTTGAGAATACTTCAAAAAGCCCACAGAGTCCCCCCCCGCCCCCCCCCCCCAAAATGTACAATGAGGATTTACAATGGGAAGGTTTTTGCCTTCAGGTCTTCCATATATTTACTGAGATATCAGATGGTTGTCAAATATTTCACTGTCAAATATTCTCTCAGCACTTATTCTCTTCATGGTATGTGAGATACGATTTCTCTAGAAAGATTGCTTGAATGTGTCATTTGCTTTGATCTTTAACATAATTACCCGTGAATAATTTTTTTCCTAATTCCCCCCTAATGCAGGAGGATTAATAACTTTTCCGGGGAGAAATCTTATAATATGACTTCCTTGTTCTGCATCAGCTGTCATATAAACAGAAATTAAAGATGCACAAGGCTTATTAATGCTTTTTTTCTTGTCCTGACTGGTCTTCAGTTATTCCTTGGAGAAGTGCTTTCTCTGGTAGCATTTTAAATGACTAATCAAATGGTACTTCTCTCCTCCTCTCTTGTTCCATAGTATAAGAAATAATACTTCTCTGCTATTGAATGCAGTACTTTGAGTTTTACATTGTTTACTTATAGTAGTCTTCAGTAAGGACCTTTCCTATTTACATTTTTTTTTGTGTGTGTGTGTATGCCTAGTTTGTGGATATTCCTAGTCTGAATATTCTCAGTTATCTATATAATGTGGGGCTGTTATTTTAATACTTTATCTCTAGGATCTTCATTATCTGTGGGAGCCTGTTTTGCATTTTCAAGTATTTTTAAACATAGACAATCATCTTATTTTCAGTATAGCAGCAACAGTGATAGACTTCGTTTTTAAAGGTAGTTTTATTGCCTGCTCACACCTGAATTTTGAGACTTGATTTTGGTATTATCTTTATCCTTATCATTTATGTGACCAGGAACAAGAACAAATTTGCCATTTCTATTTCTTCTTTTGTAATCTGACCAGATAAAGCCACTTGTTTGTCATTGGGAAGGCAGGGTGGCATAATGAAGGGCTCACGGTTTCAGGTTCTGGGATTGAAATGAAGACATTTAAACATGTAAGACAGTGTCCTTAGATGTGAAAGTCAACACATTGTCTTAGACATTCTCTAAAAACTCCTCTATCTCTAAATTTTACCATTTGAGTAAATTGTACTGCTGAACCAGAGGTTGCCATGGAGACGGCTGGAATTCTCAAGAGTGACTTATAAATTAAATTAGGGTTTAGATATTTTGGTAATATTATTGAACTGATTTTTCTTTTTTTTTTAGTGTTTCGTTTTATATGATATTAGCTCTATATCCAGCTTCTTTCTCTATTGCAGTTTCTTGTATGTACTGCTCAGACTAGTTTATGCAATATATTCATTCATTTTTAAGATATTTATTGAACACTTGTTTTGCACCAGGCACTGGGTCATGTCCTGGGGCTTATAGAGATGAGAAAGACCCATTCATGCTGTCAAGGTCAGAGGGAAAGACTGTGATAAGCTATAACACAGGTATGCAGGTGCCACAGTGGTGGCTCAGAGGTGACAGTGATAAATTTATCCTTGGTGGATTGTTGAGGAGAGGTGGAGTTGAGGGGGAGGTCACAGAAGGTTTCACCAAGTGGCAATTACTTGGGCTGATTTGTCAAAGCCATCTTTCCAAGTTGCCAAAGCTGGGGTTGAAGGCCATGCTATGGATAAAATATCCCACCACGAGGTGAAATAGCTGAGACTCGTGGGTAGGAAAAAGGACATGGTTTAAGAAGCAGGTAGAGAAGAAGGAAGGAAGGGAGGGAAATGGTTAGAGACCATAATGGAAGGATTTTTAGAAATAGTTAGGATATGACAACTTCATGACTGAATGAAGGGAAAGGCAAGGATTTTGGATGATTCTTGTGTTTCTGGCTTAAGTAGCTGGACCAGAATGCAAAAATATAGGCTTGCCACTTGATTAAAAATAATAATAATAAATATATACAGATATTACATATACATATAAATATATATGTACTAAAATAGATGTATACTGAAACGTATATTAGATAGATAGATAGATAGATAGATAGATAGATAGATAGAAGTATATTAAAATGTGTGAGCAAGAATTACCATTGTCACATAAGAAGCATTAATGCTGGTTAGTACTTTAAGATGGTTGGATTCTTGCGCCCTCTCAGAAGTCTTATTTCAGATGTCGACACTGATACCTACTCCCAAGTCAGCAGCCGGCCACCCTGGGCCTTGGCCTTACTGAACTACATTAGCTTCCTGGCCTTCATTCTTGGCCTTTATTTAATTTTTGTTCTGATATGCTTAATTTGTAAGTGTATCTTCTTGGAAATATAATTTTGTCTCGCCATTTGAAAAATAAATCTTAGAGTTTCCTATTATATAACAAATCTATTCTTTTGAGTTGAATGTTTTTTGAGATGGGCTTTTACCCACAATCTAGGTTTGCTTTGGTTTGGTTTTCATTCCTTGAGAACTAAGTACTCCAGAGAAGTATTTGACTAAGATATATTGTGCCTATCTGAGCCTAATGGAGCGCTAACCACAGTAAATGATGAGTGACAGTTTAATCAATTCAGCCCCTTCAGTAGTCATCAAGGGCATGGGGAATGTAATTTTTTAATCTTTCACTTTTCAAATTCTGCAAATGCCAACTTGAAAAGATCATGTCTGTTATGTGTAATACATTTTCTTATAAGCTATAGCAAAAATATATATATATTTAAATTTTGATCTTAGAAGCTAACATCCTAGGGCACAAAACCATGGCCTATCTTACAAATATATACATTTCCACAGAAAGAAGTGAGATAAATTAATGGCAGTCTTGGAACATCAAATCACGCTAGCTTTAATTGCATAATGGCTTATTTCAGTGAAGCATGGCTAAATAAAATTACCTATTAGGTTAATTAACGAGGAACCTTTCTGAATTACTATTGCATTCCTGTGTGTGAAGTTCAGGTTGGCTTTAGCATTTATCTAATTTATTTCACTAGTCTACTGTCTTTGTTATTCGTTTGACTGGAGCCTGAATCTGTATTCAGAGAAGTAATCCAAGTTATAAAACTCCTTTCAAAAGAGAATTACCTGTATACCTTTCACCCACACGTGATGGGCAGTGAACCCTCATTCTAATCAGATCCCCATGTGATGGGCAGTGAACTCTCATTCTAACCAGACCCCCACGTGTTGGGCAGTGAACCCTCATTCTAATCAGACCCCCATGTGATGGGCAGTGAACCCTCATTCTAACCAGACCCACACGTGATAGGTAGCCGCATGAAAGAGTGACAAGAGCTGCTTCAGGAGTTTGTTTGTTTTTCCAAAGTTTGTTTTTCCCCCATGATGAGCACACAGGCTTTGAGGGATTTTCTGGATCCAGCATAATGATGAAAGAGAGGAAGAAAACACCTGCAGCGAGTCCTGTTCTGTTCATTTGTCCTCCCCTCTGAAGCAGCTTGACACTCTCTTCATCTACAGCCCTCTTTCCGATTCTCTGGACTTGAGTAGAGGCCTCGTACCTTTCAGTTAGGCAGGTTGGAATGAGAAGGGGCAGGCAGGTCTCTCTCGTGGTGAGAGTGGGAGCTGGCTGGCTTGTGTCCTCTCTGTACAAACTCAAATGCACAATCTATCCTGTCTTATGATCCGGACTCTGCGGTGCAAGGGTAACACTTGAGAGTGAAACTGTCCCTCTCTGTCCTGAGGAATCTCAAGCCTTTGTAAATAAATGGATGAAATCAGATGCTAAAATCTAGGAGAGTTTTTTTTTTTTTGATATTTTAATTGGAACCATATTTTAAAATATTAAAGTCTTAGAAAAGATATAAAAATAAATATTAAAGTCTTACCAAACTTTTGCTCTGAGAATTAGGGAAGAAGGGAATCTTATTTTTTGAAGACCAAAATAAGATTAATGTAGTTTAGATAAATAATAATCTCTCGGGCTCTAGTCAGTTTGACTCAGTGGATAGAGCATTGCCCTGTAGACCTAAGGGTCCTGGGTTCGATTCCAGTCAAGGTTATGTACCTTGGTTGCAGGCTCCTCCCCTGCCCAGGCCCTAGTCAGGGCTTGTGCAGGAGGCAACCAGTTGATGTGTTTCTCTCATGCTGATGTTTCTCTCTGTATTCCCCTCTCTCTAAAAATCAATGGAAAAATATATCCTCAGGTGAGGATTAAATAATAATAATCTCTTGGTCCTATTTTATGCTTCATGTGGGATAACTATTTTTTGGGTTAATTAGCACCTTGTAATAGTAATGTCTTTATGAGAAAACTAGAGGCCCGGTGCACGAAATTTGTGCATGGGGGGTAGGGGGGTGCCTCTCAGTCTGTCCTATATCCTCTCTCAATCCAGGACCCCTCAGGGGTTGTCGGACCTAAACCAGCATTCAGACATCCCTCTCACAATCCGGGACGCTGCATGCACCAGTGACTATCCTTTTCATACAGGTGAAAGGCATCTTGCTGTTGTATGGGCAGCTATGTTTTTTTGCCCTGATTATAAAAAGTAGTACATCACATGATCCTTCTTTCCCCCAATCTTATGGGTGGAAAAACTGAAGCAGAGAGAAGTAAAGTAATTGTCTTTGTCACACAGTTATAAGTGTCAGAATCAGGGCTGACCACAAAAATGTGCAAGCCAGAGGACATGCATGTCATCACTGCATCATCCTTTACAGTGTTAGAGTAGCCTTGCCAGGTTTTAATTTTTAAATTTAAGAGACTGTTCCCAATATATAGGGTAGGGTCCCTAGGCCTGGCCAGCGATCAGGACCATCTGTGGGGCACCCGCCTTGGCTGGTGGCCTGGCGCCGCCTGCTGACAGGCCCTGCCCCCTCCCCCCATTGCCACGGGTCGCCTCCCTCTTGGGGGACAGACACTCAACGCAGGAGCTGCCCCCTGCACTCAGCTTGAAATGGCATGTGTCAAATGCAGATATTATTTGAGTGGGGAGTTGATGGATTTAAGTAATCTTATTTTAATGGAAAGATATAAAATTGTTCTGCACCACAACATCCCAGCAGGACTTGACCACATAGGTAGTTAACGCATAGGTGGATTACAATGCGTCTTAGCTGGTGACCACAGTGACCATATTTTATTCAGGTATGGGAGGGCTGCTGTATTGTTATAACCCCTTGGCTCTGGCTCATTTGAACTTCATCTTTAAAACCAAAAGACCAAACCAGTGTTCTGAGAAAGATGATAGTGGCTAATACATTTACAAATTAATAACTGCAGTACCATGAGAAGCATGGAATTAGAGCAAGACCTAATCCAGCCAGTCTGAGAGATCAGGAAGCCTTCCCAGAGAAGTGACATTGAACTCGCTGTTTCCTACTCTGAAAGAGAAAAGTTACTGCCCCTTCCCTGGGAATTCCATTCTTGCACTGCATTCCACACTCCCCCCATTGCCTGAAATTTAATCATTTGGATCATTTTTTTTCATCTTGAATTCCTTTGCCATAGAATGTGTATGTCTATTTTTAAATACCTTTATATCAAACTAAATTTTTAATTAGTTTGCTGCCCAAGTTATATAAGGTTAACTTTAACTGATATTTTACATTCTAGCCTGCAGGTCTAGATGGCTCATGTTGCTTTTAAAGAAAAACTTCATCAAAATGCACAAGGGTTCTTTTTTCTCATATGGGGAAAACTTAAAATGCTGGCTCTTGTACTTAAATGACTCATTCTGTATACTGTCCCAAGGAGATGCTGTCCTTCATTTTGCCTTTTTTAAAAAATAAACTTGATTTGAGAATAGTTTTAGACTTATAGAAAACTTGCAGACCACAGAGAGTTTCTATATACATATTACCTGGTTAACTCTATTCTTAATATCTTACCTGTGGTACATTTGTCCCAACTTAAGGAACCCACAATAGTCCATTGCTATTAACTTTATATTTATTTTACTGTGTGTGTTTTTTTCCTAATTTCCTTTTTCTGTTTTAAGATCCCATTCAGGATGTCACATTATATGTAGTAGTCCTGTGTCCTTAGCCTCCTATAGTTATGGTAGTTTCTCAGTTTGTCCTTGCTTTTCAGGACCTTGATAGTTTTGAGGCGTACTATTCGGGTATTTTGTAGAATTTCCCTTAATTTGCCTAATGTTTGGGGGAGGAAGATTGCAGAGTTGAAGTGACCTCATCATCACATTCCATCAAAGGCACGCGCTGTCCACATGACCTATCACTGATGACGGTAGCCTTGTTTCACATGGTCAAGGTACCATTCACCAGTTTTCTCCATTGTAAGGTGACTATCCACCCCCATCCCTTCTTCCATACAAGACTCCTTGGAGACGAGTCCCTGAGTTCAGCTCTCACTTGGTAGTTGAGAAAGGGAGAGTGGAGGGAGTGTTGCACTGCTTTTGATTCATTCATTCAACAAATATTTTTGAGCCCTTACTATATGCCTGACACTTCCCTGTGCCTTGAAGACAAGCTGATGACCTTGTTCCTTGTCTTTTGGGTCTTTCATCTAGAGGAGACACACTCCCAACAAGCAGAGAGAAGCTCACATCCTTTAAGTGATGTGAAGAAAACAAACTAGGGAAAGGAAGGTGAGACATGGGGTCTGGGCAGCAAGAGGAACCTGCCTTACAGACAGTGGTTAAGAAGGTCATTTCTCGATGGAGCCATTTGAACCGAGCCCTGAATAACAAGGAGCAATTATCCTGCACATAATGAGGGGAAATGCGCTCTAGGCAGAGGGAACAACTCAAGCACAGATGCTGACATGGGACAGTGTTGGGTGTTTTAGGAGGGACAGCAGAGCAGCATGGCTGGAGAAGAGGAAGTCCTGTGGATAAAAGGTGTGACAGAAATTGGAGAGCATGTGGGGCCTTCACTCTCTTCTGTCTTCACTCTTGGTTTTAAAGAAGAAAAAAGCTCAAGATATTTAAAAATCTGATTCCTCTGTAGATTAAAATTTTTATGACTTCTTTTGATTTGTTTTCTCATTCTAAATTCACTTTCTTTTTTAAAAATTTTATTTATTGATTTTAGAGAGGGGAGGGACTGAGAGAGAAAGAGAGACATCAATTTGTTGTTTCACTTATTTACTTACCATTCATTGGTTGCCTTTTTGTATGTGCCCTGGGGATCAAACCTGCAACCTTGGCATATTGGAACAATGCTGTAACCCAGTGGTCGCCAACCTTTTGGACCTCATGGACCACCAGTTAGTGACCGCTGCTCTAACCAAATGAACAACCCGGCCAGGGCTTCTAAATTCACTTTTGTACCCATTTTTTTACTCATAATTTTGTATTCTTTCTCAAAATAAGAACTCCAAACTGTATGACCTTCAGGCCTAAAAAATAGTCCATCTCTGCTCATAATTAGAATGATCAATTCAGCTTAATTGTGATAAACTATTTATACATCTGTGACATAAATTACATTCAGGAGTTTTGAGTTCAAAAGAATTGAAAGATGAGTAAGCATGCATGGATGCTTATATATTACTTTACCAGGTAATTGATCCTAAAATAAGAATTTAAACACACTGAATCCTGTGTGACCAGTAAGCTTTGTGACCAGTTCTTATTCTTCAGAAAAGGTAGACTAAGAGGCTGATAATTATGTAATTACTCAAATTGTCAAAAAGAAGTGACAAATTAAAGGAGACGTGATGAAATAAGTTTATATATCATAAGTATAGAACAAGAGTGGATGAATTCTTTCTAAGTAAACTACTAAAGGTAGTCACCTTAATCCATCAAGATAGGAATCACAGGGCTAATTTCCTGTAGGAAGGAATAAATGGAAAGCAGGTAATAGTTCCTTCATATTAAATTGGAGGCAGTAAGGCAGCTCCTGTAATAAAGTACTATGTTAATATATTGCTATGTTAATATATTGATATGTTTTATATTTCTGCTTTTTAGTTTTCTTGAGCTTCCTATCTCTTTCTTTTATATACCCTTTAAGTATAATTCTCTCAGCTTTATTAGTGTACCCTAAGGCATCTTTGAAAAATGATGTCCTCGGAAATGTCCTTTAGAAATGAGAATTCCAGTCCCTTCATTAGCTGAGCAGATAAGAGCCTACAGATATGTTATATCATTACCTTCCAACCAAGTAGAATTACAGCATAGATTTGTCTTTTAATTGTTCTAAATATCATATTATGGAGATGATATAGACTAAAACCAAGTAGTGGTAAAATAATTTCTGGAAGGAGTCCTGACAGTGTAATGGTTACATCACCAGCCAGCTTAGCAGGGTAGACAGCAGGGGTGGCTTGCCTTCTACTGAAGGTGTTCGCACTCAGAGTTGGAGCTTGTGGTGGGAAAGACTAAGGCCAAAAGGTGGAGAATAGAGGGTATGTTCTGAATATTTAAAAAAGGAAGGTGTAGGTAGCTATTTAAGATCCAATATAGTTTTTGTAAACTTAAATACAAAGGTAATAAAAATGTACGTTAGTAGTCTTAAAAATGAATTTGTCAAATAAAAATTTGTAAAGTCACCAAATTGAAATCTTACACCTAACTGGACATCCAGAACCTCAAACCTCAATATTTATAAGAATATCATTGCATTTTAATGTGTTAATAAAATAATTTTGATTTCTATTTTGTCTCAAATCTTAAATGAAAAATGTTAACACCCATCTGCTAGAGCATTGATTTTTGAAATTAATTCTTTATTTCTTGAGTTATTTTTTTTATATAAAGTAGCATTTGTTTTTATCATTTTGACTTTGTGTACTGTTGGTGTTTAATTTGGATATAAAGTATGTGTTATAATAGAGAAGAGATTTCTGTAAATTACTTCTTTAATTCAAAACACTGCTTATATACACTTGTGATAGCAACTGGGGCAGCTATAGAGAAGTAGGCCCCTTGTCTTTAACCTCTAGAGCAGTGGTTCTCAACCTTTCTAATGCCGTGACCCTTTAATACCCTTCCTCATGTTGTGGTGACCCCCAACCATAAAATTATTTTTGTTGCTACTTCATCACTGTAATTTTGCTACTGCTACGAATCGTAATGTAAATATCTGTGTTTTCCGATGGTCTTAGGCGACCCTCCTAGCGGTTCTCAACCTGTGGGTCGTGACCCACAGGTTGAGAACCGCTGCTGTAGGGCCTATTAGGACACTGTCAGGAAACAAACTCGTTCAATGTAGAGCCATTAAAAAAAAAATTATATATATATATATATATATATATATATATATATATATATATATATATATATATATATCCTGGAGGATTGCTATAAGGTAGAGAGATTTAGCACAAACACTGGACTACCTGAACATCCCGGCCTTAGGAAGGCAGGAACCAGGTCAATTCAGGGACTTCACCTCTAAGAAGGTGGCCATTCTTGCAAGTTCTCTGCCATTGATGGGACTTAACCCATCTACGTATGGTAGTTTCTTTCTGTTCTGCTCCCAAGTGAGTTGGTCTCCAAAGTCCCAGCAGCGGTATTTGATTGGCTCCCTGCCTGTACTATGGAGTGGTTGTTCCTGCTGCTTAGGTGCAAGCTGCTGTCTGGGGGCAAGGTCTCCTGATATCCTGCTGGACTGCCTGGCTAGAAGTGTGAGCATGGCAGGCTAGCTAGGAGAGGAAGTGGACTATTGTAGATGTTCAATATATATTGAGTAAGAGCTCCAAAAATAAACTCATAAAGCTATTCTCTTTGCTGTAATGTTAGTGGAAGGCTTCGTGGAAAAGTTGGCATTTACATCACAGTATAGAAGCTGGGCTGGATCCACATGTCAAGAGCAAAGAGATGAAGAAGGGGGAAGTCCTAGGTAGAGAAGCAGTTTGAAACAAGTTGTATAGAGTTATGCTTACTGATGGGCCGATCAGTCTGGCTTAATGATATTCAGTGTAGTTGCCTTAAATTGCTTGAGCAGCCTGAGTCAATGACTGATTGAAACAGAATCCTTGGGGTTTGTGTTCAGATCAGTTGCAGTATTTTAAAGTTTCCCCGATAATTTTGATGCAAAGGTGTTTGAGCCCTGGATAGCTAGAGAGAAAACTACATTATGAATTTGTGATAAGGTTGGAAAAGAATAGTAGAACAAGGCTTTGGCGGCTTCTATATCAGGGTAAGGATTTCTGGACTGCATCGTGTAAAGAAGGTGGAGCCACCACGTTTTTAATTTTATTGGTTTCCACTGTTTTCTGAGCCCAGTATAGTTGCATCTATTTAACTTACTTTCGGGGCAGTAGACAGAGGGGGGAAGGAAAGTTATGGGATCCAGGTGTGTGTGTGTCACAGTGCTTGGTACTTATTAAGAATGTTATTTATTCATTGTTTTTCCTCTGTCGGAGTAGGTATTCTAGCTCCAGATTTATTTTTCTAAGCAGAATATATCAAAGTTTTTGTAATAATTGTTCCTCCTTTCCTTAGGGGAGTTGGTTGCATCTTTGTTGAAATGATCCAAGGAGTCGCTGCTTTTCCAGGAATGAAAGACATTCAGGATCAACTTGAACGCATATTTCTGGTAAGTTCTTCATGGAATGTTTTGAGAAAAATTGGTTTCTAATTCACCCCTTAGAGGTAGTAGAAAATAATTTTAAACAAATTTATTGGTTGTCACATTTAATTCTAACATATTTTTTGACTTTTGAAAAAGTAAGAAATTAGTTAATAATTAGTTTTTACACTACTGCCTGTTAATACTATGTTAAAATGGTAAGAAAGGGCAGGCCATCAGAGGCAATATAGAATAAGGGGTAAAAATGAGAGCTCTGATGAGAAATTGTGAATAATTTATATAGCTATCCCTTCTTCTTAACTCCCTCCCATCTTCATCCACTTAATTAAATGTGGGCTTTGATCAGTAACTTTTTCCCATAAAGTGGAGCATAGAAAGAGAGTGAGGGGAGGAAAGGATAATAACTTTGAAATGGAGAAACCAGGCAAACATACCTCGGCCAGGTCTTAAGGTTGTCATCATCAAAGAGAAGTCATGTGGGTAGTATGTACCCTTGGTACAATGTGTTGAGAACAACATTTCACTTCTGTGATCTTTCCTCAAAATCATGACTGCAGTCTAATCATGAAAAACAGGTCATGCAAACCCAAACTGAGGGACATTCTACACAATACCTGACTAGTACTCTTCAAAATTGCCAAGGTCATCAAAAACAAGGACAGTCTGAGAAATTCTCACAGCCCAGAGGAGGCTACAAAGGCATGACAACTTAATGTGATGTGGTATCTGGGATGGAATCCTGGAACAGAAAAAGATCATTAGTGAAAAAACTAGTGAAATCCAAGGAGAGTGTGCAGTTTAGTTAATATCAGCATCCCAATTGTGTTTCTCCATTATGACAAATGTTCCATGGTAATGTCATTTTTTAACCACAGAGCATGCTGGCGAGGGGTCTACAGGAACTCTCTGTACTACCTTTTTGTAACTTTTATAAAACTATTCTAAAATTTAAAATGTTAAAGTATGCAAAAAATAGACATGAAATGTGTCCTAGAGCCATATGAGCTGTGTTTAACCACCTACTCTCTTACCTTGGTCAAGGGACTTAGCTCTCTGAGCCTTCATGTTCCCCTGGGGGAAATGAAGGATAATGGTAACACTGACCTCATAAGTTTGAGGAACAATTGACTTAATACGCAAAAAGTGCTTTTGGAACTATGCCTGACACATGGTAAATACCCTGTTGATTTTCTATCTGGAAGACCAACCCATTGATGTCAGTGGGATGTTGAAGTCCCCTCCTGTGACTGTATTGCTGCCCAACTCTCACTCTATGTCCATCAGTATTTGCTTTATATATTTGGGTACTTCTTTGTTGGGTGTATAAATGTTTACAAGGGTTACAGTCTCTTGTTGGATTGATTACTTTATCATTATGTAGTGTCCGTCTTTGACTCTTACAATAGCCTTTGTTTTGAAATCTATTTTATCTGATACTAGAGGCCTGATGCATGAAATTCGTGCAAGGGGCTCGTCCCTCGCAGCCTCAGCTTCATCCGGAAGGTCGTCTAGACGGTCGTTCTGCTGTTCCGTCTAATTAGTATATTAGCTCTTTATTATATAGGATAAGTGTTGCTACCCGAGTATTTTTTTTTCTGTTTCCATTTTTATGAAATATTTTTTTCCATCCTTTTACTTTCAGTCTGTGTGTCTTTTGAACTGAAGTGGGTCTCTTCTAAACAGCATATGCAGAATGAGGCAAAAATAGGCTGACAGTTGTTGGTATGGAAAACAATACAATAATAAATAATAATATCAAAATGAATTCTGTTTCACATACTTACAGCTGTAGACTTACTTTTGCCCAACCCTTTATATGATATTTGTTTTGTAGCCACTTCTTTTTAAATCTGCTTATTATTTATTATCCATAAATTCTCACACAGAATAATAAAATATTGTTTTATGATTATAATAATAATGCATCTTTATAATGGAAGACTCCCACAGTATCAAAAAGTATAAAACTTGAAAAAAATCACCCTTTGTTCTACTACCCAGAGAAAATCGCATTTAGCGTTTTGATGTATATCCTCCATTTCTACACAGGTAAAGAAAATTGAACCATACCTTGTGTACTGTTTCATAACTTTTTTTTTACTTAACAGTATATAATAAACATCTTTCACTGAAAAATAAATCTAGAAACTTATCATCATTGTTAATGACAGGAGAGTGTTTATTGTATGGATGAGATATTATTTGCATAGTTTGTTTACAGTGATTAACTATTATGAAGTGCTGCCAGAGACATCCTTTGTACAGTTATCCTATTACTTAAAAATCATTAGAATTAAAAATCCTTAATTCAGAAAAATTTAATTTTCATATTCTTATATAGCCATCCTTTTATCTAAACTAATGGAACACTTCTTTCTCCCTGTTTCCAAGAAAATCTCTTGCTGATTTCATTGAGATTGTATTGAGCCTGTAGATTATATTAGGAAGAAATGATATAAAATTGAGTTTTCCCAATCAAGAATAAATTATATTCCTTTACTCATAGTTTATGGCTCTTAGCAAAAATGGTCAATTTTATAAACATTTTTTCTTTTGCTTTTTTTTCTACTCCATTCTTTATTTTCATTCAATTATTTTATTTTATTTTATTATTTTTTTAAATGTTATTTTATTTTTATTGTTTTAAGTATTACAAATAGTAGTACACATGTCTCCTTTTTTTTCCCCCTTGATCTCCCCCCGACCTCCCCTACCCCCCAGGACATGCCTTCACCTGCCCACCCCCTCCCACCCCCCCCCCCGCCCCAGTGTCTTATATCCATTGGTTGTGCTTATATGCATGCGTACAAGTCCTTCGGTTGGTCTCTTACAGCCCTTCTCGCCCAACCTCCCCTGTCTTCCCAATGTAGTTTGACAGCCTGTTCAATGCTTCTTTGCCTCTGTATCTTTTTCCCACCATTTCTTTCCTTTAAAAAGTTTTGCCTTTGCAGACTGGAAATAAACATATAATAACAAAACAAGACAAAACAAAAAATGTTTGAGTCCCAATTTCAAAGTCCAACAGTTCCTTATGTGTACATGTCAGCAGTGATATCTGGATGGTGGGCACATGGTGGCAATGCAGGTCCGACCCTCTCTGGTTTGGTCCTAGGTAACCTGCAGCGGTGCACAGCTGCTGACTGCTCCCATAGCAAGGCGTTGTCAGTGTCTTCCATCTCTGGACTGTTTTTTCCTCTTGTCTTCGTGGTTGGAGCACTCCTGTCAATTCCTCTCTGTTGCAGGAATCCATCTGGTCTTGGGGTTGTTTTCTGAAAATATACAAATATATTCTCGACCACAAGTTAATAAAGGAATCTTTTCTATATAATTGATTTGGGATCCTTTTTATTTTTGTTCAAACGATTTTCCTTTGTCTTATTTAGACACCATGTGTCATTCAATTATTTTAAACTAGAGGCCCAGTGCACGAAATTGGTGTACAGTAGGTCATGGGGAGGAGAGTCCCTCAGCCTGGCCTGCACCCTCTCCAATCCGGGGTCCCTCTTGCAATCCGGAACCACTGGCTCCTAACCGCTTACCTGCCTGCCTGCTTGATGGCCCTAACTGCTCTCCCCTGCTGGCCTGATCCCCCTAACTGCTCTCCCCTCCTGGTCTGATCCCCCTAACTGCCTAACTGCTCTCCCCTCCTGGTTTGATCCCCCTAACTGCCTAACTGCTCTCCCCTCCTGCATGATCCCCCAAACTGCCCTCCCCTGCTGACCTGATCACCCTAACTGCCTAACTGCCCTCTCCTGCCAGCCTGATCCCCCTAACAACCTATCTGCGCTCCCCTCCTGGCCTCATCCCCCTGCCTATCTGTGCTCCCCTCCTGGCCCGATCGCCCTAACTGCCTATCTGCGCTCCCCTCCCCAGCCAATTTGCATATTCCTCTATTATTAGTATAGATAACTTTTCTGTTATTTTCTAAAAAGTATAATAAACTTGTTCATACATTGTATCATTGAAAAATAATAGAAGAGAGAATTTTAATGGGCTACAGTTTGCAAAACTATAGTTATAGATTATTATGCAAAAACTGCTTTAAATATTTAGCTTTTAAAAAATTTTTATGCCTGGCCAGAGTGGCGCAGTGGTTGAGTGTCGACTCGTGAACCAGGAGGGCACGGTTCAGTTCCTAGTCAGGGCACATGCCTGGGTTGTGGGTTCAATACTCAGGAGACAGATGATCAGTGATTCTCTCTCATTAATGTTTCTATCTCTCTCTCCCTCTCCTTCTCTTTGAAATTAATAAAAAATATATTTTTAAAGAAGTTATTTTTTTCCATCACCATTTATCTCCCCTGCACCCTTTCCCTCCTCCATCCCTCTCCCCCTGCAATCACCACACTGTTGTCCCTGTCCATGACTTCTTTCTTTTTTCTTCCGTTGTTGCTCCATCCCTTCACACCCCCTGCTTCACTCCCACCTCCGAGAACTGTCAGCCTGCTCTCTATTAGTCTATCTCTCTTTTGCTTGTTAGTTCAGTTTGTTCATTAGACTCCATATATGAGAGAAAACATATGGCATTTGTCTTTCTCTGACTGTCTTATTTCACTTAGCATAATGTTCTCCAGGTCTATCCAGATTGTCGCAGAGGGTAAAATTCCCTTCTTTTTTATGGCAGAGTAGCAGCATTCCATCATGTAAATGTACCACAGCTGTTTTATCCACGCATCTACTGAGGGACACATCAAAGAAATGTGTTCACCTATACATAATTTCAGAGTGAATTCAAAAGAAAAGGAGATGGTTATACTAGAACAGGTATATTCTATAGCAATAGAACAAAAAAAAAAATGAGTGTCATGAAATTACAGTGTATTCATATAGCTTAAAGTTTTCATTTTAAGTATCTTTTTATAATGTAAGTAATTTCTAATAGGTACAATCTTGTTGGATTGCTTCCTGTATGAAGATTTTGCTAGTGTTTCTTAATTTTATGGCAATACTTTCTAATTTTATGGGTATTCAGAGACCTTTGAGCTATGACTAGGCTTTTAATAAATCAAAGAAATAAATCATCATAAATTTCCCATGGCGATATTGATATCCTAAACTACTGTTTGCTCTTGTTAGAGCATAGAGACCCTTAAATACAGATCAGCATCATGATTGATGGTAATAACTATCTTTTACTGTAATTATTTTACATGCGTAGTGCTTTTTACAAGTAAAATGTCTGTTGGTAATTAGGAGATAAATATCATCTAAAATTGATGCTTTAGAATTAAAATGTTATATTTTACTCTGGAGAATTAGACATGATCAAAAAAACTTCTTTTGACAGTAAATATTATCATCTTAAATATTTTATTTCCCCCAATGAATTGTTTAAATTTGCAAACGCTAGCTATATGTCATGCTCCACAACCAGACTCTCCCAGGAGTTGTGCAATCATTGGAAGAAGACATTCTACTAACCCAGTGTGGTTGAATAACTGGGAAAAAATGCTTTTCCTCGGTGACCTTTTATGTCTGGTCTGAAGAGGAATGGCTATTAAAGTGTAATTAAATCCACTTGCACAAGCTTCTCACAGAAACTGCCAGACACTGCTTTTTAACCAGCAGTTGTGTCTCCAGGCTCTGGTAAAGTATTGCCAAGGAGATAGTCAATTTGGCAAAGTTGTGAAACATGGGATTATTCGTTTTGTTTTGTATTTCAATACAGGGATTAAGTCCGTTTATTAGCTTGTGAACTGTGTATTGAAAGGTGGTTAATAACTTTGAAGTGCAAAATTAATAGCTTGTTACCAAGATAACTAATATCATTAACCCCACACACAGAGTCTTTATAAAAAATATGAAAAGCAACAACGATCAGTCAGTAAAGCCTTTATATATTTTTTTCATGGTTTTCTCTTCCTTTTTGTTTCCTTTTTCTCTTCTTTGGTGGAAGGGAGTAATTCATGTTTTTAACAAGTACAATGAATTTATTTCTACAGCATAATAACTCTATTGATATCTGTAAGGTGAGCCATCTGTGCTTACCATTAAATCATTTTCCTTGAAATTGTGATGCTCATAGCAAGAAAGAAGGAAAGTAATAGAATTTTGACAAACTATGTTTCATATACTTTGAAATTGTCAGGTGAATGAGCACCTACTTCTGTAAGCAATACTTAGGTGAAAATGCATTCATTTACTTTTTTCAGCACTACCCATTTTTTAATGTGGTGTGATTTTTCTGTTCACCTCCAGTAATTGCAAAAATATGCAGTAGATGTATTCCTCCAGTTAAACATATATTCAGCGTGACAGAAATCAGAACTAATACAAAATTTGTGTTCTAATCACATTATTCTGAATTGAAAGAGAAATCTGCTTGGTGGATCCCTGGAAAATGTACCCCTCTCACTTCGCAACAGCTGAGCAAATGGCAGAAGTGCTGAGACCTGTGGCAGATGCTCTGGGCGGTGTGGCTCATAGCCCAGTGTGCAGCGGCCAGGACAGGGGGACTGGCATGGTTCCGTTGGGGGCCTGTGCTTGTTCTCCCTGCCTTTGAATGTTGTTAACCCTGAGAGTCTCACCTGGCCTGTCTCCTGAGTCTTCTGTCTTGCAATGGAATTTCATCCACCAGTTGTTTATTAACCTATTGCACATTATTTGGTTGGTACAGGTGTTAAACTGTTTTTTCTTCCCTGGTGTGATTCAGGCTTTAGAAGTGCGTATGTGTGTGAGTGTGTGTAAGAAGACCCACTTGCAACTTAGAAAGCTGCTACTCAGACTGGCCTTTGAGTGAGATTGCTCCCTAAGCAAGCTGCTCTTTTGGAGTTGACTGACCGTAGAGATATAGTCTGCAGACCCAGCTCCAATCCTTGTTTCCTGATCCTGGCTGTTTTTTAAATTGATTTGAGAGAGGGAGGTAGGAAGGCAAGGAAACATCATTGTGAGGGAGATATATTCGAAAAAGCTTCCCCAAGTGGGATTGAACCTGCAACCTAGGAATGTGCCCTGACCTGGAGTCAAACCTGTGACCTTCTGGTGCCCAGACTATGCTCCAACCAACTGAGCCATACTGGCCAGGGCTGTATCCAGGATCTTAGCTAGAACCATAACCCCGAGGTTTCATGATTGGCTAGGACAGCCATATAGAATGTCAGAGAAAGCTGGCACTGACACTAGATGGTCATTACCATCCAATTGGATGGAGCAGCCACGTGGTGAAGCTGGAATATTGACATCACAGATTTGTATCATCACTACCATTAATAGATTTGCTGAAGTCATTTCTGCCATCCTTCAGCACTCACTCTGCAGCATAAGGTACAATAGAGACGGGAAGGGATTCTGTGCCACGAGCCTGCCCGGAGAAAATAACAACAATCAAGGTGGGCAGGCAAGCATTGTCTTTAAGAAAGGAATCATGAATAATTGCTGAGCAATTGATCAGCAAATGAGGAACCCAGTATTAGTAATAGATCGTGTATTAGTTAAAAAATACTGAGCTCTAAGAGTTAAATACTAGGTTCTAATCCTAGGTTGTGTTTTTTTATTCTCTCTGAACAAGTCACTTTTTCTAATTGGATTGTAGTGTCTGCATCTCCAAAGGGAAGCGTTGAACTGATGATTACAATAATGTCTTGCAGCTCTAACCATTTTTAATTTTAGAACGCATGGTATTACAAGATTATGCATAAAGCTCTGTGGGTGGTGTTTAAAGATAAAATGGCTAAGTAAATATTTGATAGGCATTGCAGAAAGTTTTGAAGTGAATATTGGAAATGGAATAAGGGAGACAGGAGACACCAGGCCACAGTGCCAGAGCGGGAATCTGTCCTGTATGGATGGAAGGATGTTCAAGACTAGACTTTGAAAGACTGAGGACTTTTTATCTTATTTTAAGATAAAAATTGAGAAAGTACAATTTTTTAATGAGAAAGTAATAATGTTAAAATGGCTTTAGGAAAATTGATATAATATGACATAATGATAAACTCAACTGTATAAAGACTGACAGAAGTAGAGAGCTAAGCAGTACATGTTGGGGTGAAGGATATTGAATATATTGATAATTTTTGAAAGTCAATTTTAGCAAAACAAAGTAGGGGACAAATGCCTCTTTTAATTTGTACGTGCTTCTCTCAAGCCTTATTAGTAGGCGTAGTTATTCACACAGTGGCAAATCTTTTTCAGAGTGTTAAGTTGATAAAACAGAAAAATTTAAAAGCAGTATGAAAATAAATAACAATCATCATTTGGGGATAACCAGTGCTACCTATTTTTTGTTATTTTCTTTTTTATGTTTTCACAATTGGGTTAATAATGAATGTATGAGTTTGTATCTAGCTTCTCTTTATTTTCACATTAAATAGGGAACAATTTCCAAGCCATTAATATATACTTGAAAATATTATTTTAATTATACTATAATATCTTATAAATGTGTCCAAATGTACTAACTCACTGCGATCTTACTAGGTAATTTGCAGTAAGCATCACATATTTTTTAAATCTAATTCAGTTATTCTTTCAGCAGGATTATCACACATCTATTCTGTACCAGGCACTGTGCCTACAGGCCATGATAAACCAACAGACACAGTCTTGGCTCGCCTCAAAAGTACTGTCCCCCGGGCAGCATTTGAACAGGTCCCAGAAAATCAGATCAGAAGACTCTTGTTGCAAAATTGTTTTGATACATCCATATAAAGGATCCAGGAGAGAAAGGAGTCAACGATAACTTCCGAGTTCCAAGCTTGTGGAACTAAGTGCTTAGTGAGGTCATGGAAACTAATGGGGTATTGAGAAGGCCATGAAGAAGTGAGAGCAAGTTGCTAGACTTTTATGATAGCAGGTGAGCCCAGGAGGAAATGTCCAGTACACAAAACGTTCAGAATCAGGAGAAAGGTGAGGATCAAGGGCTCATTTCACCCAACCAAGCCATTTCTTGACAAGGAAGAGGGGAGAGGGGGGATGCCTGGAACCCTGCCTACACCTGAGTGAGGCTCACAGTTTGTCAGTGATAGTGTGGGTGGAAGCTGGACCAGGATAGGACAGAAAAATGACACAGAAGTCAAGGTGAGGGCAAGCCACAGAGAAGCGAAAGAAAAGAAAGGAGGGGGGAAAAATCACTCCCTTTAGGGAGATTGTAGATCAACTCAGGTCTGTTTAGCTGGTTTAACTGGGAAAGTTTAGACTGTCCATGGTTTTTAAAGGAGACTTAGGATCCTGTTCAGTGTGTCAGGGGTGCTGGAGTGAAGGTGGGTGTGCCCTGAAGGAAGTGCTGTTCCAGCCCCTCCACTCCTGGCTCTGGTCTCTTTAAGGTTTTGATTGCGAAACAGATCCCAGTGCTGAAAGAAAGGTTGGAAACCTCCCAGGTCAAAAGTTCTATGGGAAAAAAAAGAAAGAAAGTCTGTGTAGAAGAAAAATGATGAAGAGATATCCAGGGCCAATGAAGATGTTAGAGAAAAAAAAAATGTCGTGATTTATTTATGGACAGATTAGATGGATAGTCTAACAAAGAAAGTTCTGTGCTAATAAGCCAATAGAAATGTTAGTAACAAACTTCAGTAGGGTCATTTGTCTTAGGAAAAAAAACAGGATAGTGGGATATCCCATTGTCGAATAGCTCATCACAACACGCAGAGTCAAGGGGAGGAGACACATACTCCAGTGCTAGATGAGAAGAATGTGAAGGATGCCGGGGCCATGTTTTAAAACTCCAACACTGAAATTATGTAAATTTTCATTAGGGTCTATCACCAAGTTGAGCTGATAAACAGCTTTATAGTGAAAAACAATCTGGGAAACAATTTTTTCAAGCTGCTAATTTTTCCCCCCCATACTGATCACCATTACAATGCTGTTCCCCATGATAATGTGAAAGTGTGAATTGTCACAGAGTGTTATTGGGTGGGTCACAAGGTCCCTTATTTGCTCAGCCTCCTTTTCTTCCTTTTTTGACTACCAAGTTCACAAATGTCTATGACGGAAGAAGATGGTGAAATACTGCCGTAGTGTGACACATCTGAGGGAAGAGAGGAGGTGGTGACACTTCTTAGCAAATTCTCAGAATGTTATCCATAAAGGAGATTTTTTTAAACTCAAATTCTGCCTTAAAATTTTTAGTCACTTGCAGTGTGCTCCCACAGATAAGTCTTCTATTCCTCAGGACATCATATATGTGATCTCTTGTGGGAGTTAGCAGGTAAGATGGCTCCCAATATCCCCACCTCCTGGTGTGTATGCCCTTATGTGATCCCTCCCCCCCACATTTGAGTGTGGGCTGGACCTAGAGACTTGCTTCTAATGGGTAGGCTATGTCAATAGCTATGGCTATTATTTCTGAGACTAAATTACACAATGATTGATACTCCCTTCTTGTGCACCTTCTTTCTTTATCTCTCTCTCTCTTTGTTGTTAATCCTCACCCTAGGATATTTTTCCATTGATTTTTAGAGAGAGAAGAAAAGAGGGAGAGAGGGGAAGAGAGAGAGAGAGAGAGAGAGAGAGAGAGAGAGAGAGAGAGAGAGAGAGAGAGAGAAAGAAAGAAAGAAACATCTTTGTGGTAGAGAGAGACACATTCGATTGGTTGCCTCCCCCACGACTGGGGCCAAAGATCGAGCCTGTAACCCATGTATGTGCCTTTAGCCAGGACTCAAACCTATGACCCCTTTGGTGTGTGCTCCAGTGCCCTAACCATTGAGAAACGACAGAGCACACACCCTCTTTTACTGTGTCACTGGCTCACACCAAGGCAAGCCAGCTACCATGTTGTACGTTGCTCTGTGGAGGGGACCCTCATGTCAAGGTACTGATGCTTTCAGCCTGTAGCCAGTGAAGACCTGAAGCTTGGCAGCAATCATGTACATGAGCTTGGAAGTGGTTCTTCCCCTGTGAGCATTCCTGTGATTTCATAGCCATCATTACACTTTCATTGCTACCCTGTGAGACTCCCTCAGCAGCAGCACCAGCTAAGGCGCTCCTGGATTCCTGACCAACGGAACCTGTGAGATAATCAATGATCAATGTCTGTTACTTAAAGCCACTATGTTTTGGAGTGACTTGTTCCACAGCAGTAGGTAGCTAATACATTTCCTTTGATCCCATGACCAGGAAAGAAAGGGTCAGTACCACTGCTATTGTTTTATAGCTGAGGAAACTATCTTCAGAGAGTATATGGACTTGCCTAAGAAGACATGTCCAATAATTGCCAGAACTGAGACTAAATCCTAAATCGACTGACATTTTCACCAAAATATTCCTTTATAGTTGTTTGGTTTATTGTGTTTGCTGATTTGTAACCAGGAGTGTGCAAGAGAATGACTTGGGAATCATTTTCTGAGTACACACTCTTAGGCCTCACTGGGGTCCCTGAATCAGGCTCAGGGGATAGGCCTCCATGCCTTCAAATACAGAAGCCAAGCCTGGCCAATGAGTCCTCCTGGGTAAGAAACTCAGCTCTTAAAGATCGCAGCACACTTTGAAACATTGTGCGTGTTTTAAATTTTCTGGCCCTTTGTGGCAACCTAAAAACCTAGGTAGTGGAGACATACTCTCCAGAACATAGGACTAGTTTATCCAGTCAGACTGAGCCCTGTGCTTCTTCCAGGATACTTTTGGTGTGACCCCCTTGGGGCATGCCTTTGTAACGAGTATATTTGAGGGTTTCTTTCACATGGCTTGTGTTAATAATATTAGGTGGCTACTATTAGCATTGCGTACACAGCGGATGAAGATTTGTAGGCATCACATCCCAGCACTGTAACTTCCTATCTGTTCGGATCACTTGATTAACATTCTGGTCCCCTACCTTTTCTTAGACCTTAGAAGACTTTACACTCAATGATAAATCTATCCAGGCTGCTCATCTTTTCTGAGGCATGAGTTCATTTAAAATCTGACCTTGTATCATCTCCTGCCCAACCCCCTGCAAGAAAAAGAAAAGCCTTCTCAAAACATTCTATCCTAAATTGATCTCTCATGTCTCATTATCATATATCTTCATAGAAAGCTATGGCTATTTGATTAAAATTTATCATAAGACTAATCTACCCAAGTCACTGGCTCATGTCCACCGGAGAACAGTTTTATCTTAAGTCAAGTTAACGGATGAGCTGACCTTGGAGCTGAATTTGTCCTCTCTCTCATTTCTTTGGAAAATGACAGGCATATGTTTTCCAGGGAGTGTGGAGGCTATGGCATTTTTGTATTCTACCTAAAATCTCTTTATGAATTTAGTACTAGAAAAATATTGAGAACTAATTTTATTTTATTTTATTTTTTTACATCCACAACTTATTTATTTTATAAATGGAAGTTTGTACTCATCCCCTACCTCTGGCAACCACCAGTTGGTTCTCTGTATCTATGAGCTTGGTAATATGTCTTGTTTAGATTCTGCATATAAGTGAGATCATATGGTATTTGTCTTTCTCTCTCTGGCTTCTTTCCCTTAGCATAATGCCCTTAAGGTTCATTCTTGTCATTGCAAGTGGCAAGGTTTTATTCTTTTTTATGGCTGAATAATATTTATACACATACATATGTATGTGTGTATATACCACATTTTCTTGAGAACTGTTTATTTTAAATGCACCAGTCACTTAATTTTTTTCTCAGTATTGTGTCTAATATAAACTCAGGCTCCTGTTACCTTTGAATAACTAGATGTTCAAATTGCCAGTGAATATGATTTTCTACTTAGGAGAACATTCTTTTCCAAGACAAGAGCAAAGATGAGGTCCGACTTCACCTTCCATGTTGGCCAATGCCCGATGAAGATGCAGGAATTGGTTAGGGACACATCCTGTGCTGTCAAGCTTCTGTACGTCTGTGCCTTTACACCTGCCCAGAATTATGCATCTCCTGTCCCCAGTGTCTAACTACAACCCGTTTTTCTGAATATGAGAAATGCTTTCCCCTCTAGTGAAATTTTCTCTGATTTCCCAATTAAAAATTCTCTTTCCTTCTCATAGACCTAGGTTTCTTTACTCAAACCTCGCTGCTGTCTCCCTTCAACTTTGACCTTGCAATGCTGTTAGTTTTGCTTTTAGTCCCCTAATGGAGTTTAGGATTTGGGAATAGGGTGGGGGAGAAGGGAGTACTTTGTGGGAATCAATCATTAGCATGCACCCTGATGCTGTAGAAATATTTGCAATAATAGAATTATTGCATTTATTTTATTTTATTTTTTATTACAATTTTTTTTGTATTAGCGTCAGGTGTACAGCATAGAGACTAGACATTCATATGGGATACAAAGTGTCCCCTCCAATAATTACTCCAAGTACTCACCTGGCATCCTACATAGTTATTACAGTATTGTTAACTGTATTCTCTACGCTTTATCTTATACCCCCATGCCCGTTTTGTAACTACCAAATAGTACTTCCCAATCTCATCACCTTTTTTTACCCTTTTCCCCAACACCACTCCACTCTGGCCTCTATCAGTTTGTTCTCTCTATCTTATAAGCCTGTTTCTAGTTTGTTTGTTTATTTTGTTCTTTAGATTCCACATAGAAGTGCTATCACATGGTATTTGCCTTTCTCTGACTGACTTATTTCACTTAGCATAATACACTCTAGGTCCAGCCATGCTGTTGCAAATGGTAACATTTCATTCTTTTTATGGCCAAGTAATATTTCATTGCATATATGTACCACCACTTTTTATCCACTTGTCTGTTGATGGGCACTTGGGTTGCTTCCACCTCTTAGCTATTGTAAATAATGCTGCAATGAACAAGTTGGTGCATACATTCTTTCAAATTAGTGTTCTGGGTTTGCTTGGATCTATACCCAGAAAGGAATCACTGGGTCATAAGGAAGTTCCATTTTAATTTCTTAAGGAACCACCACACTTTTCCATAGTGGTTGCATCAATTTGCATTCTCACCAACAGAATTACTGCATTTTTTAAACTTCACTGTGTTCTTTTTAAAAAATGCATTTTTGGGGGGGAACTCTGTGGGAATGACATTAAGAGCCACTTTAAAACTTAGAGACAATTTTCTTTCATTTGTTTGTTTAAAAGTAGATGTGAGTTCACATTTTCCTTTAGTTTCTCCTTTTGCAGTTCTTGTTCCAATAATATGTAAGTCACTCTGATTTAACATTCACATGCATAGTTCATTTGATTGAAGCTCAGAACAAATTACTATCAATTTGCTCTAATTAAAATTTAATATTAAGTGTTTCATGTTTGCCATAAGAAAAGTAAATAGCTGAAAGGTATTAATAAAGGTGCCTTGGAAAATAACATTGGGCTCACTTCTCAGATCCCATCTTATTTCCGTTAAAATGAAATATTGTTTCTCTCTCACACAGAGTAGTGATGTCTGCACATTTTAATCTGATTATAGGCTCTTTGGATGTGATTCAGTTCGTACAGCAGTTGTGAGTACCTAGGATACACCCAGCAGTGGGCTTCAGGGAATTTCTACTTTGATGAAGTTTGGCACAATTTTCGTTGCGTTTTCTTTGTAGTATTTAGTACTGGCTGGAAGTGCCACTCTGTGGAAATCCAGAATCTAAACCATAAGGGAACTTAATCAGATTTCCAGTTCCTTATTAATTTTATTCCTCAGAATGAAAAATATGCTTAGACAAATAATTAGGTGGTGTATAGAGAGGCTCCTTCTCATAACTGTGAGCTTCCCGATACCATGATGTCTAATTGGATATGAAATGGAAAAGGCATTAACTTTAGTGAAATTATAATCTTTTATCTAGCAAAAAGGTTTTTAAACAAATGTAATACAGTGTTTGTATATCTTTTCAAACATTGAGTTCAATTTTGGGTAACAGTAAAAGATGCTATTATATGGGAAATCTCTGTACCTTCTGCTCAGTTTTGCTGTGAACTTGAAACTGCTCTATAAAGTAAAGTCTATTGCGGGTGGGGGGAATGATGCTGTAGATGAATCAAAGTGGAATACTGTCCAAAAAGGCCATTCTCTTCAATAGGAAGATTTCCCCTTTCAGGAATTATGTATTAGTTCTGTCAGTGAGCCACTTTGTGGAAGGAAATAGACACTTACGCAGTAAAAATATTTATTGCCTGGCAGCCGAATGAAAGCTGTGCTAGGAGGGGCAGTGCAAAGATCCTCAAGCCAAGTGCTGGCAGTACAGTATAAAGGTCAAGTTGAGGCATTAAAAACCTATAATCAGCCCTAACCTGTTTGGCTCACTGGATAGAGCATCGGCCTGCGTACTGAAGGGTCCCAGGTTCAATTCTGGTCAAAGGCATTTACCTTGGTTGTGGGTGCATCCCCAGTGGTGGGTATGCAGGAGGCAGCTGATCGATGTTTCTCATTGATTTTTCTGACTCTCTATCCCTCTCTGTTCCTCTCTGTAAAAAATCAATAAAATATATTAAAAACAAAAACAAAACAAAAGCCTATAATCATTACTTTGGGAGTAGGGAACACGGTTGGAGGGCATTGCTGATGATCCTTCTTCCTGAATATCTAAGTTGGCATGAATTGGTTAAAATGGGAGCACTCATTTATTTGAACAGACCTGTACCAACATTCTTTCAAAAAAGGTAAGAAGTGCTTACTATATTGTCCATCATATAAACTCAGTGACTTTAATACACCAGTGAACCTTTAACTTTTGAGTGTTAAGATAAAGAATGTTCTGTATGTTACAACAGGTATTTTCTGACTCGTGAATATTGAATTATTGTTTACTACTCTGTCTCAGCCACCACTTAGCTTTTTTAATAATTGTCACCCAAGAATATGTGTGCTTTTTAAAATTGATTTTTAGCAAGAGAGGAAGGAGTAGAAAGAGACAGAGGGGAAAAGAGACAGAGGGAGAGAGAGACATTGATGTGAGAGAGAAACATTGATTGATTGCTCTTGTATGTGCCCTGACCAGGGATCAAATCCACCATCTTTTGGTGTACAGACGACAGACACTCTGAGCAGCTGAGTCCCAGCCAGGGCTTAGCATTTCTTCCTCTAGTATATGTGTTTCTTTTCTTCTGGTTTTTTAAGTAATGACTTTATTCATGAAAATGCTACAAGAAGGAAATTGGGGTTTTTTCTTTCTTGTTTTTTTAAAAATATATTTTATTGATTTTTTACAGAGAGGAAGGGAGAGAGATAGAGAGTTAGAAACATCAATGAGAGAGAAACATCGATCAGCTGCCTCCTGCACGCCCCCTACTGGGGATGTGCCCGCAACCCAGGTACATGCCCTTGATGGAAATCGAACCTGAGATCCTTTCAGTCCGCAGGCTGACGCTCTATCCACTGAGCCAAACCAGTTTCAGCTCTTTATTGTTTTTTGTTTTTTGTTTCCTCTTTTTGAACCAACTGCTTGCTCAGAAAGTTAGAGAGCTGAATGAGACACAGCAGAACTCTCACTTCCTCCAGCCTTGACTCACCCGCCATGGTTAGTCCTTGGAGCCCAAGAACTGAGTTTGACAAATGCCAGGAATCTAGTCTATAATTTTAATTCAGTGTTCAAAGCCCTATCTATGTTAAGGTAAAAAGAACTACAAATATGCCTACTATTGGCTACTGCATTTCACTGCTCAGTATTTTCCTGTCTCATCTCATGTGACCCTGCCCTCCAAACAGCTGTGCTTTATTTTCGCTGATGTGCACACTTATTCCAGGTTATTTCCACTGAGGTCAGCCACGCCTGACAGGCCAAGCCTTCTGTTTATAGCACTGAAATAGAATCCAAGACAGTGTGAGAAGGACGTGGCCTCTCCTGCAGGTACAGAAGAAGATGCTGAGATTGGCATTGGTGTAAGCAGTTCACCAAGGTGTTCTCCAGTGACAGAGATGAGCACTGTGACTTTTTTCCTCCCATATACGCCAGGCTGCTCTGTGATAATATTCAGGACATGTTTTAGGAAGGAGAAAAAGACAAAGATAAGATTTCATTTTCAGAGGGTCTTTCTCAAACCCTTAACAAAGGAGACATTCTAAGTGAGGTCTTCATATTGAGAGACTGGGTCAGAAGAGCAGCTTGTGAAGGGAATGATTCAGAATGCTTCCTTGTGCTTTAGGAAACTCAACATATTAACTAAGGTGAACATATAAACTAAGAGAATGGCACATGTTAAAATCAATGCAAGTCTAGCCAGTGCTGCTAAGTGGTTAGAGCATCAGCCTGCTCACCAAAGGGTCGTGGGTTCAATTCCCAGTCAAGGGCACGTTCCTGGGTTGCAGGTTTGATCCCCAGCCCAGTCAGGGCTCAGGGCTCGTGTAGGAGGCAACCAATCAATATGTCTCTCTTACGTAGATGTTACTCTCTCTCTCCTTCTCTCTCTCTCCCTCTTCTCCCTTCCTAAAAAGCAATGGAAAAAATATCCTCAGGTGAGGATTAAAAAAATCAATCCCAAATATTTTATTCATATTTCTTTGATCTTCATTAGAATAAGGTTTATAGGAGCAAGGTAGTCAAATGGGAGATTAGTTTTCAGAAATATGTAACTAAATGAAGAAAGCAAGTACAAGTCAACAGGCAAAAGTACTATGTTTTGAGTGTTACTGTTTTTGTTTTGGTTTTTAGTCTTACAGTAGAATTTCTGAGAACTCAGTATTTGCTCTTCAGTGGCTTTGGTTAGAAATGCTTCCTTTTCTTTTGCTCTGGTTCGTCTCTTTATGATAAAAAATTTAAACATCGTGAAGGGACGGTACACTATCTTGGATGACAGATTACTTACCTTCTTTCCTCTTAAGGGAACCTAGTAAGGATTTGAAGACATGTGGGTGCTGATAGCTTACCCCTACGGTCTGTGTATTCTACCAAAAATAATGAAAAACGGAAATTCAGGTCTGCTACCGACTCTCAGGATACACAGCTTTGATAATACCAGCCTGTCATTTCAGATGAGAAGATAAAAAAATTCACTCAGAAAAGAAAGAAGAAAGCAAATGAAGAGGTTTTATTCACTGTATGTCTCGGCATAACCTGCTGTAGAAATAAAACAGTGATAATGAAAACATAACATGAAGTACCTTCAGGAGTCACTCTGCCTTTTCTCTTTAAAAATGTGAATATAAAAAGAGACTTTCCTTTTTCCTTACCACTCTGTACTTTATTTTATTTTTAATTCATTGTCAAGGAGATGTTTATGGAATTTGGAGACAAAGTAGCACTTTCAAAATACACATGGAATATTAGGAAAAACGGATCCAGTGTTGCACTATAAAGCAAGTCTCAAGTGCTCCAAATGTTATCCTTCACACATGGGAGAACATCTTGTTTTTCTTTCCCTTTCCCAAACCAAGCTTTACAAAGATGTATTACTGCTGAACTTTTATAGTCAATGCATTTCTAAATCATTGATTTGAAATTAAATAAGATGCAAGTCTGAAGTCCTATAACAGATTCAATACCATGGAATTAAAGCCACACAGCTAAAATGGGCAACGCATCTCCTTTGCATTTAGTGTTAAATAGCACTTTCCAATGGTGTTTTTATGGTAGAAAATTAGCTTCTTCAGCATTCATAAACTTCAATGTAGTTAAGCCTTATGGATATAGATTCTAATCATTAACTTACTCCATTGTTAACTGAAATGAGTTCTATTTCTTATTTTTAAATTATAATGGTGTAAACCTTTGCAAGCAAACCGGAGAAAAGGATGTCCATCCTGGGTGTCACCCAGGTTTTCCAGGTTAGGGCACTAGAATATCTGCTGCAGAAGGTCTTCAGGTAAAGCTAGCTCACACATTACTTTATAGACGTTTTGTGTCTTTGGGAACCCGATAACTTACATGTGTTTGACCAGCAGAATATATTCTTGTGTTTTCTATTCTTTTTTTTTCAAGACCTGATTTCTTTTTTCTTTATTGATTAAGGTGTCACATAAAAAGTATGGAATGCCTCACGAATTTGCGTGCATCCTTGCACAGGGGCCATGCTAATCTTCTCTGTGTCATTCCAATTTTATTCTATGTGCTGCTGAAGCAAGTACCCACTCTGTACTTCAATTAGAATATTAGTATTTAATTAATTCTGCTGAACCCTGGGGGAAGGGGGAGAGATTAGGGTATGTTTCAGTAATTTGTGTATTCACCCCCTAGCAGGGTTTGAAGAACAGCATTGGTAGACCTGAATGCTCTGTACTGCCTCCATTAAAATAATATACAAATCTTGCTTGTAATTGGAGCCAGCACAGCTTAAACCCAATTGTTGGCTTCAAAGCTCTTTCTCTGTGTACTACACTGTGTTTAAACCCAGTGCAAGTGATCTAACATAACTATCTGTGATAAATTTATGGAATTTATGACTCTATGTCATGATAGATAGTAAATGTAAAAAGTATGTCAAAGATATTTTTACATAAATTTTGGAATGAAAGCTCATTCTGGATTGCTTGTTGGAAGACTTGACTTCTAGTCTTGTCTTTGTTTGTAATTGGACATGCTTAAGCAAGGTTCATTTATTCATCTATAGAATGAGGCTAGAATATCCATAGTTTTCAAAAAAATATTAGTAATATAATTATTTTTTAAATAAATTTCACCTATAATCCTGAAACCCTAAATTCCACCTGCTTGACCTCCTTTTCCACCCCCCACAATAGCTCTGATCTGCCTCCAAGGCGTATAGTATGAGAACCATAAATGGGGAGATATACCATGTTCATTAACTAGTAGACTGAATATTGTTGTGAAGTCTCCAAATTGATCTCCAGCTTTAATCTGTTGAGAGAAAGAAAAGATAAGGCAATAGCTATAAGGAAGGTGCTGACCTATAAAATCTAAAATAAAGAATAACTGTGTCATGTATTAAGTTTGGGGGAGGTGTTTCAGTGATGGGCAATTCTGACTTTTTCTTTTAACCTGAAAAGAATGTGAGCAAGATCAATATGAGGGTAAATAAAAAATTTTAAATTTTGGATTTTGAAGAAAGCTCTTTTTCCTTAATATCAGTTGATGTCATCTTCTGTAGTTAGTTGCTGTTAAGTTGGTTGAATTGAAGCCTAAAGGATACAAGAGAAGACCTGAAATAACCTGTTTAGCAGTGTGCTGGACTGACAGTGAGAAATGGATGATGAAATTAATGAACTACCTTGCAAGCCAACATGAGGTTTAAAGCTGATACCTTCTTCAATGAATGGCTACCAGTCGGGGTCCAGTCTGGAGTTACAAACCACCCTGTGATTTAAGCAGGGATGATTTAATAAAGAGAGTTATTAACTATTTGCAAGATATTTACTATTAAGAGGGTATAAAAGAGAATTCTAAAGCAGCAGTCACCAACCAGTGGTCCCTGGACCACTGGTGGTCCCTGAGGTCCGAAAGGCTGGCGACCACTGTTCTGAAGTATATCCTAAGGCTGAAGGGACAGAACCCAAGAAGGGAACATACTTGGAAAGGTGTGATTGGCAGGGAAGCTCTTTGGGTTGTCCTGGGCCAGCGCTGGTCCACAGTGCAGAGCAGAGGCTGGTGGCAGGGAACTTGTAATCAAGACTGGTGAGTTGGGTCCTGCCTCTGGGGTAGCAGAGGGCCTAGGCTAGCAGGCAGGGCACTGCAAGCAGGAAATCCCCTCTTGCTTCTGGCAGGCAGGCAGGGAGTTCTGGGCTAGGGCTGGAAAGCTGGAGGGTGAGGCCCCCTGGGTGGGATGGCTGGTGCACTGCCAGGGGATCCAGTGCCCTGGATCAAGCTAAGATCCTTTCTCCACCAAGGTCCCTTCAACACCACCTATTATAAAAACTTAAAATCTTGCCAGCTGGCAGGGGAGAAATAATCCAGTGTCACAGGTAGGCGATGGAAGGTGCATTTGGGGCTGAGTAACATTGCATTGATAGGAAACAGTTCCTAACTTCTGTCCTGAGATCTCATTAACAATTTGGGGGATTTTTATTTCCTACAAAGTCAAATGTGAACATTTCATTATTAAATGGTAGGTTTCTTATTAAATAAAAGGGGTCCGTGAGTCAAAGGAAGAGCAAGATTGACTCCAGTCCAAGCTTATGACTCCAGTCAAGTTAGAACTCACGGTCAGGGAGGCTTGGGCCATAAGCATTTTAAAACTGCTACGCTTGGATAAAATGACACATTTTTGCAGAATTTTAAGGTTTACAATTTCATATTCCAGGGTGTGGCCGCTATACCGTTCCAGCACAGAATTAGCATCTCTAATTAATGTTATGTAAAACAGAGGCCCTGGAGTCAGAGCCCAAGAAGACGTCTCATTCCTTGTGAGGCAAATAGTATTTTTAGGACCAAAACGGATTTTTCTTTTAGGGTCCACATGGCACGAAACAGATGGTGATGTGGGCGGCTGTGGTTTGAGGTCTGAAGCCTTTTGTAAAGACACCACATCTCCTCGTCCCACCCAGGAGGCGGTGATGGCTACAGGCTGGTCCCCAACACTCCGCTATAAGCCTGTGTCAGCCATCCTTGTAGGCGGATGGGCTGCACCCTGCAGACTAGTAGCGCCCCCGACTAGACTAGGAAGTCAGCCTGCTGGCATTGTTCAGAATTAGCATAGCCTATTTTAATCTGAAAAGGAACTAGAACACTTTTTTCACTATAGCTCACTTTAGTTCTTAAAGGCATAACTTAATGTTGAAACTCCTCTTCCCCATAGGACCCCTTTGTTCATTGTTTAATGTTCTGTTCTGCCTGCTACCTCGCTGCATTTACCCAGAAACTTGGATTATGGCTGTTAGCAGGGAAGGAGAGAGAAAGTCATTTAACATGTGCTTGTTTTTGTTTGTTTGTTTTTCAGAAAAACAATATACATTCTTTTTGGTAGAAATTTCTTACTACCAACACCTGTACTACCAAATTTATTTTCTTAATTTGAGCATGTACCATTATTTGTACCATTTGTTTTCCATATCAATACCCTGTTCCATTTATTTTAAACTTATTTAATCTTATCTTTTTAATTAAAAAGCACTTAGAATTCCACTATATTATGGAAGTATGTGAATGTTAAAGTTAAAATTCTCTCCAGCATCACAGTAACCCCTCCCTGGAAGCTCTGATTAAAAATTGTATGTATATACTTTCTTCTATGTCTGTGCATAAGTAGTATGTGTTCATGAGTGATGTATATTTCACTTAAAAAATTACAAGCATTGTATTCAACTCACTCTATTTTGTTTTAACCACTGCATGATAATCAGGTCTTTGGCTGTTATATATTTACTAGAGGCCCGATGCACAAAATTCATGCAGAGTAGGCCTTCCGCCTGCTGCTGGCACTGGCTTCCCTCTGGCACCCGGGACTTGGGCTTCCCTGCAGCCCTGGCTTCATCTGGAAGGTTGTCCGGTCTAATTAGCATATTATGCTTTTATTATGTAGATACCACCTCATCCTAAAAATGCAGATTGTTCCCAGGTTTTCCTATCGTGGAAGGGGAGCCCGCAGTGGCATCCTGGGTTCTGACCAGGATAAAGCTTGTGCTTTATCTGAGCAGATGCGATTCCTAGAAGAAGACTCTTGGATGTACCTTGAACATTTCTATTGAATTTGTCAAATCATCCTCCAAAAATGTTGAACCACTTTAAACTCCCACCAGCAGCCATGCGTGTGCCCTCTGTCCCACTTTGATGCCAATACCATTGATTTCCCCCTCGAAGCTTCCCTCCCCTCAGCCGGGACTGCTTTGCACTCAAGCCAACATCATTGTTCAGCCCGGGACTTGGTTCCCCCAGATAGAATTATGGAGGAGGAACAATAGTTTTCTTCTACCCTTCTGAGTTCTTAGTGGAGGCCTTTGTAATGAAAGACAGATCACCAAGAGAAAAACGAAAGTTCATTAACATGTGTACCTCGTGTATATGTGGGAGATCCCAGGGAAAAATGAGTAACTCCCCAAGGTGGCTTAGAATCCAGACTTAAATATCTTCTTCCTAGGGAAAGGGGATGGAAATGTAGGCCTCTTAGAGGGAGTAAATGATTTTTAGGAAAGATGAATGGGGGTGGGGGAGATAGTTTGTAACAAAGTTTGGGTGTCATGTCAACTTCTAGTCTCCTGTGCTATGACAAGAGTCAGTCTTCGCTGGCTGATGACACTTCTCGCGTCGAGGGGATCTATGACATGTGAGTTTCTTTTGTCGGGGGGGGGGGGGGGGGGCGCCAATTTTAGGCAGATCAGGAGACTTCAGTGAAAGCCTCTGCATGCATTTGCTGCTTTTCAAGTATTTGCAGCTCAAGATGATCAATATCACAACACAGCATATGTTGGGGTGGCATGTTCTCTGACCTTCAGAATAAACCCAACAGAAGCTTGTTTCCTCTCTTAGATGATTTGCCACAGTAGCCTTATTCCCTAGAGACGGTATTCTGACCAGACCTTCCTGGGAGTGGTCATAACATACCCTGTGTTTGTAGAAAGGTGTTGGCCACATCACTAAATAAACGTGGGGCAGTTTTCTCATCTTGTGGAAAGGGGAGTAAAGTTATGATAGTTTTTTTCCCCCTAAACCATATACATTTCCAGACAGAATACTACTAGACACACTTATAAAATCTATAACAATCAGATAATTGTTACCAGTAATTGGCAGTCAAACAAATCCACCACAGTTATAACGCCCACCACAGGAGCAGAATAAATTTGTTATTTTTTTCTTTTTCCCCACATGAATAGAAGCCTCAGATTTATTTCATCTGGATAGAATAAAAAAGCCTTCCAGCTAGCAGTTGTCAATAAACTGGGTTCCCCCCCCCCCATAAAGACAATATAACATCAATAAAGATAATGAAAACAGGAGGGAGGGGGGAAGAAAACTAACCATTTTCATTTTTACACATGTCCTTCTGATTTTTGTTCATCTGTCAGTATTTTTATGTGGTTATAATTCTTTTATGAATATCACTTTACATTCTGGTTTTTTTTTTTCACTTTAAACGTGACATTTGGTTAGATATTTTCAGTGATCGTTGGCAGCCTTTGTAGTCATTGTGCGTTGAGGTAAGGATGGTGGTGGCCTCCTAGAAAAGATGTATGCCACTTTAAATGTCCTACTACTAGACTAGAATTTGCTCATTCTGGACATACCAGAGCCTTACAGAGTCTGGGAAAGTGAGCCAGGGGAGGGAAAACGCCGGAAAACGGGGATGGTGGCGGTGGCGTAAGTGGTAATAACGCCACTCAGGAATTTGTTGGCTGGCAGGTCACAAAGCTCTGCTGACTCAATGTGAGGCCAGCTAGCAGCGTGAAATTGTGAATTTAATGTGGCTACAGGGATAAACAGAGTAATCAAGGGTGAGAGGAAACAGGTGAAAAATGAACAAACAACAGGCTAAGCAAGCATCACAGCTTTTGATTCAAATTTAGAAAGAAGGCCAAAACTTAACCTTCAGACCACATTTGAGGTCATTCTTTGAAGTTTACTTGTATGTTGTTAGTTGTTAATTTTGCTCCTTTCTTACTTCCTTCTCTGTTGTATTTGTTTTATATCCTCCAATGCCTAATTGGCCGTATTTAAAAATAAAACTTAAAATCATAATCTCAAAGGGACTGGACCACATCAAAGTGACTGACTGCAGGAGAATTTGCAGTGTAAAAAAGCATGTTCAGTTACGTTGGCTTTGTTCCTGTCAGAATGCTTAATTACTTCTGAAATTTTAAACAACATTTATAAAAGGCATGAGGATTGTATGTTTAAAAGAGGGCATTCACTTAATTGAAGTTTTAGAAACAGTACCCTAAAACAAGAGTTTATACTTTGTAGTTACATTTTATGCTAAATTTTAATTGGCTTTGAGGTGTAATTAACATACTGTTTTTAAAGTATCCCATGTGATAAATTTTGTTATGAAACCATTACTGTAATAAAGATAACGAACATCTCCAGCATCCCTGAAAGTTTCTCTATACCTTCTTGTCATCCCCCTTCCTTCCCTTTTTCTCCCTTCCATCCCCGGCAACCACTGATCTGCTTTCTGTCACCACAGATTAGTTTGCATTTTCTTAAATTTCATATTTTTTTCCCTTTTGTTTTGATTGTGTGTGTGTGTGGTGTGTTTTAGTGAGCATAACTCTGTAGATTCCTTTATGTTGTTATTAGTGCCAGTAGTTCATTCCTTTTTATTGCTGAATAGAATTCCAGGGTCTGGATATACCATAATTTGATTCCATTCATATGTTGACATTTCATTTATATCCAATTTTGTTGTTTCTGATTACTACAAATAAAGCTGCTATGAATAAATCCTTAAATGGGCATTGTTTCCTTTTGCCTTAGATAGGTAAATAACTGGGATTGGAAAGGCTGGATCCAATGGTGGGTGTATGTTTAACTAAAAACAAACAAACAAAAAACTTGCCAATCTATTTTCCAAAGTTGTACTGTATTATATTGCCAACAGCTCTGTATGAGAGTTCCAGCTCTACATCTTTTTTTAAAAATATATTTTATTGATTTTTTACAGAGAGGAAGGAAGAGGGATAGAGAGTTAGAAACATCGATGAGAGAGAAACATCAATCAGCTGCCTCCTGCACACCCCCTACTGGGGATATGCCCGCAACCCAGGTACATGCCCTTGTCCAGAATTGAACCTGGGACCCTTGAGTCTGCAGGCCGACGCTCTATCCACTGAGCCAAACCAGTTTCGGCACCAGCTCTACATCTTTAAATTTATACATTTTAATGGGAGTGTACTAATATCTTATAGTGGCTCTAATTGCATTTCTCTAATAACTAAGAATATTGAGCATCTTTTTCATGTACTTATTTGCCATTCATATGTCTTATTTGGTGAAGTAGCTGTTCAAACATTTTTTTCACTTTTTACTGTTTTTTATGACAATTGAGTTTTAAGAGTATTTAAAAATATATTCTGGATAGAGAACTTTATCAGATATGTGATTTTCAAATATTTTATCTCATTCTTTGTGTTTTTTTTTCCATTCTCTCAATAGTTCCTTTTGAAGAGCAGAAGTACATAATTCTGATGAAGTCCAAAGAAATCATGGGTCTGTCCCATGGTCACACATATTTTCTTCTCTGTTTGCTTCTTGAAGTTTTATAATTTTATACCTTTGATCAATTTTTAGTTAACTTTGTGGTTCCAGGGATAGATAAAAATTTCTTACATAGCTAAACAATTGCCTCAGCACCATTTGTGGAAAAGAATTATCTTTGCAACATTATTGACAATCAGTTGACCATATATGTGTTTTACTAGAGTGTTCCTTCTTTTTTTTTAAAAAATTTTTTTTATTGATTTCAGAGAGGAAGGGAGAGGGAGAGAGAGCTAGAAACATCAATGAGAGAGAATCATTGATTGGTTGCCTCCTGCACACCTTCTACTGGGATTGAGCCTGAAACCCAGGCTTGTGCCTGAAACCCAGAATCGGAACCTGGAACCCTTCAGTCTGCAGTTGAAATTCTATCCACTGAGCCAAACCAGCTAGGGTTGGTGTTCCTTCTTGATGCCTATAATACACTGTCTTGATTACTGTAATTTCATAGTAAGTCTTGAAATCAGGTTTGGTAACTCTTTCAACTTTGTTTTTCTTTCACAGTTAGCTAGCTAGTCTAGAGGCTTTGCATCCCCATATGAGTTTTAGAATTTGGCTTTTAGTTTCCACTGAATGCTTAGTGAGTATTTGAATAAGATTATGTTGAATTTACAGATCAGTTCAGAGAAAATGGCCATTTTTTTGTAATCGAGTCTTCCAATCTGTAAACACAGTGCATTTCTACCTTGATTTAGATAGTCTTTGATTTCTCTCACCAATGTTTCATAACTGGAAATGCACAGGTCTTGCATATCTTTTGGCAAATTTATAACTATTTAATACTTTTATGCTATTGTAAATGGTATTTTTATTTAAAATTCTAGTTATTCATTACTAGTATACAGAATACAATTGATTTTTTGTGTGTTGATCTTGTATCTTGCAATCTTGTTAAAATCAACTTGTTCTAGTAGCTTTTATGTAGATTCCATAGATTTTTTATTTAAAAGATCATATCGTCTCTGAATAATTTTTCTTCTTCCTTTCCAACATGTAGTTTTTTAATGTATTTTTATTGCTCTGTTGCACTGGCTAGAACCTCCAGCACAATACTTTCAAAAAATATATTTTTATTGATTTCAGAGAGAGGGGAGAGCGAGAGATAGAAGCATCAATGAGAGAATCATTGATCAGTTGCCTCCTGCACAGCCCCCACTGGGGATGGAGCCTACAACCCTGGCATGTGCCCTGACCTGGAATCAGACTGTGACCTCCTGGTTCATAGGTTGACACTCAACCATTCAGCCACACTGGGCCGGGCCTCCAGCACAATACTGAATAGAAGTGGTGAGAGTAGACATCTTTATCTTGGTCTTGATCTTAGGGAAAAGCATTCAGTGTTGGACAAATAAGGAAGATGCTAGCTTTAGGTTTTTTACAGATGTCCTTTATCAGATTAAAGAGATTTCTTTCCTACTTTGTTGAGAGTTTTTATTAGGCATGTATGTTGGATCTTGTCAAATGTTTGCTTTTCTCTCAGCTATTGAGATGATCATATTATCTTGCATCATCTTGGACAAAAAGTATGTTTTTCTTATCTGTGTTGCTCTGCCTGTATTGTATCTTTTGTCTCTGGCTGTTTTTCAAATACTCTCTTCATCACTGTGGTTTTTTGTTTACTTTTGTGCTTAGGGTTCATTAAACTCGTAAATCAGTTTAAAATTTTCATCAAATTAAGAAACTTCCTGGTTATTCTTTTTTAAACATTTTATTCAACCTCCCCCTGGCACTCTTCTTCTTCAAGAATTATAAGTGCATGTCCATTTGGCCACTTGATTCACTGATTGTCACTGATATTCTGTTGATTTTTTTCTTTTTTCCTAATGTTTCAGTTTGGAGCATTTCTATTGCCTTGTCTTCAAGTTTATTCATCTCTTCTTCTTCTCGTTCTAAGTAGTCATTTATCTCATCCAGTGCATTTTTTCATCTCACACATTGTAGGGTTTATCTGTAGGAGTTTGCTCTTCCATAGTTTCCTTTTTTACAAATTCTTCCATCTTCGTTATTTCTGGATCAGTTGGCTTTTTTCATTGATTTTTCTTCTCCATAAGTTGTATTTTCCTCCTTCTTTGTACTCCTGGTAATTTTTTTTTAATTCAATGCCATATAGTGTGGGTTTTTTTGTATGTATTTATGCATTCCAAAAAAAGTTCTTCAGCTTATTCTGTGGCATGGTCAAGTTACTTGAAACAGTCTTACCCATTCAGGTCCTGCTTTTAGGCTTTGATAGGCAGGACCCAAGCTGTGTTTAGCCTTGGATGGATTTTTCTCTACCACTGGAGCAAGATCCTTCTTAGTACTTTAAACCAGTAATCGCCAACCTTTCGGACCTTGCGGACCACCAATTGGTGACCACTACTCCAAAGGTTTCCTTAAGCCAGTGGTTGCCAACCTTTCAGACCTCAGGGACCACCAGTGGTCCAGGGACCACCTGTTGGCGACGGCTGCTCTAAACAAAGAACAGTGCTTTGTGAATTCAATGGTGTTCCACTCTGACACTTGGGAGATTGAGCCACTATATTCAGCCCTGTGTGGGCTCTGGGCATGGTTTAACCTTGTAGGTGGTTCTTTCTTAGCATTGGGTAGTTTCTTTAACTTTACACGTTAATCAGTACTTAACTCAATCATGAGTTAGAATCACCAGAGTTTTATCACGTTACTGATTTCTCCTCCCTGATAGTTTGCTCTAAAAATTCTAGCAGCCTTTGCTTCCCTGGATTTTCAGCTACATATTTTCAACTGAGAGAGGTTACTAAGCTCTCTTTGTTTTCCCCAGGTCTGCACTGTGACCTAGAAATTTTTTACAGATAGTAAGGTGTAGATTTTGTGTTGTTTGTTTTCTGTCTCTCAGGAATCACTGTCCTTTATTGCCTGACATTTACATACCTGAAAGCCATTTTCCTGCATATATTTTCGCTGGTGTTTTTAGTTGTTTCAGACAGGATGGTACATTCAGTCTCTATTATTTTATCTTGGCTGGAAGTTGGGATTGTTTCCTCATACGCCCTAGCATTTAGCATGCTGCTATGTATCTAGTGGATGTTCCTCACAGAGTGACTATGAAGGGTCCCTTGCCTGGACCTGCATACAAATAACTGGGTGGCGTGTGAGTGAAAGAACAACGTGTTGAGAGGATGTGACAGTAAATAAATGTCAGACACCAGAGCCTTTTTGAGCAAGGCTTTCCTGGATTCCTGCATAGCCTGGCCAGTTTCAGGGCAGCAGTGTGTCTGAGTTCTGTCTTCTTCCAGTCCTGCTCAATAGTCAAGTTCACGTGGGAAGGAAACTATGTAATTCATTACCTGCCCTGATGGATTCAAGACAGCAGGAGAGGCATCAAGTTATCACAACCCCAACACAGCCTCAGATTTACAAGTAAAAAAAAAACACACCAATTTCCCTCTTCCTTTGCTCCCTTCCTTTCCTCTCTCTAGATTCCTGCCCAGTGCCTCCTCCAGGGAAGTCTTGCCAGGGATTCTAATTTGTTCTTCAATAAGAGACAGATGCCTCCCCGTCAGCTACTGTTGAAGGAATCTATTTTTCACTGTCTTCCTACTTGGAGTTCTGCTTTCTGGCAGAACTTGTTCTTTGTTTATGTCCACTTGCTTCTACCAATTATTAGGACTTTGTATTGTATTTTATTTCCTATGCTTCTCAAAATGTTATGAGACCAGAAACAGAGTTAAGATGTAAAGAAAGACATTCCAGAAATCATCAAAGCAAGCTGCCAGGTTATGTTCCACAGGGGGGTCTGCTTTTTCTTTTCTTTTTAAAATGTCACTCCAGCATTGAGAATATTTGAGTTTCTGTTCTTCACAAGTAACTCCAGCCCAGGTGAAACCTAGGTTCCTATCCTATTCATTCACCAATGTTTTTAAAGAAAGATCTATCTTTCTGTAGACCACACAGTCTCATTATCCTTGTGATTTTTTATTCCTGCTGCTTCTCCTTGATGAAAGGCAGTTCTGAGTTAGGAGAGTCTTCGTGTCTGACTGTCAGAATCACACAGGTTGTGCAACAGGATTAATTTGTGGTAGCATGTAATTAAGACTCAATCTAAAGAGGGTCAGCTCTGCACAGGAGCGAATGCTCGAGAGTTTTCCCAGCCCCGCATATGTGCCTAGTGAAATAGCTACTCACATTTGGAAAATTGGACTGGAAAGTATGTGACCTAATTTTCTTTTCTTGTATAGTTACAGATGTGCTGAGAGTGTCTCACATAAACTCTTCTAGTGTTTAAGCCAATGACATCTTTGTTAGTTGTCATGATAGTGAAACCTTAAGACATCACACAAATAGACATGTCTTCCTGCTGGTTCCATCACCAAACTTTGCCTTCAGTTTATTATAATCCAGTGCTGAATTGGGAGTCACATTAGGTAAACCAAGTTTTAATACTTCCAATCCTCATATGAGAGAAGTTAGGGGTCGGGGAAGAAGGGAAGATAATTTAATAGCAAAACTTCCTTTTGCTTACCTTCACTTGTCTACTATTTGTCTCCCCTTGCTTCCTCAAATTAGTTTCTATTTCAAGGATTTTTATTTTGTAACTCAATACTTTATTACAGACATGGGAAAACTAAAACACAAAGGCAATCCAGAACAGAAATTGAGATTACTTTGTGAACTTCTCATTCTTTTCTTGGAGTTGAAACATGAGATCACGTTTAGAATGATGATCTAGCCCATGTTCTTTTTGCCAAGATTTGTTATAAATGTTACCAACTCTACAGCATTAAATATGGCATTACATACAATAATTATTATTTCCCAGATATGTATTAGAAGACCATATATTGTCACCAGGCTAAATGTGATGTATAGGTGGCAATAGTACTTACTAAGCAATCACAGGGAATTTGTGTGCATTAAACAAACTAGTATTTTAAACCAACTTAGCATAGGTTATTGTCCTTAAACCAAGTTAGCTGCCAGTAAAGCTTAGTTATCATTGTTGTTAATAGAGTCTTGCTTAATTGAAATATAAGTATTAAACATCACTATGGTGTGTTCCCAGAATGTGTGAGGGGACAGCCTGTCTAGGGTTGAAGTGCCTGAGTGCCCACTTGCCCAGCTGTATGCACCAACCATTTATAAAGTTTCACTGTTGAATGGGACAACTCTGAAAGCCCCTTTCAGCTCTCCAAGTCTTTGTTGTTGTTTTATTGATTGATTTTGAGATATATATATAAATTTATTGTTCCACTTACTTATGCATTCATTGGTTGCTTCTTGTATGTACCCTGACTGGAGATCAAACCTGCAACCTTGGTGATTAGGACGATGCTCTAACCAACTTAGCTACCCAGTCAGGGCTTTGGTTTGTTTTTATTCATATTAAAACACATAACCCTTGCAACTAGATTTTGAACATTCTGTCCATTGTCACTAATATTTATTAATATACTTAGTATATTTCCCTTCTAGCATGCTGTCTTCCTGTAACAGAGAACGTTCTGTGTACTGTGTCATTGGACTTTGCCTTAGTCTGCTGTGTTGTTGCTTGCTGTCTTTCTGCATTAGGTAAGATCCAGATACCTTAATCTCTTCTTATCTGACTCAAATTCACATGCCTGTTGTTCCTTTTAATCAAATCTGGTCAGTCCCTTTACTGAATCCTCTTATTTACCAAGCTCATTCCCTTTTCTCTTTCTTTTCTCAGGCTATTGGTCCTTCTGCAAAGCACTCCCTGATCTCACTCCCTTACCCACAGTCCATCCGTTTCTGCTGCTATGGTGTCTGCAGCCACAGGAATCTCTTTCTTTGCTAATTACTCTTTAATCACGATTCTGATCACACAGGTTGTACTCTTCCTATGTGCCATCTGCACCCAGCATCACTCTCAATAGTATCCAACAGCATTTCTCTTCCCAATAGACAGTGGTTTTTTCCCAGCCAAACATGTTTTTATTTTTCATACCCTGCATCATAGAATATAGGTAAGACTCAGTTCTATGTTTATATGCAAAAATATTTACATGAACATCCCACAAAACATTTGTTTGCTTTACAGAAATTGTTGTAAAAATGATAGTTGCTGACAGGTATTAATAGGTTACTATGTTGCAATTACATTTTGAGGACTTCATCATGGGGCAAAGGGGGCGGGATTAGAGGTTGGCATGTAGCATGTCAAAATTTCTCCCACTTAAAGTAATGGAAATAGGCTCCCAAATAGCATTTAATGCAGAACTTTGGCTTTGCAGATATGGATTACTGACCTACAGGGAGCAATGCCTATGCTAACCATCACTACATAAATAAATCCCTAGATGTCACACTGGAGGATGCTGTGGGCGACAGGGAGCTGCCTATGGGACCAGCAGCCCTCCAGGCAGTCCCACCTGCGAGCTATATTCCTGCATGTTAGATAGAGCTTCTGCCCTTGTAAATTTTGATTTGGGGATATTTGAAATCTGACATGTTTTCTCTGCTAACAAAACCATAACACTCGAACATGTTTCTCCTGGTCGTCACCCTTTACTCATGCCTCTCATTTGACCATGATTTCAGGCAGCCCTTTGGGCCTCAGGGACTGAATTTCACGTATCCGTCAAGTTAAGGATGCCTATTCCAAACATGCTCTCAAGGATTGATGAAAATCCATCAGGCCATTGTCAGAGGTGGTGCAGTCCACTGGAGATTATGTTTAGTAATTTATATTCTTTAGAGATTACTAGTGGTCTGATGCACAAAACTTGTACATGGCGGGCGGTGGGGGGGCGGGGGGTGGCCCTCAGTCCAGCCTGCACTCTCTCCAATCTGGGACCCCTCGGGGATGTCAGACTGCCAAGGAGTACAACACAGATGAGTAAGAGCCTATAATCTGATAAATAAAGTTATTGGGAGGTACTGTTTTGAGGTATTATTACATATTCCCACACATTCTCCTTTGTTTTCTCTTTTTCCTCTCTCCAAGATAAGTAGCTGGTTCTGCCTTTATTGCTAATGGAGAAAGGTTCAACAGAACATTCTGGATGGTGGCTACCTGTGTGTAGACATAGCTAAACATTAATGAGCTGTACAATTGAGATTTCTATAATTTACCTGGACATGTGGCTCTTGTGTTTGCATAAACATAAGCAGTGGCTTCTAACCCACAGGTTAGAATCATTCAGGGACACTTAAAATTTACTGTTGGCTGGATACTCTCCAAATCAGCAAAATCAGAATCTATGGAAATTGAACGGAATTGGAATACTAATTTCTGAAGGGGTAGACTTGTTGTTTGGAATATTTTACACACACACACACACACACACACACACACACACACACACACACACTCCTCAAGTAATTCCCATGAACAGCTATCATTGAAAATCAACCCCCAAGGGAATTTAGAATCCTTGTAAGGGGGCAGAAGAATTCAGGCACAATAAATACACAGTTGTGTTGCTAGAAACAGCAGGAAATGTGGGCCTTCCCTCATGCCCTACAGCAGCCTAAAAAGCCTCGAGCTGCCCACCTCGACTCCCCAGACCCCCGATGGAACAGGACTTAGCGAGTGGGGCCTGGTGCTGCCCGCCCCGACTGCCCGGGCCCCTGATGGACCAGGACATCTCGGGCGGGCCCTGGTGCTGCCCGCCCCGCCTGCGCATGTAAATTTACCCACCATCTTGGTTGGGTTAATTTGCATGTCACTCCTGATTGGCTGGTGGCATAGTGGAGGTATGGTCATTTTACATGTTTGTCTATTATTAGGTAAGATTATACTCTCTGTAATTGTGTAACATATACCACGTGGCTCTACCTGCCCTGGCAGCCTCTGCTGAAAGGTGAGTTGTGCGTTGTTACTGCCCCTCCGCAGCCCACCCAACCCATCCCCAGCCACATCAGCTGTTTAGCCAGTAGTGCAGTCCTTCCTCAGAGATTGCAGTCCAGATCATAAGCAGAATTGCAGGGTGCCTAAGTGTTATCTCACACCTTGCTGTGATAAATCCAATACTACTATGTGCTGATTCCTTTCTTATATTTTTAAATTATTTTTATCTTTATTAAAGTATTACATACCTTTTATAGTCATCATTTATGGCAAGTTTGAAGTTTTGGGAAACCAGTTTCTACAGCAGTAGGAGGGTGTGTGTGTGTGTGTGTGTGTGTGTGTGTGTGTGTGTGTGTGAATATGAATGTGTGAGTGTGAATGTGTGAATGACTTTTATTCATCTGCTAAACAATTGAACAAAACTCAACAAAGCATTGTCTATAGTAACTTTAGATGCACATACTGAGTATCTAGAGAGGCACAGAGAGTGACTTAGAAGGGACCTTTGTTGAAGCCTTCCAATAACGTCAATATACCTATTGTTCCTGTGAAGAAAAGCAGGAAAAGGAAATAAGAAATACAATCCTTATATTAAGGAAGAAGGCAGCCAAATCCCTGAAGACTCTTCCTTGTCTGTTCCTGGGTCCCCAGTGATGTTCCCTTTCTTCACTGTATCTGCTGGAATCCATTCATAATGAGCAAAAATGGTTTAAGGACTCAGGTCTATTTTCTCTGAAGTTAATATTTTTTAGTGGCATACATTCCAGTTTTCAAAAGAGGTTGACCTTTTGAAAATAGATTGTTCCCCACTGTTTTCTCCAATATGGAAAGATTTTTCAAGATATTTAAAAGAAAAAAGGCAAGGTATAAAAAACGTCTAAGTGCCCATTAATGGGAGGAAGACAAAATGTTCTGCTGAGCAGGTGGATATGATGTGATGTCCAGGGAGTGCACAGAGTTATTTTCAGATGGAGGGTTCCTACAGTTGTCAGGACAGATTCCCTTTCTATCAAATACTCTTATATACTGTTAATTATTACCCTTACTACTCTGTTTGCATATACTATTTTCATGAAAAAAATTTAAGGTGAATGTTAAAGCAAAGTTTTTAGAAAGGAGAACCCTTTTTTTTTTTTATTTATAATTTTTATTTTTTTTTAATTTCAGAGAAGACGGGAGAGTGAGAGAGAATCATTGATAGGATGCCTCCTGCACGCCACTCCACACTGGGGATCAAGCCCGAAACCCAGGCATGTGACCTGACTGGGAATCAAACCGTGACCTCCTGATTCATAGGTCAATGGTCAACCATTGAGCCACATAAGTCAGGCAGAGAGCCCTTTCAAAACAAGACATCTGGTCAACTTTCGTGTAAATTCAGCTCAGCAGTAGCCTGGATGCTTGGTGTTGCTCCCTGGAATGTTCTGCTTTTGGTCTCTGTGTTGTTGTCATTGATTACTTCAACTGACTGAATAGGTGTTTGTGCTTGACATAAGCAGGGCAAGTGAGCCCTGCTTTGTGACTGATGAGTGTCAGAGCTTCTGGAAGGACTGTGCATTCAAAGAGCTCCGTTAGGAAGAGCCAACACCGCTGTATTCTATTGTTACTCATGTTCTGTAAGTAGGTGAATCTGTCCACAGAGATAACAGAGCATTCTGAATTACAGGGCCACCGGGGTGCGAAAGCCGGACAGCCTTCCAGATTATTTCCATAACTAAAGAAGGGTGCTGCTTACCAGTTTCATCCAATTCCAGGGCTTGAAACCACAGTAGACTGGCTTTGCTGCAGTCAGAGGTTGTACTGGGAAACAATAGACAAATAATTGTGGCGTGATTTCCTAAACAGAGGGACAGTGGTATTTCTGAGCGAACTTGTGATACAATTTGTGACATTAATGATGAATAGATATGCACTGGGTAAACGCAAAATCCTCCGTACAGGAAAAGCAAGAAGGAAAGGGAAGGAAAGGAAGACATCCTTGCTCAGAAAACTCGGGAGTACTGTGATGTGCAGGAGGAATCTGGGCTTGAGGTCAGAGCTCTCTAGTCTCTTCCCTCACTATTCACGTACTAGCTCTTTGTCTTCAAACAACACACTTCACTTTCTCAGCCTAGTCTGTGTCATGAACAGAAAAGTACCTGCCTGATAAGATTATTGTGATTGAAGGATATGTGTGTGTGTGTGTGTGTGTGTGTGTGTACACACACACACACACACACACACATACATACATACATACATACTAGAGGCCCGGTGCATGAAATTCATGCATGGGAGTGTATGTCCCTCAGCCCAGCCTGCACCCTCTCCAATCTGGGACCCCTTGAGGGATGTCCTGCTGCCTGTTTAGGCCCGATCCTCGTAGGATCGGGCCTAAACAGGCAGTCAGACATCCCTCTCACAGTCCAGGACTGCTGGCTCCCAACTGCTCACCTGCTTGCCTTCTTGATTGCCCCTAACCATTTGTGCCTGCCAGCCTGATCACCCCCTAACCAATCCCCTGACAGCCTGATTGCCCCTAGCTGCCTCTCCTGCAGGGCTGGTCATCCCTAACTGCCCTCCCCTGCAGGCCTGGTCACCCCTAACTGCTCTCCCCTGCAGGCCTGGGTCCCCCCCAACTGCCCTTCCCTGCAGGCCTGGTCGCCCCCAACTTCCCTCCTCTGCTGGCCTGGTCCCGCAAACTGCACTCTCCTGCTGGCCATCTTGTGGCGGCCATCTTGTGTCCACATTGGGGCATCCATCTATGGCCACATGGGGGGCAGCCATATTGTGTGTTGGAGTGACGGTCAGTTTGCATATTACTCTTTTATTAGATAGGAGATATATATCCTATCTAATAAAAGAGTAATATGCAAATTAACCATCACTCCACTACACCCACAAGCCACACCCACCAGCCAATCAGGAGTGAGCATGCAAATTAACCAAGATGGCTGAGGCCAGGGAGAGAGCAGGAGGCTTGGGTTTTCCCTAGCAATGGAGGAAGCCAAGCTTTCTGCACACCCTGGCGGGCCCAGGCCTCCACTCAATGCTACAAAGGTTTCAATTATAGAAGATAAATAAATCCCAACAACAATGGCAGCAGCCATGGAGCTGGAGAAAGCAGGAGGCTTAGGTTGTCCTCAGCAATGGAGGAAGCCAAGCTCCCGCAGCCCAGGCCTGGGTTGGCCTCTGCTACAAAGTTTCAATTATAGAAGATAAGTAAATCCCAACAAAAATGGCTGGGGCCACGGAGCAAGCAGGAGGCTTGGCTCTGCTCAAGGCTACAAAGTTTCAATTATAGAAGACAAATAAATCCCTGATACCAGGGCCTCTGACTGGGTCACTGGGGGGCGTGGCCAGCCTGCAAACCACCACAGGCCCCTCACCCAGGCCGCCCCACGCCCTAAGGGAACCCCTACCCTGATCCAGGACACCCTTCAGGGCAAACCAGCCAGCCCCACCCATGCACCAGGACTCTGTCCTATCTAATAAAAGAGTAATATGCAAATTGACCATCACTCCAACACACAAAGATGGCTGCCCTCATGTGGTCAAAGAACTCTGTCCCCATATGGACACAAGATGGCCACCACAAGATGACTATCAGGGGAGGGCAGTTAGGAGGGACCAGTCCTGCAAGGGAGGGCAGTTGAGGGCAATCAGGCTTGCAGGGGAGGGCAGTTGGGGGGGACCAGGCTGGCAGAGGAGGGAAGTTGGGAGCAACCAGGCCTTCAGGGAAGGGCAGTTAGGGGAGGCCCAGGCCTGCAGGGGAGATCAGTTGGGGGGAACCAGGCCTGCGGGGGAGGGCAGTTAGGGGCAATCAGGCTGGCAGGGGAGTGGTTAAGGGGTGATCAGGCTGGCAGGAAGAAGTGGTTAGGTGCAATCAGGAAGGCAGGCAGGCGAGCAGTTAGGAGCCAGCATTCCTGGACTGTGAGAGGGATGTCTGACTGCCTGTTTAGGCCCGATCCTACCAGGATAGGGCCTAAACAGGCAGCAGGACATCCCTCAAGGGGTCCCAGATTGGAGAGGGTGCAGGCTGGGCTGAGGGACACACACCCCGTGCAAGACTATATATATATAGTCTTGAGAGAGAGAGAGAGATTATAGCAGAGATACCCTGGCATATAGTATCCCCAGTAAGTGAGAATAACTTTGCTGCTCTTATTGGCAGTGATGTGGTTGCCTCTGTGCTAAGCTCACCTCCACTAGTACTGTCTGCATCACCCCGTGGGCTGGCTCCGCAGGTTGGCTCTGCTCTGTGAATGGACAGCTCCATCCAGCTCCCAGCTACATGCATTTCCTCTTTCATGTCTGTGGTATTAAGCTTTGATGCTCCTTCTACACCTTATTCAGGGAAAATTACACCAAATAGACCTGGCTTTGATCTATTTTCAATTTTGACAGAATTATGGACAATAACACAGTATTTTAAAGTATAGCCAGAGACTCCAGACTACAGAATTTCACCCTTTTCGTCTTTTCAGATCTTGAAAGCGGGTGATTAACCCTTGTCAACTCTCCATTGACTCAGGCTTTTTTAGCTATTGAACTCCTGGCTCCAATTTACGCCTCCATTCTCTCTTTAATCCTGTATAATTTTTTGTAGTGCCTTAATTTCAAGAGGGCATTTATGTATTTGTTTTGTTATTTTAACAGAATTATGATCTTTGATTTATGCTATCCTAAAAGCTGCTTCTAGTGTAATGGTTACAAAGCATCCTATAGCCAACATAGGGACTATTACAGCATTAATTATGTCTTCCTTTAGTGCTTAGCATTTTCTTCCCCATCAGGCCAATGTGTGAAATTTCAGATTAACAAGACTGCAGGTGGACTAGAAGTACAAGGAAGTCTAACTCATCCTTGATAATGCTGCATAATAAACCACTTCAAAATTCAGGGGCTGAAAACCAGTGACGTTCCTGTTCAGGTGCTCGTGGGTTAGTTGGGTTTGGCGGATCCAAGCTCAGCTCGTCAACTACAGGTTAAATCCAGGTTTGCTCCACACATTTTCTTCTTCCTCAGACCAGTGGGCTAATCAGGGCATCCTTTACTCTGGCAATCGCAGAAAGGCAAGGTGGGTGAATGGAAACAGGTGTTACCTCCTAAATCCTAAGTCTGTAACTGCTCTTTTCACATCCAGCCCCTTGCCATTGGGCCAGCTAGTCACACTGCCATGGAGGAGCTGCATAGACAGATGGCAGAAGGTGCAGTTACAGGAAGGGGTGAGGAGTCAAGATCAGTAATACAGCCAACCACATCTGCCTTTGCCACTAATCATCCAGCCACTTCATTTGAGCAGGTCTCCAAGCCTCAGCTTCTCAGCAATTGCATTCATTCATGCCATTCAGCGAATAATTTCACCATCTACGTGGTGCCAGGCATAGTTCTAGGTGATGGGAATACAACAGTGAACAAAACAGTGAGAAGTCCTTGCCCACATAGATCCCCTAACCTAGTCAGCCATATAGAAAACAAATAATGTGTATATGGGTGCATGCGTTCATGAGTGTATAATGTGTCAAAGAGTAAAGAAGTGCAATGGCCCAGCTGGTGTGCCTCAGTGGTTGAGCATTGACCTATGAACCAGGAGGTCACAGTTTGATTTCTGGTCAGGACACATGCCTGGGTTGTGGGCTTAATCCCCAGTGTGGGGTGGCATGAAGGAGGCAGCCTATCGATGATTCTCTCTCATCACTGATGTTTCTATTTCTCTCTCCCTCTCCCTTCCTCTCTAAAATCAATAAAAATTATTTTTAAAAGAAGAAGTGCAGTGAAGAAAAAGTCAATAGGATAAGTAAAATAATCCACCTCTCCATGCCCCATAGATTGCCATTATTAACAGTTTGATGTTTGTGGTTAAGGGGATGGATAGTAGAGTCTGACCATGGGGGTTTGAATCCTTCTCTTCCTTTTATTTGCTTTGTGAGCTTGGACATGTCTATTATATTTCCACTAGAGACCCAGTGCATGAATTAGTGCATAGATGGGGTCCAGCCGGCCTCGTCAAGGGGAGGGGCTATGGGTGGTTGGCTGGCTGGCCCCACCCCCTGATCAAACTCCCAGTTGAATTCCTGGTCAAACTCCCAGTTGAAGGGACAATTTGCATATTAGCCTTTTATTATATAGGATTGCTGCATAACAAATTGCCACAAACTTAGTGCCTTAGAGAAACATACATTTATGACCTTATAGTTTGTGTGGGTCAGGAGTCCAGGCAACAGCATAGCTGGGTCTTCTGATCAGGGTCTCACAAGGCTACTGTCTAGGTGTTGTCTAGACTGCATTCCTTTCTGGAACTTGGGGTCTTCCTTCCAAGTCATATTGTGGTTGGCAGAATTCAGTCCTTTATTGAATTTTGTAGGAATGTGGTTCCCATTTTCTGGCTGTTAGCTCTCAGCCCTTAGAGACCCCAGTAGTCCTTTGTCATGTGACTTTCTTTAGTGCCTCTCACCGCATGGCAGCTTGCTTCTTCAAGGCCGGTGGAAGAATCTTTCTCCTGGCTACTAAGCCTACCAAGACAGAGTCTTAAATGATATCATGCAATCAGGGGAGTGACTCTCCCATCGCTATGGCCATATACTATTGACTTGAAGCAAGTCACAGCTTCTGCCTGCATGCAGTGGGAGGGGTTTATTCAAGGGCATGACTAACTGAAGGTCATCTTAGAAATCTGTCTGCCAAATGTGGTACTTCAACTCTCTGTGTCTCATTTTCCTCAAGAGTAAAATGGGGGTGATAATAATTATATCTGCCTCATCAGGTGGTTTTGTGGATTAAAGGAATTAATTGAAGTAACTCAGAACAGTGCCGGCTACAGAGAAATTCTATATGTGTTAACTGTTTTATTATCTGTGAAATGTGAGGATTTTGTTAGGCTATTTTAAAGGTCCCTTTCAGCTTAAACATTATATGGTTTTGTTACAACACAATGTAATGCAAAAATGAACAAGGACAAGAAATCTGATTTAAAAAGAGCAAGAGAATTATAGGGACAAGTTTGACTTAAATAGACTACATTTCAAGGAGGCAAGATCATTCCTCCTTCATGTTGTTATCAGTGGAACCTCTGTATGTACTTCCTGATGTGAGGTTTTGTGGGCGGTCTTGTCAAAGGATCTTTTGGGGGTACCAGAGGCTCTCTAAGCAAACGGTGCTTTGTAAAGTTTCTTCCTTTGTTTACCATACTGTCCCTAAATTAATTGAAGCCTAAGGATCTCAAACAGATCATTGGATGATGTCACTGAATTCTATAATGTAACTGTTTGCCTATAGGTGCAGGGCTATGTTTGAGATGTAAAAGTGTGAATGGCTTTTAACCAAACTTGTTTAAACATAAATAACTGAAGCAGTACAGCCCCAAGTGTCCCCTCCCACCTACATAGGCCCATGAAGAGAGGACCTATGGTCACCTCTTCCCGAGGCAACCAGTCTTGCTTTTACTGCTTCCCCTGCTAAGAGCTACTGATGAAAGCTGTTTCTCCACAACCAGACAGGAAACGGCTCGGGGGAGAAGGGGAAGGTTGCACAGTCTCTCCATTCCCTGTCTCTGGATGATATACTCTGTCTGGAGCAGAGAGGAGCCAAAAGGCAGCTTCAGTAGTTGTTTGTACAATTCATGCTCTGTGTGTTTATGTTCTCTGTGGAAAGGCTATCATTTAGAGCAGCAGCACTATTGACCTTTTGAGCTGGATATCTAGGGGGGGCGTCCTGTGCTTGTAGGATCTTTAGCAGCAAACGTGGTCTCTGCCCACTAAACTCCAGTGGCAATCCCTCCATCCTCTGTCATGACAACCAAAACAATGTCTGTAGATCTTGCCAAATGTCCCAATACCTTTTATATATTTACTAGAGGCCTGGTGCATGAGATTCATGCACTGGGGTTCTGGGGGGGCGAGGGGCTCAGCCTGGCCTGCACCTTCTTGCAGTCCGGGACCCCTGGGGGATGTCTGCCTGCTGGGATCGGGCCTAAGCCAGCAGTCAGACATCCCTCTTGCAGTCTGGGGCTCTTGCAGTCCGGGACCACTCGCTCCTTACTGCCCACCTGCTATTCTCGCCAGCTGTGAGCCTGGCTTCTGGCTGAGTGGCGTTCCTCCTGTGGGAGTGCACTGACCACCAGCGGGCAACTCCTGCATTGAGCGACTGCCCCCTGGTGGTCAGTGTGTGTCATAGCGACCGGTTGTTCTGCTGTTCGGTCAATTTGCATATTAGCCTTTTATTATATAGGACTTACATAGTTATCATGAGTTTTAAAGAGATACTTAAAAACATGCATGATTTTACAAAATTCAAACTATACAAAATGGTAACGAGTAAAAATATATCTCTTACCCCAGTACCCCAGCTCCAGGTTTCTCCCTCCAGAGGCAAACATATTACCATTATTTAGGTCACCAGAGATCTCTGGAGACTGCTCTGACATTTATATAAATGCAGATACGGGTATCTAATTATTACAAGACATATAGGCAGTTGTACTACATTTTTTATCCTTTTTTTTTTTAAATCCTTACCCAAGGGCATGCTTAGAGAGAGAGAGAGAGAGAGAGAGAGAGAGAGAGAGGGAGAGAGAGGGAGAGAGAGGGAGAGAGAGGGAGAGAGAGGGAGAGGGAGAGGGAGAGGGAGAGGGAGAGGGAAACATCAATGTGAGAGAGAAACATCAATCAGTTGCCTCCCGTGTGTGCCCCAACCAGGGATCAAACTCCCAACCCAGGTGTATGTCCAGAATGGGAATTGAACCAGCAACCTTTCCGTAGACGGATGGTACCCAACTACTGTACTACTCCGGCCAGGCAGTATTATATTTTTATTAGCTTTTTTTTTTTCATTTATGTTCAAAATGAAAAGAAAATGACTGGAATGAATCTCTTTTAGGTCCTTTCCATTGAATTTTTAGAAAAAGTTTGCCAGTTCTTTCTGGACTGATATATAGTCTCTCAAAAAGAATTACTTCCGCACAGCGAGGAGCTGCATCCTCTTAACTTATCCCTTTGGCCTCTGGAGCCTCGCACCATGCTCTCTTTTAAGACTGATGCCATGTGGCAGTAAGGAAAAACTCTTTGGGGCATCAATGTTTTAAGCCCTCAAAGGAGACATTTTTCATCTAATGAAACAACTGAGTCCTTCAAAAGTACTAACAGCTGGGTTTTTGTTGGGAGTATGTGAACTGTGGTTCTATTGATTTCCTTGTCCGATTGAGGACGCCACGTACCTCAGGAGGCTGTGTTTTTTACTTCACAGCACCACCCTCTCACACAGTGGAATACGATGTTCTTATTAAGGCTCATTTTCATAATAAATGCATTGCTGTTCCTGCCACTTCGTAAATCTGTTTTCTGTGTTTTAGTAACATGAAATTTAAGTTTGATTTTTGTTGGTCTTAGTAGTGGTGGGGGTGATCTTCCCACAAAGTTGACTTCCACAGTCCAGCTAAATATACATGTTATCTTCAAGTGTACATGCATTTTATAATTCAGGGAAGAAGTTTCAAACTGATAACTCCTACTCCTGGCAACTGATCTGTGTTTCTCTCTCATTCTTCCTCTCCCTTCTGCCCTCTCTAAAATCAATTTTGGGGAAAAAAGAAAACATAATTCCCATTTTTAAAAAACATTTTTTAAAAATGGGAATTATGATGATGGTGATGAGGATAGTGGTGGCAGCTGGCTTTCACTGAGTGCTACTATGTATCATATGGTTTTCGAAGTATTTACATGTGTCACCTTATTTAATCTTCTTATAAAAGCCTAATGAGGTAGGTACTCGTTATTATTTCCATTTTGCCAAAGGGTAAACTGAAGCACAGGTGGCTTCCCAGCTGCAACAGTGACTGGGTGGGGTGGACAGTTTCATCCCCTAGGGAAGGATACCAATTGCGCCTAGAACCTAGAAACAGTGTAGTATTTAAAAAGGAATGTGGACTTTGGAGCCAGTCACTTCTTTGAAATCCTGCTTCTTCCTGCTTGGTGAGGCCTTAGTCAAGTCCCTTACATCTCTAAGCCTCAGCTTCCTCATCTGTAACATGGAGGACTGTGCCCCACCCGGAGGCATTGTTGTGAGGACTGAATGAGATGGGGTATCAACATGTCCTACACAGGGGAGCACTGGAGAGTGCGGCCGAGACCCTCCTTTCTCTCGGCCCTCACTCTCTGCACACCTCTCCCTAGTTTAGTAGCAGCCTTGAGTACTTAATGCTCTTAGCTTGTACGCATGCCCCTCTGCAGTCTACAACCATGAACACTTCTTGTACCCAGCCAACCAAGCGTTTTCTGCCCTCCTCTCACTCCAGTCCAGCCTGGCCTGAAATGCACCTGACCGAGTAATTTTAAAGGAACTTAAGAACTGAGGATATGTTAGAGGTGTTCTGTTTGCTCACCTGCATCATCACTGGCGTCATCTGAAATGAGTGAGGTTTTCTTGGTCAGAGGTGGGAGGGTTGTGCATTTTCACAATGTTGGTTTCTAATCTAGTAACAGAACTTTTCATAGTACACACTACTAAGAGAATCCAATGCTGCTTTATATTGCGAACACACCCTAACAAAACCCAGTTGCTTTGTTCTGTACTATCATTGTACCTGCCACTTGGTTCGGATCTCTCAGTTCTGAAGTTAATAACAGAAGAGCCTAATAGGAAGAGATGGGTTTCTCGCCAGGCACTGTCCAAAGATAGGAAAGTACATTTTCAAAGGCATCTTGGGAGAACCAAGCTCCTCAGTTCCAGTTGGCAGTGGTGTAAGGCTTACCCCGTGAATAATTTAGTAGAGGACCATAACTTTGTGACTTACGTCTGAATAAATTGCATGCATGCAAGCATACATAGTACATGAACAGAGAAAGTGCTGAAATTATGGTGATTGTTGTTGGCTCAAGTCCGGTACTTGAAAGGACTGTGCATGACTTGATCATATGGAAGCTGCTGACAAGGCTGGTAGGAGAAAGAAAGACACAAATGGCTCTATTTGTAAACGACAGAGTCGTCTGTAAATGCATCTACGGAGGACAGTTTTGCACACTGACTCTGATGCCAGTGCCTGTGCAGTGTCTCTAATGCAACATAAGGAAAATAAGAGTGGCAGTGAGCGTTTTCCTCCTCTTTTGAATTTAATTTCACATCTACTAAAAATATGAGTTCCAAGTACTCTTAGGCAGCAATGCCAATGGCCAAAGTCCTAATTTTTTATTTTTCAAAAATGCCTGCCCGCCCTAATCTCCGTTCCTCAACTTGTTGTAGTAGGAGCTTATTTTAATCATAAGAAACCATAAGCCAGCAGTGGCTTAATATTTACAAAACGCCGTGAGCTCTTTGAAAGGCCTGAGCTACCTGCCTCTGTAGTGAATGTGATCATGAGAAGACTTTGCACCTTGGTTGAAATGGCCTTTGCTCCTGTCTGTTGCCAGGCAGTCTTGTAAGGCTGCCCTTGCCCCCTGCGACTGGGCAGTGGAGGAACGGGGCAGCGGAGACGGGATGACGGGATGTTGCCTTCTTGAGCGATCAGAGAAACATCAGCTGCAACAGCTTCAACTGTGTAAGGAGGCCACACTGTGGCACTGCTTAGATTCCTAACATTCAGGAAACTCTATCCTTTACTGAGAATAATAAACCATCCCGGCACTGTTTTGTGATGTGTTAATAATACAGAGTGAAAGCTACTTCTCAAAAAATAAAACAGGATGGTCTTACAGAAGTATGGCCAAGACTAGGACGAGATACCCATTGTTGGCCCTACCGCTGATTTGTCTGATTATCTTCCTTGTGTCCTTCTCCTGAGGTAAAATTCATGGCCAAAGGTCAACATACGTGTTTCAGCGGTTTTTACGGTATAATCGAATGGGAACCCGTTAGTTCTTTGGCGTCCAGAGACCATCCTTTCTCGCCTTCCCCTTCCAGACACCATTAGCTCTGTGAACCTTGCAAGTCACCCAGCCTGTTTCAGACATCATTTGTATATCTCTCTCTAACTCAGAGGTCCCGACTTAGGGCTTGTTATTCATCATATCATATTCGTATAGACTGAAGCCCCTTGGCCCAGCCCCTCTGAACATGATAAAAGTCCTGCCCAAACGATTGTGACACAGGGTACGTTAGAGTGAGTGTGCTTCCCGCCGGGAGCTCTTCCGGGGCAGGCTCGCACTCTCTGTTCCTCTAGACACACTGGCCGGCCACAGATCTTTGGGCTTACCCATCCTGCCCTCTCCTGTTTAACAGTGCAGAGAACAGCACACAGTGTTTCCATCGGACCTGGCTGCTATAACAGAATATCATAGACTGAGGGGCTCTATAACACACATTTATTTCTCACAGTTCTGCAGGCTGGAGGTCCAGGATCAGCATGGTCCAGCTTTTAGTGAGGGCTCATTTCCTGGCCATGTCTTCACATGACTTTCCCTGGAGAGTGTGCTCAGGGAGACCCCAGGTCTCCCTTTAAAATAAGGATCTTCATCCCATTGTGAAGACCCACCCTCCTGACTTGATCCAATTCTAATTATTTCCCAAGACCCCATCTCCAAATACCATCACATTGGGGGTTAGGGTCTTAACATAATGAGTTTTGGGAGGGAGAGACCCAAACATTCAGTCCATATATATAAGTGGTTTGAAAAAAGCACACAAAAAACTGGTTAAGGAGTAAGGAAGACACAGGTATATATATTTGCTTTTTGCATTAGTCTCTTAGCTGATTCATATATAACCCAAAGTGCAGAACTGTAATAATTTCCAGTTATTGGAAAATAATTGGCCAAATATGCCATTGATTAAAAAATGCATTAAAATATAATGTGACATTAACCAGATAGCTCAGAATAATCTAAACTGGTGCTGATGAAGCTAAATGAGCCCCAGTTTAGCTTTTAAAATCAAGAATAACAGCAATTGAGCCCTGACTGGTTTGGCTCAGTGGATGGAGCGTCAGCCCGCGGACTGAAGGGTCCCAGGTTCGGTTCTGGTCAAGGGCATGTTCCTTGGTTGTGGGCACATCCCCAGTGGGGGGTGTGCAGGAGGCAGCTGATCGATGTTTCTCTCTCATTGATATTTCTAACTGTATCCCTTTCCCTTACTCTCTGTAAAAAATCAATAAAATATATTTAAAAAAAAAGAAACAGCAATTGAAAGTTACACCGAACTCACTGTGACTTGATGATGAACCCAGTGCCGAGTTCTACAGAGAACTGCTCGACTCCAGCTCTCATTACGCCGGTGGCTGACAGGAGCACCCGAAGTTGTCAGGACCTGAATAGCAGCCATACTTCCTGAGAGAAGACATCATTTTCAACTTATTTATTCATTTTAGATTGTAAATACCAAATATTAGCAGTGGTATTCTAAGTACCAGTTTGGAACCCACTGAACTGGTTAGAAATGAATAGCCCATGTGTAGGTGAGAGACTGTGGTGTTGGGTGTCAGTTGCTAGGAGAGTGTTGCATTGAGAGTGAGGGGCTGCTGTGGACCAGGAGAAAGTCAATGGGGCCACTGGACGGAAAGGTTATCATAAAGGTCACCCTTTATCAGGTGACCCTGCTGACATCCTGCTTTCAGCCCAATGAAACTAATTTCCAACTTCTGACTCCAGAACTTCTTTGAGACAATTAAATGTCTGTCTTTTTAAGCCACCAAGTTTGTGACTTCTTGTTATAGCACCCACAGGAAACTAATAAATTCCCATTAACACGTTTTTAAAGGTAATGTCATTTTCTAAAACACCAAGTTTCATAGTTTGATGAATCAGTTCAATAGCTCTGTCATTTTAAATTTCAGTATAAAAATGTGGTGGTAGCTCTAGCCAGTTTGGCTCAGTAAATAGGATCCCCAGTCAAGGGCACATGCCTAGGTTGCAGGCTCCATCCCCAGTAGGGGCCATGCGGGAGGCAGCCAATCAATGATTCTCTGTCATCATTGATGTTTCTATCTCTCTCTCCATCTCCCTTCCTCTCTGAAATCAATAAAAATATATTAACTACAACAACAAAATGTAGTGGTAAATGGGAGATGGCATCCTGGCATCTGGAGCAGAGTCCTTGTCAATAGGAGGTTTGCAGTAATTTTTATGCATAAATGAATAAATAGGCAATAATATACACATCTTGTAATTGTAATTGTATCTATCCAAATAGTATATACACAGTTGCAAAAACTATAATAAAATATTGCCAATGCAGCACATGCTGTAGAAGTCTCTTGACCTAAATTTTTAAATAGCCTTTCTGCTAGTAAACTTACCAGAGATTTAGTTGTAATTCACACATTCCTGCATACTCCATTCGAAGCTCTAAAAATAATAGCATCTTTTATAGAACAGGTATAAATATATGGATTTCCTTTTGTAGGCAGGCCCTGACCTACATACTCCCAGTATAGGCACAGCCTTTACTCTGTCCTGTTCTCCCTCCTCCACCACTGCAGACACAACACAGGGGTGGGAACTCTCCACTTCTTCCAGGAGCCCCCTAGTTAGCTGCTCCAGTGCCCCATCCTAAGTGCAAGCAGGTGCCTTCTTGAAAGAAGAGGTAAAGGCTATAAATAATAGAAAGAAAATGCAGCCTGATGCCCCACTAGGCAGCCTCTGGACCCTCCCCCTTTGCTGCAGCATTGCCCTATCACCCAGTGCCAAAAATGCAGGGAAAATGACTCACTTTGTGACCACTCCTCACCCCCTCCAAGACAGCTCTTGTCACTTCTCCCCAGTCTCTGCTCCCTCTGTGTTCTTGACCTTAGGCCCATGCCTGTCTCCCCCTGGGCTAGGACGCCTGAGCCAAGCCTGTCCCCGCTCTGGGCTGGAGTGACTGCCCAGGCTAGAGCTTCCTGAGTCTTGGGGACAGGAGCTCTGTCCAGCTCCCTGGTGCCTCCATTGGGAGAGTGTTGGGATTTCCACGGTGGTTGCACTTTTATCGGACATTCTACTGTATGAGGTGGTTTGGCTCTGTATGGCTTTCTGGTTTATTATGGATTTAACAGCCTTCTGTGCATCAGCCTGGGGACTAACCACCATGTAGAAAATCTTTTCTTTGGGAAAATGTATTGTGAGTCCCGAACAGCTCTCAAACTGTTGGAACGCAACTCCGTGTTAGGAGCCAATCTTTTCTTTTTTCGTTACGGAATTTTTTAGCAGTAAAGTGATATGACGTCTGATGAGTTTAAACTTGCCATTTTTATATAATGCAATTTTCCTTCCTGAATCCTGGGCAGAAACTTATTAATAACATAAATGGCCATCAGTAAGAGAAGTTGATGAATAGTACTAATCCATTCACATAACAGTTACACAAGAGTTCGGATGAATCTTAGCAATATACGTTTTAAAAAATCCCCAAAGATTAGCTACAGCATTATACTTTGTATATAAAATTGAAAATAAAACAAATTTTGTAATCTTTACAAGGACAATAAAATTATATAAAAAGAAAAGGAATAATGAGCATGTTTCAGGATGGAGCTTACTGGTGGTTGTTAAAAGTTAAATGACCCAGCTCTTGTCTGAGGTGGTGAGCTCATGGGTGCTTATTATGTTACTTACAACAAAATTCTGTGTACTAGGTCCACAGGTAGAAAAATAATAATAAATACTTTTCCCCCCTTTGTTCTGATGGATTATCGTTCCTATGGCTGTCAGGATTGAATAAGAGTGAGTGACAAAATAGGCTTTCTTAGTAAATAGCACTATAGGAGTGACTTTGAAACCAATCTAAAATGTCCTGCAGGTCAGCAGAAGCAGGGCAGCACCAGCCGGGAGGAAGGAGTCACTTAGCTGATGAGGCCGCCTGGCTGACCACTCAGCTTCAGTCTGTCAGTCTCTGCTGGTCTTGCATACGTAAGGAGTCAACTAAGATGAATTAAGAGTCCTATTAATAATGTTGCAGCAGCATCTGAGTGACAGGTTGTGTTCCATAGATCAATGAAACAGAATAGAGAGCCTAGAAATAAACGCATGCCTATGTGGTCAGTTAATTTATGACAAAGGAGAAAAAATGTACAGTGGGGTAAAGACAATCTCTTCAATAAATTGTGTTGGGAAAACTGGACAGATACTTGCATACTATGCAACTAGACCATTATTTTACATTATATATAAGAATAAACTCAAAATGGATTAAAGACTTAAACTTAAGACATGAAACTCCTGGAAGAAAACATAGGCAATATAAATTCTCTGATCACTCTTAGCAAATATCTTCTCTGATACATCTCCTCAGGCAAGGGAAACAAAAGAAAAAATAAACAAATGGGACTACCTCAAACTCAAAAGCTTTTGCACAGTGAAAGAAACCATCAACAAAATTTAAAGACAGCCTACTGAGTGGAAGAAGATATTCTCCAATGACACATCTGATAAGGGATTAATTTCCCAGTTAAATAAAGAACTCATACAAATAACACCAAAAGACAAACAATCTGATTAAAAATGGGCAGAGGACCTGAATAGACATTTCTCCAAGAAGACATACAGATGGCCAGATATGTGAAAAGGTGTTCAACATCACCAATCATCAGAGGAATGCAAATTAAAACTCCAAAGAAATGACACCTCACACCTGTCTGACGGGTATCATCAACAAACAACATGCTGATGAGGGTGTGGAGAAAAGGGAACCTTCATGCACTGTTGGTGGGATTGCAAATTGGTGCAGCCACTATGGAAAAACTAAAAATAGAACTATGTACTTACCCAAAGAAATCCAAAATACTCATTGGAAAAGACATAGGCATCCCTATGTTCATTGCAGCATTATTTAGAATAGCCAAGATGAAGAAGTAACCTAAGTGTCCATCAATAACCAATAGGATAAACAAGAGGTGGTACATAAATACAACAGAATATCACTTGGCCATAAAAAAAGAAGGAAAACCTTGCATTCGTGACAACATGAATGAATCTCGAGGGTATAATGCTAAGTGAAACAAGTCAGACAGAGAAATATAAGTACCATATTACTTCATTTATATGTGGAATCTAAAAAATCAAAAACACAAATTCATAGATACAGAGAACAGACTAATGATTGACAGGTGGAAATGGGGTTGGGAGGCTGGGTGAAAAATGTGAAGGGATTAAGAAGTAAAAATTGGTAGTTATAAAATAGCCAAGGGGATATAAAGTACAGCATAGGGATATAGTCAGTAATATTGTAGTAACTGTATATGGTGTAGGGGGTACCAGACATCACAGAGAACACTTCATCCTATCTAATAAGGATGGAATATGCCAATTGACTGCCACACCCTCAAAGATGGCAGCGTCCACAGCCACAAGATGGCAGCACCCAGTCTCCTCAGCTGCCCAGGGCTGGCCTGAGATGCAGGCAGGCCTCGGGTGGCGGCTGCCCAGCTGATGTCCAAGGCACAGGCAGGCCTTGGATGGTGGCTGCCCAGCCGATGCCCGAGGCACAGGCAGGCCTCGGATGGGGCTGCCCAGCTGCCCAGGGCCAACCGAGGCTCAGGTAACCAGGGCCGGCCGAGGCTTGCACTGCCAGCAGTGGCAGCAGCAGAGGTGTGATGGGGGCATCACCTTCCCCTGATCGCCGGATTGCCTCCTGCCCCTGAGGGCTCCTGGACTGTGAGAGAGGGCAGGCCGGGCTGAGGGACCCCCATCCAGTGCATGAATTTTCATGCACTGGGCCTCTAGTAAGTAATATAAATGTTTAACTACTATGCTTCACACCCAAGACTATTATAATATTAAATGTCATCTGTAACTGAAAAACAAAAAAATTTAAATCCAGATTCTGTCTGGTTCTGTTCTCTTCTAGGAGACCTAAGCAGGTACCCTCTTTGCATTCTAATTTTCTCATCTGCAGAGCAGTCCATATTGTCCTATCTTGTTGAGTTGATGACAACTCATGAAATAATAGATGTAAAGTTGCCAACAGTAAAACAGCTTATGTGAAGTTATTATTGCTGTAAGACATGTTTCCACAGCTTTTTCTGTTTACTTCCTGTTTTCTATGTATAAATAATCCATTTTGAGGATTTAGAAATCCATTTAGAAATAATCTCTTTAAATGGCAATTTTACTCTGTAGTAGGCTAAATAAAGAACACTCAAAGATAGCAGACCCTTATTCCTGGGCTTTATTTTACCTTACTTGGAAAATGATGCGGTTTTTTTTGCAGGTGGGATTAAGTGTTAAGGATATTTAAATGAGGAGATTACCCTAGCTTATCCAGGTGGGCCCTAAAAGCAGTCATTAGTGTCCTTATAAGAGAGAGTAGAAGGAGATTTGATACAGAAGAGGAAAAGGAGTGGGAAGACTAGAGGCAGAAATTGGAGTGATAAGGCCACAAACCAAGGAATGCCCTTCATGCCAGAAGCTGGAAGAATCAGGGAGAGGGTGTGACCCTGCTGACTTCTTGATTTCAGCCCAAGGAAATGGATTTCCAACCTCTGACTCCAGAACTTCTTTGAGAGAATTAAACTTCTGTCCTTTTAAGCCGCCACCTTTGTGGTCATTTGTTATAGCACCCACAGGAAACGTATACCTTCCCATTAACATGTTTTTGAAGGTGATATAATTTTCTAAAACACAAAGTTTCATAGTGTGATGAATCAGTTCAATAGCTCTGTCATTTTAAATTTTAATGTCATAAAAATGAATATTTACAATACTACATTTTTTTTAGGGCGAAAGTTCTAGTTTTGCATTTTCATGTCTCCCAATAATAAGCTTGCACACAGTCATTGCTCAGTAAATAGGGAAACTACTTTCATTCAAGAAAAATAGTGATCATTTTGGGTATGTGTTATGTGTCACGTATGACATATACCATGGGTGTCATAGTGAAGCATCCATCTTATATAAAACTGCTGTTTGAAATTTTAACCCTGCTCTGTGGCTTCTGTAGATGCTTGCTTGCTTAAATAATAAGGAAAATAAGACCACTTACTCCCACTTCAGAGAGGCCATTAAACCTTCCCCGGATGAAGTTATCAGTGCTGGCACCAGGCCAAGCCTTTGGTTGAGGTCTCAAGGCCCTAGCACATAGGGGCTCTTTAAGAACTTGCAAAGGGGGCCGGAAACACCCCATATATGGGAGACAAAGAAGGTAAAAAACATATAAATAGGGAAAGTTCCTCCATGTTGGGGCCCAGAATTTGAGAGACATTTTCCTCTGGCCCCTTGCGTAATAAATGTAACTCCATCTCTCTAAGTAATGCTTGGTTCTTCTCCGGTTTTCTGTAACATTAATGGTTCCCTGAGCTGGGGAACAACTGTGTGTGGCCTTTTGGCCTCCGGTGAATGGGCCAGGTTTGGGGCCTGAGGGAGCTGTATAGGCCTCCAGGAGGTGCCACTCTGCTGATTTAGCAGAATTGAACCGGGGGACTCCAGGTGCTCCTGGACCTCAGTCCAGGACCTGGCCGGCATCTGAAGAGAGTGAATGGACACTTTTGGACCTGTTGACAGAATCAGCAAGGTCGGGGCCCCAGTTGGTTAGGCCCACTCCAAGTGAGTGGAGGGGATGCTTGATCAACTCCCCGGAAGTCAAGGACTTCCTCGGGGACTCCCCACTGGGTTAGGAGGAGAACATTTGTTATATCTTTCTATTGTTTAATTTGTTTAAAGATAGGGCGGACCCGCTGTGACGGAATGCAAAAGTCTTTAGAAGCTGGGAGATTTCTTTTTCTCAGAGTCTTTTGCTCTCCATCAGAGAGAGAATCAGCCCACTTAGCTAATAAAAATTTCTCTCTAAGTATTGCTTGGTTCTTCTCCGGTTTTCTGTAACAATAGAATTTTAATTCGCCTCAACTTTGCAGCTGAAGTAAAGAGCATCAGTGTTTTCAAAATTATCAGTATTCGCATCCTGCCAGTTTTCAAAAGTGATTAGGAGCCTCTTGACGTGGAGACTCCTAGGGTATCAGACTGTTAAAGTAAGGACAGGCAAGCAGGTGCTGCTAGGTGAGCTCTGACTTACAGACCCTGAGCCCGTCCTTCACGCAACCATCATTAGTAGCACCTGATAACAGCTGCCCACACCACTGAACTTGAAATTGCCCACAATTTCCCCTTTCCAAACGCTATTTAAATAAAGGATGAAGGTGGCCCTAATTTCCTTGCTACTGCTTGTACCTTTTAGGTAGAATGAATTTTTGAAGCAGTGCTTCTCAAACCTCAGTGTGCACAAGCATCACCCGGGTTCGTGTGAAATTATAGGTTCGCATTCATCGGGTCGGGAGAGGGGTCTGGGCCTCTTTCCGCGGTGATGCCCCTGGGGGTTCACGGACCACACTTTGAGCAGCAGGGCTCTGGCGCCTCCTGCTCCTGCCTCCAGGTTTTTCTCCCTGGCTTTGTTTTTCTGCATTTTGTGGCGCTGCTTCAGGCAGTCAGCCTAGTTCTGCTGCGTTCGCTTGGCAACATCGCCCCCCTCCACCCTGGGCTCCTGAGCCTGGTGCCTGTGTATTTCCATCGCCTTGGCTCCCACAGCGCACTCTTGGGGACCGACAATCTGAAGGCCTGTCACAATAACATCCCTCGGTGAGAAGAAGAGAAGCTGTTGCGATGGGAGTGAAACCCGTGAGGGAGGCAGGGTTTAGGGAAGCAGGGAATAGAAACAGTAGGGGAAAAGAGAGAGGGGAAAATGAAAATTTAGTTGGAAGGAAACATTTTAAATGAGCTACAGAATTTTTCAGGTAAGAGCATTTTCTGATTTCTCTAATAGCCAACTGCTTGTTTTGTTCATTCATCTACTGAAAGTCTTTTGTTGCCCTCTGCATCCAGGCCAAAGGCTTTTGGGGAAAAAAAAAATCTATAAACCACCTGACTAAAACGAGGACCTCTGAGAGACTGCCTGGTACACTGGGCTAGTCAGTGGTCCCAACCTTATCAGACATTAGAGTCACTGGGGAGGTTTAGAAAATTCCACACACCAAGGCTGCAGCTCTGCCACTTAAGTCAGAATCTTTGGGATGTGTCCCAGTTTTTAGTATTTTGTATGTTGTTGTGTTTTTTTTTTAATACTTCTCAGGCGATTCCCATGTACAGCCATGTACCATTGAGCCTGGCCTTGACCCTGTAGCAGGTGGATTGAACTCACTTCAAATAAAACTCTAATAGCTGCCCTTTACTATTTAGGTTACCTCTCATGTAAACCTTTGCCATGTTGAAAACTCTGCACAATATTTTGGAAAAACCATCTCCTTCAATCCAGCTGATTAAATATTCAAGTAGTTTTCTGAAGCCCCAGCAGCTTTTCATTTTCTCAGTCCAGCGGCTCCCTCTGCTGGCCTTTCTTAGGTAAAGCTCCCTGCTCTGCACAATCTCACCACAGGTTTGGCTGCTCTGGGAAACACAACCCCAAATCAGCAGTTTAAAGCACCTTTCCTAATCCTGCATCCAGCCTGTATGCCAAGGGCCATTGCCAAAAATGAACAGTTCAAACAGTCTAGCCCCTGATCTAGTGGTACTTTAGCTTAAGCCTTAAGGAATGATGGAAGAGAGGATTTAGACATACATACCACATTGCCTGCATATATTTTGCTTATCTTGCTACTAGAAAATATTTTGGTATCTGCTGTTGATTTTGCTGGTTCTATGCAAAATAATGAGCAGTGATACTTACTTTGGATAGAAAATGGGGAAGGAAAGCTTTCATCCATACCTTCTCTACCCTCCCTCATTTAGTCACACCCTTTCCCTCATCAACTCACTTCTCCCTACCTGCCCTAAGTAGGATGAATAAAAGCAAAGGTAGATGTAAATGCATGACCTCATCTTATCGCCCAAACTGTTTGTTGTAGTATTACCTCAGAATTTTACTGCACATGACCCTGTGTCTATGGAGGCAGGACTTGATTCTTATTGTGTTTGAATGTAAAAGGTGCTGTCTAACCCTTAGCTCCGATTACACCTCATAAGTCTGTCTGTCCCATTTTATACAGTTCGTGTCATTAAGATATCCTTTTTCGTTGCATACTAATGTCTCACCCATCACCCTTGTTTCCTGTCCGGCTCAGCACAGCTTAAGTCAGGCCCCCGTGGACACTACGGTCGTTGGTTTATTCCAGGCGTTGTCCCAATCTCATCGAGAGTACACACTTTCAGTCCACCTCGCGGGACATGGCCCCACCATGACCTTTCTGGGTACATCCCATGCCTGTTTATTATCGTCCCCTTTTACATGAAGCACCTGGTATATGATATGACTCAGTGCGTAAATCTGTATTAGTTGTTTATTGCTGCATAACCATATTACTACAAACTCAGTGACAACACACATGTATCAGCTCACAATTCCTGTGGGTCAGGAGCCCAGGCCTACTGAGCTGGGGGCCTTGCTTTAGGGTCCTACAGGGCTGTGGACAAGGTGTCAACCGGGCCTGCCGTCCTATGTGAGGGTCAGCTGGGGAGGGGTCACTTCCGCGCTCGTGGGCTTGGTGGCAGCATTCACTTTCTTGTGTGTCGTTGGATGGAGGCCTCGGTTCTTGCTGGCTGTTGGCTGAGACCACCTTCGTTCCCTTATGCGGTTTCTAACTACATAACAGACCGCTTCCTCGAAGCCAGCAAGGGTTAGTCTCCTAGCAAAATGGGAATGAGCGTCTTACACAATATAATCATGCAAGTGACAGCTTGTCACTTTGCCATATTGTGTTGACTGGGAGCAAGTCCCCAGTCCCATCCACACTCAGGGGGAAGCGTATGAACACAAGGAGGTGGACCAGTGTAAAGTCAGTCCCCCTCAACCTCCTTTGATTTCCACCGGGTGGTCTCATAGAATCTATTCTCAGCTAATAGCCATGCATCTGTTTTACACAAATTGTTGCCAGGCGAGTCTTCCCATCTTGAATCATTGTGCCATGCCAGCATAGCCAAGGGTTTGGTGAGCCTGGCGGGGGGGGGGGTGGGGGTGGGGGTGGCGTGCGAAGGATTTAGAAAAGACAGACAGAGAATAAGCTGTGTCTAGGTGGATCTCCTGTGCCTGGCTGAGGCCCCAGAGAGAGATCCAAATGGCAAGCTGAGGCTTTATTTTATAGCCAGAGGTAAACAAGGTAGTGGTCACCATAGTTACAATGTTCTTGTGAGTTTCAGTTGTTTTGGCAGCACTTGCTACACCTCCCCACAGCCCATTAGCTACCCAGATAGGATCTAGGGGGCGTCATAAGGTCAAGCTTAATTATGCTAAGAGGGCTGTGCCCTCTAAGCTGGGACTTGCCAACAGGTCAGTCCAAAGCTTAACCCTATAGCCACTCCCTACAAATCATTAATTAATTGAACCTAAGTGCTGGACTTCGTTTATTGCAGTTAGATTTCTCTGTGTTATGTTCAGGAAGTTGTTCCTACCTGATTAAATATTTTTTAATCCTAACTCAGCCATCAGAATATTATACATATCTTCTATTTTGTCTCATTGGAGAATGTGAGACATTTTTCTATGTCTTCCTTTAAGTCGCTGAAGAGGTATCTATATATATAAAAGGTTAGCAACCGTAATGCCATAATGACCATAATGACGGGTCGCTATGATGCCCTCTGTGGCCAGCGAACCAGCCTGATAGGTACATATGTCTCCTATTTTCCCCATTGACCCACGAGCTCGCTATGTGGTTTACTGAGGCTGATCCCTGGCCAGCATTGCAGCTTTACTTATTCCTCTGCCCAAATCTGCTCTTTTCCCATTCTTCCCAGTTATGGTTCTCAAAAGTATCCTTTAATAAGTACTGCCCACTACAGGACTCTCCCACCCCAATCAAGGACTGAGCTGGCTGGCCAAGCACCCTGGCCCCCAATTAGCACCCCCCCACCTCATTTGGGGGCAGGGCCGGCCAGCCCATTGCCCACAGCCCCTTCCCATGGCTGGCCACACCCTAAATCAGCTCCCCAATCCCAATCGGACGGGGCCCACCAGACAATTGCCCACAGCCCCTCCACCCAGCCAGCCAACCTCCAGCCATCTCCTCCCGACAGGCTCAGCCCTGATCCTCCCCAATTGGGTGGTTTCATAGAATCTGTACTCAGCTAATAGCCATGTGTCTTTTTTTACACAAATTGTTGCCAGTCAAGTCTTCCCATCTTGAATCATTGTGCCATGCCCAAGGCAGTCCATCATGCACTGGACCTCTAGTCCAGCTTAATTATGCTAAGTCTATGTATGTATACATTGTGTGTGTGTGTGTTAGGCTGGAGGGAGAGAGAGGATGAAAAAGCCTAGTTTCTAATACCTAAAACCTGCCTCTAGAATCGGTCAGCTGGCTGTGAATCATTTAATACCATCTGAGTCAGTTGCATTTCTCCATTTGATCTGGGAACGCACTGGACAGCTTTGAAGGGTATAGTCTTTCTAGTTAATCCAATCTGGTTTTGGATTCCAGCTCCACTTGATAATTCTTTTTCTAAATCAAGAGCAGGCAGGCAGGATAAGAGTTAGGAAGTAGTGCTTTCTCTCTGGCCACTTTTGAACTTTATACCATCCATTCCAGAGCGGAGTGTGTGATGGCCAATCCAGCTCTGCTGAGCCTCTTCACGTTTCATTTAGGACTTCTCCCCGAGGAACCAGAAACATTCTGGTTCTGTGAAGCCATCATTATCTTAGAGATGTATGTGTGGACTCTCAGAGATTCCGTTGAAAAGTTATAGAAGTTATTCGGATGTTCTCCATTTCCTTAGATTCATGACTAAGTCGGTTAGGAATCATCAGCACTGCTATAGAGTGAGTGCCCTCTCATAAAACACAAAACTTACTACTTCATCAGTATGTTCCATGTGAGCCAGTTGGATCTGCATCTGATGGGTCAGAATCCCTCTGTCAGAGACTCCCTGACCCTGATCCAGGAAGGATCATAAGCATTCCTTGTTCTGCTTAAACCACGGGTGTTCTTAGGGGAAAGCCCAGGGACTAATTTTTAGCAGCTTCAGGGCAAAGTCTAGTAAATGTGAGAATTAGTGAAACGATAGATAATTTAGAAGATAAGTCAATGTTTCTGACTAACACGAATTCTTGAACTCTGAGCACTAGAAGTTTAGAATTTGTAAACGTTTTAGCAGAGAGCCTCGTTTCCTTTTTCTTCTTTCCCTCTGCCCCTCAGAGAGGCCGTCATGATGGGTGAGGTTTAAACCCGTACCTGTCAGCGCTTAGACAGGCCTGGAAGAGTAAATTCCAGGGCATTAGATCCTCCTTGGTTAGAGTCAGGCAGTGTAAACCTTTACTGTTAAGGTGAGAGCCCCCCTTGTTTTTATAACAGATAGTGAAAGTCCTGGAATTCGCAGTCTTCTCGGAACTGTATACATGTGGCCATAGGGAAGACCATTCTGTGGCTGTGGTTTGGCATTTGCTTTCTCCTACCACGTATGCTGAAGAGTTCCACATGTTTTTCTGGATCTTTTCCCTCTGCTATGATCCATGTCTGTGTTTCTGACTGCCCTCTAAACATCCCCTATCTTGATGGGTAGGCATTTCTAACGTTTAAAAGGCCCAGAACTTAACTCTGCCCTCAGCCCCCAAACTTGCTTTATCGCCTGCATTCTTTATTTCAGCTAATAACTTCTTTTTTTTTAAAACATTTCTTTTGTCATAGCCTTTAATAGGACCATTTTATACTTAATATTTTATAATATGAATACTACTTTTCTAGCATTAAAAACACTATATTTTAAGATTTGTCATAGTATAAACATCTGGTCTATCATAAATAACACTTTTGATGCTGCATGTCCTGAGGGTTTTTCTATGTGGAATTCTTGTATGGTTGATGTTTTTGAATTTTTTTTTTAATTTCTTTATTGATTAAGGTGTTACATATGTGTCCTCATCCCTCCATTAACCCCCCAACCTCCCACACTCATGCCTTCACCCCCCTGGTGTTCATGTCCATTGGTTAGACTTATATTCATGCATACAAGTCTTTTGGTTGATCTCTCCTCCTTTCCCCCACCCTCCCCTACCTTCCCTCTGAGGTCTGGCAATCTGATCGATGCTTCTCTGCCTCTGGATCTGTCCCTTTTCATCAGTTTATGTTGTTCATTATATTCCACAAATGAGTGAGATCATGTGGTATTTGTCTTTCTCTGACTGGCTTATTTCACTTAGCATAATGCTCTCCAGTTCCATCCATGCTGTTGCAAATGGTAAGAACTCCTTCTTTTTTACCGCAGTGTAGTATTCCATTGTGTAGATATACCACAGTTTTTCAATTCACTCATCTGCTGATGGGCACTTAGGCTGTTTCCAAATCTTAGCTATGGTGAATTGTGCTGCTATGAACATAGGGGTGCATATATCATTTCTGATTCGTGTTTCTAGTTTATTGGGATATAGTCCTAGAAGTGGGATCACTGGGTCAAATGGGAGTTCCATTTTTAGTTTTTTGAGGAAACTCCATACTGTTCTCCACAGTGGCTGCACCAGTCTGCATTCCCACCAGCAGTGCAAAAGAGTTCCTTTTTCTCCGCATCCTCGCCAACACTTGTCATTTGTAGATTTGTTGGTGATAGCCGTTCTGACAGGGTGTGAGATGATACCACATTGTTGTTTTGATTTGCAACTCTCGGATAATTAGTGACTTTGAGCATGTTTTCATATGTCTCTTAGCCTTCCTTCTGTCCTCCTTCGAAAAGTGTCTATTTAGGTCCGTTGCCCATTTTTTTATTGGATTTTTATCTTCCTTTTGTTAAGTTGTATGAGTTCTCTGTAAATGTTGGAGATCAAACCCTTATTGGAGATAACATTGGCAAATATGTTCTCCCATGCAGTGGGGTTTCTTGTTGTTTTGTTGATGGTTTCTTTTGCTGTGCAGAAGCTTTTTATTTTGATGTAGTCCCATTTGTTTATTTTCTCTTTAGTTTCCATTGCCCTAGGAGCAGTATCAGTGAAGTTCCTTCGGCATATGTCTGAGATTTTTCTGCCTGTGGATTCTTCTAGTATTTTCATAGGGTTTCCTGTCTTACGTTTAAGTCCTTTATCCATTTTGAGTTTATTTTTGTGATGGTGTAAGTTGGTGGTCTAGCTTCATTTTTTTGCATGTACCTGTCCAATTTTCCCAACACCATTGTTGAGGAGACTATCTTGACTCCATTGTATGGTCATGCTTCCTTTGTCAAATATTAATTGGCCATAGTTGTTTGGGTCGATTTCTGGGTTCTCTGTTCTGTTCCATTGATCTATTTGTCTGTTCTTATGCCAGTACCAGGGTGTTTTAAGAACAGTGGCTTTGTAATACAGCTTGATATCTGGTATTGAGATCCCACCTGCTTTTTCTTCTTTCTCAGGATTGCTGTGGCTATTCGGGGTCTTTTTTTTATTCCAGATGAATTTTTGGAGAGTTCATTCTAGGTCTGTGAAATATGCTATTGGTATTTTAATGGGGATTGCTTCGAATCTATAGATTGCTTTGGGTAGTATGGACATTTTGATGATGTTGATTCTACTAATCCATGAACACGGTATGTTCTTCCATCTGTTTACATCTTCCTCTATCTCTTTTTTCAGTGTCCTATCGTTTTTTGCATATAGGTCTCTTACCTCCTTAGTTAAGTTTATTCCTAGGTATCTTAATTTTTTGGTGCAATGGTAAATGGGATTGCTTTTCTAATCTCTCTTTCTATAATTTCACTATTGCTGTATAGAAATGCCATAGATTTCTTGGCATTAATTTTGTATCCTGCTACATTGCCAAATTAATTTATTAAGTCTAATATTTTTTGATGGAGTCTTTAGGGTTTTCTATGTACAATATCATGTCATCTGCAAATAAGGACAGTTTTACTTCTTCTTTTCCAATTTGGATGCCTTTTATTTCTTCTTGTCTGATCGCAATGGCTAGTACTTCCAGTACCATGTTGAACAGGAGTGGTGAAAGTGGGCATCTCTGTCTTGTTCCTGTTCTTAGGGGAAATGCTTTTAGTTTTTGTCCATTGACTATGATGTTTGGCTGTGGGTTTTTCATATAGGGCTTTTATTATGTTGAGGTATGATCCGTCTATTCCCACCTTGCTGAGTGTTTTGATCAAGAAGGGGTGTTGGATTTTGTCAAATGCTTTTTCTGCATCAATTGATATGACTGTGATTTTTATCTCTCAATTTGTTTACGTGATGTATCACGGTTATTGATTTGTGGATATTGTACCATCCTTGCAGGGATAAATCCTAGTTGGTCATGGTGTATGATCTTTCTGATGTATTGCTGGATCCGATTTGCTAGAATTTTGTTGAAGATTTTGGCATCTATGTTCATGAGGGATATTGGCCTGTAATTCTCTTTCATTGTGTTGTCTTTATCTAGTTTTGGTATTAGGGTGATGCTGGCTTCATAGAAGGAGCTTGGAAGTGTTCCTTCCTCTTGAATTTTTTGGAATAGTCTGAGGATGATAGGTTTTAGTTCTTCCTTGAATGTTTGGTAAAACTCCCCTGTGAATCCGTCTGGCCCCGGGCTTTTGTTTGCTGGGAGCTTTTTGATGACTGCTTCAATTTCTTTCATAGTTATCGGCCTATTGAAATTATTAGAATCTTCCTGATTGAGTTTTGGAAGGTTGTATTTTTCTAGGAATATGGCCATTTCCTCTAGGTTGTCTAGTTTTTGGAGTAGAGTTGTTCATAGTATTTTTTAACAATCCTTTGTATTTCTGTGGGGTCTTTTGTTATTTCGCCTCTCTCATTTCTGATTTTGTTTATTTGAGTCCTCTCTCTTTGCTTCTTGGTAAGCCTGGTGAGAGGTTCATCAATCTTGTTTATCCTTTCAAAGAAACAGCTCTTGGTTTCATTGATCTTTTGTATTGTTTTTTGTTTTGTTTTGTTTTGTTTTGCCTCTATTTCATTTATTTCTGCTCTGATCTTTATTATCTCCTTCCTTCTGCTCACTCTGGGCTTTTCTTGTTGCTCTCTTTCTAATTCTTAGAGTTGTAGAGTTAGATGATTTACTACCATTTTTCCTTGTTTTTTGAGGTAGGCTTGTAGAGCTATAAACTTTACTCTCAGGACTGCTTTTATTGTGTCCCATAGATTTTGGATTGTTGTGTTTTTGTTGTCATTAGTTTCCAGGATGCTTTTAATTTCTTCTTTGATCTCTTTGGTAACCCAGTCATTATTTAATAGCATCCTATTCAGCGTCCAAGTGTTTGAGATTTTTGGATTGTTTTTATTATAGTTTATTTCTAATTTTATGGCATTGTGGTCTGGGAAGATGCTTGGTATGATTTCTATCTTCTTGAATTTGTGGAGACTTTGCTTGTGACCCAGTATGTGGTCTATTTTTTAAAATGTCCCATGTGCACTTGAGAAGAACGTATATTCTGTGGCTTTGGGGTGAAATGTTCTGAAGATGTCAGTTAGGTCCATCTGATCTAGTGAGTCATTTAGGATTGCTGTGTCTTTGCTTATTTTTTTTGTCTAGAGGATTTATCCAGTGATGTCAGTGGTGTATTAAAGTCCCCTACTATAATTGTATTGTTGTCGATCTCTCCCTTGATATCTTCCAGGAGTTTTGTTATGTATTTGGGTGCTCCTGTGTTGGGTGCATATACGTTTATCAGGGTTATATCCTCTTGTTGTATCAATCCCTTTAGTATTATGAAGTGGCCCTCCTTATCTCTTGTTATGGCCTTTACTTTGAGGTCTATTTTAGCAGATATAAGTATTGCTACCCCAGCTTTTTTTTCATTTCCATTCACCTGAAAGATATTTTTCCATCCCTTCACGCGGGTTTGTTCGCCCGATTGCGTTGTGGGGAGAGGATTCCAGTCTCTCAAATTCCAGTAGGGTTCACACACACGCACTCTCAAGCTCAAATTCCCCCGTAGGGGAGCTGTGTCTTGCCTGCGCTCTCAAGCTCAATTTCCCAGGGGGCGCTAAGGCTGGGGGAGGTCTATCAGTTACTAGGGCACTATCCATGAGCCTGCAGGGAGGGGGATAGGCTCTTTGACTCACAGAAATCTGCTGCTGGGAAGTCTGGATTCTTGTCTGTTAGTCTGAGGCTGTGGTCGCAGTTCTTTGTCCTCAGTGGCTGCAGGGTCCTGGTTTGTGTCTGAGACCAGGATCCTAGTCTCAAGCAGCTCTGTTTCTCAAGATGGCGTGGTCTCCGTGCCCGCACTGGCCGCCCAGAAGTGTCTGCTTTGTGCGCGGGGCTCTGCCGTCTAAGATTGCCTGGTTTGGCAGGCCCTTGGAGGACCTGCAGAATCTAACTGTCCCTAGCTCATACACACACACACACCACACACGTCTACACTCTCCTCTATGGGTTTCTCACTCTCTCACCCTTTCTCCCTCCCTACCTTCCTGCCAGTCACCATCTTCGGTTCTCAGCTAATAACTTCTTGTTCCCCATAGAATGGCTCCTTAACTGAAAGCAATGCATTTTACATCATGACTCACAATGCATGCGTGTGCGCGCACGCACACACACACACAACCTGAACTGAGATTTCATAAAACATTATGTATTTTTACCATGTATGTTGCCCTCTGATATTTTCTATGTATTTTCTTTTTTAAAAAAATGCTGATGTCAACACTCTTAAATGAAAATTTACAATCTGCCAATGGGTCATCTGTAGTGGGGAAACAAACAGATAAAATTTAGTTTCCTTGGATTTGGTTCTGGCCCGAGCCTCCTCCCTGGCATCCTTCACACTGTATTAGACACATCATTCATTCAGTCATTCAGTCAGTCAGGCAGGCAGTCAATATTTACTGAGTGTATGGGACATGGTAGGCACTAGGGATGCAGAGACAGACACTATGGTCTCCACTCTGCAGTCCAGGGTCCAATGAGAAGACAGATAAATAATCTAACAAGTATGAGGCAGCAGGTAGGTCTTACAGAAAGAAGTCTGCAAAACGCCTTCGGAGATGACCAAGATCACCCCATGCAACTTGGACCAGAGAATCCAGAAAGTCTTTCAGGAAAAGATGAAACATGAGCTGAAGCTAGAACCAGAGATAGGAGTTAACCTGACCAGTTAGGGGCAGGACATTCCAGAAGAATGTACTTTCTCCAAATACCCATGTTGTTCTGGGGCCTGAACAACATGGGTATTTAGAGAAAGCATTTTGACATAATCTTTTCTTTTTAACCAGAATACTTTCCTGCACTACCTCCCTTTCTTTACTTGGCTAACCATCAGTCAGTGTTCCTTCTCCCACTAACAGGTCCTCTCCAATGTAGCTTTTCTCCTAGCCCTCAGGCAGACTCATGCAATCCCCGCTTTGGGCTCTCACCCCCCTCTCCCTCTGAGAGAACACTTATGCTGAAGGTAGGTCATCGGTGCCTTTGTTCATATGCCTCACCAGAGTAGGCACACTTCAAGGTGGAGCCCAGTCTCATCCCTCTGTCTTCTGTGACAAACAGTGAATATTAGTCCAATGAAGAGATGAACTAGTAAAGGAGCAGAGAAATGTGCAAGCCACAGCACAGGGGTAGGGTAAAGCTGCTTAGATGAATATGTACCAGAGTTTTTAGCATATCAAAGCATGTTGTTTTAAGATTAAAATGGGCTGGAGATGCTTATTTACAGATGTGGTAACCATGTTTTAAATGTTGATGGCACGCGAGCTACAATTTTTGTATGTGCACTGTTTTATTTGTAAAAGACTGTTCTTGGCTTTTAGAGAATACCTGCTTTTCTTTCTAACTTACAAATATCTTGGTGGTAGAACTTCTTAGTTGATTAAGAAATTAATTTTTGGTTGAAAAAAAGAAGAGAAAAAAAGTGGAGAAAAAGAATATACTTGGCCCCAATTACAGAAATTTTTTTTCATCAAATTAATTAATAAATGAAATTCTGCTACCAGAGACAACACACACCCACTTTTCCTATTGCTCAAGTACCCTATCATCTCTAACCATATATTTCACCCAAATTGTCTCCCAAAAAAGCTTTTATAAGAAGCAAAATTGACTTTTTTAATTGATATTTTGGGGGGTAGGGGAGAGAGAAAGGAAGGATAGAGAAATAGAAACATCGATTGGCTGCCTCCTTCATGTTCCCTACTAAGGTTCCAGCCAGCAATCTGGGCATGTGCCCTAACTGGTCGGTGACCTCCTGGTTCATGGGTTGACAATTAACCACTGCACCACACTGGCCAGGTCCAAAATTGACTTTTAATTCTTCATTTCCTTTGGCCACTAGCTGCCAAGTGTGTATTTCCTGTGCCCATTGTCCCAGGAGTTGTAGGCAAGAGACGAATTTGAGACCTGGAATCTCAAATTCCTCTTATTTCACCAGCTTCCGGTTTTGTCTCTTGCCATTTTTAACCTCTTTGATTCTTCATGTTGATTCATGATAGTTGGGGTTAGAGCATGTGGCACTGATTCCTGACCAAGTCACTGTGGAAAAAGTAGATGGACTAGGTTCTCCCACATGGCCAGCGCCTCCCTTACCTGACCCTGTGTCTTGTGGGTGCTCTGAATACTGTCTAACAGGGACATAGTGTTGCTGCAGGCCAGGTACGGTTCTCACCACAGATGAGGGAGGTGCCCCTATCACCTCCAGTTTACAAGTGAGGAGGTTGATGCTTGGTGAGGTGATTTCTTGCCCAAGGACTTAAAACTAGTAAGTAAGTAGCGGTGCAGGAGGTCTGTCTCCGGGTCTGAGCTCTCAACTCTCCAACTCCACTCTTCTCAGTTGGTGACTTACCGTGACCATTGGGTGTAATAGTCATAGATGGTAGAGTTGGAAATTCAAATGAAGTGTGCCCACTTATATGGGAGCTGGAACTGCCCTTTAATTCCTTTAACCAGATCAAACATTGTGGTGATAGAAAAGCACACAGGGAAGAAGGTAGAAGTGCGGGTAAGGAAAAGAAAAAGTCCAGGGAGAACAGTATTTTGGGATGAGGAACCTATGAATCACATAATTAAAGATGTTAACTGTAATGAGCATATGGCCAGTAGAGAAACGAGCCTCCCAGGCTGTCCATCCTGCTTCTTTGAAACAGCGATGCTCAGATAGAGGATGTGGGATGAGAAATGACAGATTCTTAGAACTGTTTAATGACTAGACATCTGATACCAGAGTGAAGGACAAAAGCTCATGAAAGAATCATGAGGGGCACGGGCATACTTTATTCAGTTCCATGAAGATGATAGCTTATCGTTTGAGTTCTAAACCTACTTATTAAGTTTGGAGTTGATAAAATGCAGCCGATTTCACTTCTCTTACCTCATTCAGCTGCATATGTTAAAGCACAGGCATTCATCTTGGGTGGCTCTTTAGCTTGGTTTGGGTTTTACTGAAATAAAATTCCTGGCACACGATAATGGAAAAGAAAAAAAAACAAAACAGAGTTTCATCATATGCAGGGTACTGGAGAATTTTGAGTGCTTTGGAAATAATAAGTCTGTTTCCACAATTTCCTGCTCTCCACTAGGTTCTTGGAACGCCAAATGAGGACACTTGGCCTGGAGTTCACTCTTTACCACATTTTAAGCCAGGTATGTTTCATTCATTACAAATGACTAAATGCTTCCTATATGCAAAAGGTGAAGATATAAATGTTCCCCCTCAAGCTCATATATTACCTTGAAAATTTCTTGTTACTTTTGTCATTGTGTATTCTACATATTAGTGGAGTTGTCTTTTATTTTCACATTTTATTTGTCTTGTAAAGATAGAATAAATGACATTCCTCATAAGAGATTTTCATCATGAGGGATGTAATTCATTTGACTTGACAGGCTAATCTTGAAGTAAGCATTCATTTCATTATTAGCTAGATTAGCATCCATGTCTATAAAAACAAAATTTAAATTTGGGTACGACAATCTGTGTGGCTTTTTGTAATAATATAGGAGAAGTATTCAATTATAAAAAGGAAAACATCACATTTTGACTTCTTTTTTAAAAACAAGCAATTTATGGTCATTGAATTTGAGTTTAAACAGATGAAATGTTCTGAATGTCCTATTGTACAGCATTCAATCTTTTTAAATGTAAAATATTGAAACACCTAAACTGGAAAATCTGAGAGAAAAACGCAGTACTTGTAAAAGTGAACTGTCAGGTTTTTGCTCACCAGGAGGTGGCAGTCAAGAAACTTTCAACTTTAATGATTATATTAAACAGAAGAAGAATCTCAAACTTGGTCTGTTTAACTTTTATAGGAGGGATGAAAGGTTTGCAATTGGAAATTTAATAAAAATCAGTGAAATGAATTATTATAAAATGATTCTCTTGTTGGTTGTTGGGTTTTTATTTCTTGGTTACAAAACATGTATTATAAAATGCAGACCCACCGTAAAATTACTGAAGGGATTTTATGGAAGATCTAATAGTTCATTATTTTATGAGGGAAAAGAGCTATGAATAATTTCTGTAATTGGGGCCAAGTATATTCTTTTTCTCCACTTCCCCTCTTTTTTGGGGGACCATCAAGAATAAATTATGACTGAATTTGGAAACTATTTTTATTCTTAATATTTTTCTTCTGAAAGTATAGAGTGTGTACTGAGAATTCTTTTATATTCTTCAGTGCCCAAGAACTCTCTGTACAATTTAGATGGATTTTTTCTCTTCTTTTTTTCAACTAAACAAGAATCGTACTCCAACTGCTCCAATTGTCCCTAGTAAGTCTAAGTGAGAACATTCACAAATTTGTAAATGTTCCAAATGTGGGCTCTTAAAGAAGGTTAGCTTCCCCATGTTAGTATCTAAAATATAAAGTCCTAAAGAAATAAGACAAAGGAGACTGTGAAAAAAATTAAATGAATAAAGATGGGTGCAGAAAGAAACAATTGAGATTGGTAGTCATTTGGCCTGCCAAGTTTCTGCACCAGAAAACATGGAGGAATTTGTTGATTTTGGTGTAAATAGAATTTATCTTCCTCAACAACCTACAAAAGCATTGATCAAATGTCCTGGAAAGTAATATGATGTAGTAGAAAATAAGCTAACAGATTGAGAACTGCATGAGATCAGAGACTGCACATAATATATATTTTGATGTTCAACAAATGTTTGTTTCCCTGAATTATATTGAACTAGAGACCCAGTGCACAGAATTCGTGCATGGATAGGATTCCTAGGCCTGGCCAGCGATCAGGGCCTATCAAGGCCTTCCGGCTGCTGGCTGGTGCCTTCCTTCTGGCTGCTAGCCGGGGTCTCCCTTCGTTCCACACCACCCCCTGGTTGGTAGTCAGCACATGTCATAGCGAGCGATCGAACTCCCGGTCTCCGAGTCGAACTCTTGAGGGGACACTTCGCATATTAGCCTTTTATATATACAGATGAGTAAAACAGACATTACTTATGTGACTCTTCTGATAGATAGATATATAAATTAGGGCATATATGTTTAAGTTATTAATATGATGTACAGGTGTCACTACAGACATATGATACATAATAGGTCATGGGAATCCAGAAGAATAACATGTGCAGGTGGTGTAAGGCATGGGAGCTGACCAACAAGAAAGATGTTATGGGCCAAGCTTGAGGCTTGAGGATGAGAGAAGATGTGATAAATGCTTCCTGAGTTGGCTTGAGTGGAGTCAAGGGAAGACAATATATTAGATTGAGGCAAAGGAAGCCAATCTATGAGTCCTTTCATGCAGCCCAGTAACCAAACCATCAGGGGTCCTTGTCCCCTCCAGCCTGGACCTCATACTCCAAGGAAGAAGATGCACACTCCAAGAGGATAAAGGGATCAGTGGTAGGTCCATCAACCCTTTACCTCCTTATTCTGCCCTCACAGAATGCCCTAGAAAGTCTGAGGGAAAACAAAATGTCTGAGCCATGAGGACATAATTTGTGTTGTTTTGTTTAATAGACTTTAATTTTTTTAGAGCAGTTTTGGTTCATAGCAAAATTAAGTGGAAGGTACAGAAATTTCCCATATACCCCTGCCCCTATATATGCACAGACAGCCTCACCATTATCAACACCCCCACCAGAGTCGTACATTTGTTACACTGATGGACCTTCATTGACATGTCAATATCACCCAAAGTCCATAGTTTACATTAGGATTAATTCTTGGTGTTGTATCGTCTATGGATTTGTACAAATGTATAATGACATGTATCCAACATCATACTATCACACAGAATAGTTTCCCTGCTCTAAAATCCTCTGTGCTCCGCCTTTTTATTTCTCCTTCTCCCCACCCCCTGGCAATCACCAATCTTTTCACAGTCCCCATAGTTTTGCCTTTTAAAGAATGTCATACCATTGGAATTATACAAGATGTTGCCTTTTCAGACTGGCTTCTTTCACTTAGTAATAAGCATTTCAGTTTCCTTCGTGTCTCTCCTCATGGCTTGATAGCTGATTTTTTTTTAGAGCTGAATATTCTGTTGTCTGGATGTTTATTCATTCACTCACCTACCTGCTGAAGGACATCCTAATTGTTCCAAGGTTGGACGGTTATGAATCAAGCTGCAGATTGTTGTGTGGATAGAAGTTTTCCGTTCCTTTCTGTAAATACCAAGGAGCGTGATTGATAGATCGAACATGTTTTGCTTAGTTTTTGAATAGGTAATAAATTTAAGCAACTCAAGATATCAAACAATATTAAGAGGAGCAAAGCCTCCCATCTACCACTTCCCCAGCATCACTGCCCCACCACAGGCCTCATTTTACTAGTTTCTTATGTTCCTTTTCTTTACGTAAGTGAAAGAAATTATAAAAGTATATTTTTATGTTTTGTATATTAAACACAGTTTTGGCCTTGCCTTTCTCACTAATGCATCCTAGGGCTTCCCATGTCACCATGCGGAGGAGGCCCTGGAGCTTCCCTCTTCTCTTACAGCTGCACTGTTTTCCATGGCATGGATTTAACCTGTTCCCCAAATATGGACATTTGGGTTGTTTCTAGTGTTTGGCTATTATAAATATTAAAAACCTGTAGACAGGCACATACAATGCACATTGCATGTATGCAAGTATATCTAAATGATAAGTTACCAGACATAAAGTTAAAGAATCAGTAAGTACTTACAGCTATAATTTTGAACTCTTTTGTCGGGCTGTTGTCCAAAGGGATGGTACGAGCTGGCTTTGTGACCAGCAATAGTATTGGGTGGTAAAGAGTAGTTGGAGGAAAATAGAGCAAGAAATGGGCTCAGGCAGTGCCAGGAAAGGAGATGATTTACAGTTTTAAATGATAAATATAATCAAGGGAGGCCCCACTGAAAAGATGACATTTGACTGAAGGACATGAAAGAGCCATCAAGAGATTGAAGAAAGAACTAGGAGAAGCTCCAGGGCGATCTAGTCCTGCTCTCTCTCCTTTGTTAGGTGAGGACCTGAGGTCAAGATGTTGCAGGACTCCCCGAGTTAGTGGAAGAGGTGGAGTAGCCCAGCTCTCCCTGGGTTTCTGTTCAGTTCTCCTTTTTCCAGTGCACATCGCGCAAGATCCTGCTGCTGGATCTGTACTGTGATTTCTCCCTGGCCTTCTTCTACTGGACATTATTTTTTGTCTCAACCTCTTTTCTTTTTGTTGTTGTTGCTGTTTGTAAAGAACTTTACATTTTATTTTTCAATTCCAGTTTACTCTTAATATTATTTTGTATTGGTTTCAGATGTATAGCATAGTGGTTAGATAATCATAGACTTTACACAGTGGTCCCCTTATATTCCCACTACCCACCTGGCACATACAGGGTGCCATGCAATATTATTGAATATGTTCCCGATGCTGTACTTTATGGACAATTAGTTTATAAAGAACATCTCAGAAAAGTAGAGAGCATATGATCTCTGTATTTAATAAAATACATCAAACCGCAAATATCACTTTGCATTAACTAGTTTGGCCCTGAAATAAAATGTAGATTCCATGTCTAATACTTTTAATCACTTCTTAAATGCTTCCAACAAAACAGGCATTTAACAGCTATTGAATGACAAATTATTATCCAGGAATTTAAAAAAGAAAGGCACTGTAAAATTCTGGAGTGAGTGGGGGTGGGGGTGGGGGGATAGGAAATGTTCCCAGACAAGAAGCAATTAAAAGTCATGTAATGGCAAGTCCTGGCTTGGGAGAAGTTATTCTCATACCAGTTGGCAGTAATATCATAGACATGGGGACAGCTTTTCCCCCATAGGTCCTTAGCTGGCCAGGACTTGATATGAAATGTCATAGATACGGCCAATGCTATAACATGAAAATAAGAAATAGCCAAAAATCTTGATAATCACTAAAAAATGTAAAATACAGCAATCCTCCTTGTCCGCAGTGTTTTCTGCATTTCAATTACCTGTGGCCAAAATATTAAATGGGAAACTCCAGAAATAAACAACTTATAAGTTTTAAATTGCATGCTGTTCTGAGTAGCGTGATTAATTCTTGGTCTGTGCCTCTCGGTCCTTCTCTGTCCTGCCCGGGACATGAATCATCCCTTTGTCCCACAGTCACTTAGTAGTTTATCATTTACTAGACTGTCCTGTAATGTAGTGCTTATGTACAAATAACTCTTATTTTACTTACTAATGGCCCCAAAGGGTAAGAGTAGCTGGCCATTCAGATATGCCAAAGTCAGTACCACTAATATCCCATCATTTACACAAAATATCAGTGGGCAAAGAAGTATACCTGACTCACAAAGGTGGGAAGAGAGAAGAGAGGAAATATTTGCTGAATAACTAATGTCCCCCACTAGGTCTTCTAACTTAGGACACTTGTTGGCTACTCCTGGCTAAAATACATGAATCAAATTAATTTCTGTTTAAAATAATGTTGATTTTAAAATCCCTTTAAGCCATTTCTTGGGGCTTTATGACTATGGAGTAATAACATGCTAATAGGTGAGAGAAAAAAAATATTGGTTTTCATTATTTAAGATCCAAGTAGTATTTTAAACAACCCCTCCCCCAATATTCAAGTCAGATAATAGGGTGATAAACCAATTATGAATAATTAGCTCAGTTGTAAAATCTGATGAAATTTCTTCCCTTCCATGTGTCCTTGATTCAGTGCTCTCAAAATACCATTGTAGCTAATAGACAATAATGTTTGTAATGGAGATTATTTTAAAAGGACATAAGTATGTGTGTGCAGAGATGCTTTTGCCTCTAGAGCCACCTTTGTAAACCCAATTAATAATCTCCTGACTGTAAAAAAGGACAGTTGGTACTCTCTCAGAATGCCAGCTCTTGCTCTACACTAGGGCAGTAGAATCACAGAATTACATGCAAGGAGTTAGAAGAGCAATGACGTGTCTGTGATTTTTATTCATTTAACTGTTGCCTCACGATGGATATTTAGGGTAGCTTAGCATTTACCCTCCCTAGGGTAATACTGCATTTATATACCATATGTCTGCCTTGTACATCTATAACATAACTGTACCAGATGCTCAGCTTTTCACGCATATTAATAACAGTTGTGGCAGTAATAATAGCTAACAAGGATTGAATGCTTATTATGTGTCAGACACTCTCATTGGCTCTTGAGATGCATTTTCTCAGTGAACATGCATGGTTAACTATTTAAAGTAAGGACTGCTATGAACCCTGTGTGTAATGTAGGAAAACTGAGGCACTGAAATATTTTTATTTAATTTATGTGTGCTCTCCTTCTCTGTTTTTTTTTTCTTGATTAAGGTATTACATATGTGTCCATATCCCCCATTGCCCCTCCACACACTCCCGACATGCTCTCACCCCCCTGTTGTCTGTGTCCATTGGTTAGGCTTATATGCATGCATATAAGTCTTTTGGTTGATCTCTCCCCCTTACCCCCACCCTCCCCTACCTTCCCTCTGAGGTTTGAGCATCTGATCGATGCTTCTCTGTCTCTAGATCTGTTTTTGTTCATCAGTTTATGTTGTTCATTATAATCAGCAAATGAGTGAGATCATGTGATATTTATCTTTCTCTGACTGACTTATTTCACTTAGCATAATGCTCTCTAGCTCCATCCATGCTGTTGCAAATGGTAGGAGTTCCTTCCTTTTTACAGCAGCATAGTATTCCATTGTGTAGATGTACCACAGTTTTCTAATCCACTCATCTGCTGATGGGCACTTAGGCTGTTTCCAAATTAGCTATTGTAAATTGTGCCACTATGATTGGTGTTTCTAGTTTCTTGGGATATATTCCTAGAAGTGGGATTACTGGGTCAAATGGGAGTTCCATTTTTAGTTTTTTGAGGAAACTCCATACTGTTCCCCACAGTGGCTGCACCAGTCTGCATTTCCACCAGCAGTGCATGAGGGTTCCTTTTTCTTCACATCCTCGCCAGTGCTTGCCGTTTGTTGATTTGTTAATGATAGCCATTCTGACAGGTGTGAGATGATACTGCATTGTCGTTTTGATTTGCATCTCTCGGATAATTAGTGACTTTGAGCAGGTTTTCATATGTCTCTTGGCATTCCTTATGTCCTCTTTCGAAAAGTATCTATTTAGGTCCTTTGCCCATTTTTTTATTGGATTTTTATCTTCCTTTTGTTAAGTTGTATGAGTTCCCTGTAAATGTTGGAGATTAAACCCTTATTGGAGATAACATTGGCTAATATGTTCTCCCATGCAGTGGGCTTTCTTGTTGTTTTGTTGATGGTTTCTTTTGCTGTGCAGAAGCTTTTTATTTTGATGTAGTCCCATTTGTTTATTTTCTCTTTAGTTTCTATTGCCCTAGGATGTGTATCGGTGAAGATTGAAATATTTTTTTGAAGTAATATGTCTAAAGTCACTAGAACTTGGAAGACATTTGTGGGGGATGTCCTATGTACACAAGAAAGGTTTGTTCTCCTAGATTTGAAAGCCTAAGACAGGTAAGGCCTGTGGAAAGAGCATTAGGAGCAAGGAGAGTATTATTTGTGTGCTCAGGTTTTTAAAAATAGGCTTCATTTCTTAGAGAAGTTAGATTCACAGCAAAACTGAGCAGAAGGTACAGACATTTCCAATATACCCCTGGTCCTCACACATGCACAGACTCCCCCATTATCAATATTCCCCACCAGAGTGGTTCATTTGTTATAACCGATGAATCAACATTGACACATCATTATAAGCCAGAGTCCATAGTTTGCATTAGGGTTCATACTTGGTATTGCACATTCAATGGGTGTGGTCAAATGTGTGATGACATGTATCCATCACTATAGTGTTACACAGAGCAATGTCACTGCCCTAAAAAAATCATCCTGCCCTCTCCCTTAGCCCCTAGCAACCACTGATCTTTTTACTGTCCCAATCGTTTTGCCTTTTCCAGAATGTCATATAGTTGCAAGTGAGATTTTTATTGCTGGTTAAAGGAACTTTGATTTTGTTTGTCCTTCTTATGTATCTCAGCTCTTTGGTAGCAGTAGACTGGGAGCAGAGACTGGTTCAGCCCCTGCCACTAGCCTGCTTCACGGCCTCAGGCAACTCAGCCTTTCTTTTTTCTTTTTCCTTGATTTCAGAGAGGAAGGGAGAGGGAGAAAGAGATAGAAACATCAGTGATGAGAGAAAATCATTGTTTGGCTGCCTCCTGCATACAACCTACTGTAGAATGAGCCCACAACCTACTCATGTGCCCTGACCAGGAATTGAACCTTGATCTCCTGGTTCACAGATCAACGCTCAACCTTTCTAACCTCAGTTCACTTTCTTGTCACATGAAATGACTAGACTGCCTGATTGCTCAGGTCTTGTCTAGCTCCCACTTCCCTAGGAAGACTCTGAGTGCTCCCTTCCTGATCTCTTCCCCACTTTGCTGAGTTGGATAGAGGAGTGGGTGGGGACGCACAGAGAGTGAGACACAGAGTCTTCTCCTTTCTTTCCTGGGAGCTGTAAAGACCCATTCTGATTTGTGAATGGTACAATTTAGACTTTAATAAATGCCTGACTGATTAAACTTGACCTCTCTAGAGAAGAAGTCTATGGAAAGGGAAGTGTTTCCTGACGTTTGGGTTGAGAAAGGTGTAGATAGTTAGAAGACCTCACCTGGGAATATATACTCCCAAACCCACATATGTATGTACATTAGAAAAACCAAATGCTGTCCGAAGTCAGAGTGTAATGAATATAGCAGAATATTTATTTATGAAAGTTGCTCAAAGGTTACTCATTTTAACATGCACATCATTGGGAGTTGAAGGATGGTTTGCTGCAGTCAGGGCTGGTCAGAATGCTGCAGTTTCCTGGTTTCAGGACTGAAGACAACTGTTAGCATCTGGGGAAGCCACTCTGGTGCCAGCTACAGGGCAGTGCAATTCTGGTCAGTGTTAATGTGTCACATCAGAGCTTCTCGCTGGTAACACTAGAGCTGTGTCATATCTCAAGCATAAATTTTGGGGATATAAAGTGTTTTAAAGCTGTGAATTGCAACTGTGCAATTTCTAAAGTGCCCTGTTTGGATCCCTGTGCTTTTTTGGAGCTGAGATACCTAAATTCCCCATATTTTGGAATAAGCTTAGCCTTCTGTTTGGGGTAAACCTTCTTCTACTATACATGAATTCTGCTTTACCTCTGTTCTAAGCACTATAGATGGTTTTAATCCAGCTATTTTAAATCTTGATCATAATATCAACTGAAATGTTTACTGTTGGCCTGGTTTTCCTAATAAATATATAAAAGCAAAATCTTGTGAACACTTATAGATATAGTTTTCTCCTATTGATATTCTCTTAGTGTTGGCTCCCATGACATAGACTACTCATGACTGTGTATGTTTTGTGCACTGTTCTATCTACAGTGCCTAGAACAGTGCCTGGCAAGCAGCAGGCACACTATTACTATTTGCAGAATGAGTAAGAGAATGAATGAATACTCATGCCTTCTATCCTGAAGGACTCAGATATATTATTTGTTGCATAAACAAGTGACTAGGGTGACTTTCTGAAATGTCACCAGTGATTTATAACTATGTTTATTGTTCACCCTTATAAAGGACAGGAACCCTTTCTTTCTATGGAAGTAATCTTGAGAGAGGCTTCAGGTTCCACCTCAGCCAGGTAATAGGATACCCACAGCTCTTTGCTTCTATTATTACTACTTGTACAAGATCAGAAAGAAAACGTAAATGCATTTTTAAAATATATTTTTATTGATTTCAGAGAGGAAAGGAGAGGGGGAGAGAGATAGAAACATCAAAGATGAGAATCATTGATTGGTTGCCTCCTATGTGCCCCCTACTGGGGGTCGAACCCACAACCCAGGCATGTACCCTTGATTGGAATCAAACCTGGGACCCTTTAGTCCACAGGCCAACGCTCTATCTACTGAGCCAAACCAGCTAAGGCAATGCATTTTTTTCAATGCAAAAGAATCTGAAGGAATTTAATTGTGAGTAGTTGAATATATAATTTAGAGCAGTGATTTTTCAACCTTTTTATCTCATGGCATACAGAAGCTAATTACTAAAATTCTGGGGCACACCAAATATATATATACTAGAGGCCTGGTGCACAAAATTTGTGCCCAGGAGGGGGGGCGTCCCTCAGCCCGACCTGCACCCTCTCCAATCTGGGTGCCCTCAGGGAATGTCCTACTGACAGCTTAGGCCTGCTCCCCATGGTTCTCTGCTCTCTGCGGGACCTGCCTGCTCCACACCACAGCGATGGGCAAGCAGGCCCTGCTGGGTGCTGTCTGTGGGCTGTGCTTGCCTGCTTGAGGGTCGCCGCAGTGATGGCCAAGCAGGCCCTGCTGTCTGCTGTCAAGCTGTGTGGCTGCCCTCGCCTCCTGGGGCTGGCGATGGTCCCAGGATTGTGCAGGCATGGCACCTGACCCCGGGACCCAGGCCACTTGGTGCCACCCAGCCCCCAGCTGCTTGGCGCATGCATATGCAAATTAACCCACCATCTTTGTTGGGTTAATTTGCATAGTCACTCCTGATTGGCTGGTGGGCATCGCAGAAGTGTGGTCAATTTCCATCTTTCTCTTTTATTAGTGTAGATGTGTGTGTGTGTGTGTGTGTGTGTGTGTGTGTATGCCAATCTGACAAAAATAAGCATGGTTTTGATTCATTCACACCAGATGGCTATTGTTGTGCTGACTGTTGTCATTTTTTTTATTTGACAATCTAAGGTAAAAGAGGTCAGTGCCCTTGACTAAATAGTCAGATATTGCATGTTTTAAAAATTCTTGCAGCACACCAGTGTGCCTCTTGTGGCACATAATCAAAAATTGCTGATTTAGAAGAGTTAATTATAAAGTAACGTCCAATATTTCCAATTGTGTTTTGGACATACTCATTTTGACATTGACTGATACTTATTCTGTGGTATTATTTACATGGGATGATATTAAAGGCATTTGCAAAAGATATAGTTTGAGACTTCTTATGAATTTTTCCTCTATTGCTAGTCCTCCTTCACCTCCCTCCCCTCCAACTCTCCCTCAACCCTCTCCCCGCCCCCACATCCCCCCCCCCCAAAAAAAAAGAAAGAAAGAAGAATATAAGTTTACAAATCCTGACTTAGCCTTTCAAGTCCTTTGAACATACTTGGCCTTTTTAGTTGTTGGTTAATTTAACTATTTGTTTTTGAAGTTAAAAACACAGCAGTGTCTTATAATACACAAAAAAACATTGGTGAAAAGGGAATGTGGAGATTAACAGAATACTCTGCACCATACAGTCCATACTGATAAGCAGATGAGTAATTTCCAATTTAGGTTTCATCCTACTGTGGATTCTAGGCAGCTCTCAGAGTGCCTCAGGCCACTTCAGGTGTAGCTCTTTCAAGCTGGGGGCCTTGAGAATCTGCAGCATTGTTCTCCAGTTGTTTTCCTGTGGAATTTCAATGACTAGCAGTGTGCAAGCATGGCTGGCATTGTGAGGGCAAGCCTTCCCAGCCTTCTGTCCCCCATCCTCATCATGCTGCATAGCAAGTGATTTCTTCCCTGGGCCCCTGCTGTGTGTGACCATCCTCTGTAGTGTCCCTGCAATAAGAGAAGGTAAAAATCAGCCTGCGGGTTTAAATTAATTGCACTCTTCCATTATGCTATGAGTTAGCCACTGCTTTAAATCACAGCATCCTAAACTGCTAGTTTAAACACAATTGGAAAGAGAAAGCTGGCATTGAAGTACCCAGTGAGAGAGTAAACTTAACGCAAGACCAGTGTAAAACACACACAGGCAAATACTCAAATAACGTGATACAGTCCCTCCTAGGCAGATGGAGAGCTATTTTATTAAACGCACCTGTTGTTCATTTGGGGCACTAATGTTAACCCGTTTTTGTTCCTATAACTTACATGGCAAATGATGTTGCTTTCGTTCTAATGGAACATTCTTTTTATTTGTGATGGAAATCTTTTTTTTTTTTAATGCAGTGTAAATGTAATGTATGCTCCTTGCAGAGAATGTTAGAAATGACTCTGTTGGAAGTGGTGGACTTTAGCAGTGAAGCTCTGAAAGATGCTGTTGGATACAAGACACCGGGTCCCGGGTGTTCCTCCTGGTTTCAGATGTCTGAGTTTATCTTGTCTTCTTTTGGAAGAGAAATAGATGCAGGGAATGGCTGTGCCTCTGGGTTCTCCGGAGACTGTGTCTCTGTCCGCATTGTAGCACTTTTCATCCTGTGTTTGTAATTCTGCATTTACATTTCGGTGCCACTGAACTAGAACCAGGGCTTCCTCATTGCCATGCGCCCATTCCTCAGTGCGACGCCTGGCACAGCGGGCAGGTGCCCAGGTGACACTTGCTAAAAGAAGAGTTTATGTGACTTGAAAAGAAGGTTGTAGAATGACTTCATTCTTTCTTATTTTTTCATCTTTTATATGGCATGTTTTATTATCAATTTTGGCTCTTTTTATGCACAGCTAAAAAGAGTTCGGAAAAAAAAATTCTATTAGCATATCCTGTCAAGCTCTAAATAGAAGCAATTTTTAGAAGTAATATTTATGTGTAGTCATTAATTGCCAAGAATAATAAGTTACTTGTAAATGTAAGATTGTATTAATTTTATCTGTAATGGAATTCTTTTTGCTCCCAAAATCATAGCAAATTATTAAAATTGCTTTGTGGGGAGTACAAAGTTAAGGAGATCAAATTTGTTTTACAAGGACATTTGATGTAATTAATTTTTAAAATATATCTTGCTTTCTAAATGCTAGACTTTAGATAATAATTTTTTAAAAAACCTTTATTAAAAGACCTATTCTTCCCTTTTCTCCTTAATTGGTCAGTTAAGCCTCAAACCTAGAATATGCCTTTAAATTTCTGTTCTACACCAACTAGCCGAATTCTGTTGCATTTTACATAATTCAGTCTACTAGATAATAATTCAGGCATTGGATATTCTGTTGGTGAGCACTTTTGCCTATAGCTTTAGATCAATGCTATTTGTAGTCAGGCCAATCTTCAGCGAATGCACATCATTATAGCAGTGGCCAGTTTCTGTACTGATTGGTCAATGCCTGTGCTTTGCAGGCTATTAAATATTTGACAATTACCTCTGCTTGAACGAAATTGTTGGATCCTATGGTAGTTATATTTTTAATTTTTTGAGGAACTTTCGTACCATTTTCCATAGGAGCTACATCAATTTACATTCCCACCAAGAATGTCCAAGGTCCTCATCAGCACTTATCTCTTGTCTTCTTGATAATAACCATCTGAATAGGAGTGAGGTGATATCTCATTATGGTTTTGATGTGCTTTTCCCTGAGGATGAGTGATGTTGAGCACCTTTCCCTGTACCTCTTGGCCATTTGAGTATATTCTTTGGAAAAAAGATCTGTTCAAGTCCTTTGTCCATTTTTATAATTGGATTTTTGGGTTTGTGTACTATGAGTTATAAAAGCTTTTATATATTTTGAGATTGACCTCTTATCAGATATGAGGTTTTCTAATATTTTCTCCATTTTGTGGGTTGCCTTTTATTTTGTTGACTTTTTTTTCTGCATGGCTTTTAGTTTCTTGTAGCCCTACTTGTTTGTTTTGCTTTTGTTGCTTGTGCTTTGCATATTGTATCCATAAAATAATTGCACGTTTCCCTGTTTTTTTTTTCCCCTATGGTTTCAGGTCTTACATTTAAATCTTTAGTGTTTTGGGGGGCTTTTTAGTTAATTTTTGTAAGTGGTATAAGGTAGCTATGCAGTTTTATTTTAATTTTTTGGTGTATGAATATCCAGTTTTTCTATCACTGTTTATTGAAGAGACTGTCTTTTCTCCATTGAGTATTTTGTCTCTGTCAAATATTAGTTGACTTTATCTGCATAAATTTATTTCTGGGCTCTCTTTCTCTTTCATTAGTCTGTGTGTCTGTTTTTATGCCAGTACCATACTGTTTTGATTGCTATAGCTTTCTAATAAGTTTGAAATCAGGAAGTATAATACCTCCAGCTTTTTTCTTTCTCAAGATTGTTTCGACTATTCAGAGTCTTTTCTGGTTCCATACAAATTTTGGGATTATTTTTTCTATGTCTATAAAAAATGTCACTGGAATATTAATAGGGATCACATTAAATCGATAAATGACTGGGTAATATGAACATTTTACCAATATTAATTTTTTCAATTATGAGCATGGAATATCTTTCCATTTATTTGTATCTTCTCCAGTTTCTTTTATCACTGTCTTATATTTTTCAGTGTACAGATCTTTCAGCTCCATGGTTACATTTATTCCCAGGTATTTTACTGTTTTGTTATTAGAAATGGGATTGTTTTCCTTATTTCTTTCTTGGATAAGTCGTCAGTATATGGAAATGCAACTGATTTTTGTAGATTGATTTTGATTTCTGCAACTTCACTGAATTTGTTTATTAGATCTAACTTTTTTGGTGGAATCTTTAAGATTTTCTGTATAGAAAATTGTCATCTGCAGCCTGGTCAGCATGGCTCAGTGGTTGAGCATCAGCCTATGAACCAGGAGGTCACGGTTTGATTCCCGGTTAGGGTATATGCCATGTTGTGGGCTCAGTCCCTAGTGTGGGGCGTGCAGGAAGCAGCCAATCAATGATTCTTTCTCTCTCATTATTGATGTTTCTATCCTTCTGTCTCTTTCCCTTTCTCTGAAATCAATAAAAATATATTTTAGAAAAAGAAAATTGTCATCTTCCAACAGAGACAATTTTGCTTCTTTCCATTTTGCATGCCAAATTATCTGTCTGTCTGCCTGTCTATCCATTTACTTATTTTCTTGCTTAACTTCTCTGACTTGGACTTCCACTTACTACTAAGTTGTATAGGAGTGGTGAGAGTGGCACCCTTGTCTTGTTCCTGATCTTAAAGGAAAAGCTTTCTACCTTTCACCATTAAGTATATTATTAGCTGAGGGCTTGTCATATATGGATTTTATTGTGTCGAGGTACTTTCCTTCTCTATCCAATTCATTGAGTGATCATGAATGGATGTTAAATTTTGTCAAATTATTTTTCTGAATTGATTGAGACAATCATGTGATATTTTCCTATAGATGTAATATATATTTTTGACTTGCATATGTTGAATCATTCTTACATCCCAGGATGCATACTATTAAAGAAACATTATTTTTTCATTGCTTGTGAGAAGATGAAAAGTGACCTGTCATCATCTATTTAAATGTAAAATGTACATACAATTTGCCAAGCAGTTCTATTTTAGGGAATCTCTCCAACAGAGATGAAATGAAAGCATCAGTGTATAGAGATAGATATTTGCTAAAGGATATTTGCTAAAGCATGGTTTGTAAGCTGAAAGGAATGGAGAGCCACCTAAATTTTCATCAGCTTGAGAATCGTCAAATAATTTAAGGTACTTCTATCCTATGGAATATTAATGGAGTTTTATAACAATTGTTACATCTGTTTTCTAGATTTGAAGGATTATCCACTGTATATTACTAAATGCCTAAAAACTTTTAGAGAATGGTTATTGTACAATCTATCTAAAAAATTAAAATAGTGTATATAGTGAATGGGTTTGTGTTTATTAACATAAGAATTATATGGAAGGAGACATATGAAGCTATACACTGAGTGGCCAGATTATTATGATCTCTGAATGCATAATAATCTGGCCACTCAGTGTGTATCCTATATAATAAAAGGCTAATATGCAAATTGTCCCCTCGACCAGGAATCTGACTAGTAGGCAGGCCGGCCAACCGCCCATGTCCCCTTCCCCTGGCCAGGCTGGCCAGATGCCACCATGCATGAATTCATGCACCGGGCCTCTACTATATATATACACACACACACTGAGTGGCCAGATTATTATGCATTCAGAGGTCATAATAATCTGGCCACTCAGTGTATCATCAGACGTAAACAATGGGAGCAGGAGAGATTATTAATATCTATTCTGTGCCACTTTGTTGTTTAACTTGGTAAAACAAATGTTACGTTTTAATTGAAAAGACATAAAGTTGTTCAATGATAAATATATACTGTAGGACACTGATAATTTGGCCTAGAGCAAGTACAGATGTCATAGAGTGTAAGAAAGGAGAGCTAACAGTATTGTATTTGATCAGGGATCTCTTCATAGAGAAAATAACAGGTCTCGCTTCACGGTTGCATCAATGTTCTCCTGTAATTCTACTTACAGTTTGGAATTTATATTTATTTTTCAAACCCAATTAAAACTTCGTTATTCTAAGAAATAATGACTACAAAACCAGATTATGAAACAAATCACTGTAGTCAAAATTAAACAATGCTTTATTGTTTAAAATGTTAAGATCTTCCTGTTTTCAAAGGTGAAGCCCTACTATGGCTAGCATAATATGGCTAAATCGAACACTATCCTTTTAAAAGTTGATTTCTAGACATACTTTTTGAACAGTATAACAATATATACATTTTGAACAGTATAACAATATATACGTTTTTCTTTGTTTCAGAACGCTTTACCGTGTACAGCTCTAAACACCTTAGACAAGCCTGGAATAAGTAAGTCTTTTACAGATTGTGCTCACTCTCTCTCTTTCTCTTTTAATTTGTAAGACTCTCCTGATAAGTTTTCATGACATTTTTTTCATTGTTCATTCATCCATTTATTTAACCATTAACCAGTTACTGAGCCCTAACTGCCAGCCACCGTCTTCAGACCGAGCCAACACTGTTGTATAGACAAGTGTGTGCTCCTAGAGCAATGTGGCCTCGCTTCATTGTGGTAAATCCTAAAATTCATTCGGTCAATCTTGTAACTAGATTTCAAGAAACATGTTAGTGTCAGCAAAATAGCATTTATTAAGTATAATATAATGACTGATTTTATCATCTAAATAAGGTTAATGACAACTGTTGAGCTAGATAAAATTGATCTTTCAAATTTTTTCAGTTCACCCTATTTTCCACATAAGCTTTATGGGGAAACTAAGTACATACATCACTCAAAGTATATGCACTCCATTTATTTAATTTCTGTTCTGTCACCTGACCTTGTTAAAATAGTTTTTATTTCTTGGTTTCAAAATTTGATGAAATCTGTAGATCTGGGTTACTCAAGTTATTCAAAGGTCTTTTATTGCAAGCCAAGTTGCTAGTAAATCATTGAAAGTTGAAAGGCAGAGTAATTGAGTCACTCGTCTCATAGCGGGTATCACATTTCAAGCACTATACTAGGGAAAAGGTAACTAGAACTCCTTTGATAAAATATACTATAATTTTTCATAGCAAAATTTTGTCTCTGGGGAATTTAGTGTTATTATCTCACTTTTTACTGTCATTACATTTTAATTATAGATGCCATAAGTTATGAAAATAAAAAAGTGAGACAGAACCTTTTTAAATAACAATGTCTTTAATCAATACTGTCAGTAGATACAGTGGACAGCTTATTATGAGGAACTCATGGAATTTATACATTAAGTTCTGCAGTGGTTTACTTGAAAGATCTGGCCATTTATTTTGATTAAATTCATACTTAGAAGAACACTCTAGTGTAATTATTTTTGTCTAACACATGGCCTTGCATTTGTCATTGGAAGAGTCAGTTCTAAATATCTAGAGTCTCCTTAATATTTAGGAAGGCATGCCCTATGCTGGGAGCATTCTGTGTGTGTTCCTCACCCTTTTACTGACCACCTCGCCTCCATCACCACCACCCTAATCAGCGGTCTAACATAGTTTAGCTATGTGCTTTCATACATCAGGTAATATATACTGTGTATAGTTCCCACCTTAATGAAATGATTAAACACATTCCTCTCTCCTAATTGCTCAAAAAGTTTTGTTCAACCAACTAACCACTTTATGAAATAATTCACAATAGGCAGTTGAATCTGTAACCCTATCTTTGAAGTAACAGGGAAATCTGGTGCATCCTTTATCCTAAAAGCCTAATATGCTAAGTGTCTGGCTGTCTGGTCATCCGTTCAACCAATCAAAGCATAATATGCTAATGATATATTAAGACCGCTCAACCGCTCGCTATGACATACAATGACCACTGGGGGAAGGCATTTGACTAGTTGCTATGACGTGCACTAACCACCTGGGGGCAGACAGTCAACAGGTTGACTGTCGCTATGACATGCACTGACCAGCAGGGGGCAGATGCTCTGACCAGTAGGTTAGCTTGCTGCTGGAATCCAGCTGATCTGGGACTGAGCCAGACAAGCCGATACTCCCTGGAGCCCTCTCGCGGTCCCACCCCGGCTGGCCAGCCTCCAGTATCTCTTCCCGGCTCCGATTGTGCATCAGTGGGGTCCCTAGGCCTGGCCTGCGTCCTCTCTCAATCCGGGATCCCTCAGGAAATGTTGGAGGGCCAATTTTGGCCCGATTCTGCAGGCCAGGCCAAGAGACCCCACTGGTGCAAGAATTTGTGCATCAGGCCTCTAGTTTACATATAATATCATTTGTAGAAAATAGCCTCCACTTTAGATAACTCCTTGTCCTTCCTTCAGCTGCACAAAGTTATAATGGCCTCCTAATTGCCCATGAAAATATATGACAATTCTTATCCACTTAGAATAGTCTACAACAAACGGGGGTGGGGTGTTGGGGGGTCTTTGGATGATGCTTGATATTTCTTCCACTGCCCTCTTGTGGATATGACCCCTCACCATATACACTTGCACCCCTCCAGTCATTCATTGTTGCAGTTGTATTCAGCACCTGCCATCATGGGCACACTAACATATATGACCCAATGAATGGCCTCTCTTGTTCAGTCATTCCATAGTGACTAGTGGGATGCCCTTCAGAGAAGACGCTTTTGTCCATTTACATTACTCTATCCCAGGAGAAACTAGGTTATTTAATGTCTTTCAAAGAGAAAAAGAAAATTGAAGTAGTACTCACTCTTTGCATTGTTTCACTTCAATCTGACCACCTAAGACCTGATGCTTTCCTTTTTCTGGGAGCTATCATTTATGTCACAATAACAATAGGTAATTTCATTGACAAAAATCAGGATGTGCAATCCTGGTAGTGCTGCTTTAGAAATTTTAAAAATTATGTGCATTGTACCCAATCTTTAATTTTTTTTAAAGGTTCAAGATATCAGCTTTTAGTTTTGAGGGCAAATAAGAATTCTTAGGAATATTATTGCTTGCAAAATAAGAGCACAGTGTCTTTTTAAGAAATTACTTTAGAGATATTTATTGCTTGCATTTTCAATGAACATAGGATTTATAATTTTTCAACAAAAACAAGGTCTAAAATACTGAAGGCAGTATTACATTTTCATATAAAATTTTTGTTAATCAGTTGATAGAATTGTAGTTAATGATTTTCTTTTCATCTCTGACATCATATAAGCTTTTTAAAAGTTTGAGAGTTAATTCAAAGTTATTTAATAAACTGAGTCCCAACCTTAGATTACTTTGAAAACATTTTAGGTAAAATACTAAAAGCTGAGCTTGAGCTAATTTTTTTAAATGAGCAACATGACTTGTTTAGAAACATGCTAATTTTAAGTTCCTGTAAGTCTTATTTTTGTTGCCTTAAGGATTTATTTCAGAAAACACTAAGAAAATCATCACTAAAAATATTAAAATATTACTTTCTGGTATCCCAGTGTTACATACTGCATCCTTAGAGCCAACAAGCTCTAGCCTCAGGCAATTCAAACCCCATGCAATTTAGAAAGAGCTGAGAATTCAGAGACATTAATTAGATTATTGATTATTCCTCCATGTGAATGTGTGACCCTGCAACCATCATTGACATTTCAACACTTCTCACTTCAGAGTGAGGTCTGGATTCGGAAGCACTGCATTTAAACCCTATTGAGCAAGTACTGACTTTCTCCATCACTGCAAACAAATTTGCTTGTCTACCGCACAATTATGAGACTGAAGCAACTGGTAAATTCTCTTGGACAGCAGTAATCGATTCAGAACAGAGTGAACTCATTTGCAAGAACTAATTTGAATTCAATTTAGATGGGTTAATAAAAGATGGGTAGGTTAACATAAAGAAGTAAGTCACCATTCAAAATTAAGTAACAATGTCTTTAAAAATATTTATTAACTCAGCTATTAAAGCCAGTGGGTATGTTCACCTGCCTGGGAGAATAAGGATTTTTTGAGAAATGAATCCTCAAGTCTCTTTGAACGGCTGTAACATGTGACCCAGATTATTTGGGGGCCAACTCTGCCCTAGGTAACACCCATACAACTCCCTGCTGACTTCATTTACACCAGTAACCATGGGCATAATTTCATCCTTTGAAGGATTTTTTTAGTATTCTGGGCAAACAAAGCACTGATGGGAGAAAAATATCAAAAGACCTAGCAGCTATCTAAACTCAAAAAGGATAATATAAAGAAGAAATCTTAATTATAGGATTGGGAATAATAAATATACATCAATAAAGAAAAGAAAGTTGGTGTATTCCCTTATACTGGAAGTGCATGATCTGGGTGGGCTCTCCCTGCTCCAAGGAGATTTGGGGCTGAAGGGACACAAATCTTTATTTTATAAATGCATGTACTGTTTCCTGACTGCCTTCAAAACATTCCACTTTATTGCATTGGAGTTATAAAGACTCTCCCTATTTTTCTTTCAAATCTCTCTATTTATAGTTGTCTGACATTGGCATGTATGTGCAATCAACCAAGAATTTCAGCCACTTAACAGATCTTTTATTATTTTGGCTGCAGAAGAAGCCTTAGTATATGTTCTCCAGCAAAGTTACGGGTCGGATTCCAGGAACACATTTGCTTGTTTTGGAACTTTTTAACAGCTGAACAATTTTTGGGAGGTTTGAAAGTAGCAAAAAGAGAACTAAGGATAAACCACCAAAGTCACAGAAGACAAGACTTGAAAACACAGCCGGTAGCTGACAGAGCAGAGCAGGCCCAGAGATTCGCATAGGTGTAGGCCAGCCTTGTCCTGCTCGCTCCTCCCACGTGCTCTAGTTCTCCTTATAATCCTCCCTGTTAGTTACGTCCCACTGGATTTCTTCTAAGAATTTTTTTAAAATGCTTTAAAATCTGTACTAAACACATATTTTTAGCAATGAAGCTACCTTTATGAAGATGCAAAAACAGAGAAGAAAGCATTCGCCTGTGTATATTTAAAAGTACCAGCAGTCACATAGTGTTCTTGAACTTTCATTGGAATAGTTATCTAATTTGATAATTAACTTCCAATGCATATTTTAAAAATTACTTGCTAGATAGTTGTGCCGCATGTGCATAAAATGGATTTAAAATAAAATGTGGAGGAATAACAAGTTTCACTCCATATATTTATGTTGGTGGTTTTCTACTGAGTTTGTATTGCCATATTTAACTGCTTATCATTAAGATTTAAATCAGTGCCTTCTCAAGAAACTGAAGGCCCCTGTTTTCTACTCGACCTTACTCTAAGGTGATCTAAAATTTTCTAAAATAATAATTTATTACAAAGTATGATAGAGCTTTCAGTTTCTTTACCAGTTGTTTAGGAATGTTAGAGGAAGGTAACAACAGTTATTGACACTAGGAGGAGCAGTTGAGTTGAGCCAAATCTTTAAATTATCTTTCTCCACTTTCATTTTTTCATTGTTGATCATTTTTGTTATAATTCTATTTACTTCAAAGTACATGTTTTAATTTATTTAATGCCCAGAGATTTTTTTTTCCCCTCACAATATTTTCAAAGAAATTGCTCTTTACATCATCAATGCACTTTTTTCGGGGATAGGTGTATTGGGGTCACAAGCTCTAAAGCACACACTGGGCAGACATTTTGCTATTCCGTCCTCTTAACTCAAAAGGAGAGCTGGAGTTGCAAATGTCAACTGCTGAGCTCTATGGAATTGAGCCCAGTTTTAGGAGGCCATGTGGAGTGTCATTTCCCACCACACCCTTGAAAATATTGTTTTAACACGAGGAGAATCAAATCAAAGCAAGGGTCCTGACCTTGGTCATCCACACATGGTGACGTTTGGAGACTTCATACAGTCACCTGCCTACTTGAAAGTCACAGTTCAGAGCAGTTTCTGGGGACATTCATTTTCACAAGAATGAACCATTAGTTCAGGTACTAAAAGCATTATGTAGGTGAGATGTTTATCACATCCATTAAACCCCTTGCCAGGCAATGAAAGCAGTTCTTCTAGAAAATTGCAGAGTGGATTCTTGAAAGGGAAGAAGATGGAGTTCTAAAATAGCAGCTGCTTTCCAGGCTCTCCTAGCAGTCCTGGAGTTCCTCAAAGTAGACAGCATAGAGGTCCATCCGTGACACGGGTTGGGGCCAGGGGCCAGGAACACAGAGAGAAAGCTGTCCGAGAGAAGGCTGGCAAGTTTGCCAGAGGCCTAGTCCTGATCACTGATTGTAGCAAAGCTTAATGTGATAACATATGAAATGTTCCTAGTCAAAGCCGTAACATACCCTCATTGATCCATAGTTATAGCTGTGATGGGGACAGAAGGGTAATTAACATTGGGGAAGCCTTGCAATATAGAATTTGCTTTTATATATATTGTCACATCCTCATATCCTTATAACAGTCTTGGGGAGGTAGTTGGGGAAGACACATCAGCATTTTATAGCTTGAAATAAATCAGTAAAAAAACTTGCTCAGTGAGGTTAAATGATCAAGACTACTGAAAATTAATAGCTTGGAATCTATGCCCCAATGTAAATCTTATGAAAGAAATATTACCAATTTTGAAACCCTGGTATTTGAGTGGGCTCAGCAATACCTGTTGTTATTTTGTTTTCACTACAACTTTGAGTAGAGAAATCTCTTCTGGGAACTGAAGTCATTCATTCCCAGTCTAGTTTTTAGGCATCTGGAGAGCTGGGATGGAGTAGAAGCGTGACTTCCTGTGTCTTGGGGAGATAGTGTTTGCAGCAGGCTGACCACACACATCAGCTCACACCTCTTCTGTGCCAGTGCTGGGGAGTGTGCCATTTGGAAAAAGGTGGGATTGTGACAGTCTCGGTGCTGGAGATGAGAGCCTGCTGGCCACCCATTCAGTTCTTAGTAGTGAGATTTGTTGCCCATTCCACACAGTTCCCACTGTCCTCGGGAAATGATCCTTTGGCATTCTGCATCATTGTCAGATTTCTTGTCCATGACTTTCTTTCTGAAGTGAAGAATTCACTGTCATTAATAATCCCTGGTGATGGGCAAGGGCAGGCCCCATGCTGTTTGTTATTGGTTAGGCATGAGTTTTTTTTTGTTTTTTGTCCGATGGAGAGAAAATATCCATCTCCTCGCTCGCTAATTGGCAGTATGTGCCAGGCCTGGAGTTGGCAACAGCCATTGTTTTTCATCCTTTCAGATTATGTGTTGGATTCGTCGTCCAAAGTACACTCTTTGGGTGCAGCTAATAACCTTCCTTTTGCCGTCCAGCTCATTAAGGAATAAAACCCAACCATGCTTCTGAAGCAGCACAGAGCTTACTGGTGCAGCTGGGCTGCATGGTTCCCTGAGAGGAGGCCAATAGAATTAGGCTTTCTTGAACTGTTCCCCAAAGCAGATCCTAGAAGTATGAACTGAAGAAATCCCTCTGCTTCTCTAAAATATAGAATGGTGCGTTTGTATTCTGTGGCTGCCATAACTAGTTACTCCAAGTTTATTGATGTAAAACACCACAACGGTATCATCTCACAGTTCTTCTGGGCAGTCTGGCTGGGCTCCATTGGTTTCTCTGATCTGGGTGTCACATGGCCAAAGTCAGGGCGTTGGAAGGCCTGGACTCTGTAGGAGGCTCTAGAGGAGAATCTGTTTCCAGGCTCATTCAGGTTGCTGGCAGAATTAAGTTTCACATGGTCATCAGGCTGAGGCCCTGTGTCCTCACTGGATTCAGCTGGGAGTTTCACTCAGCTCCCGAAGATCACCTGTGCTCCTCGTCATGGTGCCCCCTCCTTCAAACCAGCAGCAGGGCAGTGAGACCTTCTCATGCTTCAGATCTCTCACTTCTCCTCCTGTGATCAGTGGGGAACTCTCCCTACCTGTTGCTGGGGGTCGGGTGGGGGATGGGCTTCTCACCATATCTCAAGAAAAAGAATTTTCTGAGAGTCGCACAGGAGGATAAGTGGCATTTATTTGCATGGAGTTAAATCCCTGAGTTCCCATTTCCCTTTGTCCCATCAAGGTCAAGGAAGGAGTCCCATTGGGCCTTTAGCAGGGCTCCAATTAAAGCCATTGCCCAGAATTTCCATTCCATGTTGGGGCACAGTCCAATCCAGTATCAGGTGAGCTTAGTTTGTGTTCCCTGCCGCAGTCCATCAGTCCATTGAGTGTGGGGTCTACAGGGCAACATGGCTATGGAGGGAACACAGGCAGGAGCAAAGCCCGAGGAACAAAAGAGCCAGAAACCAAGCGCCAAGAGAACAGACTTTGTCTGGAGGATAATGTATTCCCGAATTTTCATGGGCTCCACTCCCTCTGGCCATTGTCTTCTGTTCCAGGTTAGACTGACAAGTACCTGCCCCACGTCACCCCAACTTCACTGCACATGTACCCATCTCCACTTTGTTGGACCCCTTCCCCAGTGATTTCCAGGGAATGGACCAGTGTTTCCCAGCTTCCTGGTGAAGCTGCCCAGATGGCCATGCTTATACTGTCTGGCCTCCCTTTTGCTCCTTTCCTGTTATTAATAACCAGATACTTACAATAGTATCACTTCCACCCTCTCTTCTGCCTCCAGCAAGGCAGTTTTCTACTTCTAAGGCCCACATGTGTAGTTGAGGTCAATCTCCCTATTTTAAGGTCGGTCACTGTAATTACATCTAGGAAGTCTCTGCCATAAAAGGTAACATATTCACAGGCTTCGGGGTTTGGCAAGTGGACATCTTTGGGGCCAGTCTGCTTTCCACAAGTCGGTGCTGGGATTTCCTATTCAGGGATGAGTCACTGTGTGAGGCAGAGCAGAGGGGCAAGCCCAGCTCTCCCCAGAAGTCAGTCTGCTTTGCCTGCTCTCGGGCCCATCAGGTGACAAGCATAGGCCTCTGACTGATGGTTGCACTTTTTGCCTGGTTCAAACTAGGTATCCTCCAAATTATATGTAAGTAAGAAATTATTTTCCACCCTCAGCACAGAGAAAAAGAGCATTCTCAGGAAAGCTTATAGTCACTGAGAGAAGTAACATTAGGCTTGACATTTCTTTCCCCTTTAAATCAGTGCTGTCCTATAGAACCTTCTCTGTCGATCTTTCTGCACTGCCCAATGCAGTAGCCATTAGTCCCTGCGGCTATTGAGCACTTGAGATGTACCTTGGGAATTTAATTTTAATTTGATTCAAATGTAGTTAATTTAGTCTTAACCGGTTTGGCTCAGTGGATAAAGCGCCGGCCTGCAGACATAGGGGTCCCAGGTTTGGGGCTCGATCCCCAGTAGGGGGGCGTGCAGGAGGCAGCCGATCAATGATTCTCTCTCATCTTTGATGTGTCTATCTCTCTCTCCCTCTCCCTTCTTCTCTGAAATCAATAAAAATATTTTAATAAATAAAAAAATGTACTTAGTAAGTGTAAATAGCCATATGCTTAGCTACTGTACTGGGTGGCACAGCCGTAGATCAACATGTAAACTATTTCTTTATTGTCAGTGCCCACAGTGTCAGATAAGTATGGATGTCTGATACTTTGGAAATTCTTGGCTCAAGAATCCTTGCATTTTGCACTCAAGTACCCAGAGAGCTTGCTTTATATTTTTGCTTCTCACTGCTGTCTTTTATTTGTAAACACTCTTAAGAAGATAATAGCTCTGGAGGACCAAATAAGTTGTAATGAATCTGCAGAGGGACTAGTGGAAGTATCAAAGAACATCAAGCACACATTCCTTCCCCTCCTGCTCTCCTGGAAGCCACGCTGCTCCCTCCTCAGGGGTACTGCCTGTTGCAAACTCTCTATTCCTTTCTCCTTCTCCTATTCTCTCTTTTCTGTTGGGAACGGTTAGGGGTTAGACACACAGTTCTCTCCCCTTTTTGAACTCCCTTAAGAATTTACCTCTCTGCTGTTGTTCCCAGCTCCCTTGATCTCCCCTAACTCTTCTCAAAAACTATCAGAAAGGCTCAGCTGCCTCTTCGCCACATATGAGGTACTAGTGAGAGGAGCTCCATTTTCTAAATAAGCTTCCACGGGCCTCTGTGGGCACATATGTTAATTCCTCAGCTTCAGAACACTGAACATTGCCATACTTTAAACAGTGGATTGTGAACAGAAATGCAGACATTTTTACTGCTCTTTATTTGTAGGAAATGCCAGGTATGAGATCCTTTTCTCACTGTTTATTTATATCATTTTCTTTGCATTAAGAAAATGTTTATGAATTTAGAGAATCGTTAGCCTCCAAATGAAGATGAACATAAGAAGTCACTGGACAAAGAGATGTTTTGTTTGTTTTTTTAAATCCTTACCTGAGGACATTTTTCCATTGATTTTTAGAGAGAGTGGGAGAGGGAAAGACAGAGAGAAATATTGATGTGAGAGAACACATCGATTGGTTGCCTCCCACACGGGGCCCAGGCCAGGGAAGAGCCTGAAACCGAGGTATGTACCCTTGACTGGAATTGAACTCAGGACCCTCCAGTCTATAAGCTGACGCTCTAGCCAAACTAGCTAGGGCCAAAGAGATGATTTTAACAGCATCATCTTTTGTGTCTACTGTCACCCACTTCACACTTTACTGTGATGGTGGTTTTTTTGTGGTTCCACTTTTTAAAATTATATTTATTGAGGTGACATTGGTTAATATGATCATATCGGTTTCAGGTGTGGATTTCTGTGTTACAGGATCTGTATGTTGCACTGAGTGCCCACCACCCAAAGTCAAATCGTCTTCCATCATCATATATTAGGCCGCCTTCACCCCCCACCGTACTGCCCTCTTCAAATTTAGGGTCAGACAAAAAGTCCAATTATTTATAGGGACAAGGGGAGACTTCATATAAAACTGGGGCTCACATTCCACTCTTTGTGAAGATACAGTTAATAGACTTATTCATGTTGACGTGTGCATCTGACCTGCTGTATAGACATTGGTCTTACTGACCTTGTAAGAATACACAGTCAATAAATATTATTGATGTGAACCAATAAAAAGTAGAAAAGAGGAAAGCAAAACTCATTATTGGCACAAAAGACAAGAAAACACCTGAAAACAGCATACTTTTTGGTATCATAGAGACCAAGTTCCCATCCTAGATCCACTACTGAATCATTTAGTTTTCAGGAAGCTCACTAACCAATCTGATCCCCAGTTTTTCAATCTTCAAAACCCTTGGCAGGATTTTACAAGTATTGAATAGGACATGGGTGTAAATGATAGAGTACCTTTGGCTAATGGTAGCTTTCCTCCCTTCTGTTTTTTTTTTTTTTTTTTTTTTTTTTTTTTTATCAAACCCTGCCTCTCCTGCCAGTCAGAGCGTTTCATTCATTACAAATTAGCAATTGTCCTTGAACATGAATACCTCCACAGTACAGGTTCCCCAGATATCTTACAGAGTATCTGTTCTACCTTTCTAGGAATAGGTACAGCTTAGTCACCAAACCGTTTTTTTAAATAGTTCTTGTGTAGAAGCAAGATTCCCCCTTCCCTAACTGTTCCTCCTAAGAGTGCTATGTTAACAAATAGCATTGTACATAATTAATGTAAAACTTACCAAATTCAAAGCATCTGGTAGAACTTTTCATGATGCTTTCTATACATGAACTGATGGGTAAGTCTAAACCAAGTGTGTAGCCCCTGGGTGTCCACTTGACCTAGGGCTGCGGTTTGCTGCTCTGTTGATTAATGAGTTTGCCGACCATGGCCTTAGGGAAAAACACTTAAAAAACATTTAAATAATGTATTAATGTTTTTAACCTGAAGTCAAAACTTCTAGGTAAGAGTAATGCCTTACAGCAGTGTTCGGCACACTCATTAGTCAACAGAGCGGCAAACTGCGGCTCGCGAGCCACAGTTTGCCAACCACTGACCTGCGGGATTTAGTGGTAAGAATGACAGTAATTATTCTTACTGTTTACAGCTTTTAAATAGGGAGGGTAAGTGGCTCATCTCTAGACACATGGTGGATAAAGGCTGGGAGCATGGCCTTGGTTTGCTACACCTGTCATTACTGGGGAGCAAATGGGTAGGAGACTCCAAAGGTAACTGGCCTTCTTCTTTCAGACACTGAGCCGAGTCCATACCCTAAGGCACAAATCCCATGTTACCTTTTTATACCCATCATGGGAGTGACTTTCATTATGTCTTTAACAACAACAACAAAGATACATTAAAATGCCTTAAACACATGTATCTACAACCCCAAAATTAATTGTTTTCTTATCTAAAAGAGCATTTTTAGGACCTCAGAAAAATCTAGTGGTGATTTACAGTTGAAGTCTCCAGTGAGTATACACTGAGTGGCCAGATTATTATGATCTCTGAATGCATAATAATCTGGCCACTCAGTATAGAGGCCCGGTGCATGAATTTGTGCATGGGTGGGGTCTGGCCAGCCTGGCCAGGGGGAAGGGACATGGGCGGTTGGCCGGCCTGCCTGCTGGTCGAACTCCTGGTCGAGGGGACAATTTGCATATTAGCCTTTTATTATACAGGATATACACTGAGTGGCCAGATTATTATGAGTTCAGAGATCATAATAATCTGGCCACTCAGTGTATATTTGTGTGGATATTGTTACTCAGACTATAAATGAATAGAAATATTAACTCAAAGGGATCAGTATTCTGGCCCTCATTTGCGTTGTTTGCATCCAGTGTATTTTCGTGTATTTGCATGTGAATTCTCTGCTAGTCCTCAGCTGTGTTTAATCCCTCAAGACTCAATATACACATATAATGCCAAATAGAGAACTTCCCTTAAATTATTCAGATCTCCCCATAAGTGATTTCCCACTCTTCCTGCAATGGAAAACATTTGATCATAAATTCAATTAAATCAGCCATCATTTTTGTGATGTTTGTCCAGCGAAATCTTTTAGTGACTAAACCAATCAACATACCAGCTGTGTGTGTGTGTGTGTGTGTGTGTGTTGTTTATGGTACGATTGTTGTGGAAGAATCGATTTGAAGTAAAGATGAAGAGTAGTTCTCACTTCTGAAGCCAAATTTTGCCCACTTCACTGCAGCCAATGTTTAAAAGATTAAACTCTTAGCAGGGCTGAAATGATTGCACTCACTTAAATGCATTGGCTTTTATTTCCCAACTCAGAGCCTAGTTTTAATATATTGAGGTTTTTATCGAAAATACCCTAATAGGACTATAGTACTGTTTATGGTTTCTCATATATATGTTGACTCAAGAGGTAAGATTCATTAGAGGCTTATAAATGTTGATTGTTTTTCATATTGATCCTAAAGCATTTCAGACAACAGATATAACCAACAGCCTCCCCCTTTTCTATCATACCTTTACTACTGATCCTACTAATTTGGATGTAACTGAACCTTATTTATCTATCTTTACATACTAGTATGTGTAGACTCATCTGTCCTGTAGAGGGCAGTATGTTCTGGAGGGGAAAAAAAAAGGTTAGAGGACAGCTGCTTATCACCATAAAATACTAGATAAGCAACTGATGTTTTCCCCCGTTAGCAAAATAGGTCATATATCTCCAGTAAGAAAGCCTCATGCTTTATCTGCCTACCCCTCTCTGCCACATTAGGCATCTGCTTGGATGGCGAATATTTTTATGATTTGGCTGCGCTATCTTGGAGGCTACTTAATTTGAGGATCACACAAGGTTCCATGCCTTGGCCACCAAATGGAACTAAGCATATCATATTATCTATAACGATAAATACAAATGAGATTTTCCATTTGTCTGCTATTTCTTGTCGCCCTGGACTGAAGTTTAGCATTCAAGATGAATTATACCTAAAGTTTTAATTTTATTTAGTGGTCAAATGAGGTGTTCTTTCCTTTCCTATCTTTGCTACCCACATCCCTTCCTTTTTAGGTCTGATCCCTGAAAGATTTTAATGTCTGTTATTTTTCCCAAGGGAGGAAAAATATTTCCACAGGGGCATTTTCTATACATCGTGATTTTAGGCTCCTTTTCTTCCTGGCCGGCACATCTTTGGAGAAATCCCTGACCCAGCTCTCTTCACTATAGTTAAATTCACAGTCTCTCAATCCAGTCCTCCTCTTCATTTAAAGAACCAAATCCTCCAAGTGTCTACACTACACAATTCTTTTTTAAAATTTCCAGAAGCTGCAACAAATTGTTTAAGGACAGTGTAGTGGCACTTCCCAGTAGATTCTTATGTGTTGACGGAAAGGTTCTATATCCGTACTATCCAGTACGGGAGCTCCTAGCCACGTGTGGCTATCAAGTAATGTAGAAACTGAATATTTAATTTTTAATTAATTTAAATTCAAAGAGACACATGTGACTTGTGGCTACCAAACTGGACAGTGCAGAATAGAGCATGACTTCTGATCACTTTATAACAAATGTTTTACAAAATATATTGTGAGCTGGATTAGATTTTGCAGCTTAAAACCTACTGCCCAGACTTTCATTCTCTTGCTTGTTTTTTTCTTATATAGCTGTAGGCTTAAATCTAAATCTTCTGACTCGGCTCCAGGATTTTCCCTCTCTCAGAACATCTGAGAGATTTTCAGTTTTCAAATTCTTCGATTTTGTTGAATATTGAACGTATCTCTCTTGGGTATCCAGAGTGGAGTTTCAAAGCGTGGCATTTCAGCAGCTCATTCTGTGGGCCCAGGCCATTTCAGCCTCTAAGCTCAGTCACCGCTTCGTATCTAGTTCTTTCTAAACATAGAAACACACTTAGCAAATGTGCTAAAACCTGTCCAGCTACATACAGTAACATTTTCCTAAATTGGAGTGCATGCGCGCGTGCGCTCGCTCTTTCTCTCTCTCTCTCTCTCTCTCTCTCTCTCTCTATATATATATATATATATATATATATATATATATATATTCAGTTTACACTGAATACAAATAAAGCCTATTTTTGTTCCATCTCTTCTGAAGCAACCTCAGTATTCTTTGAAAATGTTCTTGTGAGTTCCCAAGCAATTATTTTTTAAATGCTTCCATATCTTTACCCATGATCTGCAAATGCTTATCTTCAGTTTTCTATATTATGCTGATGTTGTTGGTTTTAAGGCATAAGAAGGTTTTTGTATAATGGTTTGTGTCATGCCACTGGCTTCTGCCTTTTGTTACAGACATGCCAGAAACACTTTTACCTACATGTTCCTAGCAATTATAAGGTACATGGACCCCAAATGATAATTAATGCAGCTTTTTAATGCTATTCATTTATCTTTATTTTATTTCAGCTGTAAAGAGAGAATTAGTGCTCAAGAAGATAAATAGTTCTAGCAATTATGACAATTTGGTATCTCCTTAAGCCAAGGAAATACATCAACACCCTTCTGTTATAAGTCATTTTCTATAAAAAGCCAGATGTGAGGTTAAAGGCAGGAATAAAGGAATATGCAACTGAAAGGTTGTGCTCACTTTCAGTAAAGACAGCCTCAGCCTATTCTATATTCATTATCAAATCACCCTTTGTAGTCCCATGCCTCCAGATCCACAACCTCCTCCACACAATGAGAGGAAAGCAGGGATGGTTGGTAGTCACATTGTTCTTTAAGAGACCAACCTCTTGGGAAAGTATAGGCATCCCTACACCACAGGGCACAACAGAGCAAAATAGAGAGGGATCATGAAGTTCTTTGTCAATCCTTTGCTAGTAACGGGCCTTAGGACTGGGCTTCCATGCACAAAGCCAGTTTCCTGTCATTCTGAGACTGGTAGGCTTTCTGTTAATGGACATGTGAGTTATATGCAGATATAGACTGAAGTCTCCATAGTGTAGCAACTATTTCTATGTTGGGAATGCCATTTGCAAATCCAGAAGCACTTTAAAAGAGTACTGCATACTAGAGATGCAATCATGCAGGTTCATCTAGGTCCCTGGTCAGCAAACTGCGACTCGCAAGCCACATGCGGCTCTTTGGCCCCTTGAGTGTGGCTCTTCCACAAAATACCACGGCCTGGGTGAGTCTATTTTGAAGAATTGGCGTTAGAAGACCTTTAAGTTTAAAAAATCTGGCTCTCAAAAGAAATTTCAATCGTTGTACTATTGATATTTGGCTCTGTTGACTAATGAGTTTGCCGACCACTGATCTAGGTAATGAAAGGTCAAAGGCCAGGGCGTGGCATGGGAAGAAGAATGTAAGGAACCAGTTCTTATCTTTTCTTGAGTTGGAATACACCCTGCCGATTTGTTGTTAAAAATCACGCCTTAAATCACACATTCTAATGTAGGAGGAAATAATGTCTTGCGATGGAAATGTATGATGGAGTTTTTTCTAAAAGTTTAAAAATCTCTAATGGCTTCTCAAATTGGTAGCATACATCACATCACATCACATCACATCACATCACAGAATAAATTATTTTCAAGACCTTGAACCGCAAAACTAAAACACAACCAAAAATTGTTTTCTCCATACTAACTTTAGCGTTAGCCCGAGGCACATACGAAGTTACAGCAAACCCTTCCAAACATATGTTACAGTTACTCAGTATTCCAGTAGATGTCAGCTTGATGTTCTACAGCTCTGAGGGCCCTGGTTCAGATGTTAGCAAGTCATTGCATTTGAGGACTGTTGGCACAGCAGGGTTGGGACTGGGAAAGGAGGAGTGAGGATGCCTGAGTAGAAGACATGCTTTCTCACTGTTGTCTTGATAAATATGACTTGAGAGCACCCTAATGTCTGTGAGGCAGGAGGAAACCCAGACATGTAAGACAGGCCAGGGAAACAGGAACCGATCATGGGGAGCCATAAAATGAGGAAGACACTGGACATTTAGAAAGAGGACTGACATAGTTGGAGTAAAGGGGATACTGACAAAGAAGGGAGTATACCTTAGTGTGCAACACAGCAAAACACATTGACAAAATCTTCTTAAAATTAAGAGGCAGGTCCTGAAGTATATCTATCAAGAAAATGTTTTTATCTTAAGGTATATAAAATAGTATTTAAAGTGTTTTTACTTACGGTGCTTTATCATTGTTTTATTTTAATGAGCATTTAAAAATAATGAGAACTTGTGCTAGCTGGTTTGTCTCAGTGGATAGAGCATCGGCCTGCAGACTGAAGGGTCCCAGGTTCGATTCCGGTCAAGGTCAGCTACCTCGATCGCAGGCTCCTCCCCAGCCCGGGCCCTGGTCAGGGCTCATGCAGTAGGCAACCAGTTGATGTGTTTCTCTCACATCCACATTGATGTTTCTCTCAGTCTTTCCCTCTCTCTTCCACTTTCTCTGAATATCAATGGAAAAATGTCCTTGGGTGAAGATAAAACACAAACAAAACAAATAAACAAAAATAAGACCTTTTTTGTATAAATTTACTCATGACCTCAATCCTTCTATTTTTTCTATTAGTTGTAAATCTCACAATAAGATGTTGTCTGCCAAAGGATTTTAGGGATATGCTCTGATTTGGGAAAGAATATTAGTCTCTTTTTATCTTTTTAAATAAATATATTATTTTGTATCAGTTTCAAGTGTACAGCATAGTGGTTAGACAATCATATAATTTACAAAACATTTCCCCTGGTAGTTTTGATACCACCTTGCACCATAAATCGTTACCACAATATTATTGACTATATTCCCTATGCTGCACTTTACGTCCTTTTGACTGTCCTGTAACTATCCATTTGTACTTCTTAATCCCTTCCCTTCTTTCACCCAGTCCCCCAACCCTCCTTTTAAAATACTTGTCTTGCTGCATTTGGTAGGATCAGTTTGATTTTGTACATGTACAGAAGTGATGGAGAAGTGGCATAGTGTTCATTATTATCACCAGCAGCTGCATTTGTCCTGGTACAGAGAGATGTGCCTGCAGCATGCCAAATGCTTTGTCTGCATCACTTAATCTAATCCTGAAAATAACTCTCAAATAGTTTTCCATAGTTGTTACATAGGAACAGTTAAGCTTGTTTTAGAAAGTTGATTTCCCTGTCTTCAATTATATTGTAGCCTCAAGAGCAAGTCTATAAATATATCCTTCATTTGCTATTTTATACATAGCAGGGCTGGGATTGGGGCAAGGCAGGTAAGGCATTCACTTTGGGTTCAGAATTTAAGGTGGTGCCCCTCCCTCCCCCACACACACAAAAATAAAAAACACAGTAAACCAGATAAGTAACATTTTAATGCAATATTTTAAAAATATCAATAGGTAGCTTCAGTATTTAGCTTCAGTATTTGCTCTCCATCAAACAGTGATTCCTTAGTATCCATTCCCCCAAATCCACAACCTCCTCCTTAAACACCAATGCTGGTGAGGTAATAGAAAATCGTTTACTGCTGAGGGCACTGTAAACTGGTAAATGACATGGAAAACATCATGGAAACATGTTAAAAGCTGTGAAGATATTCATTTGTGGTATATTCAAGACATTGAATGTAACATCATCTAAATGTTCTGGGTGCTTGGGAGTGCACGGGTGAGGTCCGTGTTCTCATGGAGCTTACCTTCTAGAGAATCAAGGACAATAAACAAGTAATAATAATAATAATAAAGTAACCTCAAAGAGTGATAATACATGAAGACAACAGAAGAGGGCAATCTGAGAAAAAGGAACAGCATAGGCAGGCCGTAAGCCGTATGAGGCTGGGATTTTGACTGTTTTGTTTATTTCTCTATCCTTTGCACCTAGAACAGAGCCCACCATATAGGAGGATCAAGAAGCATTAAAAGATGATTTTGACTTTTCTTCTCAGGGCATCAGACCCTTGTAGAGGTTGTCCGACCGTTCAGCAGTCTTATTTCTTGTTCTACACATAAGGGCACAGGCCAGTTCTTCTTTCCATCAGAATGAACTCATAGAGTTCCAAATACCAGCTGCAATGTTATAAGAGAAGGAAGCTGAAATTAGTCCCCAGCAAATCAATTCCTCAGTTGCCTTGAACTAAAATTCAACTCATAAGCTCTGACCTCACTGAATTTTCTTTCAGATTGGTTTAAATGAGAAGGGGAACTGTTTTTGGTGATTTCCTCCAGTCCTAACCATTTCATATCTTTACAATACAACCTTTTTTATTTTTTAAGTAATAGGGAAACATTATTTCTTCTATATCATCATCGGATGCTAAATTCTATCTTTTGACTTAAAAAAAAAACTTTCCTTTTTACATTTTTCTTATCTTGGATCATATCCAGTCTCTAAGGAAATAAACATGCGAAGAAAGAGTTCTGTGGAATGTTAACTGCACTGGTATTTTTCTTCCTTTTATCATGCCCCAAGATTCGCCCAAGTTGATATAAATTCACCATGCCTTCTTTAAAAAGCACAACAGCAAGGCATTCTTCCTGTAGGAGTCGGGCTGTAAAAGGTGATTTCCTTTCACTTGGTTTGGTTTAAGCCTGTAAACAGCATTAAGTGAAAAATCTGATATATTTGTTAGGTAGGCTATTCATTGCATTACCAAGTTATATTTTCAGTTCTCAGTGAAAGGTTTATTGAGAACATAAACTTTAAAGAGGTTTTGTTCAGGATCAAATATATTTTCCTCCCCTTCTCTTTTGGCAAAATAATATCACGGCAAAATGATGACTTTCAGGAGCTATTTTTAGCACTGTTGACAAGTTGAGGGACACATTGGGCCATTTCGGGGAAGCAGATACCAGCCGCCCAGACCAGCCTGTGGTGGTGAGCTTGGTAACTTCTATAGGGTTTTAGAGGAATGAAAGGCTGTGAAGTTACCCTTTCCGTTAACTCACTTTACCATAATACAGATACACCAATAAGTTCAACTGTCTTTCAGAAGCATTTTACAGAGAAATTTTTTTCACACTGCCCATGCTATTGGAACTAAATATTTATAACCCATACATCTGAATGTAAGACATAAGCCATGGCTAAAGTGTAAAGATTTTTTTAATATAAATGGAGATTTGAATTTAAACTCCTGATGCATTTTTTTAAATCATCAAAAATGAGTCATCTATTTCACATGAAATACTGCTATAATCAACTACTGTGAATTCAGGAAAATTGGTTAATCTTTATTCTCTAATTAACATAAATATCAATAACACCACCTGGGTAGGACATTCACTAACAATTTACTTTGCTTCACTCTTGATGTTCTAAAAATGTTTTGAACGCTTGTGAACTAGGTGAAATAATAAGATGCCTATAATCGATTTAAACAAGTTACAGGAAGAAAAGGTCAACCTTCACAGCAGTCCTGTGAAGTGGGAGAGGGCATTAATTTTATCCTGATCTGTATCCAGAGTTGGAAAGGTTACGAGTCGCCTGATGGCCTTCAGGTAACAATGGACTGAGATTATGATTGGATAGAACTATAAGCAAAATAACTGGGAAGTTGCAAATCAATTCTGTCGATTTAACATCCCTTTGGTTTTGAGGATATTCTACACTAACTATGAATTTAGAATTCTCCTTTAGGTACGCTGTAAGTGTTAGCCTTCTGTTTCGAAGGGTTAGTTATTATTACTGTATTTTTATTTCCTTTAATGAAATAAAATATATCCTCTTCTATCATGTCCTTCAGTCAGAGGATTGAAAAGTAACCTCTTGTGCTTCTTCTGCTGTTGACCACATTATTAAAGTAAAACACTGAACAGATATTACAGAATCATATAATCACTACTCTGCTAAATCTAGGAATATTTTCTAAAATATAACTGAGGAACAAGTATAATTCCTGAAGGTTTGAACTATCCTGTCTGAGAAAAAATTGTCAATGTTTGTCAAGCTCTAACAAATCTTAGAGTAATTTTTTAAAAATTATGTTATTTGAGCATGTAGAATTATAGGTTTATTGATTTTCAGAGAGAGGAAGGGCGAGGGGGAGAGAGAGAAAAACATTGATGTGAGAGCAAAACATCGAATGGCTGCTTCCCGCACTCCCCCTTTAGTAACCTTTTGGTGCACAGGTTGATGCCCAACCAATTGAGCCACACTGGCCAAGGCTGAGTTATAGTGTTTTGTAAAAGCTATGAAACTTTACATAAAACATAATTCTTTACAATTCACAAATGTCACTGCTACTAGGCACTGGGTAAGAATTGGAGAGGCATTAAAGTGGAATCTCTGGAAAAAACACAGGATACATTGAAGTAGTTAACCGATTCTTTCCGAGAAGCAGCGTGAGTGGAAGTTTGATCTACTTCTATGATTATTACTTAAAAATAAATTTAAACATTTACACAAAAGCTTTTGTTGAAAAGAACATAACCTGAAATTCACCTATATTACCTTTTGAATATTTTATTATAATATCTACATCAGTGGATTTATGAAGTTATAAATATGAAAACCTATAGCTTAATTTTAGTACATAGGAAAGGCTAGTATAATTGTGTATGCAGTTGTTTCTTTTTAAAGACAAGACCACTCTTTTTTTTTTATTTCAGAGTAAACTTACATATTCAATGACACCTCTTTTTCCAGGGAGGGTAGAAAATAGTAATAAAATCAAAGCTTGAAAATTTGGGGTAAATATCTAGCTGTGCTCTGAAATCCAAAGCAAGAATTTAATGTTTTCCTTTCACTGGCCCACTTCTTGGCAGTTTATAATACCCTTAAGAGTGTCAGTGCTAGCGTTTTCAAAACCTTGATTCATTCACAATCTGCTGAGGGCACTTTAGCACTTTCAGTATTTTTCCACCAGGTCGAGTTTACTGCAAGGGTGACTATTTATTAGTAATGGTTAGATCTGAAGGAGAGACCTAACCGAGTAGGGTAGATTAGTGTGACTGGCTTTTGGGAGTTTTCATCTTGTCTGTGTTACTAGTAAGCATATACTCCACCTGCTGTCATTATTTAATTTAGGGCAGTTGGGATGTTAACAAGAATATAGAAAGAATATTCTCCACAGAAGTAGAGTTCAAAATTAAAGGAAGAGAGAAATATTGAAAAATGTAAAATGTTCTTATGGAAAACTTTAAAATAACCCAATTTTTTGTTTTGTTTGTTTTTGTTTTATTTGTTTTTGTTGACAGTATTACAGATGTCCCCTGTATTCTCCCCCAGTGTCCCTCTCCACCCAGCCCTTACCACACCCAGGCCTTCACATTATTGTCTGTGCCTATGGGCTGTGTATATATGCACATATGCTCTTTGGTTAATCTCTTCCCATGCTTCCAAACCTCATCCCCTCTCTTTTGAGATATATCAGTCTGTTCCATGTATCCGTGCCTATGGACCTATTTTGTTCATCAGTTTATTTTGTTAATTAGAGTCCACATGTCAGTGAGATAATGTAATATTTGTCTTTCTCTGACTGGCTTATTTCACTTAGAATAGTAATCTCCAGGTCCATCCATGCTGTTGCCAAGGATAAGAGAGCCTTCTTTTTTAGAGCTGCATAGTATTCCATTGTGCAAATGTACCACAGCGTTTTTGTCCACTCATCTACAGATGAGGAGCAATTGGGCTATTTCCAGATCTTAGCTGTTGTAAAAAACACTGTTATGAACATAGGGGTACATATATTCTTTCTGGTTGGTGTTTGGAGATTCTTAGGATATATTCCCAGAAGTGAAATCACTGGGTCAAATGGCAGTTCCATTTTTAATTTTTTGAGGAAACATCATAGAGTTTTCCACAGTGGCTGCACCAATCTGCATTCCCACCAGCAGTGCACGAGGGTTCCCTTTTCTCCACATTCTCACCAGCACTTGTTGTTTGCTGATGTATTGATGGTACCCATTCTGGCAGGAGTGAGGTGATACCTCATTGTCATTTTAATTTGCATCTCTGATTATTAGTGACAGTGAGCATTTTTTCATATGTCTATTGGCCATCTGTATATGCTCTTTGGAGAAGTATCTATTCAGATCCTTTGCCCATTTTTTAATTGGATTGTTTGTCTTCTTGGTGTTTATAAGTTCTCAATATATTTGGAAATTAACCCCTTATCAGATGTATCATTGGCAAATATATTCTCCCATGTAATGGGTTCTCTTTTCATTTTGTTGATGGTTTCTTTTGCTGTGCAGAAGCTTTTTATTTTGGTATAGTTCCATTTGTTTATTTTTTCCTTTGTTTCTCTTGTCCTAAGAGAAATATTGGTGAAAATACTGCTATGTGAGATGTCTGAGGTTTTGCTGCCTGTGTTTTCTTCTAGGATTTTTATGGTTTCATGACTTATATTTAAGTCTTTTATCCCTTTTGAGTTTATTCTTGTGTATGGTGTCAGTTGGGGGTCTAGTTGCATTTTTTTGCATGTACCTGCCCAATTTTTCCAATACCCTTTATTGAAGAGACTGTCTTTACTCCATTGTATGGTCTTGTCTCCTTTGTCAAATATTAATTGACCATAATGGCATAGGCTGTCTTTTCTATTCCAATGATCTATATGCCAGTTCTTATGCCAGTACCAGGCTGTTTTGATTACAGTGGCTTTGGAGTACAATTTGATATCTGATACTGTGATTCCTCCAACTTTGTTCTTTTTTCTCAAGATTGCTGAGGCTATTTGGGGTCTTTTTTTGTTACATATAAAATTTTGGAGCACTTGTTCTAGATCTGTGAAATTGCATCGAACTCTAAAATTTAAGAGTTAGAATCTAGTTACTCCCCATTTTGTAAGTATTACCCTTTACTTATCTGGATCAAATAAAATAATGCATATGAAAGCACTCTGTAAACTGTAGAGGTCCCTACAAATAGCATTGCCATTATATAGCATTTGGCAGTCAAGTGACAGACTGACCATTATAGGAATGAGTGTCTGCCAGGGAGAGTGTATCGTTAAACAGTTTCGCTAGAATAAATTAGTGAGAATTGAACAATTTTCTATGCACAACAAAACACAATCTATTTATGGAAACTATTAAAATATTATCTGTTTACCTTGAGAGGAGGAACCTCATTAATTTTGTTTTTTTACAACAGTGCATTGACAAAGAAAGTCTCAGCATTAAGCGACTCTATTTCTCTTCATTATTAATGTACCTAAGAGTCTTGCGTCTCTGGTGAACAGAGAATTTCACTTCACGGGCCTAAATCTTTCCTTATATTGGTCTTTATTTCCCCCAAGAGTTTATTCCAATGTCAGGGAATCCCTTCATGCTCTGTTTGACCAATTACTGACCCCTCTTTGCAAAATGAATAGATTTGAGCCTATTTTTTCTAAAAATAAGCCACTTTTTGATAAATCAGAGCAGTTTTATGACCACAGTCCTCCCTCTACATCAAAAGCTTTGATAAAAAGGTGATTAAATGACCATTTTGCTTTTGATGTACAGACAAAAAAGAGTGTGGCATCTGACAAGTCTGGCCAGTACAGTCAAGGCAAGAGTAAGACTTGTCTTTATGGGTGGGCAGACTTCTTCACAAATCATTTTCAAGAGATCAGTTTTTGTATAATCCAGTGGCCAGTGCCCCTGTTGGCAACTTTGCCATAGAAACAATATATCCACTGTTCAATGAAAGGATGGTGGCCCCTGGCTTTGCTCTGCAAAGAGCGTGACAGTAAGTAAAGTGTGAAGAGAGAAACCCTCCACGTCACTCATTCCAGGCCACTGTATTTCCAACTCTGAGAGGCACAGCTCATGCTTCAGACAAAGCCCACAGGGTGTGTAGTTCTGTCCCACTATAGAATGCAAGTGAGGAATATTCTAGGAGCTTTTTGTTCCCCTTTATTTCCTCTTAAGCTTTTACATGGAAATCAGTATCTCCATTGAATGCTGTCATAAGTAAATCGAACCTACAGCACCTCTGCCCTTGATGTCCAGTTTTCATGAGCTAAAACATTAATAAATCCCAATGAAGATTTTTATAGAGATATTTACAAGTCAACTCTTGGGAACAAAATGTAACTTAGTTGTTCTTCAACAAGCAGACACTTTATCGAGAGAGAGTCCTTTGGAACAGTGTAAAAAACAAACACAAAAAGCAAAACAAGTGCAGTTAAAAAGAGAAGGACCAATTCAAAAAAAGAAAATGACATCCTCTGGGGGAATGTATACTTTGAAGAAGTTCCTTAAGGACCATGGCTTGATCTCAAGATGTCTGTGCTCAAAAATGATTATGTACTTTTAAAAATCTTACTCCAATGGATGAAGACAGTGGCAGGGCGTAAGGGCATGGGGTAGGGTGGGGTGGGGAATCAGGTGGAGGGGAGCTATAGGGGGTAAACAAAAAGAGGAACACCTGTAATCTGAGCAATAAAGATTTATTTAAAGAAATAAAATAAAATGTATGTTTCTCAGGGAAGTTATACCCTCTGTAGGTATAACAATTGATATACTCAGTCCTTGAGCAAACAGTCAGTCAACAAATGCCGTGTCCTAACCTTGTACCAGGAACCGTCCCTCATAGGAAGTAGCCCTTTTCGCCTTGCTGTAGCCCAGGTCTCCCTCTTCTGTGCACATTTAAAACTTGAACCAGAAACCATCAGAACTGAACATGTAAATTTGTCTAAGACTTTGAAAGGACTTATAAGAACAAAAATTAATAGTGAAAACAGCATATTAGTTGCAACTGATTAGAGAATTAGTGGAACTGGGATATAGCTCTGAAATAATTGCTTAGAATGGAGGACAGAGGGACTACCAGATGGAAAATATGAAAGAATGAGTAAAGACAAGTACAATTTATTAAGATGGCATTACATTGGTATTATAAAATGAGAAAAGAGAAAGCATTGGGGAAAGGCAATATTCTAAAAGTAACAGCTGGGATTTTTTTTTCCAGAATTGATTAAAGACATGAAGCCTCAACTTCAGGAAACACTGAATACCAACCAGGTTAAATCCAAAGAATACCTTACGTAGCATAGCAGAACTCTAAGGAGGAAAAGAAGAGCTGTCAGACAGAGACAACAGAAGCCCATAAAATAGTATCTTCAGAGTTAAGAGAAAATGCTTTGAACCTAGAATTAATCCCCAGCAAACTATTATGCTATATGAAAACAAAATAGAGAATTTGCCACCAAGTTCTTTCATCATGGAAATAACTTTTAAAGTTTGTATTTCAGACACCAAAAATAAAAATCTTAGAAAACTATCTGAAACATGGGAGCTAAGATGATTAAATAAATTATAAATGGGTAAATCTGAATAATAATGACAGTATTTCATCTATGACATTAAAAGCATAGAAAATAGAAATAAAATATTAGACAATAACAACATGAGAGATGGGACTAGCATCATCAGAATTAATGAGTTCCAGTGTTCTTGTATTGTTTGACAGGATGGTAAAGATAAAGTTTAACTATAAGAAGTTAATGTTAAATATTAAAAATTTAAGGAGCCATTCACTTGGGGAACTGAGGATGAAGGTATAAAGTGGAAGTTTCTTCTGATATCCTTGACTAGAGGCCCAGTGCACGAAATTCGTGCATGAGGGGGATGTCCCTCAGCCCAGCCTGCACCCTCTCCAATCCAGGACTGCTGGCTCCCAACTGCTCACCTGATTGCCTTCCTGATTGTCCCTAACCACTTCTGCCTGCCAGCCTAATCACCCCCTAACCACTCCCCTGCCAGCCTGTTTGCCCCTAACTGCCCTCCCCTGCAGGCCGGGTACCCCCCAACTGCTCTCCCCTGCAGGCCTGGGTCCCCCCCCCCCCAACTGCCCTTCCCTTCAGACCCGGTCACTCCCAACTTCCCTCCTCTGCCAGCTGGGTCACCCCTAACTGCCCTCCCCAGAAGGCTTGATTGCCCCCAACTGCCCTCCCTTGCAGGCCTGGTCCCTCCAAACTGCCCTTCCCTGCTGGCCTGATCTCCCACAACTACCCTCCCTTGCAGGCCTGGTCCCTCCCAACTGCCCTCCCCTGCTGGCCATTTTGTGGTGGCCATTTTGTGTCCACATGGGGGAAGGACCTTTGACCACATGGGGGCAGCCATCTTGTGTGTTGGAATGATGGTCAATTTGCATATTACTCTTTTATTAGATAGGATAGAAGCCTGGTGCATGGGTGGGGGCCAGCTGGTTTGCCCTGAAGGGTGTCCCTAATCAGGGTGGGGGTTCCCTTGAGGCATGGGGTGGCCTGGGCGAGGAGCCTATGGTGGTTTGCAGGCCGGCCATGCCCCCTGGCAACCCAAGCAGAGGCCCTGGGATCTGGAATTTATTTATCTTCTACAATTGAAACTTTGTAGCCTAGAGTGGAGCCAAGCCTTCTGCTCGCTCTGTGGCAGCAGCCATTTCTGTTGGGATTTATGTATCTTCTATAATTGAAACTTTTTAGCCTTAAGCGGAGGCCAAAGCAGGCCAGGGCTGCAGAAGCTTGGCTTCCTCCATCACCGTGGGCAACCCTAGCCTCCTGCTCTCTCCAGCTCTGTGGCTGCTGCCATTTCTGTTGGGCTTTATTTATCTTGTATAATTGAAACTTTGTAGCATTGAGTGGAGGCCTGGGCCGGCAAGGACAGGCGGAAAGCTTGGCTTCCTCCATTGCCAGGGAAACCCAAGCCTCCTTCCTGCTCTCTGTGGCTACAGCCATCTTGGTTGGGTTTATTTGCATATTCCCTCCTGATTGGCTGGTGGGTGTGGCTTATGGGTATAGCAGAGTGATGGTTAATTTGCATATTACTCTTTTATTATATAGGATGGTTAAAAACAAAACACTAAACCAAGCTTAACCCCAAAAAGGTTGCTAGCCACAGATTGTGTAATTCTGTGGTATTCTTGCTGAAATATTTATTACGTTTCTGATGGGCAGTAGAGATTATTACCAGGAACCTAGTATAACCTTTATACAGACAAGTGAAACTATAAAAATTCATCATTATTCCACCAAGAAGCTCCATAAGAGAGGTTAACAAGGACACAAGAGGATTGAATTGAAGTCAGGAAAGTGTTTTACAAGTGTTCTGACCTACATGGGCTAAATATGGGGGAACCTCTTTTCTATTGCCTCATTACTAAAAGAGCTGCTACTGTTTGCTAGGAGGTTGATTTCACTTCCTATTACTCCCAACCTCATACTCAAAGCACTGAGAATTTCAAGTGTAGTATATTGAAGTAGACTTCAGTTTCTTTACATCGTTCTTTACTTAATTTTGAATTTTGTATCAAACTATCTCAGTTATTTCATAATCCTATAAGGTGTTTCTTAATAAATTAGTATGGCTCAAAATGGATGGACCAACCCTGTGATGTCATACATAAGATAGTCCAACCAGCACGACCTTAAACAAACTTGTAGAGGAACTTAAACTGTGTGGCATTACTATGATAGTAAGACTATGTGAAGCAACTTACAACACTGATCTTGAGGAGAAAAAAGATGCCAGGTTCTGGATTGGCCATCTGATGATGCACTGCCTCCAACCAGACTATTGATGGCTGGTTATGCTTTGGAAAAGTGAAGATTCTTGAAGAACCTGGTTGTTGTATTGTTGTCATTGTGAGAGCTCTAATGCTTGTTGCCCCTAGCATTAATTGAAGGTGGAATGAAATATGAACATGTGGTTCAGTTCAAAAAACAAAAGTAGAGTGGAGCTTTTTTAAAAAAAGCAACTTTAGAAGTAGTAGTTTTGTCCTAAAATCCAGCTGCACTTCATAGATACCAGTAGTCATGGAAATTACCATTGCATTCAATAAAACTGGGCTGCTGGATTCAATTGCCTTCAGACAGAACCCAGTTTATCATAACTATGAGCCAAAATGTAGGCTTGGTGAAGGATAAGTCAATGAAGCTTTCCTGGGAGCATTGATAAGCAGTTTTATCAGGCCTCAGCTTGGTGGAATTTCAGCCTCTGTGTTTGGATTATGATCAGCCTAGTTGGAAATTTAGCAAAAGATTCTCGCTGTTCAGCATTTAAAACATGCTTATCACTTTTATCAATTGACCTTTCCTGAAACCATGCAGTATTGAGTTATGTCTCCTCCAAATCTATTTCCATGCCAGAATCTTAGCAAAAGGTAAGAAATTTAGAGAGACTGTGTGCTGAAATACCAAGCACAATACTTACATGTTTTTAATATCATACAGAATTAAAATCCCAGGAACTAGGAAAACCAGTGTAGATTGCCTGTGGTTTATCCCTTCATTCATTTCAAACATTGACAGTAGGGCTTCTCTGGCTATTTGCCTGCTACTTTATGTTTATAGTGCCCATATTTAAAACAGGAGACATCAGGTTTGTGTAACCACTGATTCCGTTGGCTTTTGACCAAGTTTATGATGATTTTTTAATGTCTTTCTATAAATCTCATTTTGTGCAGTTATGATAACCTCCACTTTGAAAAATCACAAACCTCCGGGTGAAAAAGCTCATGTAAAATCCACATCGTACAGAAGCACATATCTTTATAGTCTCCAGACAAAACGTCTGAGAACTAACTTCATGTTTGCACTTTGGGATGCAACTTAAAAGAGAGGGCCTGAAAAAGGAGTGGGAGTGTGCTGTTAAAGGATTGTTAGCAAAATATTTTTCTTGTCTTGTGCAGAAGGTGTGGACTATGCCCTATAAAACAGAAGTTAGTTTCTGCTAATGGATTGAACATATATCTAATATTTTATATTTCTGTTGAACTGTGTGACTTTTAATTTGTATACTTAACAATTTGTATTATTATGTAATTGATAAAATGGTGCTGTGCATCAATGTTAACTCAATCATATATTTATATTGCCTGGATGTATGATTATAATTCTCTGGGAAAATACTTTGTCGGTGTGTCCATCAGCTTGTAAAACTCATCATGAGAGATTAAACACCGAAATAAATATTGAAATGCAAAAAAGGTTAAAAGTAATTACTAAACATAAAAATAGAATTTATAGTTCTAAAACAGAAGATGGAAATGTTGACTAAGATTATATCCCAAAAAAGACAGAAAAACAAAAGATTAAGTAGGTGGAAATAGAATGCAAGTTTAAGATGGTAGCAGTAATTTAAATGTATCAGTAATCACAAAATGTAAATGGACTAAATTTTCTTCTTATAAAATGGGGATTATTTAATTGAATAAGTATTAAACCCAGCTATGTAGTATTTATGAAAGATAAACCTTAAAATTATGGCTATGAAAAATTAAGAGTGTTACCAAGTTATGCCAGGCAAATATTGAATTAAAAAAAAACCCTGAAGTTATTAAATTAATATGAGAAAAAGAATAACTTTAGCCCAGAAAGTTTTATTAAAGATAACAATGGTCACTACAGAAGGATTGATGACTTAATTTACCAGGAAGAGATAACAGTGCTAGATTATTATGTACTTAATTACTCGACTTTAAAGAATATATAAAACAAAAATGGATGGAATTACAAGAAAATGTTTAAAAATCTGCCATCACAATGGGAGACTGCAAACAACAGCCACCATCATTATGACATTCTGATAAGGTATGCCTTTGGCTTGGGGTAAAACTTCTAAATACTGAAGATATCTCATGTCTCAAACACCTTGCGTGGCCTCAAAGGTTCTGGTGATCACAAAGACTCTGATGTTGAAAATGCATGTGGTGTGTTGGAATAAAAGTGGTTCTTGAAATGCAAGTGAGGAAATAGCAAACTTTCTAAATTAAAATTTTATATGTATAACTTATAATTTGTGTATAAACTGAATGTCACAAATAAGCATTGGTTTGTTTCATCGACATTGGTTTGTTCAATTTGAGAGATAAGAAATGGTTTGTTCAATTTGGGAGATAAGAAATGAGATTGTCTTATATTGGTGATTTTATTATGGTTAGGTACATATGTATACAATTTAAATGTGATCAGCAATCTATTGCAAAAACAAAAATACTACAAATATAAATCTTCAAAATAGTGAAACCATGCTTCATGCATGGCTTATTGGTGCTATAAGGACTGCACATGGGTTCATCACTCTTGTAACAGAGTCAGGACTAAACTCAGATCTGGTCTCAATCTGGCACTGTCTTATTTTATCAAAATTATATAGAATGGATGCCAGTATATTTTTCCCCATGATTATATATATACTAGAGGCCCGATGCACAAAATTTGTGCAGAAGTAGGCCTTCCTTCCCCCAGCTGCCAGCACTGGCTTCCCTCTGGCACCTGGGACCCGGGCTTCCCTCCAGCCACTGGCAGGCACCCAGGACCTCCTGGGCTTCCCTTGCAGCCCTGGCTTCATCTGGAAGGTTGTCCGGAAAGACGTCTGGTCTAATTAGCATATTATGCTTTTATTATTCTAGATAAACTGCATGCAATATAAGTGCAACTTGTAACATAAAGTACCTATCTCAAACTTTGCATTTGATATTTTAAAAATAGTGAAAAGTTTATAATATAGTGTCTTAGGAAGAGAAAGGATTCATTGTGATGACCCTGGCCCCTCTTAAAGGAAAGTGGGGGGAGGGGGAAATCTACTGAGAATCTGATAATGCCTCCTTCTCCTGTGGACACATTTTCCTTTGCCAGGCAGACATATTTAAAACCAATCCACTGATCAGTATTTTAAAAACAGCCATTGCAGCTGCCAAACACTGAACCATCTATGAGAACTCCTTGTGTGAAGCTTTACAGAGGAGGTCTTTGCTCTTTCCCCTTTTTCTTCCTCTGCCCAGGTTCCTTGCTTCCTTTCCTCTTCTGCCCCCAAAACAATGCAAAATCAATCCAAAAAACTGCTTGAGGAGGGGAATGGGGAGAGTTTGTTGGTTTTTGAGGAAAGGTGTTTAAGGCTAATTGTGTGTTTACTAGCTTCAGGGCTTTTATTTTTCTTTATTGATTAAGGTATTACATATGTGTCCTTATTCCTCCATTGCCCTCCCCCACCCCCCTAATCATGCCCTCACCCTCACCCCCTGTTGTCTGCGTCCATTGGTTAGGCTTATATGCATGCATACAGGTTCTTTGGTTGATCTCTCCCCCTTACCACCACCCTCCCCTACCTTCCCTCTGAGGTTTGACAGTCTGATCAATGCTTCTCTGTCTCTGTTTTTTGTTCATCAGTTTATCTTGTTCATTATATTCCATAAATGAGTGCGATCATGTGATATTTATCTTTCTCTGACTGGCTTATTTCACTTAGCATAATGCTCTCCAGTTCCATCCATGCTGTTGCAAATGGTAGGAGTTCCTTCCTTTTTACAGCAGCATAGTATTCGTTTGTGTACATGTACCACAGTTTTTTAATCCACTCATCTGCTGATGGGCACTTAGGCTGTTTCCAAATCTTAGCTATGGTGAATTGTGCTGCTATGAACATAAGGGTGCATATATCCTTTCTGATTGGTGTTTCTGGTTTCTTGGGATATAGTCCTAGAAGTGGGAACACTGGGTCAAATGGGAGTTCCATTTTTAGTTTTTTGAGGAAACTCCATACTGTTTTCTACAGTGGCTACACCAGTCTGCATTCCCATCAGTAGTGCACGAGCAAATACCCACAGACAGGTGCCACTTTCTGCACAGTCTCTGGCTGCCTCTCGGTCTGTACTTATTGAGCCTTGTTGCAGAAACACAGAAATCGAGGGTAAAAGCCTCTAATTTGGAAACAGTCCAAGAGCATGGCAAATACAAACCACTTTCTTTCTTTAACTTTTAAAATTTTTCAATTATAGTTGACATTCAATATTATATTAGTTTTAGGTGTATGGCATAGTAGTTAGACATTTATATAACCTAGGAGGTGATCCCCCAATGAGTCTAGTACCCGCTGGCACCATACATAGTTATTTCAAAATTATTGGCTGTATTCTCTGTGCTGTACTCTACATCCTCCTAACCATGTCAGAGTTATAATTCTGGAGAGGTTTGAATTCACACAGCCTTCTAATTGAGCAACCCACTACCTTCTCAGACTCCCACTTTGCTTCTTGTTACTAGATTGGAACAGAATGATCTTATTGGACTGTCATAAATGAGAGAGTGCAAAAGGGCTTGACACATGTTCAACTATCTATAAATGGTAGCCATTATTGGGAATACTTTTTTATCACTATGTTAATTACCCAGGCTTGATTGTACGGAGCAGTGAAACAGAGATTCCATGTGAAGCAAGGCGGGGCTGGACTAGGCTGTGTGGTCTGCTGCCCCTTTGAAAGCTGTACCACGTGGAAGACTTGACTTCTGCTTTTTTATTTTATTTTACTTTATTTTATTTTTGTAATCTTGAGACACATTTTCTATCTACTGTTGTTTTAAAGGTCATCTTGAATTGATTCAGCCCCATATGGTTTAAGCATATCCCCTTTGTTAACCTGCATGTTCATATTCTGATTGTTGACATTTGACTGTACTTATTCCAAAAGTTTTCTATTCAATGTAAGAAAATGTGAATTCTTAGAGAAAAGTTAACATTCGTAACTAGAGAATTTAATAGCAGTTTTATTTTAATTCTCCTGGTTATTTTGTATTAATTTTCCTATAAATGTATCCAGATGTGTATGCAGTACATAGACCCTCTGAACAAATTCTGACAACTATTTGATAAATTATCGTCTGAAATTTTCTACCTCTGGACCTAGTTCTAGCCTGCCAGTAGCAACCTTTTGCTTATAGTAGGAATATTTTAAATTAATGAGACTAAGATTACAAGAGTAAAAGCCAGTTAGTTTAGCATAACAGATACTCTAAGAACCAACATGTATTCAGCTTCTGTTTATTTCCAGCAGGTAATTTAAGTTGTTTTATTGGCCAGGGATAAATAAGTCCAGAAAATTTGGGTGAGCCTTATGTCTTATTGAGTGACTCTTCATGTTTGGTCTGATTTCTCTCTTTTGTGCTTATGTTTTCAGGCTTAGCTATGTGAATTATGCAGAGGATCTGGCCTCCAAACTCCTACAATGTTCCCCAAAGAACAGACTATCAGCACAGGCTGCCTTGAGCCACGAGTATTTTAGTGACCTGCCCCCACGGCTATGGGAACTGACCGATAGTGAGTAGGACAAATCCACAACATCCAATCAAAGCAGGGACATCATTTTAGCATCTACATGTAACATACTAGTACATGTAGAGAGATTGATGTTTACATGTGCATGTGTAAGATTATATGCTTGCATATATATTATGTGTGTGTCTGTATACATATATGTACATTTGTGTGTGTGTGTGTGTGAGAGAGAGAGAGAGAGAAAGAGAGAGAGAGAGAGAACACAGAGGGGAAGGGGGTTGTATATATATATTTAGTGGAATCCTGCCATTCAAATGCCAGCTTACCAGACACAGGAAGAAAATGGATTCCTTTTTTTGCTATCTCTGCTCTGCAGTTTGCAGCCGCATGTCTTTGTGTTTGATTATGTGTGTGTCCAAAAAAATGATCTGAGCAGTCATAAAGGAAAGGGAAAATATGATTTACATATTTATGCATACAGTACTTTTTAACTGGCTGCAGTGCAGAGGAGGAATGATTCATTTCTGTTTGATTCTCAGAGACCATCTTGGTTGTAACAATAACCTTAAAAAGGTCTGCTATGCAGTGAGCTGATGAGTAGAGTTGGCAATTGGCTAATGCACTGAATTGACATGTAAGAACTGAAGACATAATTCATTTTAACTACAAATGCTCTTGGTATTAATACAGACAGATCTCCTCTAGATCTCTTAAAACCAAACACATTCCTGGGTGGGTTTTTGTTTTGTTTTCACAAAAGTGTTCATATTTACACAGCCTCTTTCAATTACATTTTTAAATATTTGGGGGAGGATTTATGGCCGGGAGGATCTCATCTTTCTTCCAAAGTGTGAAACAGAATTCTTGTGAAATTTCGCAAAACACTCAAGAACATTTTTGTTTAATGGTGATACTTTCTTTCCACATGCCAACTAGAGACATTTTTTCTCATTCTGATTGCCTGAAAATTAATATGCTGCACATATGCATAGATATTGTGATGTGCTTATTAATCCTTGTACATACATAAATTGCCGTGGACATACCTAGTTATTTCTTTAATCTTTTGGACTTTAGACGTTTCCCCCATTGTATTAAATTCTCCTTGGCAACAATAACACTTTTATTTTGGAACTAAGTCATAAGTAACAACTGCTCTTGAGTATTCCTACCCTAAATTATTTTTTATAATCCCACAATTTATTTGAATTCCTTTTTTTCACCCTAAAGTGACTATAATCCACTATTCCCCCTAAACTTTGTAAATTTTTAAAAACATTACATATTTATTTTATGTTCTGCACTACTTCCTTTTTAAAAGTATACCCACTGACCATGACAACAGCTATCCCTATTTTTAAAAAAATTAAAGATGAGATCACTATGGAAAAATAATGAATTGGTGGCACATCCTTTTATACTAAAAAAAATTGATGCAAATGGGCTTATTAGTTTATGGCTCATCAAACTCAAACATATGGTTTGTTTTCCTTTTTTAATATAACTTGTAGCTTGATATCACTCCTCCTTGGTGACATCTCAATCCCATCTGTCTTGATGACTGAGTTTAAGCCAGGATTTTGATGGTCTATGAATTCTGAATTTTGTAGTCCTACTTTTCTGTTAATATGGACTTATTACCCACTTGCCACGTAGTTTATCAGCCAGTGGTTAAATCCATTTTCTATCAGGAAGTAAATGCCTCCACATTATCACTGGGCAGCAGGCTGCCAGCGGAGACAGCCTTGTCCCCCTCATTAGCAAGCACAGTGTATGCAGAACACCAGAGGGGAATTAAAACCACAAAAAATACCTCAGGGTGGTATTTTTAATATGAGAATTTAATTTGTAATTTCACAGATTAAGAATTTTGGCTGCATTAATCCCTTTATCAGCTCACAGCAGGCTATTTGCAGAAGCACAACCATAAGGTGATATTCATTGGCAGAAACACGTCTTTGCATAACGTTAAACATCAGGAGGAGTGAAACCTTTTGAAGGGGGGAGAATAAAGATGAGAAATCATTATTTTTTTTAAAGCATGATTCTGCTAAATGCCTCTGGTAACAATTTTGAGCTACAGAAATGCTGTTTCTGTGTCTAGTAGATAATCATTGTGACGCATAAAGCCAGTCCTAAGAAAGAACAGTCCCAGTGTTAAATACGATAGTCATTTCCATTTTGAACAACGTGGTAGTACTATACACATGTTTACAAGACAAAGCACTCGGAGACTTTGGAGACTTTGGAACTAGTTCTGGGTGAAACGACTCGTTTTGGTGACTTATCTAGGTCAGTGGTCGGCAAACTGCGGCTCGCGAGCCACGTGCGGCTCTTTGGCCCCTTGAGTGTGACTCTTCCACAAAATACCACGGCCTGGGCAAGTCTATTTTGAAGAAGTGGCGTTAGAAGAACTTTAAGTTTAAAAAATTTGGCTCTCAAAAGAAATTTCAATCGTACTGTTGATATTTGGCTCTGTTGACTAATGAGTTTGCCGACCACTGATCTAGGTTGATGTTCTGCAGACTATATTTAGAAATTCTTAACATTCAAGTTTGCATTAGTGTGGAGTCTTGTAAAAGTTTACCAGCTGGCAAATGGCAGCAGAGCTGGCAGTACCCTCCTGTGCTTGCTTCCTTTTCAAGGAGATTTGGTATGAGGTCCACCTGAGAAGACGTGTTGCAGAACCAATAAGTGGATTGTCTTATCAACCAGGTGATGGTTTAGATTCATCGATTCCAGGCACCTCTCTGCATTGTCTGCTCAGGCTCCTATAGGCAGGGGGTGGGGAGGTGCTTAAACAACAAACTGTTTCTCACAGTTCTTGGCACTGGGAAGTTCAAGTTCAAAGTGTGGGCAAATTGGGTTCTCCTTGCCTTGTGGACAGCTACCTTGCTGTCTCCTCACATGGCAGAGAGTCACCTCTTTCTCATGTGCTCTTCCTATAAAGCCACTAATCTCCTCATGAGAGCCCCACCCTCATAAGCTCATCTAGCCCTAATTATTACTTAGAGCCCCATCTGGAAAGATCATCACGTTGGGGGTTAAGGCTTCAACATAAGAATTTGGGAGGACACAGTTCAGTCCAGAGCACTCACAATCTTAAAAGATAGCTCCCAGCATTTTTAAAAAGAATGTCAACAAAAGAAAAACAATTATGCAAGCAGAAAATGAAACCAGACGAATGGGAGAAGAGTGGGCACGAGCCTTCTTGGCCACTTTAATGTATCAGACCCTGAGAGAAGACTATCGAATGTGGTCAGAGCCCTGGTTATGTAGAGAACTGCAGTCATTTCATGGATTATACAAAGATGAGGTTGTTTACTTATGCCAGACTCTTATTTTCTTTGGGAGAACATATGACAATAGAGTACCTTTCTTTATTATACTACTCCTTAAAACCCCACCAGTTTACATAATACCACAATTTAGAAGTAATGTACTAGTGTGCCAGTGAGGCAGGAATTACAAACTTATCAAGCAGGAATAATGGCACAGTTACCTGGGGATCTCGCAGTTAAAACTGGCTAATTCTGGTGGCACCTTGTCATTCTCCCTCTGTCCTGAAACCCCAACAGCCTTGCCCCACTTCTTCACAGAGATTTAATTGCAGGGAAGTAAATGAGAGGCTGATTTAGAGGAAATTCATTACTTTTCCCAAACACACCATCGGGCATTCTCCTGTGTATACTATCAAGTTACATAAATTATTGAAGCTGAACTACCCTTGTCCAAGTAAATGAACAAAATACACTTCATAGCGCAGAGGCCTTGATTTTATTACATTCATTTGTGCATTCGCAGCGCTCTGATCTGCAGTGAAAAACAGCCTAACAAATTGGTGTGGTGCGAAGAGCCCTGAACTGGGAACCAGACCCCCTGGATTCTAGCATCAGCTCCACTAAGTAGCCCAGAAACTTTGGCCAAGTTCCTTATTCTTGTGCGCTTCCGGTTTCTCGTTGAGAAAAACAGTGCTCCCTAAGGACCTTTCCAACTATAAGGCTTACAGGTTTTCCTGCCTGGTCCTAACTATGTCCTAGATATTACCCTAAAACAACATTATGCCACCAGGGTAGTTCCAGGTCATCTTTTAAAAAAGAAAACAAGCATACACCATCTTAAATGTATTTGCTGCCTGTAATTCCTAGGTTTCCATTCTCCCGTGGAAAATCCTTTTGGCCCAGGCTTTTGCACCCAAGACTCCAAAATCCCCTGTTTTCAAAGTCTCTATCCATTGATCCTTCCTCAGCACTCATCTTGATCCATCAGCAGAATCCAACCCAATTGACCACCCTCCCCTCTGGGTAACATTTCCTTCACTTGGATGCTAGGACAGGACTCTCCCAGGGTTTTCCTTCTGCCTCTACTTTTCAGGCTCCTGTGGATTTCTCCTGATCGGCCAGACATCTCACTGTTAGAGTGCCCTGGGGCTTGGTCCCCAAATCTTTCTATCTATATTCGCTCCTTAGAGCCCCGATGGTCTCTTCCAATCTCATGATTTAAATATTATTTATACATTGACAGCTTCCAAATTTATATCTCCAGTCCCACCTCCCCTGATTGCATATCCACCTGACCACGCAGATGCTCCAATTGGCCACCTCGTAGGCATCTCAAACTTACCAGTAGTATTCCAAAAACTGAGCTCCTCATCTCTCCCCCCCAACCCCCCCACTGGCTCCCTCTGTAGTCTTCCCCTTGTCAACAAACGGCAACATTGTGCTTCCAGTTAATGAAGGTTCTCTCAGGAGCTTTCTTTTGTCACACCCATACTCACTTCTGCCACAGACCCTGTTGGTATTATCTTCAAAATATATCCAGAATCACACCCCTTCTCCCTTCTCCAATGCTGTCACTGTGTTCCAAGTCCCTGGTTGTCTTCTTTCACCTGTATTTTGTTCTCCGTTTTTTTGTTGTTGTTGTTGTTGTTCAATATTATTTTGTATTAGTTTCAGGTGTACAACATAGTGTTAGACAATCATACACTTTACAAAGTGTTCCCCCTGATATTTCTACCACCCACCTGACACCGTACATAGTTATTGCAATATTAGTGAGTCTATTTCCTATGCTGTATTTTACGTCCCTGTAACTATTTTGTGACTATCAATCTTCTCATCTCTTCACTTTTTCACCCAGTACCCCAGCTTCCCTCCCCTCTGGAAACCACTAGTCTGTTCTCTGCATTTGTGAGTCTGTTTCTGTTTTGTTTGTTCATTTATATTGTTCTTTCGATTCCACATATAAGTGAAATTATATGGTATTTGTCTTTCTCTGACAAATTTGTACTTCACTGAGCATAATATCCTGTAGGTCCCTAGTGCTGTCACAAATGGTAAGGTTTCATTCCTTTTTATGGCTGAGTAATATTCCATTGTATATATGTACCACAGCTTTTCTACCCACTTGTCACCTGTATTTTTACAATAGCCTCCTAACTTTTTTGCCTGCTTCTCTTCTTTCCTCCTGAGAGTCAGCTCTTGCTGTTTCCTCTTTCTACATTTGTACTTCCTCTTCTTCTAGATAGGTATGGCTTGTCCTCTCACCTCCTTTGGGTCTCTGTTCAAATGTACCTACTTCTACCCCAGCATTTCCAATTTCTCTTCCTTGATTTATTTTTCATCATGACACTCACTACCAGTTGATAGTTTATATTTGTCTGATTGTCTTCCTCAAATGAAATCTGTAAGAACAGGGATTTCTTTTCCTTCTGATTCATGCACTTCAGGGTTCTGAAGTCCTAGGACAGCATGGGACTCAATATATATTTCTTTAATGAATGGATGAAAGTATGGCACAAAGAAAGGGAAAAATAGGTTGTTTTCACCAACTGAGCTGTGATTCTGAGGAAAAGGCAGACTGTGCTGTCATATGTGTGTAAGTCTGTGTAAATGTGAGTGTGGCTGTGATTACTTGACTTCCAAAGGCCGATATATACTGTAATGTTCCATGTGCTAGCCCTCCAGAAGTGTATCTCAATATCCATTTTTATTAAAAAAGAAGATAAGAAATACATCGATAAATATATAAATGACAACTTTTCATTCTGTCCACAGTGTCTTCTATTTTTACCGTCCCAAATGTAAGATTACAGCCAGAATCGGGAGAAAGCATGCGGGCCTTTGGGAAAAACAATAGTTATGGCAAAAGTCTATCAAACAGCAAGCACTGATGAGCACAGCGTTCTCAAGAGAGCACAGGTAAGATGGCCCACTTTCCTTGGAAAATAGTATTGAATAGATGTCAAATAGATCTTTTTATTTTATTGTTTAAAGTATTACACATAGTAGTACATATATCTCCTTTTTTTTCTTCCCTTATTGAACTTCCCCCAGCCTCCCCTACCCCCTGTCGCTTGCCCTCATCCCACTCAAATAGATCTTTTGGGTGAAATAGTTCAGCTTTTCCCCATCTGATAAGTCTCTTATGTTCATTATGGCATTCACCCCCAGTTCTACAGAGAAGTGCAGTCAGTCATTTGCATATTTTCAGGCATTTGTGGAGTCTAACCAAAATTGTACTTCAGTCATATGGTCTGAAACAGGCCATTTAGTCAGAAGCAATCCATTCTAACTCTTCACACATTCTTCATTGAGGTGAGGAAAAGGTTAACCTTGGGCTGTATCGAAGCCACAGACCTGCTTTGTTTGACCTATACAATTTAATTTTTTAATCAGTTGCTCTCATTTTCAAATGGGGAGGTTTTCCACAAAGTCTGGATTTCTGGCTTTTCTTGAAAGATCGGCAGCTCCACCCCATGCTCACAATCCAGCCGGAAGTGTGTGAGTCTAACTGAATGCTGGCCACCTCCCTCAGGAAGGACACGTGCTCTAGGCTTTGCTCAGCTGCCACGTGGGCCACGTCACCCATTTCTGATCCCTGCCAGGCCCCTGGTACAGACCTTATCAGGGTGCAGTTTCCCTTTGTTTCCTGTATGGGACTGTGACTGCCACTATTCTTTAGATAGGAAGCGTCATCTAAACAAGGCCATCGCTGGGCCTGTCAGCCTGTCCCTGTCATCACACATGCTTCACAGAAACAAGCACAGGACAGCAACGTCTGAAAAGCTTGTGCCTCTCTTTCATTGCAAGATGCAAGTGTCTGGGTTTGGGGAATTTTGTGCCCCTGTGTGTGTGTATGTATATATATATATACATACATACATATATACCTACATACATATACACACACACACACACACACACACACACACATATATATATATATATATATATATATATATATATATATATATCTTTTCCTTCAATATCACATAACACTCCCAAGCAAATAGAGAACCAACATTTCTGTGGGGAAAGTTTCTTATTTGCTAGTCCATGTCTGTTCCTTGCTCATGTGGATGTTCAGCAATTCGGTGTTCTAGTGAATTGGAGGGTGGGTACAGCGTGGCTGGCGCTCCTCTTCCTCTGTCTCTTAATGGGAAAGAGGTTAACAGGCTGCACTGTCAGCCTGGCAAAGAGAGCAGATGAAATTATCCACCTTGTCTTGTGGGTAAGAGTGAGACCCTTCACTCTTTAGGTTATTTTTTCCTGTTGGATACAGTTACCTAGAAGCACAACTTCACTACCCCGCCGCGTTTGTGCTGCCATTCTGAATTTTAGTTGGTCAGACAAAGAATGGGGCTGAGTTTTTGACCAGCGACCGCCTGGTTCTGAGAGTGGTTTGTATTCATGAGGTTGCAGCATAGACTTTTTTAAAGTATTTAACCTACATTACCATAATGAGGGCCCTGGCTTTACAAATCCTTTAGCCAATTCAGTAGAACGAAACAAAAAGTGGACTTTATTTGGGCTGCTCTCTCATACACACATGCACACAAGCAAGTTTGAATTTCAATTGCAAGGCTGTGTTCTTTCTTCTCTGCTCTTTTGAGAGTTCTCCAGCCTGAGCCTGGTCAGTCAAAGCTGTTAGAACATGTGGAGATGAGGTCAGCTTCTCCTTGTAAAATCAAATCAAACTTACAGAACACAAGCCTAGCCTGTGAGGACTCAAAACTTAATTGAAAAGAGATTTTAAAAGGTGCTCAGAACTGTGATCATCAGTATTTAAAAGCCTTTAAAAAATGTATTTTCTTTGCAGTATATTTTTAAAACTAATTTAAAATTATATCTGCATGGTAGAAGCTCTTCCTCTAGAATTATTTGATAACACAAATATCTTCTCTATGAATTTTGTCATTTTACATCAACTTATAAAGCTTTAATATTGGTGTTTTTGTTGGTCTCTTCCAAATTTAACTACCTCAGCTTGATTCAACATTATATTAAGAAAACATCTAAATTTTTCTTTTCTCAGAAAAGCTGCATGGAGGCTGGATTCTGAGTTTTCTGTCAGCAGAAAAAGAAATTTTAATTCCTCCCTTTAGTGGGCTTTTAATTTTAATCAAATGGGGCCATCTTAGAGACAAAAAATATATAGCCTATATATTGTCCTAAGAAATCCTGTACAAAAGAACTTATTCTGATCAGTAGTTGAATATCAAATTATAGACATATTGAGCAAAAAAGTCTACATAAATATAGGTATTCATAGAGAAAAGCATGGAATTTTCTATATTTTAATTTTATTTTGTTGAATTAATTAACTGCTTAGAGCAGGATGTGGCATATTAAATTTTCCTCAAATGTCCCAATTCTTTGTAAAGCCCAGAAATATTGGGAAAGAGAAGGAGGGGTAAAAGGTTGGGGGCCCTAATAGACTAAGACTAGGCTAAGGTCAGCATTTCACCATCTCCCTTGAGAGTTAGCCGGAGGGAAGTGCATTGTATCTCTTCTGTTTTTGAAATGACGAGGATTGATAGACAGGAGTGTTTCAGGTCCTAATTTTTCCCCAGTCCCTCAATGCCAAACTGTTTCTGTACTTGCATGCTAAGGTCACTTCATTATTTAGTTAATAGTCCTGAATTTGCATAAACTGGATAATGAGAAGCATTTTCCTTTGCAGCAGAAAGCGATCTGGGTTTCAGAGTCCTGTGACCAAATTAAATTAAAAGAAAAACCACACGGTACCTGAGTTAAACATGGGCTAGTGCCACCGGATGACCAAAGACTGTGCTTCCTGCATTTTGGTATCCTCTAAAGATATTAACAGACTCAAGATCTCATAGATTGTCCCCACTTTTTATCACCATTAAAGAGTAAAATCCTCTTAATGTCTGAGGGAGCCTTCAATGTGCATAGAAATTTCCCCCAAGGAAAAGACTAGAAGCTGTATTGAATACCACATCCAGTAGATTCACTTACATTTGCATACTCTGATACGAAACACAGCCCTATGTTGAGCTTAATTTCCAGTTATTCTAAACAGACAGGAAGTGCTCAATCACACTGTCTACTTCTCTTTTTGCTGAATACAAGAAATAAGAGTGGCCTCTAATCTATTAGACAGATGTCGTAACATTTTTTTCTGAAATGATATGTGCTCATTAGGGCACAGCTCTTTTCAATGAATCAGCTGGTCTTCAGACCCTGTTAAATTTGTCAAAAGTATAAGTTTAATAGCTGTCTGTCTAGTGCATGAAAAAAATTGCATTTGGTTCAAGTGCAAGAAGTTAACTGCATGCAGATTTTGGTGACCTTCTCCTTGCCTTATAGAGTATTATCTTTGCTAATCAACATTATTTAAGTACTAGAGGCCCAGTGCACGAATTCGTGCATGGGCAGATTCCCTCGGCCTGGCCCACAATCGAGGCCTATCGATGGGCCGGCTGGCTGGGGGGTGGGGCTACAGGAGGTTGGCCGGCTGGCGTGGAGAGGGGGGGTTGGCTGGTCAGTGGGGGAGGGGATGTGGGAGGTTGGCTGTGGGAGTGCACTGACCACCAGAAGGCAGCTCCTGCATTGAGCATCTGCCCCAAGGTGGTCAGTGCGCATCATAATGACTGGTCAACTGGTCATGGTCGTTCTGGTCATTCGGTCATAACGGCCACTTAGGCTTTTATATATATATATATATATATATATATATATATATATATATATATATATGTTATATGACAATGAGAAAAAAAAAGTGTTAGGCTCTCTCTGCTTGATTTAGTTATCAAGCAATAATTAACTAAAAGTGGTCTTCCAGGTAAAAAGAATGCATTAAACTGGATTCAGTCAGTATAAATATGTGTCCGTTCTTGATGATAGCCACCTAAGAGAAGCTCAAAGTGTTTGAGGAAGAGAATCTCTCAAATGAGGAAAGAGGCAGGTAGCAAAGTGAGAGGGACAGAGAGGGACCATTGAGAAGGACAGGCAGCGTTGTGCCCCAGGGACAGGAGAGACCCGGAGAAAGTGGGCGTGGGCTATTTTAGGGGAAGGAGACACAGATTTCCTCGGCTAATGGTAGTCTTCGTTGAGATTGCTGGGGGGAGTAAGGCAGAACATGTTGGCAGTCCACATAGGTACGCACACACTCAGTGCCCCTTAGAATCCCACGGGAGCTTTTGTTCCGCCGTCTGGACCCTGGTAACTGGTCCTGCAGAAACACCCACCTGCTGCTCTCCTTTATCCTGTGACACTGTGGCAGCTCTCTGGTTCTGTCACTGCACCAACTCACATCCCTTTCATCTTCCCCTCGCCTCCTGGCATCTGCTGATGAAGGAATCGTGCTCATTGTCATTTCTCTGTCTCTCTTTTTCTGTATTGCTGAGATCTTTTCCTCAGACTCAGTCCTCCTCAGAAGCAATTCTGATTGGGGTCATCATCATTGTGAAGTAGAGAGCAAGGCTGTTTTTTTCAGTCACCCCAGAAGCCGCTGGCTGAGTGTAGACCACCCTTGGTCAGGCACTGAGCCCTGATCCAGTCCGCTGAGCTGGACCTGGATGGCCAACTTTTACTTAAGGAACCCCTCAGAACAGGGCTGAAGCATGCTGTATAGTCTGAAGGTATTCTGTCTGGCCACTACCAAGGAAAAAAACCAGTCCAGTGCAAAGGGAAACTCCAGTTTTCATGGAGTAACAGCATCCTCATTTGTGTGATATTTTAGACTAAAGGTCTTTTTTTATTGTTTAAAGCAGTGGTTCTCAACCTTTCTAATGCTGCGACCCTTTAATACAGTTCCTCATGTGGTGACCCCCAACCATAAAATTATTTTCGTTGCTACGTCATAACTGTAATTTTGCTACTGTTAATGAATCATAATGTAAATATCTGTGTTTTCCGATGGTCTTAGGCGACCCTGCTAGCGGTTCTCAACCTGTGGGTCGTGACTATCTGCGGGTCTCTCCTGTCCCCGGGGCACAACGCTGCCTGTCCTTCTCAATGGTCCCTCTCTGTCCCTCTCACTTTGCTACCTGCCTCTTTCCTCATTTGAGAGATTCTCTTCCTCAAACACTTTGAGCTTCTCTTAGGTGGCTATCATCAAGAACGGACACATATTTATACTGACTGAATCCAGTTTAATGCATTCTTTTTACCTGGAAGACCACTTTTAGTTAATTATTGCTTGATAACTAAATCAAGCAGAGAGAGCCTAACACTTTTTTTTCGCTGCTGTAGAGCCAGTAGCAAAATTACAGTTATGAAGTAGCAACAAAAATAATTTTATGGTTGGGGGTCACCACAACATGAGGAACTGTATTAAAGGGTCGCAGCATTAGAAAGGTTGAGAACCACTGGTTTAAAGTATTACAAATAGTAGTACATATGTCTCCTTTTTCTCCCATTGACCTCCCCACAGCCTCCCCTATCCTCGGCACATGCCCTCCCCCCCTCACCCCCCATGTCTGTGTCCATTGGTTATCCTTATATGCATGAATACAAGTCCTTCAGTTGATTTCTTATCCCCCTCCCCAACCCTCCCCTGCCTTCCCGCTGTAGGGTGACAGTCTGTTCGTTGCTTCTTTGTCTCTGTATCTATTTCTGTTCATCACTTTATGATGTTCATTATATTCCATAAATGAGTGAGATCATGTGATATTTATCTTTCTCTGACTGGCTTATTTCACTTAGCATAATGCTCTCCAGTTCCATCCATGCTGTTGCAAATGCTAATAATTTCTTCTTTTTTATTGCAGCGTAGTATTCCATTGTGTAGATGTACCACAGTTTCCTAATCCACTTGACTGCTGATGGGCACTTTGGCTATTTCCAGATCTTAGCTATTGTAAATTGTGCTGCTGTAAACATAGGGGTGCATATATCCTTCCTGATTGGTGTTTCTGTTTTCTTGTGATATATTCCTAGAAGTGGTATTACTGGGGCAAATGGCAGTTCCATTTTTAGTTTTTGTGAAAACCATAAAAATCTTAGAAGAAGCCATAGGAAGCAAAAAAGCAGACATTTGTCGTAGCAATATCTTTACGGACACAACTTCTAGGGCAATGGAAACTAAGGAGAAAATAAACAGATAGGACTATGTCAAAATAAAAAGCTTCTGCACAGCAAAAGAAACCATCAACAAAACAACAAGAAAGCCCACTACATGGGAGAACATATTTACCAATGTTATCTCTGATATGGGTTTAATCTCCAAAATGTATAGGGAACGCATACAACTAACAAAAGGAAGATAAACAATCCAATCAAAAATGGGCAAAGGACCTAAATAGACACTTTTCAAAAGAGGACATACAGAAGGCCAGGATACATATGAAAACATGTTCAAAGTCTAATCATCTGAGAGATGCAAATCAAAATGACAATGAGGCACCATCTCACACCTGTCAGAATGGCAATCATCAACAAATCAACAAATGACAAGTGCTGGCAAGGGTGCGGAGAAAAAGGAGTCCTTGTGCACTGCTAGTAGGATGCAGACTGGTGCAGCCACTGTGGAAAGCAGTATGGTGTTTCCTCAAAAGACTAAAGGTCTTTCTAAGCCATGTTGTATTTTCACAACTATAGACACAAAAGGAGACAATACCAATCAGTACTTATCACAATGTAAGAAATTCAAGTTTGGGATCTAAGTTTCTCTCAGTAGCAGAAGGCTTCTGATTTTTTTCTGTAAGAACTGTTGTTTTCTTCATGATCCTGCATTTTTTTTTCCCTATCAAATGACTACAATTTTATTGTCTGTTGTCTCATGTGGTTGACAAGACTAGTTCTGGAAATAACCGGGGCGGGGGGGGGGGGGGGGGGGGAAGGGGAACAAGCCTCAGTGTTTCTTGAAGGTTTTATATGAAAGAATCCCTGGTTTGTGTCATTACCCCTTCATTGCTGCAGATTAAAAAATACATCTTATTCAGGAAATTGACAGTGCTTCCAACCACAAAGGCATAATGCATATTATGAACACCTGGCTGAGAAGAGGCTGGAATGTGGTTTAGCTTCCCTACCCTACCTCCACCCCCTTCCTTAGTTTCCCTCTACCCTGGAGAGTCTATTCTCTCCTCTAAACTGATGACATTAGTAGGCTAAGGAAGTTTGTCTCTTCTCTCCTCCCTCTCCCTTCTCTGCCTCTCCACTTCTTCCTGTGCTCTGCACTATCACCACCAGCCCTGTGAAGGGGTTAGTCTGCTTAATTATGCCCTAGGAATATGACAAAGCAGAGTGAAAGTAAAGTTACCTATATCATGCTTCATCCAGAATACATTTTTAAGCATTCATTTAATTTTTTTTCTATTCACATAATTTCAGATTGATAGAAAAGTTGCAGAAATAATAAGAATAGTACCAAAATGCCTAGTACTCTTTCCCCATTTTCCCCAAATGTTTGCATTTTACTACATTTGCTGTTCACACACACACACACACACACACACAGGCACACACAAATGTGTGCACATGCACATTGTTTTTTGAAACTATTGTTTTAACTCACATGACACTCCATTAGCTTTAAATATTTCAGTGTCTTTTTCTTAAAAAAAATTCTGAGTGATATTTTTAAAACTAAAAATAATAATAGTTTTTGCCCTTACTTTTCCTTTTCCCTTCTCTGATTGAGACTTTTTAAAAGCAAAAAGACTAAAAGACAAGAAGCGTTTGATGCTTCACAGATTGGTTCATCAGCTATGGATGCTCAAAACTTGGCTATATTTTTGTGATTCAGTGTTTCAAGTCAGATGAGCTTTCAAAGTGGGGTGGGGGTATGAATAAAACTGCAACTTGTATCCCTGTCTTTTTAAAACCCAAATTAATTTCTTAGGGACTATTAAGCCAGCAGCATAATATGAGGGAGGCTTTCTTGTAAAAAATAGTAGATGCAGGATGTGATGTGGCTAGTAAGCAAGATGTCTATTAGAGTGCTTGGCCAAACTGTTACGAAGTTAGCAGTCACATATATTATAATTAGTAGTTATAATCAGCTCAGGTGCTCGATTTTCCTTTTTATTTAATGGCAAGTCTTATGAATTTGGGATACAGAGGGAATCGTCTATGCCCTAAGTGCACTGTATTGTATTATTAATACCAGGATAGCAGCTGAATCCCACTAGACAGTCTTTGTGGTCTGCGGATACTCTAAGAAGTGTCTGAGCATGAAAGGAGGCTGTTTGAGTTGAAGTGGGCTGATGGTCTGAGATGACATTTGAATGCATGGAGGACAATGTCTAAATGATAATGCCTGGAAGGGAAGGCAAAAAGAAGCTTGAAACTATTCCCATTGTCCCACGATGCTCATCACTCCTCCTGAGATAGTCCTCATGTGGGAGCTTTGTCTGGGTAGAAATGGGGAGTGGGGTCAGGGAGGGGTACACACTGGGGCTCTGGGACAAAAGCCAGGGATTCAGGGCCTTAGACACATTAAAATTCTAGACAGATAGCAAGTGTAATGAAAAGCTCAACCCAAATGTATTTCATGTCTAACAAAGTTAAACATTTTAGCTAAATTATTACAAGCATAGTTAACAAAATGTTTGCAATACACTGAGATGCTTCTATGAATAAAGCTTTTAAGAACATCAAATCAGTTGTGCAAATGAATAATTTACCAAGTCTTTTTTAGAATTTTGGATAGCTGTTTCCTGCACCAAAACACACACACACACACACACACACACACACACACACACACACACGTGCGCACAATCACACTCACATGCACACGCACACATGCACATGCGCACACACAAACATACACACTCTGTATGCTCACACAGCCAATAGAATAATTTTTCAACAGTCCTGGAGTTGCTAGGATAGCATCATAGATTCGTCAAAGAGTTGCTTTCCACCTATGGAAATAATACACAAACTCTCAAACAAACAAACAAAAAATACAAAAGTTGGAGAAGTTGATGGAAATTTAACTCATACTGAGTATCACCATATATGTCAAGTGTGGAATCCAGTACTGTGGCTGTTGCCCTGGCCAGTGTGGCTCAGTTAGTTGGATGCCATCCTGTGCACCAAAATGTTGATGTTGGACTCCTGGTCAGTGTATATGCTCGGTTTGGGTCAATCCCATGTGGGGGCATGCAGGAGGCAGCCAGTGGATGTTTTACTCTTATGTGGATATTTCTGTCTTTCCTTCTCCCTTCCTCTCTCTCTCTCTAAAAATTAAAAAAATATATATTTTAAAAATACTGTGGCTGTTGACTTCCATTTTGGGGTGATTTTTTTTCCCATTTAAATTATCACCATTCTTTTAATGCATAGTGCCCTTGGATTTTTAATTGCTCTGGATTATCATTTTCAATGCAATTAGTAAAATGCCCTCAATTACATATAATAATTACTGTAAATGGGGCTATTGGTCTAATTACTGTAAATGGGGAAAGATGTGTGACTATCATGTGCAATTAAATCATGTACAGTATTTTACATTATTACATACAGTGGTGTAATGATTAATTATGTTGTATCATTTCTTGGTCACCATATCTACTTTATATTAAGATACCTAGAATTGTGATCCATTGTCAAAGATCCATATACCCGATCTTTCTTCCTAACATCATTGAGCTACTCTGTAGGCTGGGAACCCACTAAATAAATTGCACAGCAAGAAAATCTAGAAGGGAATTTTTTTTTTACCTCCATTAATAAGAATGCCCATGTTTTCACTGTTAAATCCTCCTTGAGCCCAGTGCCATGTTCAACCATACCTGTTTGTTTTTATGTAAATGAGCATAAATCAACACCCCTAAATGATGGTAACATTTAAAGCATGCCTGAGGTAGGTTGGGGGGAGGGGGGAAGGAGGTCTTCCTTCACTGTGGCAAACATGATAATCACACCTAGTTTACAAATGCACACTTAACGAGCTTATAGCACATAATTAATTCTGCGAAGGATGCTGTTTGACAGAGAGGGATTGTGGGAATTGCATATTGATAGTGGCAGGAGAAATACATCTATTTTCTCCAGTCAGGTAGGGTGTTCTTGTGTTCTTTAGAAGCTGGCACATCTCAGAGGTGTTGCTCTCGAAATGATCTCAGGATGGAAAGAAATCAGTAATTACCGAGCCAGGCATGCAGTTGTGTCCTAATTTTCCCACCAGTTTTTCAGTGTTTCAGCTGCCTCAGAGACTTAAAGTATTCTCATTAGGTAGCTGCAGAGGCAGCCGCTTGCCTACTCCCTCATTCTCTCACTCGCATTTCTTTCTTTTTTTTTTTCCCCCTCCATTCCTGCCTTGGGAGTGACTGTGAAGATCATTTGCTAGAATGATTGGCAGGTTAGAGGATTCGATCAGATGAGTTCCTCTTAGCGCAGGTCAAAAAGGCTAGTTAACAGGAGCTGTCGAAAAATGCCAGCAGCATTCGAAATGGGAAATGTCATGACTTCGAGGCAGGGGGTGCCACCTGGAACAGAAAGCCCCCAGCTCATTAGCAAGTTACAGGATGTGGGCTTAACTGGAGGGAGCAGCGAAGGAAAGATAATACCCAATAGGAAAAATGATTGTGAAGTGGAATTGATTTCATGTATAATTTGTTTATCACTAGAGGGGACAAATGCTGTCCTTCTGACAGGAGCAGAGGAGTGTGGACTATGAATGAAGCCACTTAGCATAATCTCCAGGTTGAGCTTTGGATTTAAAGAATGCAAACTTCTTTATTCTTAACTGTGGAAATGATCAGGTCATGTTACATTAATTAAAGCTGACATACTCTCAAATGTTTTATCTGGGCGATGTAGCAATTCAACAGAAATGGAGATGGGCAACTTTAGAAAATAAGAGGGATTTTTTTCCCTCTGCTGGTGTGGAAGACTAGCTCAGTTGCATACTGATTCTAAGAGGGCTGTGGTTAGCTAGGCTGCCCTAACCAAGCCGGTTCCCTGCTCCTTATGCAGTCAGTTACAGAGGAGAGGATCTGCCTTTGAGGAGATAGAGATCTAATCCATGTTGAAATATATTTGTATATTTTAGAATATGACTGTATTATATGTTGGTACAGTGTTAAAATTTTAATCTGTTTTTTCTTTAAAGGGGGAGGAAGCTTTCCAATTTCATTGCTGCCTAGTTGTCAGTTCATCTAGAATTTGATATTTTACCACAGAGTCAGCAACTTACAGTAGCCATATTTACAAACAAAAAGAAGCTACAGAGATATCCTTCTAGGAAAAATTAAGCTGCAGTTTGTAAACGGAGAATGTGGTGGCAAAACAGAAAATAGTATTGCCTGGTATACACTCAAACTAAACTCCAAATTTAAAGGTTCCGATATTTTTACAGTATGTTAAAGGGGCTATAGTGTAAAGCCCTTTTTTACATAAATTGCAACAGAAAATGTTTTTTTTTTTCTTTTGATAAGAAACTTTTATGGTATCATTTATCTTTTACACGGACATCTTCATTTGTTATTTTAAGTCACAAATGCCACAGCTGCAAGTCTTTCTGGCTGAGCACAAAAGGATGTTTACTTAGCATCCAGATTTTGGTTAAAACATATATTTTCAAAATGTCTTTGCCTTTTCACTTAAATATTGAGACAGTTTTTGAAGCCGTTATGAAATAGCCAATGCTTGTTTTATCGAGCTGCCTCAGACTGCTGTCTTCTGTGAATAGGAATCTTAAAACCTCCTACTCAAAACACTGGTGGAAAATTTATTCTGTTCGGTATTTAGCATAAAAAGCTTAGTAATAAGCTACTGAATATAGCTGTCAAGATATACCCCGTTAGTTTGTCAAATCTAAAAATTTAAACATCAGTGTGAATCCACTCATCCCCTCATTTGGGAGTTTTATTGTGTGGTCCAAAAGCTGGCCTTTGAAAAAAAACATTATGATATACTGTCTGAAATGGTTCATCTGAAGTTAAGGTTTTTTTAAATTCTCCCACAGTAACTCAACTTGTTAATAACTGACGGATTTGTTAGAGAAATGAATAAATTAACTATTTTGAGAGAAAACATTGTCAAGGATATTTTTTTAAGTAAGAGAATTGGGTCTAAGTTGTGTCCAAGTGGATTTCCCAGTTTTAGACTAACTTTAAGTAAGATGTCCTTACCTCCCAAGATGGGCGAGTCAGAGACACCTGGCAGTCAGAGCCAGGGCGAATGGTGGCCTTTGTCTCCTGCCCTGCCTCCTCCCCAGCCCACCTCTTTCTCCATTGCTGCCCTCAGCTTGGCCTTCCCAAGTCTGCACTGCATTCAGGGACTTCGCAGACTCTCTGCTAATCTTGCATTCTTGTCAGTTAATCCCCTCTCCACAAACTACAATAATATCTAGTACATATTGACGTTCTTCTATTTACCATTCTCTGTGTTGAATCTTTCCACAATATGGATTGAGTGACCTTGTTGTTGAAATTTCACCTTCAGATTTGTGGGTTCCCCTAGGAAAGGTCCCTAGGTTCCAAAGAAATGTCATTCTCTATATCAGTAGTTCTCAGTGTATGGTGCATTTATGCTAGGGATCCCCAGAGACTCCCTGGGAAGTCAAAGCTGTTTTTGTAATAATACTGAGAGGTTCTCTGCCTTCTGCACTGCTGACATTTGCACTGTAAGGATGCAAAAGCGTGGTGAGGAAAACTGCTGGCTCCCCAGCATGAATGAAGGCAGTGGCACCAAACCATCTTCCTAGGCACTGTTCCCTTTACCATCACACAATGGTAACTGATTTAAAAAGCCAGTTTCAGTTAATAATGTTCTGGACCCTGACCCGTTTGGCTTCGTGGCTAGAACATCAGCCTGCGGACTGAAGGGTCCTGGGTCCAGTTCCAGTCAAGGGTAGGTACCTCAGTTGTAGACTCGATCCTTGGCTCTGGTCAGGGCTTATGTGGTAGACAACCAATGGATTTGTTTCTCACACATTGCTGTTTCTCTCTCTGTCTCTCCTCCTCCCTTCCACTCTCTAAAAATCAATGGAAAGATATCCTCAGGTGAGGATTAACAACAACAACAACATAATAATGTTCTAGATGAAGAGGTAAAAATGATTGATTTTGTTTGATCTCTCCCTTTGAGTAAATGTTCTTTAGTATTCAGTGTGACTCAATGGGTAGTTTACATAAACCATCTCCACGGTAGACCTAATTACCATGGCTGTTTCAGGAAAAGCTCTGGTGTAGGTATTTGAGTTGCAAGGTGAACAAGTTGTTTTTTATTTCCTGAAACATGGTCTTCACTTGAAAGAATAACGAGCTGACAAAGAAATGTTGTTATTTAAATGGGGATATTTGGCAGACATTTTCATAAAAGTAAGAAAAAGTAAGTCTGTCACCCAAAGAAAACAACTCATAGTATTTGATGCCAATGATAAAATTATTTAAGCTTTCCTTAGAAAATGAGAGTTCGGGGAAACCTTAGAAAACTGAATTTGCCACTATGAGCTGACATTTTCCCAAACACTTTTCAAGTGAGATGGGTGGTGATATAAGCAGATGGGAGTTTTTGATATTATGTAGTTATAGACAGAACAAGGTTCAACTGCCTACCACCGTGAAAACCAAACTCGTGGGACAGATGCTGGTATAAAAGGAAAGAGGCCCCGACTGGTGTGGCTCGGTTGGTAGAGCATTGTCCCACACACCGAGAGGTCACAGGTTTCATTTCAGGTCAGGGCACATACCAGGTGTGGGCTCGATCCCCAGGAGGGGGGTGCGGGAGGCAGCCCATCAGTGTTTCTTGCTCATCCGTGTTTCTATCTCTCTCTCCCTTTCCCTTTCTCTCTCTCTCTCTCTAAAAAAATCAATAAAAACACTATTTTTAAAAAAAAGGAAAGAGGTTTATCTAAGTGCTGCATCTTGAGAAGATGGGGGGATGCTTGTCCAAACCCCTCTTAGCATTTCAGTGCAGGCAGGGGTTTTTATAGGGAGGGAGAGGGAAAGTGGAACAAAGAGATCAGGGGGAGGGGCTGTGGACATACAGCAGTGTCCTTGCTGGTCCCCATATGGATCATTAATGTCAGCATACTGGAACTGGTCAGTGCTAGCCACATTCCTGCAGTTGGGCGATCTGAGTCAACCGAAGTCATGCTCAAGGCCTACTACAAGCAGGAACTGGAACTGCTGGTACCTACAATATGCGTATACGGAAACTGTCAGTATGAGTTGTTTTTATCGGTTTGTTAGTATATTTTATTCTAATTCCATTTCATGGTTAGTCAGGGTAGTATAAAGTTTTTATTCCCCATTACATAGCGAGATGTGTCAACATTTGAAAGATCTGCATAACTCATTGAACCAGTGTTTTCAAATGACCAATGCATGATTTAGAAAATCATTGCATGAATAAAATATTCACTACAATTGTAAAATAAAGCAATAGATTTTAAAGTAACATGACATCAAGAATTCATTAGGTATGGTTTCAGATTTCCCAGTGCAACTAACCCTTAAGAAACTACCACTTGCTGAGTTTTGTTGTAATATAAAAGAAGAATATATATCTATAAATATCTGAAAGGGCTATTAAAATATTTTTTTTCCAACTGCCTATCTGTGAGAGACCATATTTTCTTCAGTTGCTTCAACCAAAACATGTCACAGAACAGATTGAATGTAGAAGCAGATATGAGAATCCAGCTATCCTCTGTTCAGCCAGACATTAAAAAAAGTTCCTTAATAAAGCAGTGCCACCCTTCCCAGTAATTCTGTTTGAAACATATAGTTCTTTTTATTCAAATAATGTTTTTATATTAACATGTAATGAATTTATTTTTAATGAATTAATAAATATTAATTACAAATATGCTAAATATCAGTAGCTATAACCCATGTAAACGAAAGCTCTTTGGGGGTCCTCGATAATTTTTGGAAATATCAAGGGTCTTTAAGACCAAAAAGTGTGAGAACCACTGCTCTATATCACTAGCGCTGTGCTCTAACTCTAACATGCTAATTATGTTGGTAACATTTTCCCCTGTGAATAAATTACTGTTCACTGAATTTTTTTTTTGTGTAAAATTATTCCACTTCTATCCATCTATTGGAATATCTCAGTTTTTCTGGGGGTACAATGGATAAAATCCCTATTTTTGTGTTCACAGGTATATACCCATCTGAAAATTACAGTAGAGTATCATTTACTATGCTATTGATGATTAGTAGACCAAGTCTTAAAAGACCTTTGCTATATATTAGCTGTTTGGGCTGCAACTTTTCATTTTTTATATGCATTAGGTTTGACCTTGCATGGAGAGACTCTGACTATAAAACACCAAGTCATCAGGCCATTTTCATAGATTTTTTTATAGGACTCAGGAGGACTTCCAGTACAGCGCCCTGATCAGACTCAGCATAAATTCAATTTCTTTCAGGAGAAGGGACTCAGGTTTTTCTCTACCCATGCAATAGGAAGTAGCTCATGGAAAGATGAGTGAATTTGAGATTCAGAATTAAAAGTTACTACTCAGCATGATTAGCAGTCAGATTAGGGTTCTGTTATTTTTTTAACTCTTCCTTTTGAAACACTCAATTTATAGCAAAGTTGTAAAGCGAGTGTAGTGAGTATACCCTTCACCAACTTTTAATATTAAAGAGCTTTATATCCATGGTACATTTATCAACTTAAGACATTAACATATGTCCCTTCCTATTAATTAAATGTCAACTTTATTTTGTAGTTCATGTTTTCACACTCGTGTCCTTTTTCTGTCTCATGACTCCATTTAGGGTACCACATTGCATTTAATCATAGTCTCCTTAGTCTTCTATGGTCTGTGGTAGTTTCTCAATCTTCCCTTGTTCTTTATGACCTTGATGCTTTGGAAGAGTACTGTTCAGGTATTTTATAGAATTTCCCTTATGATGTTTTCTCCTGTTATATGGGGGTTATGGGTTTTGGAGAAGAATACCACCAAGATTAAGTGCTCTTCTCATCACATCCTGTGAGGAAGTACATGATATCCACATGATTTATCACTGGTCATGTTGACATTGATCACTAGGTTAGGGTAGGTGAGGTTTTAAAGCCCAGGTGATATCCAGAAAATAAAATCAGAAAGGCAGAAGTCTGGGACAGGTTCACAATCAAATGTAAAGAATTCAAGATGAGTCACTCAACTGAGGACAGGGCTGCCTGATGTCAGATTCAGAAGGGAGACAGAGAAATTACTTCCAAGGCTCAGACCTGCTTGAAAATGGACAGAAGCAAAGAAGAGGAGTCACGCACAGAAAGGACAGTGTCCGAGTTAAGAATACTGAGATGTTCCAGCCCCTGACTCAGGATCCATGGTAGAATTTAGCAAGATGTCTGACAATGTGCAATATATTTTGTGAACATAAATAAATGTATGTCTGTTTTACAAAACATGTTGGAAACAAAGCCAAAGATCCAGCTTTTCTGTATTGAAGTCCTCTGTCATTTTTCTGTCTTCCTTGCCAGAATTTAAATCTCAGAATACAGGAAGTTTGAGTACTGTCTTATTCTTACTTCACGATAATGTCTCCATCTCCTCATATGGAACATAATTTATGCCCATTAAAATAGTTTTCTAATGTTGACTTAGTTAGCGAATATTCAACTAACTCACCATACCATAATCTTCTGTTCTTTCAGCAAGTTGTTTCTTTTTGAGTAGCCATTATTATATGGGTATTGTTGTAGGCAGCAGTGAATAAGATAGTTTCCAACAATAAGACACCATGTTTTTTAACTTTTAAAAATATTTTTCAAATACAGTTTACATTCAATATTATTTTTGTATCAGTTTCAGGTGTACAGCATGGTGGTTAGACAACCATATACTTTACAAAGTGATCATCTGGTATTTCCAATACCCACCTGGCACCAGACATAGTTATTACAATAGTATTGACTATATTCCCTATGCTGTATTTACATTCCTGTGATTATTTTGTAACTACTCATTTATACTTCTTAATCCTATCACCTTTTTTTACCCAGTCCCTCATGCCCTCTCAATTCTAATAACCATTAGTCTGCCTCTGCATCAATGAGTCTGTTTCTTATTTGTTTGTTAATTTATATTGTTCTTTAGATTCCATATATAAGTCAAACCATATGCAATTTGCCTTTCTCTGACTAACTTAGTTGACTGAGCATAATACCCTTTAGGCCCATGCATGCTGTCACAAATGGTAAGATTTTGTTCTTTTTTTATGGCTAATATTCCAGTATATATTACAGCTTTTTTATGTACTCACATATTGGTGGGCACATGGATTGCTTCCATATCTTGGATATTGTAAATAATGCTGCAGTAAATATAGGGGTCCATATGTTCTTTTGAATTAGTATTTTTGGGTTTCTACAGAAATGAAATCGTTAAGTCATAAGGCAGTTCCATTTTTTATTATTTGAGGAACTTCCACACTGGTTTCCACAGTGGCTGCACCAATCTGCATTCCCACCAACAGTGCACAGTGTCCCCTTTTCTCCACATCCCAGTCAACACTTTATTGTTGATTTATTGATGATCACCATTCTGACAGGTGTGAGGTGATATCTCATTGTGGTTTTTATTTGCATTTCTCTGATGATTAGTTTTGTTGAGCATCTTTTCATATTCTGTTGGCCTTCTGTATGCCCTCTTTCGAGAAGTGTCTATTCAGATCCTTTGCCTATTTTATAATTGGATTGTTCGGTTTTGTTTTGGAAGACACACAATTTGGAGACACAGATCGTGAACATTTAAATTTCAGCATAGGCTACAGCAGAAATTTGCATGAGTCTATATGGGAGAACAAATGCGGTAAAAATTAATTCTGCCAGAGGTTCTTGATGTTTCACAAAGGAAGAGTTTTTGAGCAAAGGAAGGAATTAGGTTTTCTATAGACATGAACAAGGAGAAGGGTGTTTTCAATCAGAGAAAACACTGAGAGCAAAGCCATGCCACAAAGTATAGAATCTCAGGGAATGCTCTAGTAAAGCTAACGGGCCCAGGGATGGGGGAATGAGAAGGGATGGGACTGAAAAGTGATGTGAAGCTAGATTGTGAAGGGTCTAGAATAACATGCTAAAGAGCTTGGATTTTAATGTTGATTGACCACGGTGAATCAATACACCTTAAAGTTGGAATGTTCTTTGGGGATCATATAACAACCTTGAGTGAAGATGTGGTATTTTCTTCATTTCTTAGAACTTATGATTATGGTAGAGCATGTCTTGAAAGTAAGTAAAGAACATACATAAAATGTCATTCATACTTCTATCTATCATAATATTAAAATATTAGAAATTAAACCAACACTTACCCTTCTTTTTAGCTGAAACTTATTCACCCTCCAGCCCTAAAAGTTTGTTAATCTATTTTCGGTATGGTTAATATACATTTTTCAACATGTATATAATGTGTTTCTTGAAAAGTTACACATAAATTAGTTAGTTAGTTAAAATAATATGCTTCCTTTGTTCATATATCATTTGCTAAAATGAATAATGTCCCCCCTAATTTAACTTTTGTGAATATGTAGAATTTTATATATTAAGATATCTTGATAGCATGTAGGGGAAATGCAAATACTAAAAAGTGAGATAACTGATTTTCTAGGAATAAAAATGTAAGACAGTTTTTGAAGTTGAAAGAAATGTTAAAGAACTTAGCATCTTCATGGTTTTACTTGTAATGTGCTCAGCACTCAATAGGTATGCAAAAGTCTTTTCATGAATAAATTCATACTGATGATTATGAACTTTAAGTTTCTATAAAGAGTTAACTCCAGTTTTTGCCCATTTTGCTTAAATATAAATAAACTCATAAGTATTTGAAGATCTTAAAGTGTGTCTAACCAATTCTTAAAATCGCCTAATATTTAGTAACTCAATAACTTATTGATGATGGGTGATGATAAAGACAAGAAAAATGTTGAAATAACAAACATAAGACAGATTGAACATAAATTACTTAGAATTGTTGATAAATATTTTGAAAGGTAAAGTATACCAAACTACTTAGAATATTATTCAGCTTTTAAAATTATAGTCATAAAGGCAAATTACATGGATAGGTACATGTGATTATGTGAAAAAAAGTATAATATTCTGCTTGTGCATAAAATATGAATATAAAGAAAAATACATTAAATTGGCATATACCTGGTTTAGGAGAGAAAAATGGTTTTATAAATTTTATTGTACAATTAATAAAGTTAGTCATTTTACAGTGTTATAGCCATAGTAGTTGCTTGCTATAGTTCAATGTCAGACTCCCATTAGACTTTCCTCTGTAGATAATAGTATATGATGAAGAGTCAAATACCAAGCCAGCCAAACTAATATACAGCCACAGAGCATTTTATAATTTAACATTTAAAGTATTTCTGTTCCCAACTTCTTCTTTTTTTATTGTTGATTTTTTACGGAGAGGAAGGGGGAGAGATAGAGAGTTAGAAACATCGATCAGCTGCCTCCTGCACGCCCCTACTGGGGATGTGCCCGCAACCCAGGTACATGCCCTTGACTGGAATCGAACCTGGGACCTTTCAGTCCGCAAGCTGACGCTCTATCCACTGAGCCAAACCGGTTTCGGCTCATTTTATTTCTTTACTGATATGTTACCAGGGAGTTCCAGAAAAGAAAAATGTGTGTATCTGTGGGGAGGTGTAAGGCAGAGAGAGGAGGACTGCTGAGGGGAAAAATGAGAAATAGACTGAATGCTTCACTTGCTGGCTTTTAGCACAATTACCACACCTTAGGAAATATGCAGGGAAGAGTTAACTATGAGTAAAGTCAGCCCCCTTTAGGCCCAGGGAGCTGACTGTCGACTGTCGACTGGACTGTCAGGGCTATGAAGGATGTTGAATTGGAAGGCTGGTCTCTGCTTCATGCAGTGGATGGTCTGCCCCAGAGCCAAGCAGAGAAAGCATAGCTGGATGAGAGTAGCCTCAGACAAGGAAGCCACGTTTAGCATTTGCATACTTTTCCTGCAAAGGGGGTTTAATCCAAAGAAAGAAGGAGTTTTCAGCATCGTCAGGCAGGCTTTGTTCAGGGCGAAGAGCAGAAGGAAAGCTGCTGAAGGGGCTTTCTCAAAGCCTTAGTCTCAGCCTTGAGGTTGTTCTACTGAAGTTATGTTCTTGAGGGATGTTTGCACACTCTTGTCCGTTTGAAGATCTTCTAAACCCAGAGGGCTCAAAGTGTCCCCTCCTTTGCCAGCACAAAAGAAGGGAATTTGTGTGGTAGAAATGACTCGTGTTGCAAACTGAACCCATGCACCTTTTGTTCTTGCACAAAATACTCTGAAGTTCCAAGCATGTCTTTTCGAGCCAGACTGAGTGAGTCGAACCACGAAAGTGTTTGCAGGCTAGAAAACAAGGGGAACAAAACCAACCCGCACTTGTGTCTGTCTTTGCCAGCTCATAGAAGGCCTTAATGTAATTCCCAAAAAAAGATGGCTCAAAAATAAGGCAGAGAAAAAAATAAGTTTTGATTGGCTTGGGTCATTTTTGCCCTATTTCCTTACAAAATGTTTGAGATTGAAGCATTTCACTGAGTCTGAAGTTGAGGCAGATCCTTTGGACCAGGAAGCAATACAAGTTTTCTGACCACCCCACCAACCTTGTCTTTTATCTGGCAATAGGAGCTTATGAATGCGGTCTGTATCTAATCTTCAAAATGGTACCTTTTTTGCTAAATGTGATGGTCCACTCTTCAGCATATGTTTTTCTGACAATCTACACATTTATGGTATCTGCAAACCTGCTTACATAGTAAATGATCACAATATTTATAGGTCAGAAAGCAGGACTTGTTTCAACTTCACTAGTTGGTTCGAGCCTAAGCACCTATAATCCTTATACTTCAGGGAAGTGTGTACTAAAAGCAGGACCGGAGTTTGAAACATAGCAATGTACTTGTTTATAAGGGTAATGTGGGCAGTTGGGAGTGCCTTTTAAATTTATGATCTTCCACATGGAGCTTAATCCTTCAAAAAACAGGGTATCTTAATACATTTATGTATATAATTGAAAACTTACAAACTAAACATTGCTTGTAGCTTACCAAGCAGGGTATATAATAAAACTTAACCTGGGAGGTTAGAAAAAATACATGTATTTATACAAAGCAACTAATGTAGCTTGATCTTTTTTAAGGGTATTGCTTTATCAATTTTTTTTTTATTGTTGATCCTTTTGCTGTATTTTTGGCTCATTAGGAGAGCGGCATGGAAGACCCTATACAAATTCAAAATAAAGCTAAGTAATGAAAAATCTGTCTAAGGGCCTAAAAGACAGGGAAATGCCCATCCGCGTTGCAAAATAAAGCCAAAACCTGTAACATGTAAAAAGAAAGAGAACGCTTACTTTGAAATTAGCATGAGCCAGCTTCGGAGATAAAAGTCCTGCCCCCTTCACTGACGGAGTAATTAGGAAACCTTTTATCCCAGTAATCATATTTTTTGGGGTTTCCACTGATGTTGTAATGCCAGTGATTGTGGCTTACAGGTGAGGTTGGAAACTAAGGCATTGGCAATGGCGAGGTAAGAGCTTTCTGAAGTTATAAATGAGTGGACAAAACTGGTGCTGGCTACTTTCCTAAATACGTTATTTTTTGTTATGGCTGAGAAGCTTGTTTCTGATCTAAGCACACTCTGCTTTGCTGGATACGGTGCATTTCTTTCTCCTGCTTTGCATTTTCCCTGTGAGAAGCGTGTCTGAATTGGGGGGACCTGAATATACTTCTTTGTTGCTGAGCTTGTCAAGCACAGCGCTGTGTTCTCTTTCCCACCAGGAAGGTCAGGCCACTGGGGGCCAATCTGTTTTCTGAAATGAACCCTACTGTCTGTCCCTGGTGTCCGACAGATTGAAACAGTTGTCTGCATTACTGCGCTTTCAATGCCTACTAAATGCCTCCTCTTCTGGGGGGAAAGTAATATGTATGGGCTACATTGAAAAGATAAAATTTTTAGAAAGGACTGGACTTTGGATGTTAATATTTACCTAAAAGGCAAATTTCATTAACTTTCTAAGAACATATTTACAGATTCAGGAAGTTTAACTGTATGCACTGTGTACACACACACACCACACACACCAAGATAAGCCTTTACTTGTGAGCTCTATTTCTAAAGACTTATATTGTGGAGGTTTTTAAAAATTGGAGTCTTAAAATTATGACATGGAACTTTTCAATAGCAGACTTGTGGAAGTAAGAGTCTTTTGTTCACGTAGTTTTCAGTTTCGTGTATTTTGATGGGTGGGTTTGTATAAAGCCTGAAGAAATTTGTACTGTGCTGAGTCTCACTTCAATACTCTCCAGATAATTGAGCTAATTAAATCTTTACCAACATTAACACAACTCCAGCATTCCTTGGATAGTGGGTAATTATTGCGTGAACATGGCAAGCTTAAACTAAACAGACGAAAATAGAGTTCTGTGCGATGGGTATGGAGCTTATTCTTTATTCATCTTTTGATAAGGTTTAATTAAAACTGCCTCCCTCCATTGCGGTCAGAGTGAATGTGCTTGTTTTCTTAGTGAAAAGCAAATTATTCACTTCAGCCGTGGTTCAGTAATCAAAGCCTTGCGAAGTTTTGGGTTATAGTGTAGCTGTGGGGATATAATTGCTGCAATTGTGTATGAAGGCTTTATCTTTTTTTACTACTTTCTCTTGTTTGTTTTTGTAGAAAGAAATTTATAAAAGCCTATTTTGTGACTTGGTGTGGCAGTACATATGTTTAAACCCTTTTTATAGACTTAACATGGCTGGATTTTTCAAGGTGTATTTTTTACAGCCTCTTGGTAATGAAAGGTGAAAAGGGACAGGCTTTTAAAGATGGCATTTGAGATGATCTTTTAAGTTAGTGAAGAAAGATCAATGAAATCTTTAAATCCTGTGGCTGCCACTGGATTGACATATGAGTCAACAATCCTAAGGGTGGGAAAGTCATAGACATTTGCAATTTTTCTGCAAATAAATACTTGCATTCTCTTTTACTTTCCTTAAGTCCACCAGAAATATTTGTTGTATTGTTCTTTGAAAAGAGGTAGGATTTTTGCCCCTTATGTTGGTGATAATTTTACAACATGAATAGATTTTATATGTATTGACAACTTATTTTGGAACTTATTGTCATGACTGTGCTGTGATTTCTTTTCCTTTCTTTTTTTTTTTGGTTTAATAAGTGGGAGATTACAAGGATACAGCATGTTTTATGAAACCAAGGACAAAAATAAAAATAAACCTCGAGCATAAACTGGAAGCAGGGGCTTATGCACAGACGGGCTTTCTCTCCATCAACATCTTGTTTTTGTTGCCTCGATTCTGACTTTCCCTGCTTCTCTGGTCCATGTGGTGAAACCAAGTTGACTTGCCCCATGATTTTTTGTCATAAGAGAAAAGACCAGGCACCACTCTAGGTCAGCATTCCCAATCCCTCTGAAGGGAATCTGCCCTTTGCAGATCAAGGGAATCAGCCCTACATCCAAATTTTAGGTGTTGTAACATATTACTTCTTGCTTCACTCTTTCCTCATCAGTTCCTTAAAAAGGGAAGAAATAGAGACAAAAGCAAAAGTTTCTTTGTCTGGAGAATTATTGTGAGGGTGAAGTCCATTGAATGCAGGGTTTTTCACCTCCCCTAATGGGTAGTGATATTAATCTAGCAGTCTGGAAATAGTGTTCCTTAAATGGAATAGACTAGATGAGAAAGGAAAAATCTCAGAAGTCACACAGTATAATAAGAATAAATGTTGTTTCAAGAAATCTTTGTTGTGTGCACACACAATGCGCCTATATTGAGTCACTTAATAAAATGTGTTTTTATAATCAGTGGCGGCCAAAACAAGTTTGAAAGCCAGTGACTGCTCCTCAGATCCATTTCAACATTTCTCTTAAGGGGCAGGGAGAGAGGAGGCAACACTGGGCAGGGCTCCAAGCCCATCTCTCTCCCCATCAAAGCAGCTCTACTTTAATCTGCTTTATACTTTCTGTTTCTTAAGATATCTTTTAAACAAAGGATGCAGTGGCCAAAAGTTTGAATAAATGATTTCCCAGATCCCTTCCTGGGATTTTCAGAGCTAAGTAAGTAGCCACAGAACCAGATCAGCATTATTTTGTTTTTCTGTACTAGGGAGGGCTTGGGAAACTATCCAGCCCTCAGTTATTTGGGTGTGGGTTTGTTTGTTTGTTTGTTTGTTTTCTTTCTTTCTAAAGTTGACATGCAGTTTCCCTACTTAATCCCATAAAAATCTTTGAGACTTAGCATATAACCAGGATAGCACTAAATCTGAATGGACTTTAAACAGCATTACAATTTAAAAAGGGGAGAAAGCAGCAACTCCCTCTCCCTGCACCTTTTCCTGTTCAGTTCTTTAGGGAGGAATGAAAAGCAGAAATGAGCAATGGTGATCTGAGTGAGAGGTATCTGGGCAGTCTCCTCACATGCCCGAATAAGGCCCTTGGAGAACTGAGCATCATAGAAACAATCTCTCGAATAGAAATAAATAGTAAGAGAGCAAAGACTAAATTAGAAAAACAAGCTGGCTTCTCTGAAAGTGCTTTTTATATGACTTCCTTTGGAAAGTGGAAATAGGTTTAGCAATGGCTTTTTCTGCCCTTGACATTGTTAGAGGAGGGGGAGATATAAGTGACCCAGACTGAAAGCTGGGCTCTGGTGTTGAGCTCCTTTGTTTAATGATGAGTTCTGTTGTGCCTATCTGCAAAAATGTGAAGCAGTTCCTTTATTTGGACACTATGTTGGTGAACCTTTTATTGGCCATTCATTGCATTAACTCCACTCAGCACAGGAAGTTCTTTAAGCGGGTAGGGTAGGGATTAAGATCTTTGGCTTGGACCAGCAGCCTGCATTTTGATCCTTCACTGCACTGCTTACTAGCTCTGTGACCTCGGCTAAATCTGAACCTTTCTAAGCCTCAGTTTCTCCTCTATAAATCAGGACTAGGAATAGTGCCTACCTTATCAGCTTGTTGTGAATATTCAATGGGATGGTACATGTAAAGTATTTAGCACAGTGGCTTGCTTGGCTCATAACAACTGCTTAATATGTGTTATGGATCCTAAATTTCATGAAGTTTATGATAAATAAAAGACTTATTTGAACTCTTTTATGATACCTTTTGTAAATCTGTCTTTCCATTTCCTTTACTAAAACAAAATAAACAAAACAGCTAGACATCCTTGTGTGTGTTATGTGCGGCAGAATGGGCTCCACCTCCTGACGACTCTATGAATGAGTGATGTCCACAATGTCCTGTCCTCAACAGCCCTGAACAGCTCCTCTCTGCCTAGGGCCCTTATGAAGTGAGTCCATTTCATAATCAGTCTTCCTCTTTTCCTGAGTTCTTCTCGTTTTCTCGGCATGCTAGTCTTTTCCAAAGAAGCCTGCATTCTCATAATGTGCCTGAAGTAGGGCAGTTTCCTTTCTGTCAGGTTTGCCTCCAGAGAGGTTTCAGGCTCGGTTTGCTCTAGGACCCACTTAGTTGTCTTTCTGGTGGTCCGGGTTATCTGTAGAGTTCTTCTCAAATGAATCTTTTTTTTTTCTATCAGACTTCTTTATTATCCAAATTTCATATCTATACATAGTGATTGGATATAGATGATCTTAGCCTGGGTCTCCCTAATGACACATCGTGGCCCTTGGTGGCCTTTCCTAATTCTTCCATTGCTGCCCTTCCAAGTCTCAGCCTTCTCTTGACTTCTTGGCAGCAGTCTCTATTTGAATGGATGACTGAACCACGGTATGCAAAACCTTTAACAATTTCAGTGTCTTCATTGTTAAACTTGTGTATTTCTTCTGGTGTCATAATTTTTGCGTTTTTGAGATTTAAATGCAGTCCTGCTTTGGCATTTTCTTCTTTTGCTTTCCTGGAAAGTTGTTTCAAATCCTTGTGATTTTCTGCCAGTAAGATGTTATCATCTGCATATTGTTATGTTATTGATATTTCTTCCACCAATTTTCACTCCTCTTTCTGTTGAATCTAGCCCAGTTTTTCATATGATATGTTCTGTGTGTAGATCAAACAAATAAGGAGATAAAATACACCCTTGTTTCCTTTGCCTACAGGAAACCATTCTGTCCCTCCATGTCCTGTCCTAACAGTGGCTTGCTGTCTACAATACAGGTTACACATCAGGACAACCAAGTGTTGAGGCATGCCCATTTCCTTCATAGTAGCCCATGGCTTTTCATGATCCACATGCCAAAGGCTTTATCTATAAAATGTAGACTAACCTTCTTCTGAAATTGTGTTTTTAAAATATATGTTTATTGATTTCAGAGAGGAAGGGAAAGGGATAGATAGAAACATCAATGATGAGAGAGAATCATTGATTGGCTGCCTCCTACACACCCCACACTGGGGATTGAGCCCACAACCTGGGCATGTGCCTAAAATGGATATCGAACTGTGATCTCCTGGTTCATAGGTTGACACTCAACCACTGAGCCATGCCAATTGGGCCTCTTCTGAAATTCTTTGTAGCACTCCAGCATCCAACAAGTGCTTGCAACCAGATCATGGGTGCCTCTTCCTCTTCTGAATCCAGCTTGAACATCTGGCATTTCTTGCTCCATATAGGGTAGAAGCCTTTGTTGTATCCCCTTGAGCATCACTTGCTTGCGTGGGAAATTAGAGCAATAGTTCTGTAGATTTTGCACACCTTAACATCTCCTTTCTTGAAAAGTGGGATATATATTGAACATTTCTAGTCTATAGGCCATTGTTTTGTTTTCCATATTTCTTGACATTTTCTTGTTAGGATTTTGATAGATTCAGTCTCTGTGGCTTGAAATAATTCTATCAGTATCCTACATACCCCTGATGATCTGCTTCTCAGTACTTCCAATGCAGCTTTGCTTCCATTCTAGCATTATAGGTTCCTCCTCCTAGGAATCTTCTTCAGAGGTATCTGTCATCCTTTTGTCTCTTCTGTACAGATTTTCAGTCCATTGTTTCCACCTTCCACTTATTTTCTCCTGGTCACATAATGAGCTTCCTTGTTCCTAGTTCAGCAGTCTTAAGCTAGATTAGGCTTTCCCTCTTAAGCTAGATTAGACTTTCCCTCTTATTTCTTGAATCTCCTGGTAGAGATCTCATATTTTTCCATTCTTGTGATTCTCTTCTATCACCTTACTATTGACTATTGTAGTAGATCTCTGTCTCTACAGTAGTCATTGAAAAACTGCAGGATCCTAACCTTGCTTCTGCCTCCTACCTATCTTTAACAATTTTTAGTGTTTCTTCTGTCACCCATCTTGATTTTTTTTTTCCTTTTTACTTCCAGCATTGTCTTTTCACATTCTTCCCGAATATTTCTAGTCATAGTCCACAGTTCCTCTGGACCTCAGTCAATTACGTTTAAGCATTGTAAATCTGGGTTTTTATGTGGGTGTGTCTGAAGCTGGACCAGAAATGTAATGGCTTTGATGGCAGAGTATGTGAGTGGGTACATGGGTGCCTGGATATAAAATTTGACCAAAGACCATTTACTATAATGTCCAAACAAGCACCAGCTCCTTTTTTTTCTTAATCTTTTTTCTATGCCTTTGTTTATTTCCTGAGAATTAACTCTGCCATAAAGCACAATAATCAGGTTAATAATAGTGATAGTGACAACATCTCACTTTTTGAAGGTTTACTCTGTGCAAGGCATCATTTTGAGCACGTTACATGAATATGCTCATTTTGTCCCCACAACAGCCCTCTAAGGTGTTCTCATCTTCATTTGCAAAGAAGACTGAGACAAGAAGTGTTCGTTCACATCCCCAACATCCCACAGCTGAGTGGTGGAGCTGCCACCATAGCCCATTTCAACCAAGTGCTAGAAATGTACAGGGGTGACGTGTCATCTCGTGGCCCTCATCACCGGTCTCCTGATTCTGACTGACAGACCTGCTTCATTTCAGATGTTTCCATCAGAACCGGTCTAAGCTTATGCAGTTATTTAGTTGCTCATGTCTAGAGGAACATGGACTACCTCTGGAGATGAAATTAGAAATGCAAGAACTACAGTGCCCGCAAAACCTTGCCCAAATTGATTTAATTAATCTATAATGCCAGCACCCTGAAGGCCCTATTTAAATACAGTTTCACTGCTAGTGAGATGCTCCCGGAACCTTGATTAAAACTGAAAGCAGTCAGAAATAAAAAGTATAAATCTGCCTTTAATCTATAACTCTCAACATGAAAATGTGGCATAAGTCTCATGTTCTGGTTGGATCTTAAAATACATGTCACAGTCATTAATACAATGACAATGTTCTCCATAAATTTCATGAAGGTACAGTTAGTCTGAAAACATCTGGGATTTTTACATAAGCACTGGTGTCTTACAACATATACTTAAGATATTATTGTGGGCTGTGTTCAGATGGTTTTATCATTTTATAAATATTTCTTTGAGAATTAACAATGCAGTAGGTACTGCAGAATTCAGCTGCAGCTTTCGTCTCTGACCAGTCTCCATAGGTCCAGGCAGCTTTCCTGTATTTCTGTCAATACCGGGGAGAAGTGACACAGAAAATCCAGAAATCATTGCATTTGAGGGTGCATTGTTTAAACCGTGCCAGTACAGTCATGGTCATTTTGGGCATAGTCTCATAGTGAAATTAGCTTGTGCTTCTTAAAATACCATTCTGGAGCAAGAATTCCAGAATGTCCTGGAGCAAGTCTGAAAAAGGGATAATCCACTGACAGATATTTGAGGGCACTTTAAAAACATGTATATTAAAAGCAAGTAAACAATCAAAGGGAAGAAAACATGCGAGGGAGAGCTGATTGAAAGGGGAAACAGACGCTGTTTCTAGCTTTTCGTTACCATCAGACCGTTGGGGTGAGTACTGGGGACACAAGGACAAGGAAAGAAAGAAGGAAGACTTGCAGACATTCCTTCCACCACAGAGATTTGAACATCGAGATCGTGTTCTCTCCTTTTGTTTTCACTTGTTTAATTCCTAACTAATTGCTGAAGCTTTCATAGGTATTTGCTGCTCAGGTATAGAGTACTCTTAAAGACAAAAAGAAATGGTACTGCAGGCTCCTAAGAAAAGCACTCCCTGAATGAGACAGGGGATGGTGACCTATTCCCTTGGATGTTTTAAGATTTCCTATTGATGTTGATCACCAAGATGAGTGAAGACCTGTTCTGATTGAGCAGTCTGGCTGCGATCCATATAAGGCCTTCTTTCTTTAGACATACCTTTTTAGAGGGCTGAAATTTAAATTAATAAACCAGCCAGGGCTGCATGCCGACATGACTTGAAAGTTAACTGGGATTTATTGATCTGCAGCCTACAAGCTGTTCTATGCTGCACTGCACATGAGAAAGGCAGCCTTTTAAGTCACCAAAAAAATTTTTTTAATTACCTTAAAAAATACCTTTTACATCTTAGACAGTACTGTTGTTTGACTGGAATCCCTCTACCCTTCTTTCCCCCAAATTGGGTCATTAATGACTCCTGTTGACAACAGCAGTGGCTAATGCAACATTCATAATCCATGCTCAATTTTCTGCATTAACGGTGGGGAACTGAAGCCAGGGCTGGGCCAGCCACTCTTCAGCCCCGACTGGGAGAGCTGGAGGGAAGGGCAAGTTCAAAGGTGGGGATGCAACTGGAAACTCCTCATTTCCGTTATTAACCTGGTAAGAAGCTTGCCTCCCTGAATATCCCAAGCTCCTTCCTTAAGACTGTTTCCGTTCCTCACTGGACGCCTCCTCTTGAAGAGACACCTGTTGTGTAAATCTAGACCCTCCCTATCGGGTGTCCTGGAAGAGCCTTTTAAACTTCAAAGGGGTGTACCTGGCTTTGCAGTTAGACAATGTGTATAATGGATACTCCCCTTGTGTCCTCTGTGCTTTTATTTTCCAGATGCTCCTCTCGCCTTCTATTTTCTATGCCGAACAACCTCCACCTTCTGTCCTCCTCCTATTGTTTTAATCAGACACATGCGCGCGCGCACACACACACACACACACACACACACACACACACACACAACTATATAATGAGGCTTTTTCACCTCCATTTTTAGAAATAATACAATAATTTATTTCTCCAATTTCACTGGACTTTTTAAATCAAGTATCTTGCAGGACGTAGTAATTAAACTCGTACATATTGGATGGGTGCAGATAAGCCAGCTTGGTACAACAGTAGAAGCATCTCTACTCATTTTTTAGGTCCCCCAACAGCCCATCTCCACCAGCATCAAAATATTCAATCTTTCTCTAAAACACACACACACACACACACACACACACACACACACACACACACACACATCTTTCCATGGTTTAAGAGGCAGATGGGGGAGTGTTTGTTTTGGTTTATTAGGGTGTGCTCTTTCTCTTCAAGACAGTTTTTAATATTAAAAAGAATATCCAGCTAATGCTGGCTACTAGTTACTTGTAACACTTCTCCAATGGAAAATGTTGGCTGAACTTATTTCCCATCTTCAGTCCAGTCTCTCTCCCTGAGAAAAGGTTCTCCCCAACCTTACTTTAACTTCGTTATTATAGTCTGTCTTTGAGGTGGAACCTTGTCAAGGGTTTGAAAGTTATGCACCCTGCTTATTTACCCTCTCAAATCATTCAAAATGATTACAGAGACACCTCTCTGTGTATACTAGTAAACCATGCTGCTTTCCCCCTAACAGACTATGTTTGCTTATTTCATAAATATTTTATATTTGCTGTAGGTGTTACCAACTTGCCACATATGAATGAGGCTATTAGTCCCCAGATCCAAACTGAACTCTCTTCTACCATAAAAATCTAGATAGATGCATAAATTATCCAGGATAACAACCAACTCAGAAATTATTCCTCTTCTGGTATGATAATACTTCATAGCTTTTATTCTTCTAATCTGTTTCTAATGATGCTTAACCTTAAAATGAGCAGCCCTGGCTGGTTTGGCTCAGTGGATAGAACTTAGGCCCTTGGACTGAAGAGTCTCAGGTTTGATTCCAGTCAAGGGCACATGCTTCGGTTTCAGGCCTGATCTCCAGCCCTGGTTTGGGCATGCAGGAAGCAACCAATCCATGTGTCTCTCTCACATCAATGTTTCTCTCTCTGTGCCTCTCCCCCTCCCACTCTCTCTAAAAATCAATAGAAAAATATCTTCAGGTGCGGATTAACAAAACAAAAGAACATTGTTTAACACTAAAGTCAACATTAGGGATTCTGGATCTATCTGCACATACATATGTTTATATACACATATACACATACTAGTACAATCAATAACTATTTCAGGATTCTGAATAACATGTAAATAATAAAATTAAGCTGTAAAATGCAAAATAAAAATCTATTTTGAAAGAATTGGTAAATCAGATAATTATGTGCACACAATTACATTTCACTTGTATAAAAATTCTCCGTTTGCAGTCCCTTTAATAAGATATGACTATAGCTTCATTGGTGGCTATGAAGTTTGTGAGGTAATAATTAGCTTTGGGCCTTAGGGCAGAGAGTGGAGTGACCTCTATAAGCACATGCCTGTTCTGGATGTTTAGGCTGCAACTTCAGGTAAGCCAGAGTGCCCACCCTTAGGGATATTGCAGTCTATGGGGGAGGCAGGCAGCAATCAATGAGCTTCGCCACAGTAATGAGGACTGTGGTCAGGTGTGCCCGGGAGTTCCATCGGAGCACTGAGGAGGGCTGCGTCAATAAGGCTGCCGGTGGGACTCCTTGCTGAGAAATGGAAATGTTTTCCATTTCCTTCCTATCAATACAACTCAACAAATAACTATTCCATGTTTGCTATTTGCCAGGCATCGCGGGAGACAAGTTTTACCTCCTGTCTATACGGGGCCTGCAGACCCACAGCAACATAACACGCCATAGGTGAAAATTTACAATGAGGGAGATTATTATTACTATATAGTGGAGGCCTGATGACTTTTTAGTGTCCTGGATGGACCAATAGTTGTAGCTCCTTTTTAATAATAATATTCACTCAACCCTCTGATTTTGCCCTAAAACAGTTTTGCCCTCTTGAAAAAGAATCTTTACAAGAATGGGAGCGAGAGGCCATTTCAGGATACTAAGTCAATAACCCTGCAGCCAAGAAGGAGTACTAGATAGGGGATGCTATTCAGAGGGACAAAGTAATGAGAAGAGCTTTATTGAAAAACATTCCTTCCCTCTTCTGAACATGGCCTTTACATTGGGAGCTTCTTCAAGAGAAAAGTTAGCACCGTCTTCAGCACATGTTACAACCTGTTTCTCCATGTTCTTTTCTTTGGGGCTTCCCTCCCCTTCCTGGCATTCTCCTGGCACCCTCTGTCCTCCAGTGCGTGTGCACACAGGACCCCAGACGTGGACAAGAGCTGCCGACATACAGCAAATGACATTCTAATAGTTTTTAGCGGTTCAGGCTCTCTCTGTTAGCTTGTAGCTAATGCATAAAATGTTAATACTTCTTTAAAAGAACATATGTTACAATCTCCATGCCTTGTCAAACACACTCTAATCTGTTAGCAATTTTAGACCTGACAAAAGCTTGCTCTTGGCCACATATCGGTCTCCATTGTATATCCTATGCAAGTTCAAAGCATGATGATGACATAAAATAGCACATGTCTTGGTTTTGTTAGCTAGCTCTACACACTGTGTTATATGAATGCACTAATTTCACTGTATGGAATTGAATATGCCTCTTGGGTGTGTTCTGGTTGGCCTGATACATTCATTTTATTCTAGTCCATTTTATTTCCCCCTCTCTTTATTGACCCAATGCATCCAGATCGAAAATGGGAAGAAAAAAAAAAATTGATTGACTCCAAGAGTAAGGGATTGCAATGTAGTGATTTCACGCTCAGTTGTTGGCTAACAAGGCACCATAGTTTTTATTTCGTGAGGCTGGTGGCAGGAGATGAGGAATTGTGTAAGGCCCAGCTGCCACGGCTACAGAGCAAGCAGCTTAAAGGACTTCAGGGTTCCAAGTGTGAAGGGAATTGTCTCTGCCCAGCAGGTAAGGGATAGATCTAGACAAGGTCTGTCGTGTTCAGGATGCTGACTGTCCTGGCCAATTCATAAATCCGAAAAATTACAACATCCTCCAATTGGGAGGAAGTGGAAGAGACATTTAGTGGTGCACTTAACCCTTTTAGTGCCATGGATGTAAGATCTGCCTCCTGCTTGCTGGTGTTTTCCAGTCTCCTTTTTTCTGTTTTCTTTTAATAAGGGGGTGTTTTGTGTTTAGAGCACTTTTCAAGTGCAATTCCTCTCTCCAAATCTCCTTTTAAATTAAAATATATGAGATCAACTAATGAATTATCTAATTAGGTGAAATCTAGTCAGTCAGTCTATTCACTTTTGCTGCTCTATAGCAAGATAATGTAAATATATTTACTTTTTTTCAGACAATTGATGATTTTTTTACATGTTTATCTAACAGAACTGGAAAAGCTTGATGTTTATGTACTGGTTTTGTGTGTGTTTGTGCACGCACATGTATGCATGGAACCACCACTACATTTTTACAACTTTTTAAACATTTAAACTTTAGTATATAGTAATTTTTGTTGAGTCAAACAGCCTGCTGAATTTGTCATTTTCTTCGTCTATGAAAGGTGGTCTGCTAAGTCAATAAAGGTTCTAAATAGGAACACAAGGGAGAATGTGTATCCCATTAAGAAACCTGTTTTCAAGCATGTTTCAAGCATGTTAAAATTACTGTTAATACGCTAGGCCCAAGTGAGCCTATAAAGGACCTCCACTTGATAAAATTAGTCCTCTTCTCATTTCCACAGACTCAATACATTGTACCTTTTTCTTTTTTTTAATCTGCACCCCAGGATGTGTCGTTGGTTTTTAATTGATTTTTTTGAGAGAGAGAAACATTGATGTGAGAGATAAACATCGATCAGTTGTATCCCATATGTACCCTGACCAGGCATTGAGCCCACAACCTAGGTATGTGCCCTGACTGGAAATCAAACCTGCCACTTTTTGGTGTACATGATAGCACTCCAACCAATTGAGCCACCCAGTCAGAGCTACAACTGTATCTCTTTAAAGAGTATTGGAATTTAGATTTTGATTTAGCTGTGTCTTTCAGGCCATGAATCCAAATTAGGTTTTACTATAACAAACATAAGACTCATATTTCTTTATAGTTTGCTTCATTAATGCATAAAGTATTTTGTCATTTTTATCTGGAGGACTCTTCACTAAAGAGCACAGATGCCATCTTACCTAATAATAGAGAAACATGTAAATTGACTGTACCTCTGCTACGCCCACAGCCAATCAGAGTGAGTATGCAAATTAACCCAACAAAGATGGCAGTTAATTTGCATACATACCTGGGTCCTGGGAACCTCCTCGGCACCCAGGTCACTCCCAGCTGGCCATTGGGCGGAAGCTTTAGGCTTGGGAAGGGGCCGAGCCTGCGATCAGAGGGGCAGGTGGGGGAACCCCTTCCCAAGCCTAAAGCCTGGGGTGGAGGCTTTAGGCTTGTGAAGGGGCCGAGCCTGCAATTGGAGGTGCCGGGGGTCCCCCTTCCCAAGTCTAAAGCCTGGGTCGGAGGCTTTAGGCTTGGGCAGGGGCCAAGCCTGGGATCAGAGGGAAGGGGAAAAAATCAATGGAAACATATCCTCAGGTGAGAATAAAAAGAAAAATAAAGCAATGTCATATCCTATAAAAGACACATCTTGAAAATGCTTAAAGAAAGTTGTCATTTTTTCATGGTGAAGGGACTGGAGTCCGTGTTGATGAAAATACCTTGGCGGCTGTGGTGACTGGCAGTGACTGCAGCAGCGTGGTGATGGGGCTGGCGCCTTCCCCTGATCAGCCCAGTCGCCTCCCACAAAGGGAGGCCAGACTGTGGCTTAGGTCCGCTCCCAACGGGGAGCGGGCCTAAGTCATCAGTAGGACATCCCCTGAGGGCTCCCAGTATGTGAAAGAGGGCAGGCTGGGCTGAGGGACCCCTCCCCAGTGCATGAATTTCATGCACCGGGCCCCTAGTTATTAATATTTGCTATTTAATGTCTCCAATGTTCCAAGAATCAAATACCTCATGAAGCAGGCATAATCTGTTCCTTACACTGGAGTTCTCTCATGGAGTCTACTCCATTTGCTTCTGCTTTAGTGTTCAACCATGTTCTCATCCCTTTCTTGTCTGCACCCTGGTCTTCAGGCTGTGTCATAGTTTGGGGCAGAGAATTCAGATTCTCAGTCCTAAAGTCAGATTTGCTCACAGATGCAAGTCCAGTGGGAGCATCCTTATCAAGTCCATACCCTTAACAGAGAATGGCCCTGTTAAAAGTGACTCATTCTTATTCAAATGCATATATTCTGGATCTCATCTTGCTCTTTCTCATTTGTGCAAAACAACTTCGCCTGTTGAAAGCCTGAGGGAATATGGTCAGCCTATAGCAGTGGAGAACTGGACCTGAGTTTCCATAACTCTAGAATCATGATGGGGTTTCACTTAAAACTAAAACTTTTTTATTTCCTGATTTTTATTTCTCTAATTCCTTAGCAGTTCTATATGAAATCATGTTTGCCATGCTTGGAATGTCTTCCCTCTTGGAGGTCCCCATTGGGTTCCAAAAGAGCACATTTGTTCCTTATCGCATCCTATATAATAAAAGGCTAATATGCAAATTGTCTTCCCAGGAGTTCAACCAGGGGGCGGGGCTGGCCGGCCAACCTCCCACAGCCTCGCCCCCCCTACCCCAATTGAGAGTGGGGCCAGACGGCCATCCGCCTGCACCCCTCCCCTCAGCCAGCCATGGCCCCTACCCCCAACCAGCCCAGCCTGATCGGCCCTGATTGGGGTGGGCCAGCCGGACCTCACCCGAGCACAAATTCGTGAACCGGGCCTCTAGTAGATGAAGATAAAAGCGTAATATGCTAATTAGACCAGATGGCCTTCTGGATGTTCTTCCAGACGACCTTCTGGATGAAGCCGGGGCTGCAAGGGAAGCCCGGGTCCTGGGTGCCGGGTGCCGGGGGGAAGCCGATTCCTGCAGCTGGGGAAGGAAGGCCTACTCTTGCATGAATTTTGTGCATCAGGCCTCTAATAGATGAAGAAGAGGAAAAATACTTCCTTTTTCTCTCTGTACATTCTCCCTTTGATCCAACTTTATTCCTAATGGCTGACAACATCCACTGGCAGCTAACTCTCCACATTTCATGGCCACTAAGGTAGAAAGAGGAGTCTCAGTTTTGCCCATTTATGATGTAATGTTATGGCCCACAGAACTCAAAGGAGTAAAGTAGTCAAAAGAAATGGAAATGAGAGCTGCCATGAAATGGAAAAATCCTTGCAGACGCAGTTGGAGTTATACCCATACATTATATAAAACCAAGCCTGTGTGTTTGGGATTATGGTATTCTTAAAGGCAACCAATGGTTTAATTGGTATATTAACCAGTCAGACTTTCCTCATGTGGTTACAACTTCTCCAAAGCACCACAGAAAAATTATAGCTTCCCATATAGACCACTTCTTCATAGTGTTGTGTCTTGTGAATTGTGGTATGATCTTTTGGTCTCCACAGATACATGGCAACTTCAGAGTAATTTACAATGTAGTGGGGAAAGTAGCAACTGGAATTAGCATTTGGGAATTTTCACAACCAGTAAAACATGTTTTCCCTCCTTCTCCTATTTTATCGCTAAATCTCTAGATAGGATCAACCAGGTAGTATAAAAAATCATTATAATGGGTAAGACCTTTTATTATATTTTAGTTCACCTTTATGCATCTCTTAGATATCTGGTAAAGCTAAGTGGACATAGGACATTTTTTAGCTTTAATAGTTTCACTCTTGGAGATTTTAATCATTTCTGGTGTTGTATTCTAGTCATAAGTCATGTGAAAGTTGCTTCCAGGATTTTCCTCCGGTAACTTATTATGTGCTAGGGCTGTTAATTAGCTATTATTACTGAACTAAAGGAACTGACAGTTGAGCAAGAGAGACATACATGTGAATATCTCAGTTTAATTTACGTGGGAAATGCTATAGCCCTAATGTGGAAGATGTGATGTAGGAGACAGAATAGCAACTAAGACCAGCATGTAAATAATAAAACAGCACATAAATGTGGAAGCATTGTTGTTACCACTTGCCTGGCTTGTGTATGGTAATGGTGACTTTCTGTAATAACTGCATGGCCCACAGGTTGAGTGCCATTTTCTTTCTACCTATGGTAAAACTAGAAAGAGGTACCAAATGTTTATGAATCAACCCAAGTTATGCTCTAAGAATCTGGTGGAGATTGATGCACCTGTATCTGTGAGGTGTGAGTGATGGAGTGGGGCTCTAGCTAGGCCTTGACCAACTGTAGAGCTGGGAGTGGGTGGATATGGGAAGCATAATGAAGAGACCCATCTGGCTGGGGCCAAACATTCTCCTAAAAAGCTGCAAAGGTTGGAATGGAAGAACCAACAAGATGCCTAGACAAAGGGGCTTGAACTGTAGGCAGAGAAACTTTCAGCCCAGTGTAACAGACAGTAAGTGTTTATGGTAATGCCACTGAGCAGGGAAATGACCTTGTAGCACTAGGGGGATTATTTTTTTAAATAACATTTGTCATGGGAGGAGGTTCTGATTACAGTGTATTATATATTCATTGTAAATTTTTGGAAAAGCATGAAAATAAATCCCTTGAAGTACTAATACCTCAGAAATGGTTTTGGTTAACATTTTAGTGTATTTGGGGCTTAGGTAATTGTGTGGGTTCTTTTGTTTGTTTGTTTTTTGTTGTTTTTTTTTACAAAATTGTATTCATACTTTATATTACTCTATATAACTTAGTTTTTAAATTTTCTTCTTTCTTAAACTACAGTTTACTCTCAATCTTAGTTTGTATTAGCTTCAGGTGTACAGCATAGTGGTTAGACAATTAATTATATACTTTACAAAGTTTTCCCCCTGATATTTTCAGTACCCCCACCTGGCACCATACATAGTTATAACAATACTAGAGGCCTGGTGCATGGATTCTTGTACTGGTAGGGTCCCTTGGCCTGGCCTATGCTCTCTCGCAATCCGGGACCGCTCAGGAATGTCGGAGAGCCGGTTTTGGCCCAATCCCCGCAGGCCAGGCCAAGGGACCCTGCCAGTGCACATATCTGTGCACCGGGCCTCTGGTATGCATATAAGATCTTTGGTTAATCTCTTCCCCTTTCCCCCCTCCCCCCTTTCCTTTGAGATTCATCAGTCTGTTCCATGTTTCCATGACTGTGATTTCCGCTCCTGTGTTGAGCATTTGCCCCCTGGTGGTCAATGCGTGTCATAGCTACCAGTCTGTTGGTCCCTTAACCTTTTATATATAGAGATTATTTTTTGTAGTCTGTTTTTTTCACTTAGTAAAATCTTGAACATTTTCCAATATCATAGAATACTCTTTCAATGTCATTTTTTTCTAGTAATGTCATTCTTAATGATATGTATTCCTTCATAGGAATGTGCCACCATTGAACATTAAAACTGTTTTCAATTTCAAACTATTATAAATTATGTTGCAGTAAAGATCCTTGCATATAGATCTTTCCATTCTTTGCTAATTTTTTCCTTAGGCTAAATTTTCAGAAATTCTAACTCAGATTTTGAGCCCACAGGTCTGGGTAAGTGAGGTTTACTAATATATACTACCACATTGAAAACACTCTTTTAGAAAAATAAAGTGGATGAAGTGAGCAGCATGGCATGAATGAGAGGTCCTGTGGGAAGCAATTCAATCTAGTGCTGCAGAATTCCTGGACCCAACAGCTGTGGTTCAAATCCTGGCTCTGCTTGATGTACGATAAACTCATCTCTGTGCCTTGGTTTCTTCCTAGGTAATGAGTTAATTAATATAAAGCAATCAGAGCAGTGCTTGACACAAAATAACTCACATCCCTGAGTTGTTGGTATTATCCTATCTAATAAAAGAGTAATATGCAAATTAACCATCAATCTGCTACACTCACAGGCCACGCCCACCAGCTAATCAGGACCGAGTATGCAAATTAACCCAACCAAGATGGCCGCATCCATGGAGAGAGCAGGAGGGAGGCTTGGGTTTCCCTGGCGATGGAGGAAGCCAAGCTTTCCACACACTCTGGCTGGCCCAGACCTCTGCTTAAGGCTGCAAAGTTTCAATTATAGAAGATAAATAAATCCCAACAAAAATGGCGGCAGCCACAGAGCTGGAGAGAGCAGGAGGCTAGGGTTGCCCCCAGCGATGGAGGAAGCCAAGTTTCCGCAGCCCTGGCCTGCTTTGGCCTCCGCTTAAGGCTACAAAGTTTCAATTATAGAAGATAAATAAATCCCAACAGAAATGGCTGCCGCCACAAGCGAGCAGAAGGCTTGGCTCCACTCCAGACTACAAAGTTTCAATTGTAGAAGATAAATAAATCCCAGATCCCAGGGCCTCTGCTTGGGTCCCTGGGGTGGCGTGGCCAGCCTGCAAACCACCACAGGCCCCTCACCCAGGCCAACCCATGCCCCAAGAAAACCCCCACCCTGATCTGGGACACCCTTCAGGGCAAACCAGCTGGCCCCCACCCATGCACCAGGCCTCTATCCTATCTAATAAAAGAGTAATATGCAGATTGACCATCACTCCCAACACACAAGATGGCTGCCCCCATGTGGTCAAAGATCCTGCCCCCATGTGGACACAAGATGGCCACCACAAGATGGCCAGCAGGGGAGAGCAGTTGGGAGGGATCAGGCCTGCAGGGGAGGGCAGTTAGGGGTGACCAGGCTGGCAGAGGAGGCAAGTTGGGGGCAAACAGGCTGGCAGGGGAACAGTTAGACATCAATCAGGCTGGCAAGGGAGTGGTTGGAGGGTGATCAGGCTGGCAGGCAGAAGCAGTTAGGGGCAATCAGGAAGGCAAGCAGGTGAGCAGTTGGGAACCAGCAGTCCTGAATTTTGAGAGGGGTCCCAGATTGGAGAGGGTACAGGCTGGGCTGAGGGACACGCACCCCCCCCCCCATGCATGAATTTTGTGCATTGGGCCTCTAGTTATGACAATAATTTAAGTTTGAAGTGATAAGAGCCTGTATTCAGTGACTGAGAGCAAACTTGCAGAGATAAGAAATCTTTGACAAATCGGTAGGACTCAGGGTCTGATGGGCTATATTGGACAAAGGAGAACAAAATATAACAAATGAGTGAAAGGTTTTAACCCTCAGTGATCCAGGGGAGTGGATCTCTCAGTGGTGGGGGTGGCTTTGAACATACAGAAGTTCACACACTGGGAAAGGGACACAGGCTGTTGGTGTCTGTAGGTTACAGGGTGGAAACTGAGAAAGGCTGTGTTGATTTGGGAATGATCCAAAGTGACCTGTCAAGACAGAAGTGAATGGACTCCCATGAAAAGTGAGGGCTGGGAGAGCGAGGCTTAGGATCCTGGACTGCTGGAGGTAAGTGGAGATAGGGAGTGGCAGGAAGGAAAACAAGCCAGCCATGGAGGCTGAGAAGATGCCCTTGCAGAGGTGGGCAGGGAATCCAATTGAGGGTACCATGGAAACATAAATGTCACCAAGGAGAAGGTACTCAGCAGTGCCAACTGGCAGAGTTCAGACATGATGGGAAATAAAAGCCATTACTAATTATAGTTAATCAATTGAAGGTAAAGAGTTTGAACATTCTTTGGGTAGGCTATGAGAGTTCTTTTTGTTGATTTTTCTTCTAGCTTTTTAAACGTTCTTTGTGAATTTTAGTCATCAGGTTTTCTTGGTCTTTTTCAAACACTACTTAGAATGCTTTTTCACTATATGTTACATTATAAGAAAACTTGCACAGCAGTTAGTCATCCAACTTGCCTCCTAACAAATCTTTATTTCTCCATCATATCATCTTCGGCACAGTTGCTTAAGCATTTGGTTCATGTAACCATTAAAAACACATGAACAAAAATGCTGTAAAATAACAAGACTGCGATTTTTTTATGCAGTAATCACTTGCCAACTCTCCCCTTTGAAACTGAAGCCATCTTTGTGTCATTGAAGTATAGTAGAATGATCCATAAACAAGATTTCTGTTGGGTTTATATAATAAAACAGATGAAATCATTTTAAGCAGAATGTTAAAAGCATTTACTTCCTAATTCAGACCAAGCTTGGTCCAAAAAATATCCATCATGTATCCAAAATTTAAAAGGACAAAACAAAATGGAGTGTTTTTGATTCCCAACTCATTTTCTGTGTAAGCCTGGAAAGACGTTTTCAGATATAAAAACTCAATCACTAATGTAATTCATCTTATTTCCTCCCGCTCTGTGCGAGTGGTTTCCCATGACCATTTTCACGCTTACCTTTTTAAGGCTTAGCTATTGCCACTCACTTATCACCTTCTAACTTTATATGTAACACTAACTGGAACTGGCTACCAGACTTCTTGTTACTAGTTACCTGCCTATTGCTGTTTCCCATCACCCTTTAAAGTGCACTTTGCTTTGTCTTGGTTTTGAATTTAGTTTGAAATATAATTTTCCTTTGGGTCTGGGTGTACCTGACTTTGCATTAAATCATCCTGAGGTTGACTCCCCCCAGAAACATGTGGTTGGCTAATTTTTAAATATCTTTGTTAGATTCAGCTTTTAAACTGTGTGGGTTTTTTTCCTCCTGTTTTCTGTTATTTCTTGGGTGCCCAGCACAGCACTGATCCCAGATGGATTCTTTATAAGGGCTCTTTGACAACAATTTGAAGGAGGGAGTCAGGAGATCTTTTTTTTCCCCCCTCTTGCCTACAGCTGCTCTCAATATGGCTCATCGTGACTGAAAGGAAATGAATAAAGATGAGTTATCTGAACTGAATATCAGCCACAGAGCAGAAGCAATTCATACTCCTCAACCCGTCCACGAATTCAGGAGGGAAAAGGAAGTCGTTGCTGTCATTTATTTATTCATGTATTTTTAATGGTGGCAGGATGGTTTTTTAAATCTTGTACCTTTGAGTAGTGGCCATTTGGAGCATTTGTGAAAAGCCATATGGTTTCCAATGAGATTCCCATCACATTCTGTGCATTTGAAACCATTTATGCTGAGCCTCTTGGCACAACCTGCACTTGGAGCATGAGCAGACCCAGGCAAACGCTGTAGACAAAACTGAAGAACATGCAAATAGCATTGAAGGAAATGTTAGTGGTTTGACTTGCCATTTTTGGATCGACCTTCATCTGGATGAGACAACCTATGTTTTATTTTAAGCAGCTATCATTTCCATATTTTGTGCATTACATATCTCCAGTGACTAATTCCCTACGCTTGTAATTTAGATATCTTAAATGCTCAAACGCATTTCAAACAGAGAAATATGTGGAGAGTTTTGAATTTGGGTCCAGGTTAGGAGGGAGGATAAGATTCATCAGAGAAGTTGCTGAGTCACACGTTTTATGTTTTCTCTGTTAAGAAGAAAAGCTCTGTGTAAGTATGAAAGGCAATTTCTAACTAAAATAACCTCATGTCCCCTGAGTTGGGAATATGAGCACCTAAACTCTGGCCACAGTGAGCTTTTTTTTTTTAAATTTATTAGAGAGAGAGAGAGAGATGGATTTGTTGTTCCACTTATTTGTACATTCATTGGCTGCTTTTTGTATGTGCCATGACCAGGGATTGAACCCACAACCTTGGCTTCTCGGGATGACGCTCTCACCAACTGAGCTACCAAGCTAGGGCCTGGCCACAATCAGCTTTTATGCATGATGAGCACAAGGCTCGCTGTGGTTTGTCCTGCAGAAGACACATAATGCTTCTAGTTATATTTCTGATTCTTACAGACCTGGGCTCAAACCCAAGCAACATCATTTTCTTCTTCTTTTTTTGCTAACTGGGTATCCATGGGCAAGTCCCTAAATCTCTCAGAGGTTTATTTTCTTCCCTTCCAAGTATGGATAATAACGCTTGTCTTACAAAGCTGTCAGAGAATTAACTGAAAGTGGAGGGGTGTCCGGTGCCTCATGCTATCTGAGAGGCATGCAGGCATTGTGGCATGGCCATTGGGAGTTTTGCTACCAAAGTCAGCTATCCGGGTTCCACATTTACTAATTCTGTGGCCCCAGGGACAAGCCCCCATTTCCCTATGTAGACGGCAATAATAATCATCCTCATGTCTCATAGACTTGTGATGAGAAGTGACTGAGATGATCCATGTAAGTACTTAGACCAGCATGTACCTGGCACCTGGAAAGTGCTCAGTGCTCCCCTATGACGGGTGTTAATGTCTGTGATTCCCAGCACATCATGAACAAACACTAAGTAGCAGCTGCTAGCCCTGTCATACGAACGTCATCCGGTGTGCAGCCCATCTCACAGTGAACACTATTGCTTAGGTGCTCCTGGCTGTCGCTCTGGAGTGCTTCATGCCCACAGAAGCATCCGGTGTGGCTCTCACCACCTGGGATGCTGCTGTTCTGCAAAGCCATGGTGAGCTCCACAGCTCCTTCACCTCTCAGAATCACCATTTGCCAAACGGACACTTTTGACATCCAGTTAGGCTATGGCCCTTCCAGGCTTGTTAGGTGGGAGATGTGGAGTTGATCACCACTTACATAGCAATAGAATATAAAATGTTCTCTAATTCCTGAGCAGTTTTCTCTGAAAAGGAACGTGTCCTTTCCAAGAGAAATTATGTTATATTGCGAATTGCTGTAGAAAAGGACTGTGAGAGGCCATTCCAAGACAAGTGTATGAGTGAGGGAACCTTCTGCCCTGACAGATGGGCAAAGGGTTGACATCTTTCTCCAGCTTAGATACAGGCAGGTCATGGGGTGAGGGGTGCAGGGGAATGAGGGGGGGGCGGGGACGTGGAGGTATATAACCTGGCTATCTTAAAGTAACTCAGTAAAATTATATCCTTAAACTTCAGGACTCCAAAAGAGAATGGAAGTTACGTTACATTTTAAATGATGTGCTTTTCCCAGGAGGAGAAAAACTTTTAATATCTGTGTGAACACTTTCTTTAATACCCAATAAATGTGATATGCTGCTGATGGGGGGGAAACGCCTATTTCAATTTTGTGCTTCATGGTAATAGAACAATACGGAGTTAATATTGCAGTAACTAGGCTCTAAAAGTACCCTTCTAATGAAAAACAGCACTGTTTGGGCAATATTTTCTGGCTTCTCTATATTTCCTTTAACTGGAAACAGAGAAAATGCTGGCTTGGTGTCATGACTACGGGATACTGTGTTTTCTAACTGAAAACAAATTGTGGAGCCGGCTTTGCCAAGAACAGTGAAGGTGGTTAGAAGGTATGGAAGGGAGTATTTCTGGGGCTCGTATCGAACAGCATCACGGCCATAGATTGGTTTGCCAGCTGAGGGACTCAGCATGGTGACGGCAGTGCCTGCTGCTCTTGTCTAAGACAGTCACTTATCCTCCTTTCTGCCCCATGCCTCAGTGGTGAAGAAGAGAGCATTCCGTAGAAATGAATATCTTACCATTATAAAAATCATGAACAGTTGTTTCGCTTAAAGTTGTGTTAAGTGAGGACTTGGTGTATTTTGGTTCTAGGGAGCAGCACAAGCTGTTTCTGTGACGGGCTAATCCTAACACGGCTGTGGAGTGAAGGGACCAAAATCATGTTTTTACAATGATGTCATCTTACTCATTTTTTAAATTATGATATCCTTGTTAATACATTCTTGCCTTTACTCTTTCAAAACAGTTTGAGGCAGACAACATGTATTTACTAAATAAAACCATTGAGCCTTGAATGACTCTTAAAATCTAAGATATGATTGCAAAATAAATAAACTGAATATTAAAACAGCAAAGCTATAGACGCTGCTAAATTCTTCTTGGTATCCAGCACATAGCAAGAGCATAATAAATAAAATATTAGTCTTAGTTTTTCCATCAATTTGTGAGTCAATAGCTTCTATTAACAGTTCATAAAGTGGCATGTCAACATGAAATATAAGTACCTTTTTATATAAGACTAAAGTAATAAAATCTCAACAAAATTTGAAAAAGCAAATTAGCTACTTTGCCTTCTCCATGCTTGATACCTTTAAAAGATTAACTTTTCTCTTGGTATCTCAAATGTTTGTTATTTTTTAAAATCTCGTGAGAGAGAGGCTCTGGAAAGAGAACAATCACTGCCTTCTTTAACGGCACCCGAGCAGCATTAGCATGGACAGACTTACTGGAAAACCCTCAGTGGACTTCATAGCACATGGAAACATTAGATTATACATATATATCCTGATAAAATGGTCTTTCTTTCAGAAGAGCATCTTCTTAAAGCAATCCAACAAAAACATCCAAAAGCCTCTGTTCAGAATCCATATTTACAAAGTTGACTTCATTCATTCATTCAATGCATGTTTATTTATTGCCTCTTATATGTATAAGAAATTTTACTAATTGTAATGGTCTCTTTAAGCACCAATTTCTCCAAAAATATGTGTTTTTACTAATGAGAATGTTTTCATTTTTTATTTTAAATGTTTCTTCTCCATATATTTCTAGTAATCTCTTAAGCTTTGTGTTTTAGGGAAGTGATTTTTTTTTTCTGTTTCATTGATACATTTATTTTCCTATCACTCTCAGGGAAAACTTCAGGGAATAGGTAGAAAGACCTATTTTGAAGAGGAATGGAGAGGTAGGAGACTAAGAAGTCCAAGCTTGGAGTGGCCCTGGGAAGGTACCAGATGAGGAAGAAATGTGAGGAATGAATGGAAGGAGGTTGCCAAGAACTGGGTTGGAGGGTGGAGGGCCAAAGAACTAGGGATCAAGGGTATGTATAGGCCTAAGGTGGTGACCAAGAGCAAAGCCCCATGATCAGACTGCCAGGGTCAAATCTCAGCCGTACCACTTACTTACTGACTATAATCTGGAGACTTATCCTCTCTACACCTCCAGTTCCTCATGTGTAAAATGGAGAAAATAATAGTAATAATAAAAATTGTATTTATCTCAGAGTGTCATTGTGAGGATTAAATGGAGTTAATATATAAAATACTTGGAATAGTGTCAGGCACACAGTAAATGAACAACATACTTTAGCCACAATTATGGCAGTTACAGGCCCTCTCAGAGAAGGGACAAGTCGTCTGGGAGGACAGCCCTCGTTTGGATGTGTGGTGTGACAAAACCATTCCAGACCCCTTCCTCTGGGAAATGTTGTGCATGCTATCATACAAATTGTACATTTACTGTACTTACATAATTATTTCTCATTTTTATCTCTGTCTTCAAAAAAACAAATGTATCTGCGTGCTCCTTAAACTAGGGTCTGTGTGACTCATTCACACTGTTCCCAGTAGTGATGGCAGGAATTTTCTTCCTGACCAGCTAGATATTTGGTCAGATTTTATAAATGTGTTGAACAAGCCTAATACAGTGGGAAAAAGCAGCAAAGAAGATCTTCTTGCTAGAATGTAAGGATATTCTCTCTTCGGGCTGATCAAGTCCATTCTGTGTCTTGCTGGTTAAAGAATCTCGAATGATTTGGTGCAGGGAAGTGCCCAGATCCCTTAGAAGCCACTGTAAGGTTTTACAAAGATGCTGGTGATTTTGCAGTGTAAGCATTCCTAATAATAGGCCAAGGGTTTTAAACTGAGAAGTTTGGGCCCAAGGGGAAAATGACACTGCGGTTATTTTGAATTATTGAAGAATGACATGGTCCATCTAAGAAACATTTTAGGTGGAGTTTGCAACTGTAGGTGCACAAACTGCTTGTTGTTATAACCACTTTAGATAAGCACTTGTGTAGGGAATTGATTATGGCTTTGGGATCCCAAAGTATGGGCTTGAGTCTTGCATGTAACACTTACTAGTTATGTGATCATGTATTTATATTGTCTAAGTCTTAGTTCCCTTATTTGGGAAGTATCAACATCCAGAGCATCCACCTCATAAGGAAGCTACAAGGATAGATTGCTAGAAGTGGCAGATGGCATACAATGTTACCTACATAGAAGAATATTGGAAACACACAAAGTCCAATTAATAGGTGAATGGTTGAATCAATTATGGTATAGCCATATGATGTTCATTAGCTTAACTACTTTTCCTTCACAGATATGAAAGTAATTACAGCCAGCTCAGATCCAGAACTATGAGGAAATCTTAACTTGGTGGAATGAAAACAATAATTATAATTACTAATCTATATATATAAAAAGCCAGCGACTGGAATGACTGAAATGACTGGTTGCTATGATGCCCACTGCAGCCAGCAAACCAGCTAATTGGGGGGTTGGGCCTGCTGGCCAACCTCCTGCAGCCCCTCCCCGCATCCACCCCCGCCCCCAATGGGCCCCCACCACCCTCATCAACCCACAGCTCCTCACCCACCCCCTGGCCAGCCCTGCCCCTGATTGCCCCCCCACCCCAATAGGAGGTGGGCCCAGCCAGCAAACCTTCTGCAGCCCCTCCCCTTAGCCATCCCCATCCCCAATGGGCCCCCACCACCCTGATCAGGGGCAGGGCCAGCTGGCCAACCCCCTGCAGCCCCTCCCCCAGCCAGCCCCACCATCCCATTAGCCTGCGCCCCCTCCCCCCATCCAGCTCCACCCCAAATCAGCCCCCCCACACACATACCAATCAGGGGTGAGGCTGGCCAGCCAACCTCCCATAGCCCCTCCCCCAACCAGCCCTCCCACCCCAATGGGGGGCAGGGCCCACTGGCCAATTGCCCACGGCCCCTTCCCCCAGCCGACCTGGCCCTGATCAGGCCATGATTGGGGCGGGCCAACTTCTCCCCATCTCCTCCTCCCAATTGGCTGATTGGGGCCAGGTCGGCCAGACCCCACCCATGCATGAATTCATGCACTGGGCCTCTAGTATTTATATAGTGTTTATATGCCAGATCCTTATAAGTACTCATTCATCCTCTACATAAAGACTGTTATTATCTATACCCACTTTACAGATGAGGCTAGATTAAGAAACATGTCCAGCCAGTAAGTGGCCAGGCCAGAGTCAGGGTAAAGGGACTGGGGACTTGGTGTGCAGTTAGGAAGTAGAGTGGGCTAAAGATGGCTCTTCCAAGTGTCATCTAGCTCTTTGGATTTCCTAGACAAATGTAGAAAGACTTGACTATGTTGCAGCTGAACGAAAGGCACCATTATTACAGTGTTGGCATTATAGCAGCTGGCTCGACATACAGATGGAAACTGCTATATTCAGTGTAGAAAGCCCTTCAAGTATCAAGACTGGCAGCCAATGACTCTGCAAGCTCAGTATCCAATTACAGACCATTTTCTGCCTGCCTGCTCCACACTGTCTGCCTTTATGGAACACAAACTGTGACGTACTGAAGGAATCCAAGATAAATTTATAAAACATCATGTCAAGCTCTTTCTAGTCCCAGTATCCCCTGGTGATCCAAGGTTGGGGTCTAAAAAATAGAACAGAACAGAGAAGAGGAAGCAAACACCAGCTTACCACAGATATATGTAAAGTGAAGGAGATATTTTTGTTTAAAAGAGAGACAGCTGAGGAGGAGTTATTTGATCCCTGCTGCTTGAGGGATAGTAGGGAAAGAAGGTATTTTTGTGATCACTCTTCAGCATTCCCTATGCTGCTTGGCTCACACACTCACAACACAAACCGAGCTCTAATCATACATTGCAACCAACCACAGAGATGTTGCAAGCATTATGCACAGTAGTGCCTAACATCCCGCTCCCTTTTGATTACTTCCAGGCCTGTGACATTTGGATTGCTGCACATTTCCCCTAACCTCAGAGAACTCACAGTCAACATCTACTAATCATGAGCTGACATATCAACTCTGAGGAATTGGTGGTGTTTAACTGTGTTTCATCACCTTTAGGGTGGTAGGGTGAATGAGCCACATATTAGGTGTCCAAAGACATGGGTTTGGGACTAAATCGAACCTTGTCACCCACTAGCTGTGACCTTGAATATGTCACAATCTCAATGAGGCTTCTGGTCCCCTTTCTGTAAAATAAGGATAGAGTTTTGGGTCTCCAGAAGTGGTTCAACTCTAATATTCTGTGTGAGGTCATCAGTGAGTTCTGGCTCAAAACAAGTTCAAAAGTGAATAAATGGTGTCCACGTCCCTCTGAGTGAAATGAGCAGGAAGACTGGGAATGTGGGCATCCCGGATGCCTGTCATGTTTACCCATCCACTGGGCATGGCTCAGAGTTCCCAAAGTCAGTCCACATCCCTTTTCTAAAGGGAAATGCAAGAATGTTAGCATGCATTGAATGTTTTGCTTTTTTAATCTATTTTTTAATTACAGTTTACATTCAATATTATTTTGTGTTAGTTTCAGATGTACAGATCAGTGTTTAGACAATCATATACTTTACAAAGTGATTCCCCTCATAATTTGAAGTACCCACCAGGCACCATACACAGGTATTACAATATTACTGACTATATAGTCCCTATGGTGTACTTTATATCCCCTTGATTATTTTGTAACTACAATTAATACTTCTCAATCCCTTCACCTTTTCCACTCAGTCCCCTAACTCCTTCCCCCTGGCAACCATCAGTCTGTTCTCTGTATTTATGAAACTCTTTCCATTTTTGTTTGTTTGTTTGTTTGTTTGTTTGTTTTGATCGTTAGATTCCACATATACCTGAAATCATATGGCATTTGTCTTTCTCTGTCTGACTTACCTCACTTATCATAATACCCTTTAGGACCATCCATGCTGTCATAAATCGGTAAGATTTCATTCTTCTTTATGGTCACGTAATACTCCATTGTATATATGTACCACGGCTTTTTCATCCACTCGTCTATTGATGGCCACTTGGGTTGCATCCATATCTTGGCTGTTGTAAAATAATGCTGCAATAAACATAGGGGTGCATCCGTTCTCTCCAGTTAGTGTTTTCAGTGTCAAATGCCTCTGCATTATTTTTATTTTTAAAGTTCTCTATAGCATCTTCACTAGCAATCAGCACATCATTGGAAAATACAAACATGAATTTTTTTTTTTATCTCACCTAAGTCTTCACTATACTAAATTTTATTCCATTACAGCATGCTTGAAATTTTGTGGGTTTATAGGTTAGGTGAGCAAGTGCATACTTTTTGATCAAACTAATGTAATGTGAAAGACTAGTTCTGAGTGTTTCCCTCACTTGTATTTGTGGGTGCCCTTCACTGTTAACTATACCAGCCCCACAAATCACTAATGGACTGTTTGCAACTGCCTGTTTGCCTCCTAAGGAGGCAATATGTTAACTGACAGCCTTCTGTGTAGAAGGCCTCATGCAGAGACTCGTGAAATGCGTATCTGGATTTTTTTTTTCACAAAAGTCTAACAAATTCATGGAGTCAAGTCTTAGGAAAGGAAGTATGTTTGGTAGCTTGAGCCCACTGCCCATACAGGCTCTGTGTGTCTGCTGTGAAAGACCAAATATCATCCCAGCGGACCTGACCTAGTTGAACATAAATACACCATTGAGGAGCAACTGGCTTCAGAATTAATGAAATTTATAAATAAATAGGATGGCCTTGCAAAGAGGCTACCCTTGAAGTGCCTCAATTAATTTTTAAAGCAATGCAGCAGCCTGTGTCTGCCCTACTGGTGGCAAAATCTGTGAAATGAAACCGTTGTGTGGAAGGCAGTGGGATTGTTCACGTTTTGAAAGATTGGAAAATGAATTTAACCCAGAATAGGATCCTAAGACACAGCCTTTGGTAGGATGCTCATCCAGCCTAGGAGCTGGAAGTAAGGTGGTGTTTTCCCTGTTTATTTATAAGTTTGTGTACTATGTGTGAACGTGCATCTGAATTTCAGTTTTTGTTAATAGAGTATACTCACTGGTTTCCCTGGCCTGTCCCAACAGCTCAGCTCCGTCTGCATCTGAATTGATCACTTATTAAAATTTAGAGAGCTGGGCAGCCTCTCTGCTCCTGGACCTGCTGGTGAAACTCATTAAAGAATCAATCACCAGTGAGGGCATCCATCCCCAAGGGCTGGAAGGAGAGCATCCAGATCCTCACCTCACTTGAGAATATTATCTGGAAAAGAGGAATATTTTTTAGTTCTTGCTCACCTAAGCTGAATTTTGAGATGTAACCATAAAAGCTGAGGCTGAGAATTATAATTAGGTCCTTGGTAATAGACAAATTATACAGTGTCTCTTGATTTCCTTATTTTAAATTCCCCCTAGAAGGTCACTGGATACAAAGACAGTCTCTGAATTTATTGAAGGGAAAGCTACAAAGCTGTTACATGCAGCTGCATATATGCCTATTTGTATTTCACACTCTCTATTGTCACCGAATAACAGACAAAATGGAATTCAATCTAAGACTTTCTTTACTGTCTTTTAAAGATTGTTTTTCAAGGACGTATTTCCAAACAATGATGAAAATATTTCTAATTTTAAAAAAGAAAAAGACAAAGGTCCCCACATTTGCCTAATTATATGGTCTTCTCTGCATTCACAGTGGCAGATGTTAGGAGTAGGTTTCATGTGACAGTTCACCTGCATGAATGTAGACAGGACCATAAGTATCTTTGCAGGTAACCACCCTGCTGATTGCTATGATGTAGACGGGACCACAGCTCCAATGTGAACCCAGTCTCAATGCCATGCTGCATTTTGAGCTGTTTTCTAGGTGACTCAGTAGGTCTCAACCTGGTGTCTCAGTTCTGGATTCAAATCAGCCAACACCATGACGTTGCCCCCAGACAATGTGGACTTTGGGCCCCTCTGACACAGAGAGTTGGTACAATGTGATAAAGGCCAGACTGCCTGTGTGTGAATCCTAGGTCTGCTACTTGGTGGCTGTGCAAAATCACTTAACTTTGGGGGAGTATAAATTCTGATCTTAAAAAACATGCAAAGAGTGACATCTACTTCATACCGTATGAAATTAAGTTGTTTTTTTGGTAGAAGGTAATTGTTCATATTTTACAAGATTAGAAAATGTATTTAACACAAAAGGAAATCATAATGCAGGACCTAATGTTTTTGTGTAAGATGGTAGTCACCCTAAAATCTAATCACTGGAGCCGCTTTATGTATGGTTATGTAAATAAAATAAATTAACTTTGTAAAGTGGTTAGAACAGTATCTGGCACATAATCAACATTTTGCTAGTGTTAGCTATTAATAAATGTGGGTGTGTCGTTATAACAGTCAAAGAGCCCCTTGCAGAACTCATAATTGATAAATAGAAAATATTAAAAAATTATTTAAGTTTTTCAAAGTTATACTTGTCAGACATGTTGCTAGTTACCTAATATCCCTTATCTCATTAAAGACTACATGATCTCTTGAGGAACGTATATTTTGCTTTGTTAAAAGAATTAAATATAAAAGGAATAGGTATTTTCTATTTTTATATGTTGCCTGACTATCCATTAATAAAAGTTACATTTCATTTCTTAACTACTTTTAAATACCACACATATCATCATGCTGCATTCTTGTCAACTTGTTAAAAGTCCTTTCTCATGTAAGAGTTCATTTTTTTTGTCTACCCACTTAGGGAGGTAGTTAGGTCAGAAACAAATAAGACATTATTATTTCCAGTTTTTATATGAGAACACTGAAGGTTTATGAAACCGAGGTGATGTGACCATCCAAGATCATCAAACAAGTTCATGGTCCAAGGTCACAACCACAATCCAGCCTCAGCCCCTTGACTGTGCCAGGCTGTGGACCCCATCTTCCTCATCACGCATCCACTGATAGTCATTTCCAAGAACTGAATAAAGCCACCAGCTTTGCATGATTTCCAAAGCTATTGATTGTTCCCCTAATCTTCGTTCATCTTGTGGATAATAAATCCATCCATTTAAAGAGAAGAAGGATTCGGTGTTCGGCTGTGGTCTGCTACACACATGTCCACTTTCCTTACATTTTCTTTGAACAGAACACAGTAAAATCTATTGTACAGCTCACCGGCGTGATATCGCTTTGATAGACACTGAGTGACCTAATATACACACTCCAGTGTACTCTAATCTGTGGTCTCCCAGCTCCCACTCGGCAGGAATTCTGAGATGTTGATGGAACCCCGTGATTTAACAGAGCAGCCGGGCTGCCCTTTCACCCCTCACACTGGTTCTGACAGCTGCCTGCCATGTGTAGAGAAAACCTCACAGGCTGAAACCCTGTCACAGAGTAAAGGTCCTTGAATAAACATACAAGCAGGATCATGCTAGTACTCTCAAATTAATTTTTTAAACTGAATTTGTAGTGGGGAAATTTTATAGCTGAAAATCCCCCAAGTGTGCCAAGCACCTTCTTTCTTTAAAAATAAAACAAAATAACACACAGTAAGCCTGGTCTTGTCCACACTTAACTGAGTAACCTGTCTTTTTCAAATGGATTAAGCCATTTACCAACACCCAGATTTTTCTACTTGGAAACAGTACCTGGCCTGCCTGAAATCATGTGCAGCATCTCCTGGGTTGGTTAGGAAACTCGCTGTGTGTTTAATTGGTCACTTTAACCCACACTGCCTCTTTCCTTTTATCAGAATATTCTTCAGGTAGAAAAGAATGGAAGGAGGCTTTGGCACAATGGCTCCCATCCTAAATATAAAGTTGGTTTAAAAAAAAAAAATCCTTCCTCGGCCCAAATAGCATTGTGCTTTATAATTCGTTCTTTTCACATACAGTTATCCTGGCTAATGTTTTCCTGCTGAGCTGCCATCATCTTTTGTCAAGCTGTCAGGGTATTAAATTGATGTCCCTTCCACATTTGGATAGAGGTCATTATCCTGTTGCCTGGTTGCATTGCCTCTGCTGAGCAGGTTAACTGCTGAGGCCTTTCATCTAGATAAATGTTTCGCCAGCACTTTTGCTCTGTGATGACATGAGCTGTTCCTCAGAGGTCAAATCGTGATTCTCTGATAAGTTGTTCCCTGTGCGCTCACAGAGAGAGAAGGGACTGGAGCTCAAACTTCATCATGGGCCTAAAAATAATGGTAAATGCTCCCCAAAATACTGGATTTGGTGCTCTTTTAAAAATACACACTTATGGGTAGAAGAGGGTCAATGGGGGGAAAAGGAGGACATATGTAATAATTTCAACAATAAAGATTTAAAAATAAATTAATACATACTACATATTAATTTTATATGCAGAGAAAAATATTTGCTTTTAAGTAGTTTATTGTTTTAGCATCATGAAAGATTCCACTGTGTCAGAATCTATCCTTTAGTTCTGAAAACAGCAGAAATTAATGTGCGTGTAATAGACAATGTGCATTCTTAAGTTTCAGGTTTCTAATGTTAAAATAATATTTAAAGTTGTTTAAAGACCACAATATTAGGAAACGTGGTACTGTCCATATAGGAAGACAGTTGTTAAGTGGAGACATACAACTAAATCATTTGACTTTAGTGAAAATTGATTTGTTAAAAGTAACTTTAGTTTCCTTTCATTTTTCACTAGAGGCCTGGTGCACAAAATTCGTGCACGGGGGTGTGTGTCCCTCAGCCCAGCCTGCACCCTCTCCAATCTGGGACCCCTTGAGGGATGTCCGACTGCCCATTTAAATGGGCAGTCCAACATCCCTCTCACAATCCAGGACTGCTGGCTCCCAACTGCTCGCCTGCCTGCCTTCCTGATTGCTCCTAACTGCTTCGGCCTGCCAGCCTGATCACCCCCTAACCATTCCCCTGCCAGTCTGATTGATGCCTAACTGCTCCCCTGCCAGCCTGTTGGCCCCTAAGTGCCCTCCCCTGCCAGCCTGGTCACCCCTAACTGCCCTCCCCTGCAGGCTTGATTGCTCCCAACTGCCCTCCCTTGCAGGCCTGGTCTCTTCCAAATGCCCTCCCCTGCTGGCCATCTTGTGGCAGCCATCTTGTGTCCACATCTTGTTGTTGGAGTGATGGTCAATTTGCATATTATTCTTTTATTAGATAGGATGATGAAGAATATACCCACTAAAAAGGGAAACAAGATTTTAAGTGATTATATTATAACCAAATAATCTTTATAAAAACTTGTGTTTGAATTCCTGGCTTTCCAACCCAATTTTTTTATTGTAATAAAATACATGCAATATAAAGCTTATCTTAACTAATTTTAAGTGTACAGTTCAGTGGTGTTATATTCAACCATCCATCTCCAGAACTCTTTTTTTATAAATGTGGTTTTCCAACTGAAGTAGACTTTATCTTCATGACTACCATAACTAGTGTTGTTATATGAGCTAAAAGATGTTTTTTAGAGTAAGTGAAATAAATTTTTAAACAAATCTTTTTTAAAATGCCACTTTATAGTCTCTTTTAACATGGGTAAATAATGACACATGGAATTAACTTTCTTGGTATGTACTGAATAACTGTAGGCCAAACTGCTTAATTTTAAATCCATGACTACTGCATTTCTGATTAGATAATATATTTAGTCTTAAAAATATATTTTGTTTTAAAAAATGTGTACTGGTATTTTCAATAATTGGACTAGAATTTAGATTGTTGTTTTATTAAGGGTCAGTTATGTGCAGTCCACAAATTTTATCATAAAACAATATTTAAATTCTGTCTAGAATTACCATCTTGTTATTGAACTTGGAGTCGATGAGGCCAAATACACTGATAAATTTATATTTGTTTATTTATTTAAGTATATATTTTTTATTTCAGAGAGGAAGGGAGAGGGAGAGAGAGAGAGAAACATCAGTGATGAGAGAGAATCACTAATTGGCTGTCTCCTGCATGCCCCCTCCTGGGATTGAGCCTGCAACCTGGCATGTACCCTTGACCAGAATTGAACAGGACCCTTCAGTCGGCAGGCCAATGTGCTATCCACTGAGCCAAATTAGCTAGGGCTACCCTGATAAATTTATTATTCAGTAATACGTGGTAAGTGGTGCAGAAACAAACATGAGCGAGACCGTGAGAGCTGACGTCAGGGGCAGATTCTGCATTCCCATTGCTATCCATGAATTATATCACCATCAATACAATTGCCCAAACTAAAGAGCTCAGCACCCTCCCTGACTTGCCCTGTCTCTGAACCAGACATTGAGTGAGCCACCAAGACTATCAATCCCTTCTAAACTGTATCTCAAAATCCATTTTCTCCTCTACACTCCCCATTGTCTTCTAACCTTGTCGAGGCCGTCTTTATCCCTCTTCTGCTTCCTAACTTGTTTCTCTGCCCCTTGACTCCTGCTGCTGTCCCTCACCTACATCCATTTTCCTCACTGTTAAGAGAGTTTACCTTCCAAAACTCCAATCTGATCAGTTACTCCTTGCTTAGAAATATTCCAGTGGATTCCATTGGCTAGTGGGTGGAGTAAAAACTACTGAGCCCTACATAATCTGGCCTGATTGGTCTTTCCACCTAAACCACCACCTATTCCTCCAAACCTACTTAGTGCTCTGGCCCTGGAAACGCTTGGGGTGCTAAACATATTTTTATTAATTTATACGTATCTTCCATCTAATTATGAATGCCTAAAAAGCATGGATTACATCTCGCTCCTGCAGTTTTCAAACTAGGATGAATGTACCACTCTAACCTAGACCAGCTGTTTGACCTTCCCCAATGGCCCTTTCCCCCCTTTACCATAGAAAGCACCCTTGCATCCATCCCAACCTTACCTGGTAAAATTGTCTTGGGCTTTACAAACCTCCAGGTTACAAACAAAGGAATGGGTCCCCTTATAAGTGCCCAGAAAGCCTCCTCTAATCAAAGCACCCAGTCTCATTCTAGTAATAAACACTGTTCTCCCAAAGATGCATTGATTAATTTGGAGAGAAGAGAGGCCAACCTCATCTACCTCATTAAGAAAAGCATCTTCAACAGAAGTTTTGTTTTATGTTTAATAATTACTTTCAATTTTGTAATATTTTATCACTTTGATCCATTTGCCTTGGGGAATTTTTTGAATTCAAGTTCCTGTGTATATTTATGCTATGGTGTATTAGAGAGTGATAAATAAAGACATTCTAGAATAAGAATATGTTATACTAGAAGCCCAATGTGCGAAATTCATACAAGGGGCTTGGCCCTCGCAGCCACAGCTTCGTCCGGAAGGTCATCTGGAAGGTCGCTTGGCTGTCCAGTCTAATTAGCATATTATGCTTTTATTATTATAAATTAGGATAAAATACTATTAGGGAAATACAATGGAAATACTACCTAAAGGAAGAAAATGTATGATGTAAAATATTCCACTGTTAAAGAATAATTTATGCATGCACTTTTTCAAAAGGGGGATGGTAGATCAAATATACTTATATTCCATTGAGCCCATTTTAAAGAATTATATCAAATCTTTATTTTAAAATGTCAATATTTTCAGTAGGCTAAACATTACATCCTTTGCTACTATTTAAATTTATGATAAAAGTATCCTATTTCAATGTTAAAATGCAGAGTACATAGTTTAACTAAAATATTTATGAAATAGTCAAGCAAAAAAGGTTGGTGATTATTAAAGTGATCAGATTGCAATCCTAGAAATGCCAAGTAAATGTATAGAATATTTATCCCTTATACCTTAAAAAGGGTTGTTGTTAACATTACTTTTAGTGTTATAAATGGATAAGTAGGCAAAATTACTTTCCTCCTAGTTATGCAAACAACTTATATTACCCAAAGACTAATCAGTGGTCACACAGGACACTTCTGCAAATCTCTATAGTTGGGCCTAAGCCAAAGGCCTTGCTAATCTCCAGTGGGTACAAAATTTACTGGATTTCTTATGTAAGCACATGACTTTTCTTCCCAACTTTATTAATTCCTGTCCTCACTGCTGATCTAGCACGAAAGAAACTGGGGCAAGAGTTCAGTGTTCTTATTTGGAATTGCAACTACATAGTTGAGGAATCAATGACATCCAACATTGTCATTAACTATACAGCTCTCTAGCCCTGAGTTTTTTAATGCACTCAAATACCAGGAGCTGATGGATGTTGGCTTAACTATGTAATAGGATCCACAGTCTCCAGATTCCCCTTGTCAGCTGAGCTGCCAAAGCACAACCGCGTGATTGACTCCGCCAGACGTGTCCCTTGAGCAAACTTCATCAACATTTATCATGAAAGATGCTCTGCTAGATGCCTGGAATGCAAAACGCATTCCAAATTCGCATCACTCCTGCCTTCAAGGAGTTTACTTTTTGTTGTGATGAGAAGTTTAAATAATCAGTTTATGTTGCAGCTATTAGTCGTTAATACTTAATGACATTTAAATATGCTCTGTGCCTATTACTAAGTGAAAGAAGCAGATTGCAAAACAGCTATGTATAGTACAATCCCATTTCACTAACTGAAATATACTCAGATATGCAGAGAAAGAAGACAGAAAAGTATAAGTTAAATATTAACAATGTTTCTCTCTTGATCAAGTAGAATTATGGGTGAGTTTAACTGCTTGTTCATTTGTAACTTCTACAATGAGAGGATCCCTTTGGTAATGAAGCTGTTGTCACTGGGCCTGGGATGAGTCTTGGTTTTGGTATGAGGCTACCGGCTGTGGACAAGAGACTAGACTATTAAGACAAACAAGAGAACCCACTTCTCTTAAGATCATTTTTAGAGGTCAAAGCATAGGTAATCCCGCCTGTAGGGAAGGCCAAGCATCCATCGCTCATTCACATCAACCCAGAATCGGGTCTGTGTTTTTGGGCAGCAAATTCCAATCTTGCTGGGAAGCCAGGAAGGATTGGAGATAGGAGTGAACCGTCTCCTGTGGCCTTGGCCATGCACCGTCTACAGGACTGAGTGCCTGAAGGAGGACCAGTGAGGGTCTATGCATACTGCCCAGATTGCTCTCATCTATTTCCATTGCTAAGACATATTTTCATGCTTTTGTACTCAGGGGTTAGGAGGGCAGAGATTAGTGGAGTGAACTTTGTCCCATAGTGAAACCTGGCTCCAGCCCTTACAAGCTCAATCACCTGGCTGGTCCCTTAATGTTTCAGTTTATATCAGGAAATACCTTCAAAGTGGGGATTGCACTACCTGCCATGCCTTCTCTTAGGAGAATTTGAGAGACCAAAAGGAAACACAATGTGGATGGAGAGCACTTTAAAAAAACCTGTACAAATATAAAAAATTTGTATTAGAAAACCTAAATTTACATCGAGAGATTACCCAGAGATTCGGTTCTTATTAACATGTTACCAGCTCCTATTTCTTTGAAAACGTTGAGGAATAAATTTTGCACCAGCGAGGGAAAGCATGCGTTTATTAGCCCAGCTGAAGGTAGCTTTCTAGGGCATATCTGTTTACACACGACGAGTAAACACCAGCTCTGAGATTCACGCTGCAAACCTCTAATGCTTAGTTGACTCTAAAGGATCTAATCAAGCTACAGGATATATGATTCAAAGGCAGATTATTTCCATTCATTTTATGGGTAATTTTGTTTTTGTTGGCTGAAAACTAAACCGGGGCAGGAGTAGTGCACTGTGAAAGGGAGGGCTTCTCACAGGGTTTATCTCACAGACGTGCCTTACTACATAGTCACATAAGCACATGTGTGCACACAGACCAGCCACTGTGACTCATTAGAGTCAAAGCTGGGTTCTTCTCCCCCTACAAGTCAGCTACCCCTCTCAGTTTTTCTCTGCATCTTGGTCCCACAGTGGCTGTAAGTCTCCTTTCATCTGCATTACTATCAGCCTCCAAGACCTGCCATCTTTTTTATTTTGTTATTTTTAGGGAGAGAAGAAAGGAGAGGGGGATAGAGAGAAATATCAATTTGTTTCTAATTTATACATTCATTGGTTGATTCTTGTATGTGCCCTGACCAGGGATCAAACCTGCAACCTTGGCAAAGGGACAGACGATGCTCTAACCCAGGGTCGGCAAACTCATTAGTCAACAGAGCCAAATATCAACAGTACAACGATCGAAATTTCTTTTGAGAGCCAAATTTTTTAAACTTAAACTTCTTCTAATGCCACTTCTTCAAAATAGACTCGCCCAGGCCGTGGTATTTTGTGGAAGAGCCACACTCAAGGGGCCAAAGAGCTGCATGTGGCTCGCGAGCGCAGTTTGCCAACTACGGCTCTAACCAGTTGAGCAACTGCAAGGGCCAAGACCTGCCATCTTTGCTTTGAATAATTTCTTGAATTTCTTCCCTCTTCTTCTTTCTCTCACCTCATACCTGTATTTCTGTATGAGTTTCTTCAGGCTCAACCAATCAAACAACAAACATTTATTGAGTGTTTGCTCTGACCACAGGCTCTTGCTTGTTCCCCTCCACCCTGAATGATGACACATAATATATCTTCCAAAATGCTGCTTGCATCACATCATTGCCCTTCTCAGAGATCTGAAGTGACCCCTTATTTTTCTCACTATGAGTCTGGCCTCTTCTGTTTGAATATCAAGGCCTTTTACGCTCTGACTCCATCCTACTGGACTCTACTGAAGTTCAACTTTCTCTACTCAGCCAGATTCTGTGTCCATGTCTTATTCCTTTTCTCCATACAAATTCATTGGACACCTGCTATATGCCAGGCACATTGCTAAGCACCTCAGAATAAGATATGGGTCCACCCATTAGAAGCTCTAAAAGTCTAATGTAAGAAATATGTAAGGTCATAGTATAATATGATATGATCCAGGTTTTATGAAGGTTTGTACAATGCACTGGGTAAGTTCAAAGAAGAATATGACTGCTGATGCCACCTGAGGAGGCAGGCTGATGATTTCATCCAAAAGGGCCAGGGAAGTATCAAAATGGGGCCAAGGCCAGACTAAAGGAAGGGAAGGCTGAGAGCCAATAGCTGGTATGCCTACCTAGGATTAAAATCCACATTTAAATCCCATGAACAGGGATAGAACTTCAAATGAGGAAGGAATCAAGAGTCAGATGGAGGGAAGTCTGAAGGGGACAAGAGGGTGGGTCCAGGACAGTCCTTGAGAGTAATGTTAGAATGTGAAGGTCTTGTCTTTGTTAAATGGGTATTAGGCTTAAAAACATGGAATTGGTGGGATGAAGGCAGTAGTGGGAGCCAACACATGGAAGCATAGTCTTACTACAGGTTAAGCATAGACTAGGTGTTGGAAATGGTATGATAAGACAGGAAAGTTGGGGTCAGGTTGAGAAGAGCATGGATTGCCAGCCCCGGGAGCATGGACTTTATCCTGTGTGCATTTGGGGGTGTGGCCATCAGAAATGAGATTGGGCAGGCAGCAGGGTTGGAACAAGTCATGGGTGAACAAATGATTGACTATCCCAGCCACAAGTTCTAGGAGAAGGGAACCTCAACCTAGGACGAGGGCACATCTCTTTCTAATTTGCGTAAAAGCACATATACTGTATGTTGCAAATGGTAGCCTCAGTTCTCATACGTATTTTAGGATAAGGATTCTAGCAACAAATATTCTTTTATGGATTCAGTTAATGTTTACTGAGCACTTTCTACACTGAGTGGCCAGATTATTATGATCTCTGAATGCATAATAACCTGGCCACTCAGTGTGTGTGTGTGTGTGTGTGTATTAGAGGCCCAGTGTATGAATTCGTGCATGAGTGGGGTCCGGCCAGCCTGGCCAGGGCGAGGGGACATGGTCGGTTGGCCAGCCTGCTGCTGGTGGAACTCTTGGTCGAGGGGACAATTTGCATATTAGCCTTTTATTATAGAGGATATACACTGAGTGGCCAGATTATTATGCGTTCAGAGATCATCATAATTTAGCCACTCAGTGTATATCCCACACAGCATTCTAGACCCTGAAGACTCAGTAGTAAATAGACAAATACATCCCCACCCTCAGAGCCCAGCAAAAGTAAGGGGTGGTGCTTGAAATAAAAAAAAAATAAAAAATAAACTAATTAGAAAGCTATTGCCCTTTCCTTATCCAATTCTACCCATCCTTCAGCTCAGTCCCACCACCTTCCCCAGCTATAGCTTTTAGTGATGTTCATCCCCAGAGCTTCCACTTTTATGACATTTTTAAAATTCAATACTTAACCTTTTTCTGATTACAGAAATAACATGTTCAATACACAAATTCAAAAATAATTACAGTGTGTGAAGAGAATATAGCCCATAATTTCTCTCACTAAATGCAACCACTTTCCATTAGACACATTCCTCTAATATTTTACTTCTCTACAGCCACCAATATGTCATTGTCATAATCATTTTTATCATTACTTTCTAATTTGATATCATTTCTCTTTCCTCTTTATCATTTCAAGTTATCATTAGTGCCTTGAATAGATATCATTACCAAAAAGAATCACAAAATAATTCTATTTTAATATACAATGCATAGCATGAAACATATTTTACTTCTTCCTTCATTTTCTGAACAATTTTCCCTGAAGTATAAGGATATTTAGCAAACCTTTAAACAATGCTGATTAATCCCAGTGCCAAACAGGTCTAGTTTTTTATTGCAATTTTCAATTATTAGTATTATCTCACCAAGCCACAGTAATGGAGTCAGCAGTGATATATCATATTGTGTGTGTGTGTGTGTGTGTGTGTGTTTGTGTGTGTGTGTGAATTACACAAGTAATTAACCAATACGTTCTTTTTTTTAACTTAATAAATCTTGATTGTTCAGATTATTACAATTGTTTCTCTTCCCACCCCCGCATAGCTCCCCTCCACCCGGTTCCCATCCCACCCTCTACCCTTACCTCCCCCGCACTGTCCTCATCCATAGGTGTATGCTTTCTCTCCAGTCTCTTCCCGCACCCCCCCACAGCCTTTCCCCCTGAGAATTGTCAGTCCACTCCCTTTCCATGCCCCTGATTCTATTATATTCACCAGTTTATTCTGTTCATCAGGTTTTTTATTCCCTTGATTTTTAGATTCACTTGTTGATAGACATGTATTTGTTGTTCATAATTTTTATCTTTACCTTTTTCTTCTTCCTCCTCTTCTTAAAGAATACCTTTCAGCATTTCATATAATACTGGTTTGGTGGTGATGGATTCCTTTAGCTTTTTCTTATCTGTGAAGCTCTTTATCTGCCCTTCAATTCTGAATGATAGCTTTGCTGGGTAGAGTAATCTTGGTTGTAGGTTCTTGCTATTCATCACTTTGAATATTTCATGCTACTCACGTCTGGCCTGCATAGTTTCTGTTGAGAAATCAGCTAACAATCTTATGGGTGCTCCCTTGGTAATTGTCAATTAAACAATTACAGTTAATTGTAGGTAATTAACTGTACAAAAAAACCCAGTTAATTGTAGGTAATTAACTGTTTTTCTCTTGCTGCTTTTAATATTCTCTGTCTTTTGCTCTTGGCATTTTAATTATGGTGTGTCTTGGTGTGGTCCTCTTTGGATTCCTTTTGTTTGGGGTTCTCTGTGCTTCTTGGACTTGTAAGTCTATTTCTTTCACCAGGTGGGGGAAGTTTTCTGTCATTATTTCTTCAAATAGGTTTTCAGTATCTTTCTCTCTCTCTCTCCTTCTGGCACCCCCATAATTCAGATGTTGGTATGCTTGAGGTTGTCCCAGAGGCTCCTTACACTGTCTTCAAATTTTTGGATTCTTTTTTCCTTTTGCTTTTCCAGTTGAGTGGTTTTTGCTTCTTTGTATTTCAAATCTTTGACTTGATTCTTGCGATCCTCTAGTCTGCTGTTGGGTCTCTGTATAATATTTTTTATTTCAATCAGTGTATGTTTAATTTCTAGTTGGTCCTTTTTCATATCCTCAAGGGTCTCACTAAATTTATCAGCCTTTTCTAGAAAATTCTTGAAAAACCCTATAACTATGGATTTGAACTCTATATCCGGTCATTTGCTTTTCTCCCTTCTTTCATTTGTGATCTGTTTGTCTCCACATTTTTGTTGCTTCCCTGAGTTGGTGGAGTAGCTTTGTGTGGTAGGTGTCCTATAGGGCATAGGGCTCAGCCTCCCCAGTTACCTGATGTGGACACTCTTGGTGCACCCCTTTGTAGGCTGTGTGCACAGTCTTGTTGTAGTTAAGTCTTGATTATTGTTGGTATCACTGGGAGGAATTGACCTCCAGGCCAACTGGCTGTGAGGATCAGCTGTGTCTACGCTGAGAGAACTTCTGTGCTGGAGACACCCTTATGGGATAAGACTTGAAAAATTGCAAAAGCCTCTGTGCTCAGCTTGGATGGGGTGGAGTTTCAGGGCGTAGCCAACAGGCTTGGCTTCCTGTCAGCCCTGCCCTATGAGGCCCCTGGGTCTCAGTGTCCCTCAGTAATCACTGCAAGCACCTCTGAGAGAAAGCCGCCCTCGAGTTTCGCCCACTGCCAGACAGTCCAGTTTCTCCCCGAATGAGTCTAGGTTCCCAGAAACTAGCCCAGAACTAGAGTTCAGTGCAATCGGGAGCTTCCATCTCCCTCCCACTTTAGAAAGCCAGCTGCGCACTCAGTTGCCCATGCACTCAGCTGCCCATGTTCTCCATGGGCTCGCGCGTCTCCTTACCTCAGCCTTTTGCAGCTCCTCTGAGTCTCAATGTGCTTTCCTCGTTCCTTCTAGTTATAGTATTTACACTCAGCCAGATTCCTGTGGTTCTGGATGGTGTCTTTTTGTCTTTTAGTTGTAGTTTTGAAATTGTTGTGCAAGGCAGCAGTTTAGGTGTTTACCTATGCCGTCATCTTGGTTTCTCTCAACCAATACATTCTTATTGGAAAGTATCCAAATAACACATAAGACTAGCTAATAAAACTTGAAAGTTTTCACTCTGCAGAAAATCTTGATCTCCTTCCCAAAGGTAACTACTGTTAGCAGCTGGTATATATCTTTCCAGAATATACCTGGCATTTCATGCTTATATTTCAAGTATTATCATTACTTGAATTTTACTTATGTGTACTCTCCACCCTTCCTTTTCCTTATTGGAATAAAGAATGGCAAAACCAACTACCCCACTCGGATTGCTTTGAAGAGTAGGTGCGTTAGAATTTTTATGCAAGTACCTCTGATTCAAATTAGACATGATTGGCATTATATCACTCAGGATAGACTGGGTTTTGTTTGCTATGGCTTAATACAACAAATGTGTATTTCTTGCTCACACTTTATATCCACTGTGAGTCACTGGGGGACTCTGTTCGGTGACACAGGTTAACAGGCTGCATCTCCACACATGCTTCCTCAGTCACCTTGGCAGGGGGCAAGGACACAGCAAGATGAGTCCTGGTCCTTAAAGCAGTCACATCAAAGTGCATATTTGATTGGACAGAACAGGTTGAATGGCCATGCCTAACTCCTGAGGAAGCTGGGAAGGACATTGCATCTGAGGTCCAGAAAGCAGAGAGCTGGAAATTAGTGAATAGTATGAATGGCTACCCTAGAAATGCAAGTGAACACTAGAGATAATGTAAAGCAGTTCCAGGGCAGGCTGAAAAGTCATTCCTTGTTTTCTTTGATCCCAGAGATATGCAAGAAAGATTTCCAAAGGAGAATTACAAGTCCGTGGGGACAAAAATGGGAGCCTTGTTGTGTGTCAAGCATGGAAAGGAATGTGGATTGAGAACTTCAATAAGAAAAGGAAGTGAAGAAAGGGATGGTGTCAGAGTGAAACAGCTGAGTCCCACGTGCAACTAGAAACCAAACCCCACCTTCTAGCTCTGAAGAGGGTTGCAGACCACAGCCTAGGTAGATGCTTCCGCAGTATCCTGTGCACACTATCAGCTGCTGGATGCTTGTCCCACACAAAGGACCTCAAAGCCACTTGACCCAGCCTTTGTGCTCAGCTGCTGGTAGGCCCCTCGTGCCTGGCCTCTGTCACATTTGTGTTTTTGTTTGGGCCTGTGTGCAGCCTGGTGCTCCTTTGCTGTGGAACATCACTTCCTGATCCAGGATTGGCAACACCATGGCCTTTAGGCTCCACCAGCCACAAAACGATCATGGCAGGGTTTGCCATCCCTCTCTTCCCTCAGACCCTCTGAAGAGCATCCTGTTTGCTTGGTGCTTAAAATGTAAGGCATGAACCTCCTTTCGTATTTAAAAGGAAGGCATGTCAAATAAGAAAAGTTCAGGTTTTATTATGCCAAGTCCAGTTTTTCCTTAAACTTCCACTACTTTTGTTTAATTTGGTAGGATTGCAAGTCTACAAGAGGCCTAGGATCTTATACCTATGTGTTCAGAATTTCTCTTCAGAATATTTCTTTGAAAATATCAACTGACATTCAAATGGTGTATGTGTGTATATGTGTTGAGGGAAAGGCAGATCAGGGAAGCGGAAATATGAAGCCTCGAGAAGGGCAATGAGGAACAGTCTTTTGCATTTGATCAGGTGGAAGCTGGTCAAAACACATGTATATTTTGTTTTGCAACTCTTAGTTTCTTTAATTATTGCTCAAGAGAAGAAATGGTATAAAATTAAGGTGAATAAGAATAAAATTATGTGAACCAGAACTGCAGCAAATCTGTGCAAATTCCCTTCAGCACCCAAACCTGCAGGCAGATCAGTGGAAGGAGCAAGGTAGAGGGACAGTTCAGTGTGGTTGCTATGGCAACCTTGTGCTGATTGGAATAAGACTGAGGAATCATGATTCATCCCTGAGTTTACATTTTGTTTTTCCCTTCTTAACTGGCTCCTGAAGATTTGTAGTCCTGGGGGTCTCGGTGCTATCAAGCCAAGTCACAGAGAGACACTATGTAACCAGATGTAGCTGTCCCCTAGCAAGGAAGGCGCAAGCAATTCTTGTGCTTGGAATGAACAGGGTACACTTGTAAATAAGATTTAACCAAGGAGATGAAAATGAGCAGAATAATCAGAATGCTAAGCTTACAGGCCGAGTTCCAGTACAACACAACTCTGAAATGACAGAACCAAAGTACGACCATAGAAGCCAGATCAATCCATGGAGGGCAGACACAGAAGACCATGACTTGGTCTTCTGATAATAGGAAGAAACACTATTAATGATAAGAGAAACAAAGCTTTGTCCAGAGAATACAAGTGGGAAGTACTTCACTAATAGTTTCAGCTTTCTCAACCATAAAATAAAATACCTGCCTCAGAAGAGATATCTAACCCCTTCTGACAAGGTAAACTTGGGTGGGCATATTAAAAAACAATTGCAAATTCTTGGCTGATAGTGTTTTTATCTCAAAAGGGAAAACAAGAGTTCAGGGTCATTCGCAAAGCTATGAGAAGCCCTCATAATAATTTTTTTTATTCACAACAATAAAATAGCAAAGATAGCACATGAAATAAAGTGTTTATTAATGGCATTTAATATAATTAGTAAGAATGAGTACTATGGAATTAGTTTCCATTTATCCTTTATCCTGAAAAAATGTGTGTACATTGCTGATGACTCTAATAGAAGGGAAGAGTAAAGGATTGTGTTTGGGGAAAGTAATTTTTGATCAGCTCCTCATATACAGAGATCATCCACTTAGATCCCTGTCTAGGGATCCACAACACCCAATTATGCTTCTTTTCTTGGCAGTTGCCTTCATCAGACAGGATGATCCAGATTCCACCTTTCTTGAGGGAAACATGGTGTATAGACTAGATGAGATTTGGGAGGGTTTTTGTGTGTTTTGTCTTGGTTGTTTGGTTGTATGTTTATCATTGAGGGACGGTGTGGGAAATTCCATAAGCCTTTTCCCTCCTTAGTAGGAGAGTTTTTAGATTGTGCTGCTTGTTAGAAAGGAATTACCTTTAAATACTTCCATAAAAGGTCTTTTCTCTGTAATATGCTCTAAATTATGGCTGGATGGTAGAAATACTGCTTGATGCTTCAGCATCTGACATGCTAATCCTGAGGTTCTTGACCTGGGTCTATGGGTCTATTCATGGAATTCAGAAGGTCTGTTAATCCACTGAAATTGTATGAAAAAAATCTGCATGTAGTTGTATACATGAAGTGTTCTGGAGAGGATTCCTTGGTGTTCAACGGATCTCAAGTTTAGCAGTTACTCAAAAATAGTTAAGAATGATCATAGTCTGAGTGCTCTGTGCCTGTTTTTTCATTGGTAGTTGTATTTATCAGTGTTTTGCTCACTGAGGAGTTGGTAAGAGTAAGAAAAAGGAATGATTTTTTTTGGTAAAAAAATCATATTTTCAGATTCTGAATTAAAACTGATTCCTCCTATTACATAGCAATGCAACATTTCCTGTATAATACTATTAAAAACCCATCAAATGATGCACTTAACATTTGTGTATTTTAGTCTAAGTAAAATTTACCTAAAAACATAAATCTACATTAGCCTCTAATTAGTGATATGTATGTTTAGGGGTGAAGTGTGCTCATTTCTGCAATTTACTTTGAAATGCATCAAGATAATAGGATGAATTAATGGGTGGATGGAAAGATAGGCAGATGAATAGATATGTTATAAAGCAAGCATTTCAAAATGTTAATTGAAGAATCTATGTAGTGGGTATATGGATGTTTACTGGATAATTTTTTTGTTTTCCTATATATTTGAAAATTTAAATAAAATGTTGGGGGAATATATGATCATAACATTTAAAGTACTTACAACTATATATGTCACAGCCCACAGAACAGAGTCAAAAGTAGTGAATGGGAGTTGGTTTCATAACTTGTTTATTGAGGTAATTTGGAGGCAATTCTTTAGTGCATAGAAAAATATCCACAGATACAGATGCCCCTTGATTTATGATGGGGCTACATCTCGATAAATCCCTCATGAGTTGAAAATGTCATAAGTTGAAACTGCATTTGTACTGAATATCATAGCTTGGCCTCGCCTACCTTAAACATGCTTAGGATACTGACATTGGCCTTCAGTTGGGCGAAATCATCTTGCTGCTACTGCCATCCCGCATCACAAGAAAGTATGATGCCAAATAGTGCTAGCCTGGAAAAGATCAAAATTCAAAGCACAGTTTCTAATGAATGTCTGTGGCTTTCACACTGTTGGAAACTCAAAAACATCACAAGTTGAACCATCAAAAGTCATGGACTGTATTCGAATTTCAAGTGCAAAAAACATATAGTCAAGAGGGATTGCTGTAATATTACTGCACTGTGATAGTACTCCAGACGGTGACCATGACTGCATATTTTTTCCAGATTGGGTAGTGTTTGCACAGTTTCATTTTGGGATTGCTCTTCTTGCCATCAATTGCTTTCTAGCCCCTCTAAATATTTCTTTGCTTGATTTCATACCATTAATCTTAGTAATTCCCTTCTACCCTATCTGCTTCAGATATGTCTTATCTGAATCGCCCATCTCTAGTATGTTGGCAGTCTTAAGCATACTATATCCCATGGAGTTAAAAAAAAGATTTGCTCTGTTCTTTACATTTTACCAGATATATGTCAATCCCTAAAAATTAACCTGTTAGAGTTTTTTCCTAATAAGGAAGGACTGAGAGAGATGAGATTTAACTTGACCGTGTTAATCCAGGCACAAGCAGTTTTATATCCTGACTAGACCAAGGTACTCAATAATTGATTATGAGAATGATATAAACCTTAACACTAAAAAACTCAGTAATTAGAAAACAAAGAGCCTTTCCATTTCAGCATCTCAGGCTCTGGCTTATTGTTCATAACATCTAATGCGGAGCCACTAAATCTAAGAATCGCAAAAGGAACAAATCCAAAACAGCTTATTGGAGCTGATTGGGCTATTTTGTTTGGCTTATTTGTTTCATATTTGTATACTTCATGCAATATACATTCTATTCAGTTATGTTTAAAATGGAACTATGGTGACTCCCTCTCCCCCACCCCCCCGCATGATAACAAGCAACTAAGTCACTAGATCTGTGTTGTTGTTTTTTCTCCTAAATGACCCCTGTGTTCAAAGTCACAACTTTTGAAAAGAACTTAACAGAGCATCATGAGACATGTTAGATGCTTAGGGTGCAATTGTAATGCCAACAGACTGGAAAGCAAACAGCAGAACCCAGACGAGACACGACTTTGTTCTTTAGCATCTGAGTGAAGAGGAAATAAGAGCTTTCTGGGATGTGCTCCCATTCACAGGTGTGGGAGAGAGGATGTCACATTCCTGGCTTACCACATTGTGTGTGGGTTCTGGTATGGCATAAGTCGAAAGGAGATTGCTCTGCCTCTCACAGTAAGATTTCAATACCGTTAATTCTCATGGTGCTTTTGTTTCCGTTGGCCACAAGTGGACACTAAAAAAGCATGAAGCATCGCTTAATCCCAGGAGCCTGGTGTATGCTGGCTATCGTGGCTGCTTTCTCCAGCTCTGTTGCCAGAGGAAGTGATTGACCCCAAGCCTGCAACCACTGTTCTTTGCTCTGCCACTAAACCACTGAGCTGTTGGCACTTTAATTGTTTTATACCAGGAGGAAACCAATTATGTTGATGTGACTGTCTTATTCATTAGACATTACAGGCTTCACATTTTTAATGAGCTGAAACTCCTAGTCCACATCGTGCAACCACAGTGAATCAAGACAAGAGTGTAGCAATGACGTTTTCTAATTCATTGCAGTTGCCTTTTAAAAGATTTGACAGTATTTCATAATTCCGAAGGCTGCAATTTAAAGCCTGTCTGAGGTTGTGTGCTAATCAAAAACAGTAAATCAAGTTTCAGTTATAAAGGACAGCAGCATAAGGAGTAAAGCTAGGAGTTAGTGCATATTTTTTTCCTTTGCCTTTTAAGTGTATAGACAAATATAAAGACACACATGAACAAACTATTGGTTATCTAAGGAATCTTTCTGTTGCATGCAAATGTCCCATTTTCCCTCATGGGCTACAGTTTGAAAATTGCAGTCCTTGGGAAGAAGCTTAGTTTCTATGTCATGGTGAGCCCAGGACATGCTGGCTGTTTCTCACAGGCAGAAAAAGACCTTTCAATGATAAGTGTTACAGACCTGGCGCATTGTGAGCAATCTCAGCAGTTGTCTGAAGAACCATTGCATTGTCTAATTCAATAGCATCCTGAAGAAGACAACTCATCACCTACAGACTTCACAGAAGGAGCTGAGCCTTCATCTTTGTGAAGAGTAGGTGGCTGCCCTTGGATTAGAACCTGGGGACTCCCCGCTCAACAGCCTCTAAGACCTCCTCACTACACACATATAAAACCCAAATTCATAATCGCATGGAAGGTGCTTTGCTCCACCACCCTCACCTACCCTATCCAATTATGTGCCTGCCCCACTGGCCTCCTTCCTCCCTTTCTACACATTAAACTTTTATTTATCTTTCAAAAGCCAGTTCCTCCTCACTGCATTGGTACATCTAGGATAACACTTCCATTTTCCATGTTGACTTATAGGCCAGCATCCCCTTCCAAACTCTTGAGGCTCCTAATGACAGCAGTGGTATGTTGATAAATATTCAACAGCCAGCTCTCTAGAAAGAAAGCAGAAAAGCCCTGATTGGTCATGCTTGTCTTATTGGTCATGTATAATGCCTCCTTCCATTGCTAATTTCAAGGGTGGCTGTGTTTAACAACTGGCTTGCAAAATTCCTGAAAATTGTAACATTCAACATTTGTGAGCCAGTTCAAGCCAGGCTCCAGGCCACCACTGGGATTTTGCTTTAACAGTCCTTGTATTATTCCTCCCTTTCACCCTAAATACTGTTCTTTACAGAAAAAGAGGTGCTCAGTAAATGTTTTCTGAATTGAAATGAGCAGGCCACTTGTTGGTTTTGCTTTGCCACTATTCATTGGGTTAGGGGATCATTTGCCACTGAGATTCAAGGCAGTATTTACACTTCTTGTCATTGGAGAGTGGTGGCCTTAGCCATCTCCTCCATGCCACAGGTGTGAATTTAAATAGATTTATTGACGATGCATCTGAGCTGAGAGTCTCGAATTCAGCAGCCTCATTAGAGAAGAATGGGATCCACCATAGTTTCAATGAAAAAGCATCCAGAGGAAAGTCTAAAACACAGAGGCAAGGAGATAAGTGAAAATACCCTTGGAAGGTTGAGCGGGGAAAAGGCTGTGATCTCAGTTCCCATTTTCTGGCCAACAAATCCTTTGCCATTCTCGGTGTTTGGCATTTGTAATACTTTGGTGATGCACATTTCAAGATTGGAATGTCAGTGTGTGTTAGTTTGTGTGGTAAAGTGCCAAGCTCACTGGCTCTGTTTTTATCATAAACTTGGAAATTACAGCATTTCAACCCTGTTGTTTCTGTTAGGGTGACCAATTCATTCTGGTTTCCCCCAGTTTCAAAAGTGAGAGTTCCACATCCTGGAAATCCCCTTCATCCTAAAAACTGGGATAGATGGTCTCCCTGGTTCCTGCAAAGGTGGTAGCTCCTGTAGTGAGTGCTGTGGGCAGTTAGACCTAGAGCATACAGCTGGCTGCCAGCATGCCAGGAGACATCAAACCAGTGGCTAAAAGGATTAGAACCTTTTAAAAGGCAGTTTATAAAATATCTTCTGTTTTTAAGGTCATGGTCCTATATTTCAAGCACTTTTCATTAAATGAGAGAATGAATGGATAGGAGAAAATGCTACATGAGCACACAATGCAAGTATTTATTTCTCCTAATGAAACACATGTTACCTGATTATATCTATTAGAGCTCATCTTGGGTATTAAGCAACTTGTTATAGTAAGATAACCAGTATCAAAATACTGTAAAATAGAGAAACCAAGATGGCAGTATAGGTAAACACCTAAACTGCTGCCTCGCACAACAATTTCAAAACTACAACTAAAAGACAAAACGGACATCATCCAGAACCACAGGAAGGCTGGCTGAGTGGAAATTCTACAACTAGAAGGAAAGAGAAAAGCACACTGAGACTCAGAGTAGCTGCAGGAGGCAGAGGTACTGAGACGCGCGTGCGCGCGCAAAGAGGACTGGCAACTAAGTATGCGACTGGCTTTCTCAAGTGGAGGGAGACAAAAGCTCCCTCCACTCCAGTTCTGGGCAAGACTCTGGGGACCCAGAATCATACAGGGTGAAACTGGACTGTCAGGAAAGAGAAAAGCACACTGAGACTCAGGAACTGTGGAAGGCAGAGGTACCGAGGAGCGCGCGTGCGGAGAGGGCAGGCAACTGAGTATGCAGCTGACTTTCTCAAGCGGGAGTGAGACAAAAGCTCCTGACTGCACTGAACTCCAGTTCCGAGCAGGACTCTGAGGACCCAGACTCATTCGGGGAGAAACTGGACTGTCTGGCAGTGGGCGGAACTCCAGGGTAGCTTTCTCTCAGAGGTGCTTGCAGCAATTACCACGGGACACTGAGACACAGGGGCCTCTTAGGGCAGGGCTGACAGGAAACCAGTGCTTTCTGCTCCGCCCTGAGACTCCGCTCCATCCAAGCTGAACACAGAGGCTTTTGCAAGACTTGTCTCATAAGGGTATCTCCAGCACAGAAGTTCTCCCAGCATAGGCACAGCTGATCCTCACAGCCAGTTGGCCTGGAGGTCAGTTCCTCCCAGTGTTACCAACAACAATCAAGACTTAACTACAACAAGACTGTGCACACAGCCCACAAAGGGGTGCACCAAGAGTGTCCACCTCAGGTAACTGGGGAGGCTGAACCACTAGGCCCTATAGGACACCTAGCACACAAAGCCATGCTATCAATTCAAGGAAGCAGCCAAAATGTGGAGACAAAGAAACAGATCACAAATAAAAGAAATGGAGGAAAGCAAATGACTGGATATAGAGTTCAAAACAACTCTATAAGGTTTTTCAAGAATTTTCTAGAAAAGGCCAATAAATTTAGTGAGACCCTTGAGGATATGAAAAAGGACCAAACTAGAAATTAAACACTGACTGAAATAAAAAAATATTATACAAAGATCTAACAGCAGACTAGAGGATTGCAAGAATCAAGTCAAAGATTTGAAATACAAAGAAGCAAAAAACACTCAACTGGAAAAGCAAAAAGAAAAATGAATCCAAAAATATGAAGACAGTGTAAGGAGCCTCTGGTACAACTTCAAACATACCAACATCAGAATTTTGGGGATGCCAGAAGAAGAGAGAGAGAGAAAGATACTGAAAACCTATTTGAAGAAATAATGACTGAAAACTTCCCCCACCTGGTGAAAGAAATAGACTTACAAGTCCAGGAAGCACAGAGAACCCCAAACAAAAGGAATCCAAAGAGGACCACACCAAGACACTTCATAGTTAAAATGCCAAGAGCAAAAGACAAAGAGAGAATATTAAAAGCAGCAAGAGAAAAACAGTAAGTTAACTACAAGGGAGCACCCATACAACTTTCAGCTGATTTCGCAACAGAAACTATGCAGATCAGATGGGAGTGGCAAGAAATATTCAAAGTGATGAATAGCAAGAACCTACAACCAAGATTATTCTACCCAGCAAAGCTATCTTTCAGAATTGAAGGTCAGATAAAGAGCTTCACAAATAAGAAAAAGCTAAAGGAGTTCATCACCATCAAACCAGTGTTATATGAAATACTGAAAGGTATTCTTTAAGAAGAGGAAGAAGAAGAAAAAAGGTAAAAATAAAAATTATGAACAACAAATACATATCTATCAACAAGTGAATCTAAAAATCAAGTGAATAAAAAATCTGATGAACAGAATAAACTGGTGAATATAATAGAATCAGGGGCATAGAAAGGGAGTGGACTGACAATTCTGGGGGGGAAAGGGGTGTGAGGGGTGCGAGAAGAGACTGGACAAAAATCGTACACCTATGGATGAGGACAGTGTGTTGTGGGGGGTAAGGGCAGAGGGTGGGGTGGGATCCAGGTGGAGGGGAGCTATGGGGGGAAAAAAGAAGAACAATTGTAATAATCTGAACAATAAATATTTATTAAGTTAAAAAGTACTGTAAAATAACCAATTATAATTTTGTGGAGAGTGAATATCACATGACTTTACATGTAGATAAAGGCTTAGCTTCCATGAGTCAATACTCAGTGATTTATCATTTGTTGAGAATTGTTCATTGGCATTGTTCACACTGTAATGCAGATACATGGGAAAGAGTTGGTGGGGAGCTCAGGTGGCTCTCTGGTTTGGCAGCCCTCAGCATGGCCTGTTGGACCCTTCTTGTTGGCAGCAGATATTTCCTACTGGAAATGATGTGCTGTGACATATATGGTGGTGTCCAAATGTGTTGCCACATGACGGTATCAGAATGTGTCCCATCAGAATAAACATTTCTGCCCTAGCTGGTTTGGCTCAGTGGATAAAGTGTCAGCCTGTGGACTGAAGGGTCCCAGGTTCGATACCAGTCAAGGGCACATGCCCAGAGAGCGAGGCAACTAATAGGTGGTTCTCTCTCATCATTGATATTTCTCTCTCTCTCCCTTTCCCTTCCCATCTGAAATCAATAAAAATATTTTTTAAAAGAATAAACATTTCTGCCATGATATTATATTTGTGTTCCTACCTGTGTTTAATAAAATATCACAGTAACTACTGTATGGATTATGGTAAAAAAAAAAAAAATAGAATAAAGGGCAGACCCATTAAAATGTATTCAACTTGGTCTGTTTGGGCTGCTATAACAGAACATTATACACAGGCAGCTTATAAACAACAGAAATGTATTTCTTACAGTCTGGAGGCTGGGAAGTCCAAGAACAAGGCCCTGACAGATTCAAGAAGGGGTGAGGAGCCTCTTCCCATTCTTGCTGGGATCTCTTTTATAAAAGCACTAATCCCATTCATGTGGTCTCTGCTCTCATGACCTATTCTCCTCCCAAAGGCTCCACCTTGAAATATGATCACATGGGGGAGTAGATTTCAACCTATGAATTTGGGAGGACACAGACATTGAGTCTCTAGCACATAGCACGCACAAAAGCAGTTTAAAAACACTACTAAAAATACTAGCACAACTTACAGGTGAAAGAAGCTAGATGGATGTCAAACTTTAGATGCCAAGATCTGGGAGAATTATGCAATGAACAGTTCGTTCCAAAACAGAGCGTGTGGCCCAACCAAGCCAAGAAGAAGCATGTGGGGTAAATGGACAGCATGTGCAGTTCTAGGCCCCTCTTCAGCTTACATGCAAACGTGTTGGTCTCCTGTGCATGGCTGATGTGCGTTGGTGACTCAAAACTTTCCCATTGGAAAGAGATCTCTCCTGTGAACCAACAAGGCTTTTGGTTTACACTGACACCATTCTCTGCTTACCAATCCTAGGCCATCTAATTTACCCTACAGAAATGCATGCTTTAGCTTTGCAAATTTCTGCTGCCTAAGATGGTTCATAAGGCAGATTCAAATGTAGGTCATTATATATATCGAATTTAAAACCTGTACTCTGACTGCTGGGCCTCAACACTTTGGATAATAATACTAGACAAATTTTCATTTGAAAAACAAAAATCCACCCAAAAATGAAGTCACATCTCCTTTCAGATCTTTTAATTAAAGTCAGACCTGAACCCTTGTGTTTCTTTGACTGCTAACTACTTAAGAAGTGTTTATGAGATTTGTGTGTGTGTGTTAAGTTTTAAAAAATGCACATGCTGCTGGGTTACATGACTTTGTATTTGGTTTATTTAAATACAGTTAAGCAGAACTGTAATATATCAGGAAGGTTAAAGTGTCAGAATCCTATTTAATTAACTTATACTCACTTGGGAGCCAGTCAATTGTAAAGGTATGCTAAGCAAATAAAGCTTCAAATATGAAATCCTTGAAAAGAATAAGCCATGTTTGATGAAGGCTTTTCTAGTCTTAACTTTGTCATTCAAACTATTTCAATGAGCTGTTTCAAACCTTACAGTGTGTTTATGTATGTTGTATGATTTTTTATATATGAACTTTTTAGAAGATTAAATGTCTTGATAATTCTTAGAAGGCCTACATCAGTACTTTCCCTCTCTGAGACAGGACGTACTCCCAGAATTGCTCTCCTTTAAGTCCACATGTGTCTAAAATATGACCAGTTTTACATTTATGTAAATTTTATTTAATAAATAGTCACACCATTAAAATAGAGCATTCTTTTCAACCACCACTAATTACATGTCATAAAATGCCTGGTCTTTAATGGGGATTTCAATAAATGTCTACTGATAGTGATGATTATTGAAATGATATGTTAAGTCAGTCTTCTCATGTGAGAAATGCTTTGTTTTGAAATTCTAGACTTACAGCTTTGCCTAAAAATTTTTAATTAAGATCACCACTTTGGCATGAAGCTTGAAAAGTGCAAAGTCGCTGCAATTAGTGCATTGTACATCCATATGGATGTTACCAAACAGCTTTCAACTTAGAGGATTTGGATTGTTTTGAATGATAGACCTTCTGTTAAGCTTAAAACAAAAGCCTGTCTATCTCTGCATTCATTTTAATTAATATTCTCTAGCTGGTCTCAAAGATGTGTTCTCTTCTGAGGGGAAGAAGCATAATTATCATAAATCAGAAATAAGTTACAGAAGTAGATTTGGCTAATTTTCTACTTCCTTCTGTTTCATCCCATTCTTTCCACCTCCCCAACCACCGCCACCCCGCCCCCTGCCAAAAGAGCTCAATGAAATGTCAGAGTAACTGGAAAACAATTATTTCAGATTGTCCAGAAGAAAACCTATATTTCAGCCAAATCAAAACATAATTAAACTCACTCAAAAAATGAAGAAATTAAGCTGTCCCCAGATTTTTTGAAATCAGTTTGAAGTTGAAAACTTGTCATTTTGACTCCAACATTCATATATAAAGTCTATAGCATAAAATTTGAGTATATGTGTTGTATATATGCAAATGAATATAAGTCATATGAATGTGTATTTGTATATAGACATGATATTTTTACTTCAGAGAGACTTGGACTTGCCTAAGTGCTTGGGTTTAGTAACCTTATTTGAGGACTTAACTTTCTACAGCAGCCAACTCTGCTTGAAGATGAAGTAGATACAAAAGATTAGTTTGGTTCTTTTTCTTAGTATTTTAAGCAAAATCAAATCCAACAGCACAGCCTTAAAGGTTGTGTTTTCCCTGGTTATTTTTCATGTGAACTTTTATTAATATGGTACTTGGGGAACAGAAGCTTTCTGAACTTTGTTTTCCACGAAAACAGAAGAAATTCTATAGCTGGTTTTATGTATTAGTTAAGTCTCCAATTTCCTGTTTTCAAACATCTTCCCTACAGTCACTCTCCGTATACCTTCAGAAAAGTATTCATCCTCATTAACCACTGGCTTCCTCTGACTATCTGGTTCCCAATTTAGGGAAACAGCATTCAGTTTTGAATGCTGCTTTAAAAAGTAGACAGTCAAAAGTATCTCCCAAAATCTTCACTGAATTACTAAGATTAAGATAAATGTGAAAATTGCAAAGCAGAACTGTAATTTACCAGAACACATGGGTAAAATAATTCACCCAACATGTGAGTGGAACAGGCATGAAATCAGTAGGTTCTTTCTAGAATACCACCATAGCAAGTCCTGGTTTATTTTTCTTTTAATTCCAACATTGTGGAAATTCATTTGTGATAGCCAGTGGATTTGGACACCCTAATTTTTTCAAACTGTCTGGATTTTTCATTTCTATTTCCTTTTTTAAAAGCATGTAATTGGTTACATACCTTTCTTCAAAAGCCTCCTGATATACCAGTGATTTGGTTCTATATTAGTAAAGAAAGTGGGAATTAGTTTTGTTCTAAGTTAGAAACAGAAAAAAGCTAAACTTGGTCAAATGACATACATTGTTTTCTGGAAGAGAACCTAATTATTTTATAATTCTACCCTGTCTTTACTATCATGAGGTAGCTTTCTTTCTATCAAATTTTAGTAAGTCTACCCTCTCTGTTAGGCATCTTTACAAAGAAGTCTCTCAAATAAAAATGAGCGGATTATCCTTCAGTTTCACATACATTCTGGTGAATATCCTGTTCACAGTGTAAGAGATGGAAGAAAACCTACAGTTGTTATAATTTGGAACCAAAATAATCACTTCTCTCCAGTGAAGGCTTAGCAGGGGGAAAAACTGGGCCAGATAGAAAAAGAAATACTTGGTGGAGGGCAATGCAGCAGGATCAAAAAAAATTTAATAATTTAAGTAAAACAATAAAACAAACACAATACCTTAGTGTGGCAAATAGGCTAGCGAAGGAAAGACCATCTGATCACCCGGAAGCACCCTGAGCTGGGGTCCTGGGCTGTGTCATCCCACCAGCGAGTAAACTTCATGTGTGTGTAGGGGTGTGCCTCTGTATAGACCCATGGAGATTTAACAGGGAGCACGAAGGGAATTAGAAAGAGCCTGGCCCATTTTTAATTTGGGTCTGTTTGCTTGCATTTAGCACTTAAGGGCTCTACATTCAGTCTGGTCAAAAGAGTGATGAAGCACTCCTTGCTTATGCCTCAAATCAGAAATGCATGAAGTGCAGCTGCAGAGATAATACATTTTCCCCAAAGGCTTTGGCTGAGCAAATTAGGTGTCAATGGGGTGCCTGCGCAGGCAGTACTCTCTCTAATTAGTCTCTTGAGCCTAGTTGGTGGCGGGTATGAGATGATCTAATCAATTGGTCTGTGTCTGATGGTTTCTGTAAAAATCCTACCAGGCAGACTCTCTCCCACAGGTCACCCACCTGCACAGCGGGACTGCTCATTTTCATTTTTCATCTCCTCCATCACATGATGCTGACAGTTGGTTTTAAGAAAATTGAATCCAAAAAATATCTAGTTCATAGGGCACATGGGTCAGAACAAAATTGCATTATGGGTACCAACGATCCAATTAATTAATATTTATAGCTGAGAAGCTCTATGTAGATATTTCTGAATAAGGATTTTATCAATAAAATGCAATTTCTTGTTTAAAACATTCATTTCTAGAGAAAGAACACTATAAAAGCAGAAAGCAAGATAAAAATGGCATCCATTAATCTAATGATTTATATATCTATGAATTGTTGTGCACATAGCTGAGCTTATAATTTATATTCATTGTTCATTTGTATTATGTGTGCAGTCTATTTTAATCTATTAAATGTAAGGGAGGGATTTGCATTACTATGATATTTTACTTCCCTATGAATGTCATATACCCTCTCTCCTTTCACCTACATCGCCACCCATCACATGTATGATTACATTTAGGTTTTAAAGAGTTTTTCTAGCAGGAAACTCACCTACCTTGAAAACTGGAACTGATATCAATGTTGTCCAAGGAGGGAGCAGGGACATCGCATGCTGCTGGTAAACGATGTCAGTCGGGCACTTGGCACAATTTGAGCTACAGAGTCATCTCACAGAGATGGGGGTCCAGCTCTTATTGGCATCTCCCTTCCTTTTATTTTATTTTAATTATTGGATACTTACATTAAATGTCTGAGCCCAAACCTAACTAAATGGACTTATCCATAATCACTCTTAATCATTTATTATCCAGTTACTATTGCTAAAGGTAATTATCCAATTAGCTACATATGATTCTTCTGGAAATTACACTTAAAGAATCAGGACAAAGAAAAGGACAAACACTGTCAATGGCAAAAAAAAAAAAAGTGTAATATCAACCCAACAGAATAATAACATGCCATGGAGTATGGTGACAGTATAGTTTATTGTTACATGAAATCAGATATACTGAAAAGCAAAGCATTCTTTTTTAAGATATGTTTTTATTTACTTCATAGGAAAGGAGAGAAAGAGAGAGATAAAAACATCAATGATGAGAGAGAATTATTGATCAGCTGCCTCCTGCACACCCCCTACTGGGGATCGAGCCCACAACCCCAGGCATGTGCCCTGACTGGGAATCGAACCCATGACCTCCTGGTTCATGGGTCAGTGCTCAACCACTGAACCATACCATCCTGGCCTGAACCTTTGTTTTTGATAGATCCCTTTGTGTAAGTGACTGATCTCTCCTTGTCACATGTCCACATCCTGTTCCATCTCTAAGGCCCAAATCAAATGTCGCTCAGATTATGAAACTTTTCTGGTTTGTAACAAGATGTGGGAACCACATCTCTCCTTGCAAGGTGTGGGATGGGGGCTGAGGCAGTAGTTCCCATGTAATTACTTCTGCTAAGGTGGTGACTTTTTTAAGAAGAGGTTTGATAAAGGCATTTCTGGACAACCTGGCAGGGGTGAGAGGTGGCCAAGTGAGCCACATAGAGAACTGTCACAGCAGCAACCATTTGAGATAAAAACTGAGGTAACAAAAGGCCTATATGTGTTGTCCATCTACCCCCAGGCCTCTCCCTCCACCCCACACCTCCCCCAGAAATGTAAAGTAAGACTTTTGTTTACATTTGGCTCAGTCACTGAGGACAGAGAATTCTTACAAATAAAATGTTACCCCTTCCTCACACCATATACCAAAATGAACTAAAAATGGATTAAAGATATAAATGTAAGGACTAAACTCTTAGAAGAAGACATAGTGATAAATCTTTATCACCTTAGGTTTGGCAATGGATTTTTAGATCTGACACCAAAACCATAAGCAACAAAATAAAAAACGGGTAAATTGGACTTCATCCAAATTAAAATTTCTTGTGCATCAAAGAACACTGTCAACATAGTGAAAGGCAATCCACTAAAAGGCAGTAAATATTTGCAAATCAAAATGCAAGTATTTAAAGAACTCCTACAACTTAACAACAAAAAGACAATTTGAAAATGGACCAAGGACTTGAATTAGATATTTCTCCAAAGATAGACAAACAACCAACAAGCACATGAAAAGGTGCTCAACACCATTAATAATTCGGGAAATACAAATCAAAACTGTGGTGAGATACCAGGTTCTACCCACTAGGATGTCTATAATCAAGAGAGGGGGAAAAGAAAGTAAATGTTGGCAAGAGTGTGGAGAAATTGGAGAATTTATATATTGCCAGTGGGAATATAAAAGGGTGCAGCCACTGTGGAAAACAGTTTGCCAGCTTCTCAAAAAGTTAAATACAGGATTGCCTTATGGCCCAGCAATTTCATTCCTAAGTACCCATAAGAATTGAAAACAGGTATTTAAACAAATATTTGTATATGAATATTCATAGCAACACTGTTTACAGTAGCCAAAATTTGAAAACAGCCCAAATGTGCATTAATTCATGAATGGGTAAACAAAATGTGGAATATCCAAAAATGGAATATGATTCACCATAAAAAAAAAGAAGAAAGTACTGATACATGGTACAATAGAGATGCATTTTAAAAACATTATGTGAAGTGGAAGAAGCCAGACACAATAGGCTGCATGTGGTATGGATCTGTTTCTATGAAATACCCAGAACAGGGAAGTACATTGAACAGAAAGCAGATTAGTGGTTGTCAGGAGCCGGGGCAAGGGCAGAAAGGGTGTGACTGTAAGGAAACGTTTGGCGCAGCGGTTGCCAACCGTTGGTCCGCAGACCACTAGTGGTCCTTGAGGTCTGAAAGGTTGGCGACTGCTGGTTTAAAGGATATGGGGTCTCTTTGGGGGATGACAAATGTTTTGGAGCAGATAGAGGTGATGGCTACAAACATTGTAAATGTACTAAATGCTTTCATATGGTTAATTTTGTTACATGAATTTTGGCTCAATCAAGAAAAAAAGGATGGAAGGTTAACCTTCCAAAAAATCATCATAGTAAGTAGGAGAAATGAGCAGAGGTGGAGAGGATGCCACCCTCAACTATAAGACTGGAACTTTTTGTTCTCTTGGTCAAGGCAGTGCCATGCAGGGGTGAAGTCCTTGGTACTACAGCCCACATGGGCAGCAGGGGGCAACTGCACTGTGAGTTCTCCACAAAAGGCCACAGTTTCCTCTTTGCCCAGGAAGATGACAGTGTGTCATTGGAGAAGGGCACAAGCAGGCCTGACCAGGCCTCGTGACTTCACGCTTCTAACGAAGATGATGAGTTGACTCTGGGACTCATTGGACTAATAGATCAAATCTCTTCGTTTTGCGACTTGAACCTTGGAGTGTTTCCTTTTATCCTTCCTGGCAAGACTCTTTTTTCCCCGTCCTAGAGACTCGGTGAGAAAACTTAAGGATCAACAAGAAATGTGGGCAGAGCAGGGTAAACCATCCTTCTCTCTTCTCGAACCATTCACATGGAAGTAGTTATGGAGTTTAAGCAGCACCATTGGAAATGCATAGTCATATGCAGGAAGTTAGCAAGAGGCTGGTGATTCAGGTTGTGCTGGTCAATTTTCATTCTACCGAAACAAGGGCTGATACTAGGCAATGGAGGAATTATAGGCAGCTGGATTTTTTTTAAGCATGTATATGATCCATTGTTCTGCTTGTTCATAAAAATGAACAGGATGCAATGTCCTTTTAATGGTCTGTATGATGCTACAGGCACTTAATGAAGACCAGTATTACCACCGATGATTTGGGGAAGGAAATTTGCTGAATTCTCTATATTAATCCAAGAGTAGGTTAGATTTTTTTAAAATTTAATCCTCACCTGAGGACATACTTAGAAGAAGAGGTGTGTGTGTGTGTGTGTGTGTGTGTGTGTGTGTGTGTGTGTGTGTAGAGAGAGAGAGAGAGAAGGAGGAGAGGGAGGGAGGGAGGGAGGGAGGAAGGAAGGAAGGAAGGAAGGAAGGAAGGAAGGAAGGAAGGAAGGAAGGAAGGAAGGAAGGAAAACGTTGGTTGCTTTCCATATGTGCCTACCGGGGTTCAAACCTGCAACCCAGGTATGTGCCCTGACCAGGAATTGAACCTACAACCTTGTGGTGCACAGGATGATGCTCAACCAACTGAGCCACTCCGGCTGGGTGAGGTCAGGTCATTTAAATTCACGGAGTTAAATTTTTTGAAGGGAAGAAAGAGCAGTCAGAACATTAGTTTATCACATTATAAGGATTTTGAGGTGAAGGAGGCAACTTTGCCTCAGATACGTGTGCTTGGGGGAGGCTGTGGAGAAAACGGGTAGGTTCACTCTTGCCTGACCAATTTTGATGTCTCCTGTAATTTAAGAAAAATGAATGATGTATGATTTTTTTTTTTTACCATATAACAATTTTTTCCTCTTTTCAGGATTAAGTTGTCATCATTCTGGGAAGAAAAAAAAAAAAAACATTATGAAGTGGCCAATAAGAGGAAGGGAATCATGGATCAGTTTCCTTTCACTCCCTGTGGTGGATTTCACTTACAAGAAAATTGAAGCTGGCAAGACCCTGCTTTCTCTGCAATTTATTTAAAACCTTGCACGCATTTGGATACCTTGTGATTCCCAAGAACTATGAGAAGATTAAGCTTCGCTTACTGATCCATGGCATGTATTCTTTTCAGTCTTTTGTGTTTGATTTTGTTTGATTTCCCTCAGCAGCGCAGCGTCTCTGTGAAGGTTTTTATGCTTTTACCAACCATGTCTTAAATACATTAAGACAACACATCTGGTGTTCACACTTCTTCAGTAATATCTGTACTTGAAAGCCACACCGTGGCATGAAACAATGTGCGCTTTCCTGGAGACCACTGCACATTTTGCAACCACTAGGAAGGAAATGTTTAGCTAAAGCAAACCCATGTTCTCTGACTGTTTGGCAACTTGGTCCCTGGCTGTGGGCCCCCCCTTGTCGCCTACCTTTTGAGGACATTTCCCAGTGTGGTTTTTTTTTTCTTGGAAATACCACACATTTATATAAGATATCAGAACCTGCTTAGCATTTTCAAGCCACATAGCATGACTGTTTTCCAAATAGGTTGGAAGCGAAGAACCAAGTATCAAGCATTAAGAACAAAGACGGGGATAAATTGCTTCCTTTTCAACCACTGGAGCTTGATGTGACTTTTCACATGTGTTCTGGGTCTCATCAGCATCTTCTTGTCTCCATCCACTCTTTGACACATGGTGTTTTTCTTAGTGGAGAAAAGAGTGAGGAACAGAGCGTTCAAAACTTGGGTGCACAGAGTCGGATCGGTTGCATGAGTGCTGAAAGCCATCTTTGCTAGTTATCATTTAATAAGCAAGTGACAAAGGGGATCCAGAGTTAAAAATCAGCTCATTTACATCAGAGCACCTTTAAATTACATTTTGAAAACATTCCAAGCTGACTGGAAGCCATCCTTAGGGACCCTGACTCTACACTGTCTCCTGGAAAAGAAACGGTTTGAATGCAGGTTTCAGAAGCAATACGGGACTCGTGCTTTAAAGATGGGGAAAGGGGAACAGAAAGGCCGGCTGCCCCTGTTGAAGGAGTTGGGAGGCTTTGGAGGATGAAGGCGAGGATATGACATGGAGGGAAAAGTGGGTTGGGCATTTGTGGAGCTTTGTCTGGTGTAGGCTGTCTCCCCGGGGAACAGGCCTCCCTGCAGAATCCCAGATAATCCTCAGGCCAAGGGGATGGTTAGGAAATTCATTGAAAGCATGAAACCTAGCTCCTCAGGACACAAATTCCTATGGAAATACTTCCTGTACGTTGTTTTACATTTTCCTATTAGTCAGAAAGAAGGAGAGACCAAGAACTTGAAATGCATCGCACTTTGGGGGACCAAGTCTAGGAATTGTGAGCCAGCTTGACAAAGACTTTCTGAGAGTCAGGTAAGAGAAAGCTTTTCTATAGTCAAATCCAGTATACCTAGGGAATTGGACCCGGACTTCCTAAATTAAAATGGTACTGTCCCTGGAGTGACATGTGAGTATGTAATACAATCAAGGTCACAATCCATCGTATCCAGAAGTAGCATTCATTATGAGCTTCTAAGTGTTAAGTGAGGAATTATTTACTGGTTGGTGTTAAAGAGAATAAAAGTTACTCAAGGCTGGAGTATTTACTATTTGCTCCCTAGAAATCTTTCCCATTCTTCTTTCAGACATTCCAGCTCATTAGAAGTCTTTACAGGTATTTTGATTTGTGTATTTAAATTAGGACTTCTTACAGAAAATAGGGAGAAGAAACCCTTACGCGCAATTAAAAACAGGCTTGCCTGTGATTTGTCTTGAATTATTCATTTGGGGGAGAGGCATACCTTTTGTATTTTACTCCGTTAAAACCAAGAGCATCTGATGATTAAATCTTGGTATGCAATAAGCTTTCTAATTTGAAAAGATTTAGTGTTAAAATACTTCAATTAGGAATATCAGAGTCATTCAGAGATATTGTCCCTGTCCCAGGCAGCTTCTGTTGGGGAGAGGAAACTGGCGCGTACTCAGCAGGGGTAAATCTGTTTTATTACGGAGACAGACCTCTCCGGAGATCTTGTTCAGGAACTTTTAGTTCCCCCTCCTTGCCATCGGTACAGAACATCCAACGTTTGGTTTGCCTCTCCCTCCTTTCCTCTCGCATTTGCAATCATGTTCTCCCCCACCCCCACCCCCACCCACCCTTCTCTTCCCACTGTCTCTAGCTGAGGGCAGCCATGAAAATGATTGCAGAATGCGTCCATTAGCAGATTTGTTATTCCATCGAGAAAGCACTGGAATGTTTTTTGTGGTTATTTTTATAGGAAGGAGTAGCTTGAATTCAAACAGCTGGACCAGCATGGGGACTGTATACACACAGTATTTCAAAAGGAAATGCAGGATTTCATGTCCATGTTCTTAAAGGAGCAGTATGGTTGACTTAACAATACAAGTTATGTAGAACATGAAAAAAAAAATGTATGTTTGCCGTGCTCAGAAACAACAGGGTGTAAAGCAAGGGTGGCTGTCCACCCACTGAAACTAGGTGAGAAGCTATTTCTACCTCGCAAGAGTGATGAGAAAAGTTCCGGGGGTGCCTCCTCCAGGTTTGCAGAGAAAGCGAGGCCTCTGGGCATCCTTCCCTCAGTGTATCCATGACAACCAGTGTAATCAATGCCCTCGGTCATGTGTCTCTATAAGATACTCATCTGTGAATATTACTGGTTTTGTAATCTTTGTTATATAAGAGGAAGTTTAGGCTGTACATAGTGGGGTAGATTATTGCCTGCCCCCTATACATAGGAATATGCTGCATAATTGTGCATAACTTCTATCTCCCTTACTAGCTTGTAGGCAGAGGAAACCACATATGTTACCTCCTTGCAATCCTCATACACCAAAAACAAACAGCAACAAAAAAGAAAAAAAAAATCTCAAATAAAATCAGCAATCTCCTATTCTCATTCCCTTCCCACAGCAGCATATTTTAGAGGCACAAATAAAATCTACATTCTCTAGTTGGGAGTGGATTTTTTTAATCTTTTTTTTTTCTTGTAAGATACACTGAGATGCGTACTTTCTAACGGTGGTTGGTACCTAAGAAATGTGCTAGCATCATTCAGAAAACTATTATACTTCAAAATAACATATAGTAAGGAGAATGGAGTAATACATGTTGCATATTTGTTCCCAATTGTAATTTGTCTGTATTATGAAAGATGTACTGGTTTGTCAGCTGTCACTGTTGTTTTCTTGTAACATGATACAGAATAAAAGAATCTCTGTACATTTTCTTGGTAGGTCTTCTTGGTGAGTACCCAAAACACCATACACCGTGTCAAAGAAACATCCTCTGGAAAACTCTTAGGCACAACCATTCCAAAGAGAGAAATAAGAGACAGAACACACAATGCCCTTGGAAGTGGGAAGGAGTGAGTCAGCTGGGATGTCCGGGAGTCTTCAAAACCCTCCCTCGCCTTGCTTTGCGAGGCCACATTTAGGTGAAGTGCAGGAGGCCGTGCAAAACCAAGCTTGTGCACTCGGGGGTCTTCACAACCCCCCAGCTCCTTATGACGTTCACCGCGTGTTCTCTGCATCTGGAGCCAATCTGGTCTTGTTTAACGACAACGCTGTTTATTTGTATTACTTCTTTTTCCTGGTTTTCGCACATGTCCTAAGATGAAGTGACTAGGTTACTCTCCACTGAAGACAAATCCCAGCTTCTGCCACTGAGCACACTTCCCTGACCACTGCCTCATGGGGGCTGCACCTGAATGGGCAGGGAGGAAGAACCGCACCCCCCCCCCCCCCCCGCCGAACTGATAAATTGCTAATAAAGTTCATATCAGATACAGTCATCGATGTATAGCTATGATGTTCCATGATTTAAAAATGTTTACTCTTGAAGTAAAAAATCCAAGTTCAAGTCTCATGGTAAAAGGGCCCAGGCCCCTGGCTCTCCCCTGGGCAGATCCTCACCTACCAGCAGCTACTACCCCCAGTCTTCCTCCCCTTGCTCCTCTCCTAGAACTTCCATGGCTTCCTTGTTTCTAAGCCCGTTGCAAACTAACATCCCACAAACATCTGTGTTCTCAGCGGACCCATGTTCCAATCCAGAAAAGCTCGCAAGAACCCGCGCATCCTCCGCCCCCCCGACTGCCCCTGCTGGTTCCCCTACAGCAGCGACTCACCCGTGCCGATGGCATTGTCACCGTCCTGCGCCCCTGTGGACTCTGGGACATGAAGTAGGGACCTTCGTGGTACCAAGTTAGAGCTAACGGGCAAATTTCTTAGTTACATGGGAACCACATAATAGCCTGGAAACGGATTAGAATTATAGAAGCGCCGTAAGAACTCGCTCCGCAGGGTCCTTTCAAGGGAGGAATGCGTGTGCCATTGCCCACCTTCCCACAGCCGTGGGAGCACAGGGGCCCCTTCCTGAGGCCACTGGCAACCTCAGCAATGGGCTCGCATTTTAGAGCCTGTGTGCCTGGGGTGTAATCCCATGAACTCTTAAAAGGCGAAGGTGGCAGGCTGGTATCTACAAGAGGGTAAAGAAATAGCTCTGGGAAATACTTTTATTGATTTCAGAGAGGAAGGGAGAGAGAGAACATCAATGATGAGAGAGAATCATTGATTGCATGCCCCACGCTGGGGATCTAGCCTGCAACCTAGGCATGTGCCCTTGACCGGGAATTGAACCAGGACCTCCTGGTTCATAGGTTGACACTCAACCACTGAGCCAAGCCTAACTTTTTCAATGTGGCAGCAGAGATGACATTTTCTCCAGCTAGGGCTTTCCAGCTCTACCAGGTGTGGGGGATGTGTGCTCGCTGAGGCAAGCAGTTAGAGTCGGGGGTTCGGCACTCCTAGACTTGCTCCTGGCCCCCCAGGGTAAAGAGAAATGGGGGGGGGCGGGGGGCTGTTAGAGCAACCCGAGCCCCTAGGCTAGCACACACAGTGGCTGCGTGATGGCAGGCACCGCAAATCGCTGCAATAAGAACCCCACAGTGGCCCAGCAGCCTGCTGCTACCAGTGGGTGGTGGCGTTATGGGCATTAGCTTTGAGAAGCTTATACAGCTGAGGGGGCTAGGATAAAGGACACAAATCGGGGGGGAAGCTGACAAGATTTTAAAACCCAAGGCCTCATATTTACTGCTGGTCCCCCACGCTCTCGCTGTGCTATATTGTCTGCGTTGAGTCCTGCTGAGAGAGAGCCGGGCACAAGAATAGCTGGGAGCAGCCTCGCAGCCCCGAGCCAGCCTCTGCCAACGGTGCTGACTGTGCCGGTGGAGAATGGGATTCTAATAGAGTTCTCTTTTTTCTCCTTCCCTGCAAGACCACCAATAATTATGGAGGGCACGCAGTACAGGTGGGGTAAGGGTTCCTTCCCTGCTGGAGTTTATCCTGAGAAGTGACCCAGTGTGGGTCCCGGTGGAGGCCCCTGCCAAGGAGGCCCCTGACAGATGTAGACAATGCTGGGGGCCTGCAGGGACACGTGTTAGAAACAGCGGTTCAAGGATTGAGAGAGTTTGCTTGGGGCGATGGGTGCACGAAGCAGTGTGCAGATGATGTTTTATTGAGTTGTACACTTGAAACCTGCATGGTTTTGAGAAAAAAATATCACACCAATAAATTCAATCTAAAATAAAATAAAATTGAGGAAGAATAACTTTTGCATTTAAAAAAAACAAACCACTTAGCTTTATGTATCATGATACAGTGTGAAACAACCAATGATTCTTTTCCCTCCCTCCCGCTCCAACCAAATCAAGTAATTGGGTGCCTTGCATCCTCAAAGAAAGGCTACCATCCACCCAGAACCTTGGGAGAAGCAGGCAAGGTCCTGCAACCTTCCTCTGCCTAATATTTGGAGAATTCAGGCCCCAGTGAATCCACACCCTTAGCCCCATGGCTCAAAGCCCTGGCTCTCATTAGAACCAGGGGAAGTTTTCAAAACACCCCACCCCAGACCAATTCAGTCTAGAAATATTGAGGTTTGGGCCCTGGCACGGTCTGTTTTGGGAGCTCAACAGGTGATTCTATTGTGCAGCCGCGTGAGAACTGCTAGACGCTTACCTTCCTCCTGTCCGTCTGGAGGAGGGTAGGCAAACGCCTTCTGGAAGGGCCAGAGAGTAGCTTTCCACGCTGGACAGTCTCTGTGGCAGCCACTCTCTCGCCTGCTGCCACGCACAACGCAAATGAATGAGCTGCGTTCCAGGGAAACAATGGATGGGCACCGAAGTTTGTATAATTTTCATGTCATGAAATATTTTTCTTTTCATTTTTAAAAACTAATTAAAAATGCACAACCCATTCTTCGCTCACAGCCTGCATTAAACATGCAGTGGGCCGGGATTTGCCTGCGGCTGTGGCTTGCTGACCTGGGCTTAGCATGCAGCCCCGGTAATGGGGGGTAAGGCGGGACCAGCCCTGCCATTTGTGGAGCAGAATGGAGAAGGTAGATTCCTGTGGGTCACGGCTCCATGGATTCCTTATTCTGTGGGGTGGGCTATGCCTGGGGAGGGTCAGAGCCAGGCCCTTTAAACATGGGAACCAGAACAGGTGCCCTCTGGCCTGGGTTTCAGGGCACCACGGTGGGTGATAGGAGCCTGAGAATCATCTCCAGTGAGTATTCAGGTCCCTTGTTGCATTGGCCCAACCTACTCCCAACCCATGACGCAGACCTCCTAAGGTGAAGCAGAAGCATTCGGAGGCAAGGGCTACAAATTGCTTCCATCTCCTGGAATTACAGGATCCAGCCCTGGTCAGTCATGTAATGGAACTCGCTGGTACTAGTTCACAAGAACCAACTGTTAAAAAGGTAGGAGTTTTATGAGCCACTTATTTAATCATTGGTAACTTGAAATCAGATGGGAATACTTACATCACAGAAATTGGCAAAGTCTACACACCAGGTCTTCCTCCCTCCCTCTCTCCCTCCCTCCCTTCCTCCCTCCCTTCCTTCCTCCCTCCCTCCCTTCCTTCCTCCCTTCCTTCCTTCCTTCCTTCCTTCCTTCCTCTCTTTCTTTCTTTCTTTCTAGAGTTAGTTTCCCCAACACACCACTGCCTCCTGACCCCCTTCTTCCCAGGCTCATCTCCCATAAGTCCATGCAAAGGTCCTCCACATGCACCGCGCTGACCTTCCCACGGACCCCAGGGTGCTCCAGGCTTCCTCAGGGCCCCGTTCTTTTGCACACACTGTTCCTTCTGGTTGGAATGCTCTTTCCTTTTTTTTTTTTTTTTTTAGCAGGCAAGTTCCTATTAACCCTTTTAAGACCCTGTTTCAAACTATCTCTGTTGCAAACCATTTTAGAATTTCCTTCAAAACAGTTTTTCCTTCTTCCACATCCACACATCATTTTGAAAATAGTAACAACAGTCTATTTTCAGTCTCTATATAGTCAATATCATAAATCGCAACCAAGGCACCACAGATGTTTAACAATGTTGTTGTGGTGTGTTTTTTTTTTTAATGAATCAGGTATTAACAGATAATACAAATTAAACAAGAGTATAATGGAATTTAGGAATTTAGTTTACCTTCCAAAGAAAGGGTCCAGAAAACTGCAATGTGAATTTACCACATGTATACTATATGCTACAATATGCAATTATATGCAAGGTACTGCCTGGCTCTCGGGGAGAAAGGGGAACCAAAGCAGAAAGATCTCTGCTTGTCCTCAAGGAGTTCACTGGAGCCCTGATCCCTACACTTGGCTGATGACCAAAACCACTGGGGAGCTTTCTACACATTCCTCCTGAATCTCAGTCTCCAGGGTGGCAGCCCCGGGGTGTGTACATTTTTAAATCTCCTCCAGCAATTCCGATGGTCAACCAGGACCGTGAGCCACCCTGTAGGGAAGTTTAGATGCAGAACTTCCTACCAGGTCTGTTTGCCTCCCCCTCAATCTGTCCTCTCCACTTGAAGACTCTGTTCAAATTGCAGATCATTTGAGAGGCACTCCTACTTCTCAAACTTTTCGGTGGCTCCTCTTCACCTCCAAAGTGGAGTGGAATCAAGCCCCCGTCCCCACCTCCCGTCCCCACCATGCCCTATGATCTCCCCTTTCTTCCTCTTCCTTTTCATCTCCTCGCCTTACCTCTCACTGATCTTCCAGCCTCAGGGAATTCTGGCTTGTGCCCTCCATTTTTCTTTCCTCTCTCTGGGGCTGTGTTTCATTACCCCTGTCACATGATGCTTTGTGAGTTCATTCATTTAACCAACATTTATTGACAACTTACACTGGAGGAAGCTCTGTTCTAAGAATTAGAGATAGAAAGATAAATATCCTCAAAAAAATGACACATAAAAGGGTAGTTCTCATACAAATAGATGATCACTTATACACTGAGGCAGGGCAGAAAGTCACACTAGAAAAAAAGGAGAGCACAAATAAAGACATAAATGAGAGACATGCAGGGCGTTTGGGGGAATATCAAGGAACCCTGCTTATCCTGGAGCAAAAGGTGTGTCAGAGGATGAGTGAGGAATAAAACTGGGCCGTGAAGAGTGTGGGTGGCCAGACTCCAAGAACTATTATGCAAAGAAATGGCATAATCTGGACTCTGCTTTGGAATCAACCACTTTGCCCAGGTCGCTCACCATTTTTCATTTTACCAAACATCTGCTCCATACTGACATGTGCCAGACCCTGTGCTGGGCACTGAGGGTACATGAACCAGTGAGACTGTCCTCCCCCCACAGCCTAATTGGTGCAGATACCCGTGAAGACATTATTTTAATGCAGCAAAAGTTGTGAGGGTTACCGAAGTGGTCGAGAGAAGGTATGATATTTTGCTTTGGTTCCGGGGCAAAATGGGGGTGGTGGGGAGGGTATCTTGGGAAGGACACGTGGAGTTTTCCAAGAGACCTGGCCAGGCTTTCCTGAGCAAATACAAACACACAGAGGGATGAAACAGCAGGTCCCCACCTCATGTTCCTTCAACCCAATTCAAAGATTCTGTAGTAAAAACATCAGGGTTCCCCAGTTTTGCCTATGAAGGCTAGGTGGTAAAATCCCAGGTGTCTCTTAACCTTATAAAATAAAAATTCCACAGGGAATTCTCCACACTCCTTCCTCAGAGCTCCATCTCCTCCCTCCTGCCCTCCCAACATGGGCATACCTGTCTGATCCTCCTGGGGACCCTGAGCTCCCTAAGAGTGAACATCTGGTCTTACTGGTTTCTGTAGCTGTGGCCAGCACAATCAGGTGCTCCCAGATTTCTGAGGTACAAAAAGAGAGATTCACTTTAAGCACAAGAGGAAGAGCATATTGGCAAGTTATTGCCTATGTCTTGATAGAGTGAAACTAAAGAATAAAATTCCCATTCTTGCCCGTGTTCTGTGAAACAGTGGGTACATTACTGAATGTATGTTCCTCCAGTATGGATGCCAGAGTTATATCATGTGTTCTGACATGTTTGTCTTATTGACCCCAGAGGTGAGCCCCACCCCAGGGAGGGGGCTGGATGACCCTTCAGTCTCTGTGTTGATTATCTGCCAAGTGTAGGCTGAGAAAAAAGAAAGTAACTTTTTTTTTTTCTGCTGTTGGTCATGAAAGTCCAGGTGAGGGTTCATTCTTTCAATTGTTACCAAAATGGAGAATCCCATATAGTACTCTATATAATGTATTTAAGGTTCCGCATTACGGTCTATCCTATCTCATTCCGTGCTCAAGTTTATTCATAAGTTTGTCATCAACATCATGGTATTTTTGGTCATCTCCTTTTGTGGGCCAGTAAACAGACCCTGAGAGTCCAGGTGTAGCTAGCTTTCCATGGAGCTCATTGGTTGCTGTTGAAGTGCTGATGATCATTAGCAACTTGGTTGGGATGGAGGTTTATTGGGAAGCTTGGGGGCATTCCCCCATCTCCTAAGCCCACACTGGGGAATAGACAAGAGGCAGCTGTTTGCATGGGGTGAAAACGGAACTTGAATGTGTATGTCTCCTAAATCCCCTCCAGTTTAGAGAAGATTGGGCTGGGAAGAGAGGGGGCTTCCATTTGTTGTCTTGTCAGGTACAGGTATGCTGGAGTGGAGATCAGGGCAGTATTTGGGGGAAATCCCAGGGTAAACTAGACTAGAATGCCCAGATGAGATTAGCAAAGCCAGGATACCTATACATTAGGGCCTCAAAACTTTATCAAATGAAGTTAAGGTGTGGAATCAAATGGAGGTTTAAAAAAAAAGAAAGAAAGAAAACCAGGAAAGATGAGCGAAAAAGTGAGAAACCAAGCAGCCCAGACGAAGCCTGGAGATGTCAATCAACACTTACATTTGGGTTTGAACAGACTCCTAGGATTGCTTGCTGAAGAATTCCAAGGATTTCTACTCACACAGAATAAAAAGTGACTGGTGCCCCCTTGCTCTGATTATCTATTGCGTATAACAAATCCCCCCAAAATTTAGTGTCTTCAAACAACAATCATTTATTATCTCATGATTTCTATGGGTCAGGAGCAGATGGGCCAGGTGGTCTGGTTGTGATGTCTGGTGAGGCTACAGTTGGATCATGGCTTAGCTGGGGTCGTCTTTAAGGCTGGTCACCCACATATCCGGAGTCAACGCTGGGAACACACAAAGAGCCGGCAGCTGAAACATTGAGACAGAGCACCTCTAGCCTAGTGTGGTTTCACAAGGCCTCTAACGCGTGGTGCTCGGGTGAGCTGGACTTTTATAGGGTGGCTTAGGGCGCCCAAGCGCATGTGCCAAAAGAACAAGAGAGCCAGGTGGAACCTGTATTGCTTTTTATGACCTAGCATTCTATTTGTTAGAGGTGAGTCACTAAAGCCAGCCTATATTTAAGAGAAGGAGAATTAGACTGCACCTTTTGATGGAAAGAATGTCAAAGAATTATGGGCATGTTTTAAAACCAGAATAGCCTGCCCTCTAGCCACAGGTTATGTATATTGATCCCACATGCAAAATATACTCAATCTCCTAAGACCCCCTGCCCCCAATATGTCAGCTGGATGGCATCCATCTGGGGCTCAAGGTCCAGTATCCGATCATCCAAATCAGGTCCAAGGCCTGCAATTGGGTATCCCTGAGCACAGACCCTCAATGACAGCTTTTTGAGTACCGTTCTTAATTGGAGGATCTGTAAACTCAAGTGACAAGATTTTTGCTCCCTTCCAACATGCTCTGATGGAATGGGCACCACTGTAGACATTTCAGTAATCTGTGGCATTCAGGTTATCAGTAGTCTGTAGCAGTTCTGAAGTCTAGCCAGGCACATGTTGCCTATTCCTTGATTAGAGTTCAGTATTGTTTCCTAGCAATAATACTCCATGGCTCCTGACTCCACTCTCTGAGCTCTTGGTTCCTCCCTCTGAATTATTCTTCCTGTTCCACCAAATGGACCCCATTTTTATAGCTCAGCAGTTTTCTCAGCCTGCTTCTTTCCCACAGAATTTTGGGAGCCCCAAAGCTTCTTTTCATTCTTCACTACCCCTGTCCCTTTTAGTCTGAGCAGGCAATGTTTTCAGTAATACAAACCTCTTTAACACATCATGTGTTTCCCATCCATCTTGTTGGGATTCACTCCATTAGGCAGAAACCACATCCACAAATCTCAGTGAGGTAAGCTTTTCTCTTCCTTTGACGTCTTCAAAGGCTACTATGGAAGTGTGCCCTTAAGATTTTTAGAAGCATTTCTGTTTAATGGACACATTTGAAAGACATGCCCTTAAGATTTTTAGAGAAACTTTTGACTGAGAGAACCTATGAGGTACTTTAAGTCTGTCTGAGGTCTTTCTTAACAAAAGGTTCTAGAGTCACATTATCCATCTGGAGATGAGAAATCTGAGAAATAGTTTTATTTTTTGAAGCCCAAAGTCTTGTTTCTTTTATACTTAATTCTTTCTTGAGGTCATCTCTCTCCTGTTATATTTTACTAAGGGAAGCCAGAAGAATCAGGTGATATTTTTAATGCTCATACTAGATCATAAGGTACATTTTCTATTTTCCAAGTTACCGCTGGTGAAAATATTGCTGTACTCTTTACCACTCGATAACCACAGCGTCCTTTCTCCAGCTCCCAATGCACTTTCCTCCCTCTCCTTAATGCTTCACAGACAGCCTCTTCAAAACTCTTCCAATCTCCACCCTCCACCCAGGCCGCGAACCACTTCCACAGGTTTTAAGTTTAATTACAGCAATGCTTCACTTCTAGGTATCCCCAACTTCCAGTTATCTAGTGTTGTAAAAAAACAAAAAAACAAAACCACCCCCAAAATTGGTGACCTAAAAACAGCATTCTTTTATATTATCTTTCCTGGTTTCTGTGGACCCAGCATTCTGGATCAGCTTGTCTGAGTAGTTCTAACTCAAGATCTACAGTCAGATGTTGCTGGGGCTGGGGCCAACTCAAAGACTTCATTCTCAGATATCTGGCACCAGCACATGGGCTGGGAAGACTTGAATGGCTGGACTAGAACTGTTGGGTCTCTACACGGATCTTTCTGTTTGTCCACCTGGTCTCTCACTGTTATGTCTCTAGCATGGTGGCATCCATGCTCCAAAGAAATGTAACTTAAGAGAGAGAGAGCCAGACAGAAGCTGTATTGCCTTTGATGAACTAGCCTTGAAAGCCACAAGAATCACGTCTGCCATTTATTCTTAATTAGAAGCAAGTCACTCAGGCCAATCCAATCTTTTAAGGGAGAAGGAATTAGATTCCATCTCTCTATGGGAGGTATTTCAAATCACTTGCACACTTGTGTTAAAATCACTGCACCTCTGAAGCTGAACAACATAGTGGCACTGTCTTAGTACACATTTGCTTGCTGATCGGGAAAAGTTTTGTAGACTGGGGAAAAAAATCCAAGACTGTGATTTTCTTGGAATTTTGGGAGTTAGGTTTCCGTTTTTAAAATTATCTGCAAGTAAATACTATTCCCCATAAGCACTTGGGGAACCTTTGCGTACCTTGTTGCTTTTGAATCTGGAGGTGATAACTTGCCTTACAGGAAACCGCGTATTATACAGAGGAGTTTTGTTCTCTATCCCTCATTAGCTTCCGACATCCCAAAGCCAGGCCGCCACTGTCCCAAAGGAAAAAGAATCCTCCTCAAGTAGCCAGCAAGCAGCATTCTCTCCATTTCCAGTCTCTAAGACTTCCCAGTGCTTCCATGTGACTTAGTCTGGATAAGTAGCTTTGTAATACTAATTTTTAGAAACCCTGCTGTGCCAAAGAATTAAATAAGCCATTGTCTAGCTTTAAATGCTTCACAGGGGACTAAAATAACAACTTTTGGGACAGGCGAGCAGTTTTCAACCCCACCTCATTCAAGGAAACAAAATCTCTTTTCTGCAAGGTTTTCATTCTGTGGAGTGTGAGTTTTGTGGCCATCGCTAGGATAGTGTGCAATCAATTTTCCAAGTATGAGGAAATTCTAGGGGTGCAGATACTTTTTTCTTTGCAGGCTGACAAATGAAAATATGTTTATGGGTGTGGGGGCGGGGTGATGTGATGTTCAACACTCAGAGATGACTGGAGGCTTCTTTTCTATATTTAGACTACATCTTGCAATTCATGAAAATGAATCTCTTGTTCTTTCCCCCCTTAAACCATTCTCCCCGTCCCCTCCCTCACCAGGCTTTATTTATTTATTTTTTAAAATAACAGAGTCACATGAGATTCATTCCTAAAGCTTAAGAGTTATTTTTAACAACTTGCTCAAACACAAATCCCATTGTTCACCTCCTTAGGGAGAGTGAGCTACTCTGGGCAACGGGAGGGCGGGGGGGGGGGGGGGAGGTAGTAGACATTTTGTGAATATTCTTTATTTGGTGAATAAAGATTTAATTTATATTAAAATAAATAGTGCATAAAATGTGACAGATATTTGAGTAATCCAACAAGTACTGTATTAGAGACCAGATGAGAAATGATTGAAATCCACAAAGCTTTGGGGAAAGCAGTGAGGAGGACTAGAGACCAGCAAAGGCAAACTTTAGAGATCATTGAACTGCTGTAGACCAGATAAGTGTAAGAAAAGATAGTAACAAAGAAGGCAAAGGGAGGGAGGGAGGGAGGGAGACAAAATGACAAAATCAACTTCCAGCTCTTAGTCTCTTCATTTTACTCACATCTTTCCTTCTTGGGTATCAACAATATTGCTGCCAAAACCCTACAGCCAGGGGTGACATCAACATTTAAGTCTACCACAGACAGATGGCAACATAAGTCTCCATTGTTGCTCTCTTAGAGGATTCCCAGCGCTACTGCTGCTGTCTATGGTGAATGGGTCCTTAGAGGTGAGTATTTTCCATGGAGGTGCTTTTTAGGTTTACTTTCAGGGAGTTAAGATGCTTCATTGTTTAGGGGAATTTTGTTGGCAAAGATTGTGGGAATTACCACAGCAATAAAGAGCTGATGCTGGAATGAAAGTTACCAATTAGCAACTCTACAACGTCCTGTCTGTTCAGCCTCCCAGGATAGCAGAGGAGGTTATTACAGAAGGCCACCTCTATCCAAAACGTTTGTTCATGACCACACAAAGTAGCCTGGCTTACAGATTGCCTTCACTATAGCCAGGGAAACCTCAATGATCAAAATCAATATCTCAAAGAACATTTAAATTTATGATCATGCACTTAACCAGAATATGGCCTTTTGCTGAATTGGCTTAATGTTTGTATATTCTGTTTTTCTATTCTGTGGCAACTCCTGATTGATAGGTCTTCACTAAATACAATGTAACATTAACACTTTTTTAGATGAGTGTCTCCTCTACAATGACTCCAATTTCTGCTCACTCTCTACATGAGCACAGGCTCTGGCACACAGTAGGCCCATAACAAAATTGCATTGAGTGAGGGAGTGGTAAGGACCTGCACTGCTTTTCTACCTGAAATGTCAATTAATCCCTGGCCATCTGCAGGCGGCCTGGGAAGCCTCCCCTGACTGACCTTGCTCTGCTTCCCCAGCACCCCATGTATAAGTTTTCATTTATTTTATTTCATTTCCTTATATTAGATGATAAGTACTTTATTATTACTTATCTACTTACACATTTGCTATTTCTGCAAGTCAAAGGGCCAAACATCAACAATATCATATGGTCTAAGGGTAATAGAAAAGTAGGAGTACATAGTGGGCATACATAGTAGTCAGACAGACGTAGATTGAATACTGGCTCAGTCACTTCGCATACTGTATATCCTTGTCAAGCTCCTTAGCTTCTTCATGCCTCGGTTCCCTCATGTGTAAAACAAAAATAATAATAGCAACTGCATCATAGTGGTGGAATGAGGATTAAATGACACCCACTGCATGTTAACATATAATAAATGTTAGCCAGAGTTAGTCAAAAGATAAATATTAATAAATGTTAGCCAGAGTTAGTCAATAGATAAATATTAATAATAAATGTTAGCCAGAGTTAGTCAAAGGATAAATATTGCTAGTTGTTGGAGGTACAAATGTGGATAAGATGAAAGCAGGCTTGCCTTCATAGAGCTCACAGACATTGGAAGTGTGAGAATGAGTATGATCAATGCTACAAATGAGGAAGGTGTTATGTGCCAGAGGCATCTGTTTACAACTCTCGTGGCAGGGTGAACTCATCCTTCTGTATTTCTGATTTCCTAAGTAAATCACCAGAGGGCTTGACTATCCTTTTCCCTGGCATATGGTAGATACCACAGTTCGGTAGCTAGTATATGGTGGATACTCAATAACTGTGTGTTGAGTGATTCAATGAGTAAGTTAACTAATCAATGAGTAAATGAGCTATAGCTCCTTCCTATGGATGTCTGAGATAGGAGCTTCTCAGATCAGCAGCATTCACAGCCACATCAGCCAGGAGTTCTTTCTTAGGAAACTGAAGTTGTCCAGTGTTTTACTACAGAGGTTTACAGGCCAGAATCTGTTTTGGATAGAAATGCAAAGAAGCATCACTCAGCTAAACTGTGGGTTTTTCACTGGTTATTGTTTATTTTTAACTATCTTTTCACAAGGTTGAGGCACACAAAAAAATGGATTTTTGAACATTACTGTTTATGTGAAGTAATATCATGTCAGCACACAAACAGAAGAGAAAAGTGAGAGATGATTTCACAAGCCATTTATTTACTCATTCATCTGTATACATTCCACAAGCATTCTATGCACAGGGCACTGTGTACCTAGCAAATGTTTGGAAGAAAAACAGCAAGCCCCCACATTGTTTACTGGTCCTCTGCTTCAGGACATTTTTTTCTTTTATCTTCTAACTTAGTTCATCATGTACATTTATTTATTTATTTATTTATTTAAGAAATATTTGCCAAGAGCCCAATAAGGGACACTGAGGACTCAGTGATGAGAAAAGCTGTCTTGGCCTCTGATTCCAATAAACTTGGAGTCTAATGGAGGAGGACAGAAAGTATCAAACTGTCACATGAATATATAATCAGACTGCAACTACTGCAGCCAAGGGAAAGAGGGTGTGATGAGGAGACATAGCGGGCCCCACCTGGGGATCAGGAAAAGCTTCCAGAGGAAAGTGACTTTGGAAGCAAGATCTGAAAGTGGAGAGGAGGAGGCAGAAGCAGGAGAACTGAAGAAGTCAAGGTAGGGAGTGACCAGGAAGATGAAGGAGGAGACTGGAACAGGGTCCTGGGAAATCCAGGCCATATCACTAATTGTTAAGGATGTTAATGAAAGATGTGACCTGCTCAGATGTACATTTTTCACTCTGTTCACTAGCAACTGGATTGTGGGTTCTTTGAGTTATGAGGCTGTATCATACTCATTTTTACATCTCTGGCCACATCCAGCAGAGGGCTTTGAATGCAGTGGTGCTCAATTAAGACTGAGTGAACATGAGAAAGCATGTCAGTGATGGGACCATGTGCTGGGATGTTAATGATGACCTGGGTCAGTGGATACTTGCATCCTCAAACCAAGAATCCCCATTGGTTCCCCCTTGGCCATGCAGAGGAGAGATGAAGGGGCATGGACCTGTTTTTCACTTAAGAAATGTCTCAGTTTATATTCTCTCTCTGAGAGAAAGAATTCTTTGCTATCTGCCTGTTCAGATACTCATTAGAAGACTTGCAAGTTGGCCACAATCTCAACTGCAAGACTCACTGATCCTTCTGATGATTTGGGGCAAGCTGTAGGGTGACACTCTCTCACTAAGAGAATGACCAGCAACTCGGGTTCCATATTCCCTGACTTCGCTCCTCTATTCTGAAGGCCTCTGCTCCCACACAGGCTGGTCGGCAGGATTATGGGCATCCTTTTGGAATTGTGACTTCTCGTATGTTGGGGTGGATGCTCAGCAACTGTGGCAAATACTCCCATCCTCTACTAAAGAAAATGTCCTTGAGCTCCTTAACAATACATTTGCCACCTCTATCTTTAGATACTCTGGGAAAGGCTCTTTGGAATAGAGACAGCAGAGAGAGAGACAAATTTCAGAGGCCCTTCCATGCAATAATGATTTCCTCAAAATGAGCCCAGATTGCAAGGACCTCCATCCCCCCTGCCCCCCCCCCGCCCCGGTAGGCTTTCTCCCAGTGTGTGGCTAGTATGTGAATGTGATTGTATAGATGCAGCAAGAGAACGAGCTCCTGCTCCACTCTTAAAGTATGAGATGTGCATAATGATGTCATTTTTAGAGCCACTAGACACCCGCAGATGATGGCTAAATGACTGACATATTCTTAAACAGCTTCCATAGTTACCTGTTTGGCTGTTTTCATCCCTTCTTATTCCTTGTGCCATTCTGTGATCTCGCCTCAGCCTCGGAGATTCAGCGGGGCTGTGTGCTGAACACATGAATACTAAAGAATTGGTTTCCTTAGTAACAATACCCATGAAGCAGTCCTCAGAACTTCTTGCCTTTCTGTCCATCTCACTTTCTGTTTGTTTTCTCTTGGTCACGTGGGGAAAGATGCCCAAACCAGGCCTGCCCATCAAGGACACACATCCATTTTGTGACCCATGCGCAGAAGGAAGGCTGGTCTCTGCTGACGTCACATGTCCTTTTTCAGCCTGCTGCCCCAGTCTGTGTGGTCAGGGCTCAGCCCTAGCACCTGCAAAGGCCCATGACCATCTCTGAACTCCCTTTCTTTCTGGTCAGAATCTGGGACTACACACCATAACGCAGGACACAGCACTGAAATGACCCTCTCTCCGATGGGGCACTCTCCTGAAAGAAAACATCCTTTCTGTCCACAAAATTCATACTTATACAAAGAACATCTTAAGCAAGTAGAGAAAGTTCTGATGATTTTCCAGGGTGTTTTGTGTGGTGTTTTTTTCAGTGTCTGTTTGTTGTGAGAATTTGCCCTACTTCCTGCCCCAATTCCCAACTCTAGTCAGGATGAACCCAGAGGCCTCCTTCCCCAAAGGGGGAGACATTTTGAAATGTGGACCTGATACTAGAATCTGCTTCACAGGACAATATTGTGGGAATTAAATTAAATAATGAACATACCGTAGGTTCTCACTTAGAGGTGTCAATGGGGTCTGCAACTTCAAGCAAAACAACACATAATGAACCCAGCTTTACCAAAGTCACAAGGCTAGACACCGTGAGTGTGAGGTGACGACGATGACATAGTCCCTGCCCTCAGGAGGCTCACCATCTGAAACAATAACTTGGGTGCAAGACTCAATTGCTAGTACAGTACGACAGGAGCTATTCCCAAGGTAATAAGGACCACTTGAGAGAAATGTCTAACACAGCCTGTGAAACTGGAGGCACACAGGGAAAACTCCCTGGAGAAGGGTAAGCCTGAGTTAAGTCTTAAGAAAAAAAGCAAGGTAGTAGGAATAGGTAAAATATATTGAACACTTACTATATATGAGGAACTTTCATGTTAGATAGTAGGTCCTCGAATAATGTCATTTCATTCAACATCAGTTTGTTACAAAGTTGATGAGATACTGTAGGAACTTAACTCTTGGTTATGTCAAGTAGCCTACAATCAAGTTGGTTTCATTATATGTCATTTTGCTACAGTTATAGACCCCATCGATGACATTGAGGACTTACTGTTGCATTATTGAGTTCCCTCAGCAGTGTCCTATGAAGTAGACTCTAGTATCAGACCCACATTTCAAACAGGCTCAGGAATCCAAGTTCCTCACACACAGTCACAGAACTGGGAAGTGGAAGAGTCTGCAGTCAAACCCAGAGCTGTGTGACAGCCAAGTCCGGGATCTAAAGCACAGGCTGAGTGGAAGCGGGGAGTCCCGAGGCTCTTGTGTGATAGGCACACAAGCAGTTGCTTTTGCAAGGACATGAGTGTGGGGTGAAGCATGGAGGGAGGCAGGCAGAGCCAGATCCTGACGCCTTGCTGATAAGCTTGGCCATGATCTTCAGGGTGAAGGCAAACCGCTGAAGGATTGTAAGTAATGTTTGGAAATGGCCTGGTTTGCATTTCACAAAGCGCGTTCTGGCAACTGTGAAGAGGATGGCTGTGAGGGGTTAGAAGTGGGGACGGGGTGATCAGTTGGAAGCCCCTTGTGGTCAGTAGTTCTGGTAAGAAGTGGTGTTGGCTTGATTTGGGGCCTTGTTAATGGGGACAGAAAGGAAGGGGCTTCCCACAGCTTTTCCATGCAACTCCATCTACTGGATGCCTCTTCCAACATTTGCAGCTCAGGCTCCAGGGCTCCTTTTGATCTCAGATCTTTAAGTCTATGGGGAGTTACCTTCCCCTCCCATGCCCTACACTGTATCTCATTTTGTTTTGGACTCCAAGGGCCTGCTATAGCAGTAGGCACTTAGCAAGAAAGAAAGAAAAATGTTGAATGGAAGAATGAATGAACTGAAATCACTTTCAATTTTAATACTATTTAATCAAACCTGTGGTCCCACTACCCTCGTTCAAACGTGGTATGAAAGCTGGATGGATGTTCTGATCAAGCATGAGATATGACTGATCTGGCTACCACAGTGCACATGATCCTTGATTGGTGTGGGGTATGATTTCCTCGGTCTTGGATTTGACACTAAGTGATAGATGTCAGACAGTATATACCTCAGACCCCTTAGTTAGAAGAAAAAGAAGAGGAATTCAAGAGGTTAATTATGTGTAATTTTTTATTTACTTAGAGGAGGCAGGGATGGGCCCTCTTTTTATAATTTTCCCAATTAAAAATTGGGCCAAACTCTGGTGGGACAGTGACAAATTGAATTGGGCACACACAGAAAGAGATAGCTGAGACATTTTAATAAGCTGAAGACCTACTGTGTAGCATTTTGAAGGCAACACAATCCATAGCTGATAATTTGAATAGCTTCTCCCATCTGGTGATCTTAATTTGTCCTTGATCTAGAAGTAAAAATGTCAAAAAGTAAACACAACCTGCATACAGATGTTTATAGCAGTTTTACTCATAATTGCCAAAACTTGGAAGCAACCAAGATATCAGATGAATGAATAAATAAATTCTGATACATCTGTTAGCAGTGGGGAGCTCTCCATGCCCCCACCTGCTGCCGGGGGAAGTGGGCTTCTTGTGATATCATGAGAAAAAGAATTTTCTGAAACTCACATGGGAGCATGAGGTATTGTAGAAAGCTTTATTTCTGTGGAGTCAAAGCCCTTAGTTTCCAAGGTCCCATTTCCCTCCATCCTACCAAGGACGAAGTTCAGCTGTGTCTTCGGCAGGGCTAGGATTAAAGCCAGTGTCCAGAGTTTCTGTTCCATGTTTGCACAGTCCGATCCAGCATTAGGTGAGCTTCGTTTGTGTTCCCAGCTGCAGTCCACCAGTCCATTGCATGTGGGGTCCACAGGACCACATGGCTATGGAGGGAACAGGGACAGGAACAAAACCAGAGGAACAAAAGAGCAAAGAGCCAAGAGAGAGATAATTCCTTTGTCTTGAGATTATTTGGCCCCAAATTTCCGTGGGCTTGCAGTGGATCTGCCCTCTCTAGCCAATGATCTTTGTTTCCAGGTTTGACTGGCAGCAAGTACCTTCCCCATGTCATCCTGACTTTGCTGTGGTGGGGATGGTCTTTGGCAGAGATGGTCTGCAGGGAATGGACCACTGGTTCCCTGGTAAAATTGCAGCTTCCTGGTGAATCTGCCCAGAGGGCCATACTTATAATGTCTGGCCTTCCTTTTTCTCCTTTCCTATTATTAGTACCTAGCTAATTACAATTGTGTCACATCCAGGCAATAAAATATTAGCACTAAAAAGAAATGAACTATCAAGCCATGAAAATACATGAAGAAAATTTAAATGCATATTACTAAGTAAAAGAAGCCAATCTGATAAGGCTACATACTGTATGATTCCATATGACATTCTGGAAAAGGCAAAACTATGGAGACAATAAAAAGATCAGTGGTTGCCAGGAAGGGTGAGCAGATGAATAGGCAGAGCACAGGAGATTTTCAGGGCAGTAAAAATATTCTGATATAATAATGATAGATCTGAGCCATGCGTTTGTCCAACTCATAGAGTAAACTGTAATGTAAACTATGGACTTTGGCTTCAGTACAGGTTCATCCTTGTTTAAAAAGTATACCATTCTGCTGAGTCATGTTGATAACAGGGAAGACTATACATGTGTGGGACCAGGTGGTGTATGGGAAACCTCTAAATTTTCCTCTCAATTTTTGTTTGTTTGTTTGTTAACCTGAAACTTCTCTAAAATTTGTCTTATTTTAAAGGCAAAAAAAGCCCTACAAAATCAGAATAAATAACTATGGAGTGATTTCAATTGCATCAGCAGTCATGGAGTGAAGTGGACATATTATTCTATGGCCCAGCATAGAATAACTTAAGGCTTACTTTTTGTACATATTCCCAATAAAGAATTTTGACTAACTATGTACATCCCATGCACATTTTTAGATAACTTTGAAAAAGCAGGACTCAGATGGACAAAGGGATTCAGATACCCAAATTATGTGAAACCCTTTCTGCTTTTCTATGACAAGATGTGTTCCTGTTAAAGAAGTGAAAATCTACAAATAAATGCAGAGGAGAACTAGTGTATATAACTCTCAGATGCTGTGGTAAGGAAGAGTCTTATAGCCTCTGACTCACTAGCCAAAGGCAACAAATCACCAACAGCAACTCAAAAAGACACGGGAAAATACAACTACTTCTTCAAAAACCTTACCACAGCAATTACCATATTTTAACATGTGGTTCCACACTGAATTATTTCACAGTTATAATTAGGTTGCTAATGCAGTGCAGAATTGGGCGAAACACTAATTTGATATACACTTTATCTAATCTGATGGAAATGGAACATTTAGAGGGCCTGACTTTTTTTAAGCAATTAAAAAGGACTTCTTCAATTTAAGAACTTTAATATCATTTTTTTTATTGTGGTGGGCTTTGCGGTGTGTATTTGGTGGGAGGGAGAGAAAGATTCCATCCCAATTATAGGCACAGGCCAAATGCTTTTGTCTCTGATTTGTTTTCAGTATTCATCTTGTAGATTCTTTTCTTTCTAGCTTGCTTTTTTCTCTCTCTCTCTTTTTCTTTTTTGCCTCTGGTGAATTAAAACTAAATTTTCTTCTCCAGGACAAGTATCTGTTCCAGTCATAGTAAATACTAATTTCATTTCCATCCTATTATTTTTCTAATTAAGCATTTGTCATGCAAAAGGAGATCTGAGGTGCCTGTGCTTTCCATTATGTAAAATATTCAGTTATGATAATAGTGTTGGGATGGTATCTTGAAGGTATTACAGAAAGAAATCAGGGGAGAAATAAAATAAAATTAACTATATTTTACCTGAAAGTTTTCCCTGTTTATTTTCTCCCTACTAGGCCACAGTTGCTAATATTAACAATGTCTCATTACGAAGGATGAAGATGGAATTATCATCCTTTAATAAGGAGAATTCTGTTAAATTCCTATCTAAGTTTTTAAGGTTAAAATATAACCCTGCATCTCATTTTTTCTCTTCTATTCACACTTAGCAAAACCTATAACTTCTATACTTGATGAAATGTGCTTCTGAGCTCAAATTGTTTTAGAACAAAGTAGGAATATGCCAAAGGACAACCTGATATTCCTTGAAAATTCTTTCTTCCTTCTTATGACAAATCCCAAGGGGCTAAGTTCTGTCGAAGGAGAATTTATTTTCTAAACCCTTTCAACACAAAGCTTTTCCATTTTCTGTGGCAATATGTTTTCCCAGACAAATATTAACAATCATATCTTATATCCATATTTATATCCATACATATGTATCCTTTACATGTATGTATATGTGTATCTACATGTATGTCTTTATCAATTTATAAAATCTTAGATTTTATTATTTTTAACTCTTTATTGTTGAGAGTATTACAGATGTCCCACCCTCTTTCTTCCCCATTGCCCCTCTCCACCCTGATCATGTCCCACCCCAGGCCTTCACCACCCTGCTATCTGTGTCCATGGGTAATGCATGTATGCATATAAATTCTTTGGTTAATCTCTTCCCGCCCCCCTCACTCCTTTCCTCTGAGATTCGTCCATCTGTTCCACGTTTCCAGCCTCTGGTTCTATTGTTCATTTATTTTGATTTTTAGATTCAATTGTTGATAGATATGTATTCATTGCCATTTTATTGTTCATATTTTTGTCTTTTTCCTTCTTCTTCTTCTTCTTAAAGAAGACCCATTAATCCTGGTTTGGTGGTGATGAACTTCAGCTTTTTCTTGTCTGTGAAGCTCTTTATCTGATATTCAATTCTAAATGATAGCTTTGCTGGGTAGAGTCATCTTAGTTGTAGGTCCTTGCTTTTCATCACTTTGAATAATTCTTGCCATTTTCTTGTGCCCACAAGGTTTCTGTTAAGAAATCAGTTGACAGGCTATGGGAGCTCCCTTGTAGCTAACTGCTTTTCTCTTGCTGTTTTTAAAATTCTCTCTTTGTCTTTAACTTTTGGCATTTTCATTACAATGTGTCTTGGTGTGGGCCTCTTTGAGTTCATCTTATTTGGGTCTGTGACAATGTGGTTGAGTTCTCACAACTTGTGTTTGGTACACTTCAGGCCAATGTCTGTATGCTCATTTTCTCACTCCCTAGTGAGAGCTGACTTGTAAGAGTTGCCGATCTGTCCACATCATTCTCTGTACTTGGGCTCTCTATGTGAAAGATGGTGAATGAAAGAGCAAGTAAGTTAATTAATGAGCGACACAAGGTTGAACCCTTCCTATGACATTTTTATAAAGAGCCAAAGTGAAAGAGATGTGAGTCCAGCAAGGGACAGTGCCAGCCTGGAGAGGACACAGTCCCCACCAGAGACCAACTAAGAAGGAACCCAAGACCTGGTCTTGCCAGATCTTCACATGGTTTTAGGCAAAGCCAGGCACCAGATTTTTATATGAAATTTCCATATTCTTAAATACTAGCAACACACTTTTTAAAAAGTCTTAACACCCTACTATTCAAGCAAAACATGACGGAAGACTGACTTGGGCTAGCAGAGTGTTACCTAGGTCCAGATTTAATTGCCTGAAATAACAGGCCTGGTGATCTGCCTTGAGGCCTCAGCTCCCCGCCCTGTGCTCAGCACATGGTAGAGAAAAGACCCTGGAGAAACAGGGCCACCATTAGCATTGCAGGTTCCCAAGGAGTTAAAGGACTGACCCCTGGTTTTAGTAAACAGTTCTCTGCTGTGTAAAAACCTCTGTGCATATGGTTCTTTTCCCTAAACAGTATTACAACATTTGCAGATTTTTATTCACTTGCCAGCTTGCTCTTGCACAACTTTTCAAGGACACTTAGTCTGTCTCCTCATCTATTAAACAGAAATAATTATGCGTGACCTGAAAATAAGCAAAAGCTTATAAAAATGTTATAAAAACAGTGGCGATCAATCCAGATATAAGAAATCACTGTTCTCTAAATTCTTCCCTGGAATCTAAGTTTGAAACCAAGGAACAAAGGCTCTCTTATCTTTCTTCTAAGATGGTGTTTCCTTAACTTTAGTCATGACTTTCATGACTTTTTTTGCCATAAAAACTGCATTATTATTTTCTATGAATATTAATGACATAATCTTTTTCTTTAAGTCAAGTGACATTTTATTTTCTTACTGCCAACTATCTTTTTCAACTATCAACCTTATCTTTGTCCTACGCCATAATATTCATGAAGGCACAGGTTTTATTTCCTAATATTTAACTTTTATACACACATAAATGTATACATATAATACTCATTTATGTATCACCTGAAATCACCTTGCTTATCACCAGTTATATGTCTCCCATCATTTTGAAATATTCTTTCCCCCAGGAGTAGTAGAATATCATAGGAAGATTTTCTGTCTCTCTCAGTTTATCCATTTACTCACGGAGCATTTGTCACCTACTGTCTTTCTCATGGAGGTGACAAATGAAAATGGAACAGGCAGGAGATGAACATCATGGGTTCCACAAAAATCTTCAGCCACTCTAGAAAGCTTTGAGAGCCCATGTGGCTAATGAATTTCAGGTAGGAAACTCATGCTCCAAATCTTCCAGCTTCAAACTCCTATGGTCAGGCTCAGGAGTCACGGAGGGGAAACCCGGGAGAGCAGTACAGTGTGAGCGAAGTGCTGGAGCTCTGCAAGGAGAGTTGCCCCAGGGGAAATGGGCCAGTGCTACTAGTGAGTTTTCACACAGCAAAGTCTGGTGGCGCCTTCGAAACAGCTTGCTGTCTGGTGCCATGTTCCTAACTACCGAAGCCCCCCATTATAACTTCTAAGATTGGCTTTGGTCATTTAACAAGATAATGGCATTTAAGCCAGTCTCCATTAAGATGTGAGATGATGTTAATAATTTCAATCTGTGTTTCGGTGGCGCCTCTCCAGGTAAGCACTGAGAGTTTTACAAACGTTATCTCATGTTCATCTTCATGACACCCTTGGGAAGCCAGCATTTTTTATTGCCTTGCTACAAAGAGAGCAGCTGAGGCGTTGAGAGGTTATACGCATTGCCCAATCTGCTGCCAGATCTGAGATCCCAGATCTGTAACCTGGTTTGATGTTGTCTAAAGTATCTGTATTGTGTGTATTCATTTCACAGTAAATGTGGGGAATGGCTTTTGAAAATTCATAGGCTCTTTAAACCTTGCAGTGTGCAATCAATGGGATGTGCCTTCTTTAAAATTAGAAAACAAACATAGAGGTCTAATGCTGGAGTCCGGCATTCTACTGGTAAATACCATCTTCCCGGTAACTTATGTAGCATTTGCATGCGCCAGGCACTGTTCCAAGTGCTTCATAAATATCAATTCATTGAAACTCATAATGACCCTATGGAGGAGGTACCATTGCATTACTCATTGTTTAGGGAAGGAAACTAAAGACAACTTGCCTAAGTTCCCACAGCTGGTAAGGGGCAGAGCCAGGATTCAAATCCATACAATCTGGTTCCTGGGTTCTTATCTTTAAAAGCTGTTTGTTTGAAAATGTATTATCTCTCTCTTTCTCATGCCAGCCAAAGTTTTTTCCCTGTCAGTGGTTATCCTCTTAACCTTATTCCAGGCAGAAGCTTCCCATTTAGCCAATGATCCTGGCACCCCAGACTGTGCTTATAGTCTCGATGGATGGCTGCTGGTATTTTAGCACTGACGGCAAAAGAAGCTCAGCAAATCATCACTCTATTGCATTCAGAGTTCAACATGACACTTCCCAAAAGCATAGAAGAAAGGAAATCCTGTCTTCATTTTGCTTTGGAAAAGAAAGGGAAAATCTCCCACCAGTTTGCCCGGGATTGGGATGAGTTTTTATAGTAAGCAAAGATATTCTTCACAAGTGATTTATGCAATGCTCCTTATGTTTAGAGGGTGTTTTCAAAGTGTTATACATGTTCATTATCTCTTAGATCCTTACACAACTGCCCAGTGAGATAATCAGGGAAGCTATTTTTTATAACAGCCATTTTACAGATGAGAAAACTGAGGCTCAGCGTTGTTAAATTCACTTGTCCAAAATCACCAGCTAATGAGCTGTAGGAACAGGGTATGTCCAGTGTCATATGTGAATGAGCCCTATAAATGATCTCATCTCATATTAAGCTTAATAGCTTCTGGTGATATCATTGCTAAAACCAGACATTTAAAGGAATAAAAGTCAGAGTGAATCCTCCTTAAGACTGCAGACAGTCGGGATGCTTGAGACTATTTAATGATTTCCATGCTCAGCTCCTTCCTCCTGTTTGAGAGAACATGAAATTAACGTTGCAGGGTCATGGAAAAGAGAAGAGCTCCCATGTGGCCACTTCTATCAAACCTGGGACTTGTACTCCGCTTGCTCGTCCAGAGGCTGCCCACCACTGAATGAAGGGAACATCTAGGTCTGAAGAAGAGCCATTTCCCTTGTTTCAGGCTGTCTATTCTCCCCTGGTTACAGTGGTGGAAAATTCGTTCCAGTAAGGAAGGGATGAAAAGGCAAGTCACTTGGATGAGTAATGTATAGACTAGGCATTTGGCCCTGGAGGTCAAATCAGCCAATTTATACTTTCTCTGTTACTAGTAAGTGTTTTCTATAGAAAATTGATGATTTTTCTCTTCCAATTGCTGAAACAATTCAGTGAATTTATCACTTATAATTTAAGATTTTTTTTATATTTAATCTGCCTATTTATTATTATTATTATTATTGATTGCTCCCCAAACAGGTTGTTACTACAAGCAAGCATTGGCTTCCCTCCTCTGCACAAGTTGTTTATCTCCACTTGACTGGGATCCAATTGTCTGATGTGAGCTTCTACGGTTTTTCTACCTGCCACTGGGGTTTCCTGGATTTTCTCCCCCAGTCCCTCTTTCACGGAGAGAGGAAGTACCCTCCCAATTTATACGTCTGCTCAAGACCCCCTCTTTGAGAAATTCACTCCAGCCTTTATGAACATCTCCCCTGACCCTTCAGTCCCACTGTGTGCCTCAGCCATTCTCTCTTTACGGGGATATTTCTCTTTATCCACCGAGAGCTTTAAGCCTTTTCGGTTCCATTTTTCATGGCGCCTTGTTTTTGCTGGTTTTTAGGTCATGAAAGTCTGACTTTCATTTCTTTGCAGTTTCTGTTTCATTTACTTACATTTCTTCCTCTACCCTCCAAAGTATAGTTATGCTCCAAAATTTGGCCCTCTCATTTTGGCTATCTTCTAGAATTTCTCATTTGGTGGTTTCCATCACATTGTTATTACTCTTGTGTCTGATGTAATATTTTCATTGTCAAGTTTACTTTGAAACAACAGGTTGGTTTCATTTATAAATAAAAATACAATTCCCTAAATAAATTTTTTAGCAAGAAGGAAGCAGCAAAATAGCAAAAGACTAATATATCATGACCAAGTGTATGAGGCTTACTCTAAGAATGGAAAGATAGCTCAGTGGTAGGAAATTTATTAATATAATCCACCATATTCATAGACTGAAGGAGACAGAAGTTATATAATTACTTCACAGATGTTGAAATGTGATAAAATTTAACATCCTTTCTAATAACAACTCTCAATATTGGGACTAGATGGATATTGTTTCTTTAACATGATAAAATAAATATCTCTCATATTAAACATCAACTTTATCATTACTGAAAAAATACTAGAACTATTTTCATTAGATCAATAATATAACAATTATCACTAGTATTATTTATCACTAGAGGAGGGGATGTTCCCTCAGCTCAGCCTGCACCCTCTCCAATTGGAGACCTCTTGGGGGATGTCCGCCTGCTGGTTTAGGCTCGACGTTATTAAATACACTTGTCTAAAATCACCAGCTAATGAGCTGCAGGAACAGGGTATGTCCAGTGTCATATGTGAATGAGCCCTATAAATGATCTCATCTCATATTAAGCTTAACAGCTTCTGGTTATATCATTGCTAAAAGCAGACATTTAAAGGAATAAAAGGCAGAGTGAAACAACAGACTGGCAAAAAGGAAGCAGCAAAATATCAAAAGACTAATACACCATGACCAAGTGTATGAGGTTTACTCTAAGAATGGAAGGATAGCTCAGTGTTAGGAAAGTTATTAATATAATCTACATATTCATAGATTGAAGGAGACAGAAGTCATATAATTACTCCACACATGTTGAAATGTGATAAAATTTAACATTCTTTCTAATAACTTTCAAATAAAAGCACTTCACAAGACAATTAGATAAGAATTAGATTAGGAGCCAGCAGTCCCAGATTGCAAGAGGGATGTCTGATCAGGCCTAAACCAGCAGTCAGACATCCCTGTAGCAATCTGGGACTGCTGGTTCCTAACTGCTCACCTGCCTGCCTGCCTGCCTGCCTGCCCCTAACTGCCTCTGCCTGCCAGCCTGATCAACCCTTACTGTCCTCCCCTCCCAGTCTGGTTGCCCCCAACTGCCCTCCCCTGTTGGCCTGATCTTGCCCCCAACTGTCCTCCCCTATGGCCTGATCTTACCCCCAACAGCCCTCCTCTGCTGGCCAATTTGGTTCTGATTGGTCAGTTTCAATGCCAGTCAGTGTCAGAAGCTCTGCCTCCTAGGCAGCCATTGGCTCCCCAGAACACCCACATTTGGTTCTGATTGGTCAGTTCCTATGCCAGTCAGTGTCAGAAGCTCCACCTTCTAGGCAGCCATTGGTTCTTCACAGCACCCACATTTGGTCCTGATTGGTCCATTCCTATGCCAGTAAGCATCTCTGGGCCTATTTCTGGGTCTGATCAGAGAGGCAGGGCTTAACAGCGCCCAGGCGGAGGCCCAGAGAGAAAGAAAAGCCCAGCTGCTGGCGAAGCTCAGAAAGAAAGAGAGAGTCAAGTACTGATCAACAGCTGCCACTGAGGCTGCGGATCAGAACCTGCCTCTCTCTCTGGGTCTCAGGCCCCCTGGGCAGCTGTTGCCAGGTTGACAGGTTGCAGCTTCCCAGTTGGTCAGCCTTCAGTTGTGATCCTTCATTACAACCCTGGCCTTATATATATTACATTATATATTAGATTATTCTAAAAGCACTTGCCAACACAATTAGATAAGAAAAAAGAAAGGAAATATAAAATAGCAAAGAAAAAGAGGTAAAATTATAGATATCAGAAACCTTAGAAAATCAACTGTAAAATTATTACATTTTAAATAAATTTGGTCTAGATGTGTTAGATAATATATAGAATACAGTCATTCTCACATTTTGTTGGTGAGAGTTTAATTGGATACAACTTATATGGAGGATACCTTGGTAACAGTTATCATAATTAAAATATGCATAAGCTTTGACCCAACAATTTGATATATTCTTGTACTTACACAAAACAAATGACATAGATACAGAATATTTATTGTAGCTTTATTTGTAATAAATGATGAGAGGCAAGCACCTGTGAATAGAGGCCTGGTTAAATAAATATGATATGTCATTCAACAGAATGTTATATAGTCATTAAAAAGAATAAGGCAGCTTTCTTGTGTTGAGTATGGAACTACCTCCAAAATATATGAGTAAGCAACAAGAAGAAGATGTAAAACCATGTGGAGAAAAAAAGAAATGAAAAAAAAAAAAAAAGACAGAATTTCCTTTTGTGGCCTATATTTAAATAGCTACCAAAAATGGTTACCTCTGGGAGTAGAACTGAGTGACTCAAAGAAAAGGGTAAAAAGAAAAAACTGTTTTTTCTTTTGCTATGTGATTTTTGGTATTAATTGTTAGTAAAACAATTGAAAAGTAGTCGCAAAATGAAAATGCTAGAAACAACAGAAACCCCAATAATAACAGAAAATTCACTGCCTCCTAAAGAAATGGAAAAGAAATTCAAGTGGAATCTCTTTGGTGGCTATGTAAAAAACCATCCAAAGCTTAATGACTTAAAACAATAAAAATGTATTATGTCTCATAATTCGGTGGGTTGACTGGGCCCAGCTGGGCAATTCTTCTGCTCCCAAGGTATAAATTGAGGTCATTCAGCAGCTGCACTCAGTGGGGAGCATGGCTGCCACTGGAATGCACAAGATAGCACCTCAACCTCCAGGACCTTTCTGAGTTCCCGCCCATCATTCAGTAGTCCCAGAGCTTCTTCACAGTGTGGCAGCTGGCTTCCAAAAGCACAAAAGCAGAAACCACCTATATTTGAGGGCTTAGACTTGCAACTGGCATACTGTCATTTCCTCTACATTATACTACTGGTTAAAGCAAGTCTCAAGACCAAAGCAGACTCAAGGGGAGGGGAAATAGACTCCATCTCTTAATGGCAGGAATGACAAGGAATTTGTGATCATCTTTAATCCACTGCAGACCTCCACATTGGCTTAGCTCAAATCATCACTGTTATTGCAATAGGTATTTAGGAATTACTCCTCAAAGTGTTAATAAATCTGGGTCAGATCATCATATGTAACTTCTAATAGCTGCTGTTTCTCCAAACAAAATAGCTCAATTTCTGGTCTTAGAAAATTTAATGTGATAGAATCTTAAAATTCAAGAGCTGTTTTAAAAACTATTTAAAATTCTGCTGGAATTTATATAGGTCTGTTTTGTAGATACAAAGATCAGGTGGCATGTTTATAAATCTAGAGAAACTAGGTGAAGTGAATTTTAATCAACCTGTATTTAAAAAAGAAAAGCCAATATATTTCTGTAAAGAAGATCAGTATATCTGGAATGGAAAAACAACCATAAATCAGAGATGTCAACTAGCTCCGTTACTAACAGTAGAGAAGAGCCTACTCTGGATGCCTGGCCCAGGAACACGGCAATGCCTTAGCGGCCACCAGGAGCTTCAGTGGCTTCCCGGGAGGGCTGATGAAAGACCTGGGACTAGAGATGAGACATGCAGTCCATTGGCAAGAAGAGATGCCATTGGGCATAATCCAGGCTTCTGTGGGTCCTCTACCGTGTCTTACTCCTTCTTACCTCTGAGTTTTTGCAGACTCCATTCCCGTTTATCACAATGCTCTTCTCTCTCTCCTCCTCTCATGTTTCCTGTTGACTCAACTAATTCCTCTTCGTCCTTTAGGTCAGTGGTCGGCAAACTGCGGCTCGTGAGCCGCGGTTTGCTGCTCTGTTGAGTAATGAGTTTGCCAACCACTGCTTTAGGTAATGGGATTATAGCTTCATTCCCAAAATTAGGTCAAGTGCTCTTGGGGAAATTCCTACTTTTGTTTAATTTTCCAGAGGCTGCCTTACTTCTTCTCTGGGGTCTTAACCCCCCCACAGCCATGTCTGTCCACAAAAACCAGCTTCCTTGACTCTGATCAATTAGTCCAGAGGCAGACACTACACTCAAGATGGACCAAAGCATTCCCTGTTGGGCTGAAAGACTTGGAGTATTGATAACTAAGTCACATTGATGAGGCACATTAGAAGGAAGATCCATAAACTTTTGCCAGAGAGGTGGCGCTAATTTGAGTCTTGCACCTGTTTATCTCTTCCTTGTATTTTCTTAGGCACCTCTATGACTTTCCCATGCAATCCTTTCTTTGTTAAAGCTATACAGACTTGTCTATAATTCCCAGTCAAAGACAACACAAGCCCTAGCCCATTTAGTTCAGTGGATAGAGCGTCAGCTTGCAAACCGAAGGGATCCAGGGTTCAATTCTGGTCAAGGGCATGTACTTCGGTTGCAGGATCCTCCCCAGCCAGGGCCCTGGTCAGGGTACGTGCAGAAGGCAACCAATCAATGTGTTTCTCTCACATCGATGTTTCTCTCTGTCTTTCACTCTCTCTTCCACTCTCTCTAAAAAATCAATGGAAGAATATCCTCGGGTGAGGATTTAAAAAAGAAAAAAGACAACATAATGTATACCAACTAGAATGAATTCATGTGTACATGTATAAATAAATGATGTAAGAATTTGTTCTCTTTCCTTTTTCAGTGCTAGAATGAAGGCTCTGTGAAGACAGGGGAGATGTTATACCTTGTTTGGCATTATATCTTGAACACCAAGCAGAGTATTTGGCACATGATAGGTGTTTCACAAATATTTGCTGAATGAATAAATAAATGGAAATACAACGTTGATGTAGCTCTTTCCGAAGTACCCAGAAAAGAATGAGACTTCATTATGGCTGGGCAGGAGGGTTAGGGACCATCATGCGTTTGGATTACAAATTGGTAAGAAATGCTTTGAATGTAAAACCTTGATTGAATCGCTGAGGGGGCTACAAAGCTCAACCTTTGGAAAATATCCTATATTATTGATAGCAAAAAGATTAAAGTATGAATTTCCTGTTTACCTTTGGATGCCAAGATCAGCTGAAATCGCTTTCTTACCATAGACAGAAAAATCTCTTTAAATGCCTGCAGGGCAGGAGCGGAGGATGGTAGCTCCACAGCAGTGGGCCCTGCGAGGCTATGTGGCCCATCACTGATTGGCGAGAAGACAGCTGTGCAACAGGAAAAATGCTGGCAGTCTCCTATGGTCGGTGTGTGAGGTCAGAGCAGCCATGACAGCCATTTGCAGCAGGGAATGACCAGGGCCAGATGGAAATGAGGGGCCAGAGGAGGTCCCATTTTCTGTCCACTCCAATTCTCTGGAAACAGGGCTGAAAGGGCTGAAATTTCAGTATTCACAATGGTTCTATAGCCACAGAGTTCTGGGGTTGCCCCCAATCTATTAGCACATCCAGGCTGCTGTCCCAAGGGTTACACTCTCTTAGCTGCATGCTGAGGTTTTCTAGTAAGAAGTAGGGAACTTGTAGGACACAGGTTTTTAATTCATCACAGAGGTGGGTCTCTTTGCAATTTTGTATTTTTTTGTAGGACATGAACCTACTAGACAACTTTGGTGAGATGTATGAAAACTGAGTTAAAGAAATGGGAGCTTTGCATTTCTGTGCTTTAGCTATCTACTTTCTAATTGCCTTGCAAGTGAAACAACCACTTTGCAATGGAATATATCTTGATAGCAGCCCAATTCTGGATGCAAAAACATCTCTGAACTTTGGAATGATATCCAATTTATAGTCAAAGACGAAAGCCTGATTTGCCAACATTCACAATACAGTAACTAACCCTCAAGCCTCGTGACTCACCTCATTCTTCTTGGGGAAGGTTCCAGCTCTGCAAGTTCAAGCCTGTCCAAACTTGTTAGGAAAAGACTCTTTCAACGCACAGGTGAAAGAGTCTTTATATAGAGGTGAGACATTTTGTTCAATTGCTGTGGGTCTGAGACCGTCAAATCTGTTTAGTAACGATTTTATCTAAAACATTTCTTAATATTTGGTAAAGATCCGTAACTTTAAAATTTTGCTTAACAATTCTTAAACAGCTTTACTGTAGTTGGCTAAGGAGAAATTACATAACCCAGTGGTTAAGCTCCTATGGTCTACAGCCAGATAGTCTTGGTTCAAATCTCCATTGTCCTGTTCATTTGGGTGTGGCCAGTTCCTTATTCTTTCTGAGCCTCACTCTCTCTTCTGTGAAATGGCGATTAAATAGAGCATTCCTCATGAAATGAAAGTGAGAATTAACAAGCACATAGTAAATGTTATTATGATAGCTATCTTTAGCCCTATAATAAAAAATAAGATTATTTGATAAATTCAGATTGTTTAGTATGGCAGTTTTTTATTTATTTATATTTTATTTTATATTTTTTAATAAATCTTTATTCAGATTATTACAATTGTTTCTCCTTTTTCCCCCCATAGCTCCCCTCCACCCAGTTCCCACTCCTTCTGCCCTTACCTCCCCTACACTGTCCTCATCCATAGGTGTACTATTTTTGTCCAGTCTCTTCCTGCACGCCCCCATACCCCTTTCCCCCTGAGAATTATCAGTCCACTCCCTTTCTATGTCCCTGATTCTATTATATTCACCAGTTTATTCTGTTCCTCAGGCTTTTAATTCACTTGATTTTTAGGTTCACTTGTTGATAGATATGTATTTGTTGTTCATGATTTTTATCTTTACTTTTTTCTTCTTCCTCTTCTTAAAGAATGCCTTTCAGCATTCCATATAATACTGGTTTGGCGGTGATGAACTCCTTTAGCTTTTTCTTATCTGTGAAGCTCTTTATCTGACCTTCAATTCTGAATGATAGCTTTGCTGGGTAGAGTAATCTTGGTTGTAGGTTCTTGCTATTCATCACTTTGTAGATTTCTTGCCACTCTCGTATGGCCTGCATAGTTTCTCTTGAGAAATCAGCTGACAGTAGTATGGGTGCTCCCTTGTAGGTAACTTACTGTTTTTCTCTTGCTGCTTTTAATATTCTCTCTTTGTCTTTTGCTCTTGGCATTTTAATGATGATGTGTCTTGGTGTGGTCCTCTTTGGATTCCTTTTGTTTGGGGTTCTGTGCACCTCCTGGACTTGTAAGTCTATTTCTTTCACCAGGTGGGGGAAGTTTTCTGTCATTATTTCTTCAAATAGGCTTTCAGTATCTTGCTCTCTCTCTTCTTCTGGCACCCCCATAATTCTGATGTTGGTGCGCTTGAAGTTGTCCAGAGGCTTCTTACACTATCTTCAAATTTTTGCATTTTTTTTTTCTTTTTACTTTTTCGGTTGAGTGTTTTTTGCTTCTTTGTGTTTCAAATCTTTGACTTGATTCTTGCGTTCTTCTAGTCTGTTGTTGGGTCTCTGTATAATATTTTTTATTTCAGTCAGTGTATGTTTAATTTCTAGTTGGTCCTTTTTCATATCTTTGAGGGTCTCGTTATATTTATCGGCCTTTTCAGGATATTCTTGAAAAGCCTTATAACCGTGGTTTTGAATTCTATATCCAGTAGTTTGTTTTCCTCCATTTCTTTCGTTTGTGATCTGTTTCTTTGTCGCCGCATTTTCACTGCTTCCCTGAGTTGGTAGGGTAGCTTTGTGTGCTAGATTTCCTTTATGGCCCAGTGGGTCGGCCTTCCAGTTACCTGAGGTGAACACTCTTGGTGCACCCCTTTGTGGACTGTGTGTACAGCCTTGTGTGGTTAAGTCTTGATTGTTGTTGGTATCACTGGGAGGAATTGATCTCCGGGCCAGTTGGCTGTGAGGGTCAGCTGTGTCTATGCTGGAAGAAGTTCGGTGCTGGAGACAGCCTTATAGGATTAGACTTGCCAAATTGCAAAAGCCTCTGTGTTCAGCTTGGATGGGGTGGAGTCTCAATTCTCAGGGTGGAGCAGACAGTCTTGGCTTCCCTTCAGCCCTGCCCTTGTGTGCGCGCAGCCTTCCCCGGCTCCCAAGCCTCCACTCCCTCTGCCGGAGAGTCCAGATTCCCCCAGCAAGAGCGTGGGTCCCCAGGGGCTCGCCTGGAACTGGGGTTCAGTGCAGTAAGGAGCTTCCAAGTCCCTTCTGCTAGGGAAAGCCTGTGGCAACCTCTGCAGTCTTTGTGCACACTCGCATGCGTGCGCGCTTCCAGACCTCTGCCCGCCGGGACTCCCCCCGGCTCTCCCCCGGGTCTCTGAGTCTCCAATGCCTTTCTCTCTACCTGACAGTCCAGACTCCCCCTGTATGAGCCTGGGTCCACAGGGTTTCACCTGGAACTGAGGTTCAGTGCAATCGGAACTGGGGTTCAGTGCAGTCGGGGGCTTCCTTCCCCCTCCCACCACAGAAAGTCAGCCAGGCTCTCAGCCGCCCTTCCTCTCTGCCTGCACAAAGACCCTTTGCCATTCCTCAACCCTTTGCCGTTCCTCCAGTTCTCCGTGAGCTTTTCTCTTTCCTTCTAGTTGTAGATTTTCCGCTCAGCCAGCTTTCCTGTGGTTCTGGATGGTGTCCATTCCGTCTTTTAGTTGTAGTTTTGAAATTGTTCCAGGCAGCGGTTTGGGTGCTTACCTATGCCGCCATCTTGGTTTCTCCAGTATGGCAGTTTTTTAAAAACTGCTACAAATCCCTTGACACTACTCCATTGGAAGTGGTGTCTATGTCTCCATCACTTGAATCTGACCAGGCCTGTGACTTCTTTGACCTTGACTGTGTGGGCAGTGACACTCGGTGACTTCCAAAGTGAGGTCCTGGAAGAGCATGCAGCTTCTGCCTTGCTTGCTGGAACACTGAGCTGCCATGGACCAGGCTCACTGGAGAGGCCACTGGCAAGCACTCTGGGTGACCGCCCAGCCTAGGAGGAGGCATTTTGGAAGTGGATCCTCCAGCACCAACTTTTCTAGCTCTTCACTGCCGATGTCACCCCCATTGCTGCTGGAGTCCACCCAGCTGAGTTCTAAGTCATTCCTGCTGTCCCTATCCATATTCCTGACTCCATGAACTGTGAGCATAATAGAATATTATTTTATGACACTAAATTTGGCATACATAGCCATAAATATATGGACCATTTAGAAAACCAGGGGCTTGGGGGTAGTAATGGGAAAAAGGGAAAATTAACCATATCAGAATCAGCAGATCCAATCTTGATCTGTGTGCATATTTTTCAAACATATATCAGTTTTTAATGATTACAAAGTTTTTACTTTCTTCTTTCTAAGCTAAAAGTCCCGTGTTAACCTGAAGGATCTGCACAAATAGAATGCCATATAAACAACAGGAAGGCCCCAAGGGAAGCACACTAGCCGTGTAGACAGAGCCTTCTCTTCTGTTCTTGAGAGAACTGAGGGGAAATGAAAGGTGAATAGAAAAAGCTCTCAGTTTGCAGGGGTGGGGAACCTTTTCTCTGCCAAAGGCCATTGGGATATTTATTACATTATTCTCCGGCCGTAGAAAAGGATCAACTTAGAAATTAGCCTGCTGTATTTGATCAAACATTTCATTAACTCACCCCTAATGTCTTGGCAGGGCCAGACCTAATGATTTCTCAGGCTGGACATTCCCCACCCCTGGAACAGATCCTGACTGCACGCCAACCTATCAGATCAGTATTGCAGAGATTCCTGAAATCAATGTGTTGAGGCAGTCTCATCAAATGCACTTGCCTACTGATTAAGATTCTGACTTTATTTATTTTCCCTTTTTATTGAATGTATTGGGGTGACAAAAATCTAATGAACAAAATGAACTAACAAGCAAAATAGAGACAGACTGGTAGAGAGAAAGCAGACTGACAGCTTTGGAGGGGAGGAGTTGGGAAGGAATGGAGGGATTGAGCAAAAGAGAGAGAAAAAATAAACACCTCATGGACAACAAGTGTGGTGATTGCCTGGGGAGGGATGGGAGGGAAAGGTGGAGGAGGGTATGGGGGAATAAATGGTGACTTGGGGTGGTGAGCGCACAATACAGTGTACAGATGATGTGTTGTAGAATTGCACATCTGAAACCTGTATTATTTTGTTAATATTCCGATGTTTAAATGTAAGCACTCTTTGTTCTGATCAGAATAGCAGTGTATTAAAGCCAGCAAGATACACAATGCCCATTAGATTATCATTCTAATTTGATAAGTGAGGAAATGTAGGCGTAGTAAAGCAAGAAAACTCATCATGATAAAAGAAAAATGGTGCCTTTAACCCAGCCCCAAAGAACATGCCAATGACCAGGCCTTTCTTCTGATACAGAATAAATGTAAGAATGGCAAGTACATCCCCTAAAACCTCATCCTGGACCAAATCGCATCACAGGAAAGCTATGTGTTGAGTCCCTTTTTTGCCTCCTTCCAGAAATACCTTCCCCCATCTAAGATGAATCATTATATCATGGGAGGGTATAAGAAATGGCCATCTGACAATGTCCTTTGATGTTTGTTCTCCTTTATACTAAAACATCCAAATAACTGTCTTACAGCATGGCAGAATATTGTATTTCCTAAAAAACTTTCTTTAAGTTACAAAAGCTGTGTAATTTATCTTGTTTCCTCTGGTGAGCTACTGTGTTAATTCATGCGGTAACTACATTTGAATTCTGGTTCCCCCAACTGTGTGAGCAAGTCAACTTCTGACTACTAAACCTCCATTTCTGTGTGTTACCTCGGCATCATCTTCTTGCTACCTTCATCAGCACTGTTGTGAAGAGTAAGCCACACACTAAGGTCTGATGACAACGTTAAGAGGGAAAACATGGCTTGTTTTCTTTCTTAATTTCTTTCAAGTATTAAGAAACATCTCTTCAGCCTTAGAAGTCTAATAAAGTATAAATAACCTGGTGTTTTCATTACCCTGGCCAAAAAAATGATGTCAGATCTGAAATGGCAAAGCCTGGTTGTACGTTTCATTTGTTCTTAATCATAATTCCGAAGATATTGTTTTAAGAAGAATTTGTACTGTACTTTAGAAACTGTGGATAGACTTCCATGTTACCTTCAGCCAGAGGGTTTCAGGTTAAAGCAAGAGACAAGCAAAAAGAAAACAATCGGGCTCTGATTTTAAAAGCTGTATAACATTATTTCCTTCGTACATACACACACAAATGTCAAGTCGTGCAGACAGTAGAGCAGAAACACTCGCTTATAAGAAGCACAAATTTTACTTGTTCTCTTAAAAACTTCCTTCTGCACCAAAATGATTCCAAACTCAGTTCTTCATATCTTAGCTAATCAAAGAGGCCTCTTTAAGCTCATGAAACATAAGGTTTTAATTTACAAGGGATTATCTATATTTCTTTCCCAGAGCCTCACAGAAGGACTACATTTTAAATCCAATATAAGTGCCTGTATGTTTTGCAAAAGGTTTCCAAGATAATACTAGTATATACTATTTCCAATTGCATAACAACAACAGCAGTAATTACAGCAGAGTCATGAGCTAGTTCTTTACCTCTAGTCTTCTTGAGGCACTGAGAGTTAAGTAGTAGCTTTAGCAAATATCTTCTTTCGTTAACCTTTGAATTACAAGGAAATTTTGGATAATTATTACCCTACCTTGTTGAGGATAATCTAGTGATGGTGGTGATATTTTTTCCTTTCATATTTCTATTTTTTTAAATGTGTTTTCTGAGATCTATGTACAAGTAATCCTGATTCATATTAAGACGTAGTGAACTTACCATCTATATTCAATCTTTGAGTTTTTCCATGTTTAATATGTAAATTTTAACAAATTATGGCTGACTCTCAAAAGATAAGTTAGCTTAGGATCTTGATATGAATCAGCCAGAAGTGCCTGTGAGATAAAAGTCAAGATAATCAAACTTACCATCTCTTTTGATAAGTTGTTTTAAGGAAAGCAATATATATATTTAAAAGATGTATGTAAATGAATCCAAGAACTCTCTCACCAATCTCAAGGACAGATTTGTGTAACAATGAAGAAAGAAAAGACATTAGGTTTTAGAATTGTAGCAAAGAATACAGATGTTTTGGAAGACAAGAATTAGCTGATGTAGAAATTCCTGGGTTGGAAATTCAAGAAGAAATGAGGTAGAGATCTTTGCTGAAAGCTCAGGCAGAGTTACACCTAAAGCACCTCTATCACAGACTCCTCCGTGAGGGAGTAGCATAGTCTGAGCTTTCTCTCTCACTCTCAGCTCCCTAACCCAGCAATACCCTTCACTAGGAAAGAGAAGAGTTAGAAACTCAAAGCAGAGTAGACCAAGTTCTCACTTTTCATGCCAAACACACAAAAGTGATACAGAAGTGAGAGTCCAACCTTATCAAGTTTACTTTCAAGATGTTAGGTTTAATCCAGCAATTCTCAAACTTTATTAGTGCATGAGTGTCAAGCAAATTATTTAGTGTGTGTGTGTGTGTGTGTGTGTCTTCCAAGTGCATAGATAGATTCCAAATGTAGGGAATACTAGGTAAGATAAAGTTTAAAAAGGGTTCTTTACCTAAACAACTTCTCAGAGATTTTATTAAGCTCACATGAGTCTCCAATAAGGACAAAGAGTATGGCCTTTTCCCAAACTTGTTTGAACAAATTTATTTCACGGAACACCTTTAGGGAAACTATTACATGTCACAAAATACAATTTGGAAAAATCCTAGTCTAACTCGTCAGTTCCAAGCATTGATACCCCTACCATCTCTATCCAAGTGTAGAAAACTATGTTAAACACTGAGGAACTGCCACGACCTGCACCTCAAAACCCAATTTCCTCCTATAATTTTCAGGAATGGACATGTTCACCCAATGGAAGTCCATGGATTTTGGTCAGACACAAAGCCTACTCTGGCACTTACTGGCTGTAGGACCTTGGACAAACAACCTAACTGCTTTGGTCCTTGATGTATGGGATGATGCTCCAACCTACTGAGCCAACCCAGCCAGGGCCAGCAACACTTAAAAACAAATATATATTTTATGCATTTACTGAACCTATGAATATTTGAAGAACAATAATATATATATTAACTGGAGCAGTGTCATTTTGTTGTAACAGGTAGCGATATGACCACACATTCTTTAGAGACACCAACATGCATGGTGATGAAATGCACAGTGTCCTGTTAATGTGCAGTTCAAGTAATGTTGCCAAACTCAAGGTGTTTGCCACCTGGGGTGTTCTATTAAAGAATGAGATGCGGTTGTAGTTAGGTAGTTTTATTTACTTGCAGCAAGTAAACAGGGAATTCACACCCAAAGCTGTCTCTCTGAAGGGGGTTCTCAGGTTTCTTCTCTCTCTAAATATATACTATTTAGTTAATTACATTTTGATTCCTTCTTTGCAGTTGGCTACACTTACCTGTTTGGGTTCTGGTTGAGCTCATCTGGTTACATCTGCAAAATACTGTGCTATATTTTAGCATTTAGCAACAATAGCACTCAGGAAGAACCGCCCAGACCTGGAAACCCTTGTCCTCTCTAACTAGCACACCCATCTTAAGTAGTCCCCTTCATGTGTAGACTAATCTTCACGCTTGTGGGTGACAGTGTGCCCCTGGTTCCCTCTTTCACAGTCATTTTAAAGCCATCCCTTGCTGATGTGGGGGAGAAGTGGCCTTCAGTAGCTCCCTACTGTCTGTCTGTATAATTAAGCCCAAACTTTTTTAGCATGGACTAAAACTTTCTCCTGACTTCCCCCAAATATCTTAGCCACTCTTACCCTCCCTGCGCACACACACACCCACCCCACGCTTTGAGAAATGTAAACGTTTCTGAGCTCCTCCTGTCTTTGGCACCTTTCATTCACCTCTCCATCAGAACCCTCCCTACCCTTTCCACAGGCTTGCTGCTTCCTATGTACTCCTTCAGCTTGAGATGGGCCCCTGAATAACATCTACAAATCTGTGCCCCCATAGAACTCTGCCCTTGTGTAAGGCTGGACCATGTCTTGTTGACCTCTGTACTCTTCTACTTAACAGTGCTTACAGCATAATAGGTGCTTGGTAAGAACTACTTAGACAAATGAATGGATAAACAAAAGACAGAAAATAATGGTAGAAAAGTATCCCCAGAAAGTCTAATCATAGGCCAACAATCCTAGGTAGAATTAATAATACAATGGCACTTGATGGATAAAACTGAGTCATGTAGTTAAACCATTTGGGGGGAAAAACACACCACAAAACACCTTACACAGAAAACAAGAATGTTAAGTCAGCTGAGATGGATTGTGTTGTTTGAGATGAGGAAAGGGATATGCAGTGTGCTTTTAGCTTTCAGACTTGTTTTGTTTTCTAAACTGGCATCCCCAGCTCTGCAGCCCAGCCTCTGGCACCTAACTGGCCCGGGTCTGACACTCCCAGAAGTTCGTTCAAGAGCCATGGGCCTCCCGGGCTGTGGGAGGCTCCTAGTAGCTCTCCAGGGCCCAGCCTGGCCGCCAGCCCACTTGGAGCCACCTCTGGGATCCTGGGCTGCGAGGAAGCTGGGGGCCAGGGGGCGGGGGTTCTCAGCTTTTTTCTCTCTCAATATTTAATGGGTAGTTTCCCTTTGCTTCTGTTCCTGACTTGATTAAAGAGGAGAAAAGGGAGTTTGACTACAAGAATAGTAGCAGACGGCGCATCTGGCTTGAATTTTAAAATTCCATCAAAGTTTTTGCTGTTGTTCTTGTTTGTGTGTGTGTGTTTTGTTTGTTTTCATTTTACAGCGATCCGAGAACTTCTCCTTGGGGGAAATGGCGCATCCAAAGCCCGCCAAGCCCAGCCCGAGAGCTCTAGGGTTTATTAGGGTAATACTTTAAACAAAAACTCCACAGACATAAACTCAAAGGAAGCCGTGCGCTCCTTAAGTCAAAGGCATCTGTTCTGAGCGCCTCGCTCGGTTTGCCGTTTGTCACCAGCGTTAAGAGCAGGATTTTAAAACATGAAAATGGATAAAAGAAAAGAAAAGCGAAGTCCCGCGGTCCGCCAACTCCTATTCATTATCTCCAGCAGCATATGGGACCATTCTCCTACTTGTCCTCTCCCTTTCTTCCTTGAAAGTAAAAGCAACCAAGCCTGTCCCGCTTCATAGCAAACCCACTCTTTGTGCCTGAGCGGTGCCTCTGCGACTACTACTTCCTCCGCCCCCCGCCTCCTCCTCCCGCGCCGCCGACTTTCACTGGGGGAAGAAGGCGGCGGGCGCCCTTTGCGCCGGGAAGCCGGAGCCGCGATTGGGCGACGGTCCCTGAGCCTCCAGGTCCGTGTCGGTTTCAAGGCTCCTCCCTCCTGGTGAAAGGCAGACTGCGGGGCGCCTGGAAACCGGTCCGAGGGCGCGCGAGGGAGAGGAGAGCGAGCGAGTTGAGGGATTGACACAAATGGTCAGGCGGCGGCGGCGGAGAAGGAGGCGGAGGCGCTGGGGGGAGCCGAGGCCGCTGGGCTGCCGAGAGTTGCGCGCTCTACCCGGCCGCGGCCACTAGCGCGGCGCCGCCAGCCGGGAGCCAGCAAGCCGAGGGCCAGGAAGGCGGGACGCGACCCCGGCGCTCCCGACCCACCCGGGCTCTCCCCGCCGCCCGCGCTTCATGAATCGCAAGTTTCCGCGGCGGCGGCGGCTGCGGGACGCAGAGCGGGAGACAGGGGAGCGGGTCGAGCGCGGCTCGGGCTCGACGGAGGGCACCGGCGCGGAGAAGATCTCCCCGACCGCAAGGGGAGCCGCCGCCCGCCGCGCTACCACCAGCCCCAGCCGAGCGGCGCCAAGAAAGGAGCTGAAAAAGTATGGCTGAGGAGGAGGCGCCTAAGAAGTCCCCGACCGCCGGCGGCAGGAGCTGGGAACTTTGTGCCGGGGCACTCCCGGCGGGGCCGGTGGCAGAGGGGAGCTGGGACTCTGGCCACCGCCGCCGCCGCCCCCCAGCTGGCTCCGGGCGCTTGGCGCGCTGGCTACTGCTGCTGCTTTGGCTGCTGGAAGCCCCGCTGCTGCTTGGGGTCCGGGCGCAGGCGGCGGGCCAGGGGCCCGGGCCAGGTCAGCAGCCCCCGCCGCCGCCGCCTCAACAGCAACAGAGCGGGCAGCAATACAACGGCGAGCGGGGCATCTCCATCCCGGACCACGGCTACTGCCAGCCCATCTCCATCCCGCTGTGCACGGACATCGCGTACAACCAGACCATTATGCCCAACCTGCTGGGCCACACGAACCAGGAGGATGCGGGCCTCGAGGTGCACCAGTTCTACCCGCTAGTGAAGGTGCAGTGCTCGGCCGAGCTCAAGTTCTTCTTGTGCTCCATGTACGCGCCGGTGTGCACGGTGCTGGAGCAGGCTCTGCCGCCCTGCCGCTCCCTCTGCGAGCGCGCGCGCCAGGGCTGCGAGGCGCTCATGAACAAGTTTGGCTTCCAGTGGCCGGACACGCTCAAGTGCGAGAAGTTCCCGGTGCACGGCGCGGGCGAGCTGTGCGTGGGCCAGAACACTTCCGACAAGGGCACCCCGACGCCCTCTCTGCTGCCAGAGTTCTGGACCAGCAACCCCCAGCACGGCGGCGGGGGGCACCGCGGCGGCGGCTTCCCGGGGGGCTCCGGCGCGTCGGAGCGAGGCAAGTTCTCCTGCCCGCGCGCCCTCAAGGTGCCTTCCTACCTCAACTACCACTTCCTGGGGGAGAAGGACTGCGGCGCGCCCTGTGAGCCGACCAAGGTGTACGGGCTTATGTACTTTGGGCCGGAGGAGCTGCGCTTCTCGCGCACCTGGATCGGCATCTGGTCGGTGCTGTGCTGCGCCTCCACGCTCTTCACGGTGCTCACGTACCTGGTGGACATGAGGCGCTTCAGCTACCCCGAGCGGCCCATCATCTTCCTTTCGGGCTGCTACACGGCCGTGGCCGTGGCCTACATCGCCGGCTTCCTGCTGGAGGACCGGGTGGTGTGTAACGACAAATTCTCCGAGGACGGGGCGCGCACAGTGGCGCAGGGCACCAAGAAAGAGGGCTGCACCATCCTCTTCATGATGCTCTACTTCTTCAGCATGGCCAGCTCCATCTGGTGGGTGATCCTGTCGCTCACCTGGTTCCTGGCGGCCGGCATGAAGTGGGGCCACGAAGCCATCGAGGCAAACTCGCAATATTTTCACCTGGCCGCCTGGGCCGTGCCGGCCATCAAGACCATCACCATCCTGGCGCTGGGCCAGGTGGATGGCGACGTGCTGAGCGGGGTGTGCTTCGTAGGGCTCAACAATGTGGACGCGCTGCGTGGCTTCGTGCTGGCTCCTCTCTTCGTGTACCTGTTCATTGGCACGTCCTTTCTGCTGGCCGGCTTCGTGTCGCTCTTCCGCATTCGCACCATCATGAAGCACGATGGCACCAAGACTGAGAAACTGGAGAAGCTCATGGTGCGCATCGGCGTCTTCAGCGTGCTTTACACGGTGCCAGCCACCATCGTCATTGCCTGCTACTTCTACGAGCAGGCCTTCCGGGACCAGTGGGAGCGCAGCTGGGTGGCCCAGAGCTGCAAGAGCTACGCCATCCCCTGCCCCCACCTCCAGGCCGGTGGAGGACCCCCGCCGCACCCGCCCATGAGCCCCGACTTCACAGTCTTCATGATCAAGTATCTTATGACGCTGATCGTGGGCATCACGTCAGGCTTCTGGATCTGGTCTGGCAAGACCCTTAACTCCTGGAGGAAGTTTTACACGAGACTCACCAACAGCAAACAGGGGGAGACCACCGTCTGAGACCTGGGGGCTCGCTCAGCCCGTTCCCAGCCCTCGGCCGGGGCCAGCCACCATTCCAAAACCTTTCCCCATGGAATCCTGGCCAACCCTGGCTGCTATATGCTTCCTCACTAGACACTTTCGCAGGCTTCTTTTTAACACCATAGCTCCTGCAAAAGCTTCCGTCCCTGGGGGCAAACGGACTCCAGGGCCCACCTGCCTGAGGGGGGATGGACCGACCTCTCTCCCTGGTACCAGGACTGTACGCTTTTATGATTGTAAATAGCCTGTGTAAGATTTTTGTAAGTATATTTGTATTTAAGTGACAACTGATCACGCGATTTCTTTTCCTTTTCTTTCCTTTTTTTTTTTTTTTTTTTGTTTTGTTTGTTTGTTTTGTTTCAATTTGGATTATTTAGGGCGGTTTAACCATTTGAGGCTTTTCCTTGCCCTTTTTGGAGTACTACAGAGAGAAAAACAGAGCGCACCGGCCGGGTGTCCCGCTGGTTCGCGCGCGCCCCTCCCGCCGTCTTGCCGCCCGTAGGTGGGGTGCATCTTGGGCTGCAGGTCCGGGTCACTTTCCACCCCCTTGTTCTGCTCCCTCCCTTCCTCTCCTGGCTTGAGTTTGGAGATCTTAAGGTACTGAACTTCTTAAAGCTTTCAAATCTGTCGGGGCCAGATTTCCAAGGTCTGCCCCTTTGACTTCCGGAAGCTGAATTTTTCACTGTTGAGAACCTTCCCCTTAGCTTCAAGGAGGCCCACGTCTGTGGTTGCCGGCAGTCCCAGACTTCCTCCGCACCAGCCTCCAACGCTCAGACACTCCCTCCTTCCACCCAAGTCGCTTAGAGGGTGAGTGGGATAACCAATGCCAAACTTTTTAAAGTCTAATTTTTGGTGGATGAGCTCATTTCATTCTCTAGTGTCTAAAACCTGGTATGAGTTTGGCCAGCGTCATGGAAAGATGTGGTTACTGAGATTTGGGAAGAGGCATGAGGCTCTGCGTGGGTTGGGAGAGACTGAAGATGGGGGTTATAAAATGTTCATTCTAATTGTATACTGATGCCTGGCAACCTGCCTGTAGGACTGAGACAGTCCGGGTTTAGATTTTAGCGTTCTGTGAAATGGAAATGTTGAGGTCACCTGGAAAGCTTTGTCGAGGAATTGATCTTTGCTTTCCTTAACAGGACTGCAGAACATAAACTGAATATGAAAACTTGAAGGAGATTTCAGTGTAATGGACTTGATCAAAATGAAGTGCTACTTTCTGATTTTTTAATCAAATAATAATTAGACATATATCAGAAACTTCAAAATGTAAAAGTTGTACTTTGGACATATTATGATTCTTATTCAGCAACACATTCTGAGGGAGGAACAATCCACATCATTAATAAAACCTGGTAAGAGTCCCAGAGGTAAAGGAGGTGGATTAATTGATGGATTAGCTCCTGAAATTAACACAATATGGGCATGCATATGCTAAAGGGAAACTGTGCAGGTCTGCTGCATTAAATCCTGTATGCTCCTTTTTGGATTTACAGAAATGTATCAAATGTAAATCTTTCAAAGCCATTTAAAATATTCACTTTAGTTCTCTGTGAAAAAGATGAGAAAGCAATCTTCCTGATTGTATTGTAAACTTTAAGAGTTTATCAAAATGCCGGTACTTAGGACCTAAAATTTATCTATGTCTGTCATACCCTAAAATGACAATGGTCTTTGAATTTGGTATGCATTTATTCTGTTCACTATCACAAAATCATCTATATTTATAGAGGAATAGAAGTTTATATATATATTATACCATATTTTTAATTTCGCAAATAAAAAAAATCAAAGTTTTGTACAAAATTATATGGTTTTTGTGCCTGAAAAATAATAGCGTTGAAACTGTCTAAACTACAAACTGTCTTTGCATTTTATAGTGTCTCATGGCCAGTCCCACAGTATATGAAGTCAGGAATTCAATGAAAAAGCCTGTCTTTAAACCTTCATACCCATCCTTCCAAAGACTGAGCATACTTGCATTGTGATTGACATTGTGAAGTCCCTAAAAAGATCTGCTTGCAGGGCAGTAACAATATAAAAGAGAAGTCTGAACATTATTTCTTTACTCAAAGAAAATGATTAAAAAGAGAACTCTAATTTTAATATTAAAGCTTTTTTTGTTTATTTGTTTCAAGGGGTAAATTTACATGACTTTTTATAATATGGAGGTTTATTTTTAAATCATCAGCCATCACCTTTGTCACAGTTTTTAGGAGGTATTGTCTTACATTTTCCATAATCTTGGATATTCCAAAACTATAAACAGGTATTCAATAAATGGTTAACCGACAGTGTTTATAAGCATTTTAAACAGCAGTTGGTTGTATAAGGTTGTTTTGTTGTTTGCTTCTGAAGACTCCATTTTTATATTGTTTAAGGAACCTTCTTTAGAGGCATTATCATGGTCTACTCTTAGAATTTATATACATGCATATATGTAGAATATATATATGTACATATCTATTTATACACATACACATAAGCATATATATATATATATATATATATATATATATACACACACACACACACACATTAATTTGTATAAAATAGAGATTCAAAGTTTACTTATACATTTTACAATGTGGAAATAAGGTTATGAGAAGCAGAAAATGCCAGATGGGAAACCTTAAATACCTTTGAAATACCAGTCTCTTATTCCTTTACAGATTAAAAATATCTTTATTAAATTTTCCATGAAAACAGTAGCCTGATAAAATGACAAGGTGCTAAAATGAAGATCATTGATACAAATAGAGTTACTTTCGTGGTTATAAGGCTATTGTCTTATGTCATCATTATTTCAAGGTAAATGAAAAAGTTCAATCTAGTAGAAAATATAGTATTCTAAGTTCCAAGATGCTATTTTATGTTCTTTTTTCTTTGTTACATTAATGTAGTAGATATCTGAAGAGGTTTTATTGTATAAACACACAAAAATAGCAATTCTTATACCAAATCAAAACATGTCTCTTCACAAGATAATTCAATCAGATAATTTCTGGCAAAAAGAAAGAAATTATTTTTCTCTATCCAAGGAATAAATATAAAGCATTCTTATTGTGGGTGTCCTTACAATAATGTAACTACAAATTTGATGCAGAAAGGTTTTACAATGCTGGGTTTAAATAGCTTTTAAAGACATTTTTAAGATGGCACCAGGCTTTGTGTTTAGAAAAACAACTTGTTTTAAATTATGTAGAATATAGAAAGCCAGTATATTATTTTGTTTCTTCCAATACTGGTGACAAAATAAGACTTGCCTCCAAAATTGTAAAGCTACTGGGAATTTGATACCATTCACTTGCTGATCCCATGATAAACCCTGTTTTCAGAAGGTTTGGTTTGCCTATCAATGGGAGTCAGTTTTCCCCCTCACCGTGTGCTTGATTCAGCTTTTATACATAGTATGAAAGGGTTCTGGTGCTCTATTTTTTTAAGCCATTTTTAACTTGAACTTTGTGGGGGCAGAAAGTCATATTTTAAATCTCAAAGCCAGTAAGTGTCAAACATATGCAAAACAGCTGGACCAGATATTTCCGTTTGTCTGGGGTAGTCATTTGTCAGCCTGAGTTTACAGATTTGGTGCTTTTGTTTCCAGTGACCACTGAAGCCTTCCGGTAGTTGCATCATTTCTGAAGTCCAGTATTTAACTAGGAAAGGAGACCACAGTGAAGAGTTGGTGGCCAATTAAGAAAAAAAAATGCCTAAACCATAAACCATGTCAGGACCTGGATGGTTTCCAATCACTTTCCCTGATATTATGTTTCAATCTTGGTACACTTTGGTTTTTTTTAAAAAGATGCCATATTTTCAGTGTGTGTATTTGGGTTCAACTTCAGCGCCTCTAGCTTTTATTGCTTTCTAGTCCATCTATTGGCTGTAGGCCACATTTTATGTAATGTACATGCCGTTAATTGAAACCAGTGGTATGACACTGGGTATCGCTGACATTTCTGATTATAATATTCTGTGTAACTGGGGCCTGAGAGATAAGAATCAAAACGTGTTCATTACCTATGTATTAGGGTGGACACTAATCATATAGTTATTGAATACTTCACATTCAAAATCTTACCTGCAGGAGCCAAAATTAGATATGGACTATGTAAAAACTCTGCAATTACATTATTAGAAAGAAATTGCAATACTACCTGTATTCAAGGCTTTTATCTTAAGGCCCTTACATTTGAAATGGGGGTCTTACAAGGGAAGTGCCAAACAAGGAAAAGTTGGTGACTTCTAAGATTGACATCTATATTTTGAACTATTGGCAGATACCAATAGAATTTGAAAAACAGTACTTGAGCTTCAATAATGACTCAGAATTCCCTTAAACTTTTTGGACTTAACTATTTCTGTTCACCTTGGTCCTAACTTCTGACAATGGATATGTTAAGCATAGTGACAAAGGAGCTTATTTGGAAACTGGTGATTAAAAAGCAAATAGAGTGTAGACTAATTTTATGATTTGTGGTGATAAGTATCTCTATTCTGTTATAAAATCAAGTTCCTGTTCAAATAAAATAACACTTCCTTTGGTTACAAGTTGATTTGGGACCCTAATAAGTCAAATCAAAGGGCTTCTCACAGAAATCTTCTCATGTAGTGGATAGGCTCAAGTATAGCTATAAGTATATCCTATAATGAACATGTAATAAATATTCTGAAGGTTATCATCAGTTTTATAAGTCAAGCGGATTCTTAAATTGCTTGAAAAAATAAGATAACATTTTCCAATAGAGATTTCTCTAAATCATTTTCTATTAAGATGGTAATATTTTAAAGAGGCATATTTGGGAGTGATAAATTTAAGTAACATTGCATTTTCTAAAGGGATCATTAATACACTAGTTGAATGTCATATTTGTATAACTCATAATTCTAAAAGCAAAGTTGCACCCTGATTTATTCCTTTACATTGAGTTTAATTGTAAAGCATTAATTTGCACATTTTATACATGCATTCTATTTTTTTAAATAAAATTGACTTCCTTGAAGACAGTTTTTAAGTTCTAAAATGTATAATATGCATACTTCATACAAAGAGGATCTCAAGAAATTTCATTCATAGTATTGACTTTCAAAACATGTTCATAGGAATATAGTGATTACCGTGAAATGGAAGCACTATCGCTGCTTCAGGGGAGTTCTCTGTGGCCTGGGTATCTTTTATTTTCTTTTCAAAACACCAAGTATCTTCTAATTTGTGGGTATCTCCATATTTCAGATCTCAATACCTATTTGAATTAAATTTGTTGGGGAATAACTGCAGAATCCCCCCATAGACAAAGTGTGGCCTTGATTTCCTTTCAAGTTGGCAGTGTGTCCTTGCTTAAGTGAAGCACTCTGAGACAGATTGTTCTCTCGCCCTTGGAAATGCTTGTCTTCACAAAGGTAGCAGCAAATCCCTGGAAGTCATATAGGCTAGTTAAATGCATATTCCAAATGCCAAGTGCCACTTGATTGTCAAAGGATTTTTTCTGTAAAGGTAGATTTTGAGACTATTCTTGACCTTGTATTTCAAATTCGTGGAAGACTTTATAAAAGTTAACTTCAGTAAATGCTCTGTTAAAAACTCAACTCAGAGAGGGGGACCCACTCTCCACATTTGCCCAGGGCCTAGGGGTTTCTCTGGATGTGGGGCTTGCAGTAGGAAAACCAGGAAAATCCTGGGCAAACTGGGATAGTGGGTCATTCCTATTCCATGGATTAAATTGTGCTTCCAAGCTAGAGTAAAAGCTTCTAGGTTGGTGATTGGTCTAGCATTAAAAATATTCCACTATAGTATTAGTCTTTTTTATTACCAGATGAAAAGCCAATGAAACCAACCCTTTGTAACTGATCTTCACAGTCAGCCAATCAACAGAAGCTGAGTGGAATATGAAGGTACACAGGAACAGACCACATTGTTATCTTGGCCATTCTGCCTTGAGCCTTCTGCCTCTTAAAGAAATAGGGTCTAGACACAGGAATCTGTATTTCATTACTCATGAAATCAGGTTCAGGATGTATTTTTATAAAAGACTCAAAAGTATTCCTTTGTAATGCATAGAGTTGGGGTTTTGTTTGTTTTATTTTATTTTTTTACTTGATTTGCAGTTTATCAAATTGTGAGAAACTGTTAGGTTTTTGCATATGTTTATATTTATTTTCCTATATAATAATGCAATCTATTAGAATGAGATTACAAACTCAAGCAGGGATTACTCCAAACAGCTATTTATCAGCAGGTACTTTTTCTCAGAGGTGAGTAGGCTTAGCACCCATACTTTTCCCAAAATGAAAAGTTCTATCTACAGGAAAGAAAAAAGAAGCAGATGAATTTAGAATTCTATGATTATTGATAATTGTAGAATATGGTAGGTGGACCAAGCACTCCATAGCCTTCACATTTCTATTTGTAGAAACTCTTCAGTCTTAGAATTTTCCATCCTTTCCATACTAAGTTCATCCTTCTTGTCATCTTATCTGTCCATTTCTATCATTTTTCTTATGTATCCATTCCTGCCATCATTCTTGGAAATGCATATAAAATTTCGCTGCCTTTGTTGTAGAAACAAAACACTATATTTGCTGTCTTTTATTTAAACTCAATGTAAAGGAATAAAAAGGATGTGCAGATAATGTAATTATTTCAGGAGGTACCTATACATTTGACTCTAGAGCTGTGATTCTCATTTGGCAATGTCCAAACACATTTTTTATTGACATGGAGAGTGGGTTACCATGGCCATTTAGTGGGTAGAGTCCAGGGAAGCTACAATGCACAGGACAGCCCCTGAAAATAAAGAATGATCTGATCCCAAGTGCCAAAGTTGAAAAACCCTGCTCTAGAGGAATACTTTAAATTGTGAAAAGTACATTTTTAAAATCATGAAATATATTAACTATAAAATAGAATTGAGGAAAAATACATGGATTTACTGTGCCTACAGCATGGGCTTTATTTTTGACCTGCAAATTTTGTCTTAAATTGACGAATAGCCTGATGATATTGCATAGCTGTCAATAGCTTTGTCTTCTTGGGCTGTTATAACAACATATCATAGGCTGGGAAGTTTAAACAACAGACATTTAGTTCTCATATTTCAGAGACCTGGGAAGTCCAAAATCAAGTTGTCAGCAGACTCGGTTTCTAATCCTGCTCCTTGGCTTATAGGCAGCCACCTTGTTAAGGTTTACTCCCATGAGGGGGGAGAAAGAGAGAGAGATTTCTCTTAAAGATGCTAATTCCATCATGAGGGTCCAATAGTTATGAGGGAATCTAAGCCTCAATATTTCCCCAGGGCCCCACCTCCAAATTCCATCACATTGTGAGTTAGGACATCAACATAGGAAGCAAAGATTCAGTCCATAACTGTCAGTAATATAAATCTGATTTTATTATTTAAATCTAGATAGGGATGTAAATGAAATCATCATTTTAGTGGAAATAAATCTGTAAATAACATTAAACAAATTTATTGAAAAATTTCTTAAAGTGTCTGTCAGTATAATGCTATTATAGTTCATATTCCATATTTTCATTTTCTTTTACACATTTCCCTGCAGCACCAGAGGTGTTATGGTGCTGAGGAAGAACTCTCTGGCCAGGGAGCCAGAAAATCTGGATTCCAGTATTGACCTTGGAAATCAAGTTAAGGTACTCGGGAGAGTCTGACTCATAGGATTTCATGAGTCAAAGGAAGACCCTAATGAAATAGTAGATGAGAACGCCCTTTTATAGTGAAGCTCTGTACAAAGGTGAGGGGTTTTCCATTATCATTCACATTAAGCTAATTAAGGAGGAGATGGAAACATCTAAGTCTCCTTCTCAGCTCTAACAGCCCCACTTCCCCCAACTTTCAGAAAAGGATGTTCTAGACACTAAAGGGACCCAAGGTGACTGGGGCCTTTCTGCAGTTTTCCCGGCCCCAGCCTTTGTCTTTGTCTCTATTTTTCTCTACACTTGGGTTGTCTTGAGCACACCTAGGATTTCCCAGTTTTTATGAGACTCTTGTTAAATATAAGAAATCACTCTGCATTGCAGCCACTGCACCCTTTAAGAGAGATCGGTTCCTAGTTAAAAGAAAGAAGGCCCTTATTAAAGAGGGCTGATTTGGGGCAAGAATTCTGCTACAGGAGAGTTTTAGGGTCAGAGGGGTAGAAGGACTAAGATGATGTTCTAGATCCAAATGTGGCAAACTCAAGGCAGACACTCTGGATTGAGAGCCCTCACAGAGTGGCACAGCTCTCCCATGAGCTGTGTTTGTCCATTTTGCTCATTGATGAGTTGGGGTAGGTGAAAGAAGAAGCCAGGGCATGTGTCATTTGGAATTGGGGGGGTGGGGAATAAAGAAGAAAGGGCTATAATGAAAATCAAAGTCAACTATTCTTTTCTGGGGCTAGTCCTTGTGGAGGTGAGTAGAGTAGTCGAATGGAAACATCTTTTGAATAGGGCCATAACCCTGGACTGGAAACATCACCTTCTCTTTTTATTTTTTTTTAAATCAATTTAAGATAATAGGGAACTGGCAACATAGAAGTTGAATGTCATCTTGGAAAGAATGTTGGACTTATATGACCTGGCTTGAATCCCAATTAGCTCTTAGCCTCAAATCCATTTACTTAAAATAGTAATAATAACAATATTTTACTACATTGGCTGTTGGGAGGATCAAAGAAATAAAGTATATAATGGTATTTTTAGCACTAGAGAGTTATCTACAAATTTTTGTGCTCCTCTCCTCCCTGTCTATTTCTTCCTCTCTTCCTCTTCAACCAATTCTTTACTACCTTTCCTGCCTTCTCTCTCATAATTTCCTCTCCCTTCTCTTCCTTCTTCTATTCACCATTATGAATGATGGAAATTGTAAAGGTATCATGCAAACTAATGCCATATTTTTCATGCGTCCTTTTTTTTCAGGCTAAGCATATTTTACAAGACTTATTCAGATAAAAGATTAAGTTAATGGGCAGCCTTAATGTTAAATGACACAAATAATGTTCTGTATGCTAACTAGTGATATTGCTTTTAAAGTGTAAGTGCATTTCTATGCAGTCATCCCATTTTGGCTACACCGTTTCAAATTCAATTTCTTTCCAGCTGCTAACAATTCTGACCTAATTGGTAAGTTATACATACACTAGGGCAGTGGTCGGTAAACTCATTAGTCAACAGAGCCAAATATCAACAGTACAACGATTGAAATTTCTTTGGAGAGCCAAACTTTTTAAACTTAAACTTCTTCTAACGCCACTTCTTCAAAATAGACTTGCCCAGGCCATGGTATTTTGTGGAAGAGCCACACTCAAGGGGCCAAAGAGTCGTATGTGGCTCGCGAGCCATAGTTTGCCGACCATGGCACTAGGGTAACATGGCAACAGCCCTTTGAGGCCACTCCAAATCATGACCAGGAAGAGAATCATAATTTCTTTTCAGAAGCGTGCTCCTCACTGCAATGATAACTAATGGAAGAATCGAAGGAGTCCTTTGTTTGTCCTTGTTGACTATATTGACAAAGGGAGTTTATTCAATAGCATTATGTAAATGTTCCTTTGGTACTACTGAAACATATTGAATATATTTAATGCATGAAGCAAGATTGAGGGTTTATATCAAAGCAGTTGATTGGTCATTTTATTATTTTATTATATAGAAAGAGTAGCTAGCCATTTGGTGTCTTGGTCACCCCCATGTTCTAATGTATTGATTTTCTATTGCTGTTGTAATAAATTATGCTGATTTTGTGAGCCGGGGAAAAATTTAGGAACCACAAACCTGAAAAACACAAATTTATTGTCTTACTGGTCTATAGTAGGAAGTCTAACATTGGTTTCATGGCTGTGCTCCTTTCTGAAAGATCTGGAAGAGAATCCATTTCCCTATCTTTTCCAGCTTCTAGAAGTTGCCCTCTAGGCAACTAAATTACTAAATTACTTCTGGCCTCCATTTCATTCTCTCAAAGTATGTTTCTATCAATGGTCAGTTCCTCATTGATTTCCCCTCTCCCTTCCCCACTTTTCAGCTTAGCAGTTTATAAATTAGTTCTAGTCCTCTAACTCTACTGGATTTCTGGATATTCTAGATGTCATCTTTCTTCCTCTTCCTTGCTACATATCCTCTTGTGTGCTACCCTGTTTGTTACCTTACTTGTGATTTCAATACATATCCCTCTAGATTCATGTTTTGTGTCTGTCCCAGAAATAGGTCAGAAATGATGGTGATTGACTAATGTCAACCCTCTTCTCCCACTATTTTTATATTGCTACAGGTGATATAACTGCATGATTTTCATCAGAAACATATCTGTCAAGTTACTGTATTTTTGCCTTTGGTGATGGGCTGGGTGTGAGAGATAGTGGGCACAATTCATCTCATCTTTATTAATTGTACCTGTGTTTCTGGCTAAGATTGTAGTTACCATCATGGTCATAGAGAAAAACTTTTTTTCTCGTGATCTTCAATTTCAATGTTTTGTCGAAAAAAAATTTTTTGATTGCCTGAGTTTGCGTTTTATGTAAATTCAGGTAACAAATACGTGTGCCCTAGTTTAAAATGTTATGTTGACATTTTTGGAGAAGAAAATTCTCTAGCATTACAAATGCATCCCTGAAAATGTTCTCTAAAATTTAAATTTTAGTCTACACTAGAAACCAACAGCAAATTTTTTTCTATCTAGACCATTAGAGCTAAAATTATAGTTTCCCTTCCATATATGTATAAATCTTTCTGAAAAAATGTACTCCTTTTTCAGCAACTATTCAAGAAGGATTTCAGAATTTCAAAGCTATTTCCAAATATGCATTTTTGTAAGCTTCTGAATTTGGAGGGATTATACAGAAATACAGCAGTATTTTTAGAGATCAATAAATCATTAACATATACAAAGTACTTAATACTACTATCACTTATCTTCTTTTAAAATTTTACATCATTTATACTTCCTATAGCTTTTTTCCCAAGGAGGGATAATTCAGTAACAGACCAGAGGTCGCGTGAATGCATTAAAGGTTCTATAAATAAGAAGCTGTTTTAATAATATAGAGCTTCATTAGAGCCCAGTGAGTTAATGTATGAGGTGTAGGGTGTGTTTGAAGATCTCCAATGAGGGAAATTCAACGCTAACTAAAATAAAACCAGATGATCCTCAAAATATACATTATTTGTCAGAGGTGGCAAAGGGTTCCTAGGAATTCTTAAAATTGATTGTGCATAAGAATCACTCAAGGAACTTATTAAATATGAGGATCTCTGACCTCATTTCCAGAGATGCTGATTTTGTGAGCTGGGGAAAAATTCAGAAACTTCCATTCTGATGAATCTGATGCTTGAAGTTCTTGAGATAGTCTTTGAAACCCTGGGTTAGGTCAAGTTAAGGAAATAGTGAAAGGACCAATAGGAAGAGAAATGGCTTAGAGAAGGAACACGTCCAACAGACCCAAGTAGGGGCAGGATGGTCTTGGATGAAACTGGTGACAAGAGTCTCAGCGAGGGCAGGACCCTCTGCTCCACCAGCCTGTCCTCTAGGTTTTGATAGGGACAACTGATGTCTCTCAAGTTTATGTGAAGTTTAGCAAACACAGTCTGGCCATTCCTCTCACCTGCAAGCCTCCTCTTAGAAAGACGTGTGCAAATTTCACTGAACTCAGGGCCTGAAAACTACAAGAACTAGCTTTTTAGAACTCATTGCTATAGAAAGCAGACTTGTCCTGCCTGTGTTGTCTTTGTCCCTGAAGATTTAAATCAGGAACAGCCTGATTTTAGACCTGGGCAGACCATTGAGTGGTCTGCCCAGGTCTAAAATTCTTTTCATTGTAACTTCTACTTCATATAAGTAGAGGTTACTGCAGAGTTATCCCTTGGAAGACTTTCAGAGTAAAATCAGTTCACCCATCACTGGGTAAAGAAGGGGAAGGATATGATTCTTTCTTGCATAGATACAACTCCTGACCGTAATACAGAGAGGGGGGACAGTGAAGCACGTGGAGGCCTGGTGGGCAGGTGGAAGAGGGACTACAAGAGGCTCCTGTCTCCCCAGGGTGGGTCTGTTTGCTTTCAGTGGGGCAGCCATTGGCCGAAGCTGAGCACGGAGGCTTCCCACTCAGGCAGCTCAGCTTCCCATCCTTTCTGATTCTGTTTAGGTTTTTCATGCAGCTGACTTCTTAGAAGGCCCCTCCTTCCCAGGGAATCCACTAATCAAGGCAATACTTTATTTGTTTCCATAAACAAAGCCTATGAAAGAGCAGCTCATTCATGAACTAAGAAATGTGATGGTTTCCACGGTGGAAGCCGAGCGCTTCAAAGCACCATTGTTGTTGTTCACATCAATTAATCCAGGTTACGGGAAATGTGAGTAAAACAGGACTAACACACATCCCAGCTGACTGTACAAGATGAAAACAAAACAAAACAAATCTAAGATATCTAAACTCATGTTGTCTTAAGCATGTTAAGAACATGCTTCGAAAGGAAAGAATAATCACAGTACAAAGGAGAGGACTGTCACATCTTCTTAGAATGAAGTAATTTTATTCCATAGAACTTACTGGAGCTTGGAAACTTTCAGGCAGCCTCTCCCTTGGTGCTGGGAATATCCTGGGAGGAAATACCTCCTCCAGGTAGAGTGAACGCCATGGGCGTCCCTCGCTACGGAATATGGAGAACAATTTTTTATTATTAGAATATTTTTATGATCTAAGTAAAGACAGATATTGAATTTCAAAACAAAACATTTATTAGATCTAATTAATTACTGATAAATAGTCTTAATACTTCATTCAAAGGACACACAGTTCATGACTAAAAAGAAAAAGGATGTAGTCATTTGGCAGTTATTCCTTCCAAATAACAAATTGTATAAATTTTAAGGATAAGGAAAACAAATTTGATAAGGTTTTAAAAGAAAGTTACAACAGAATGTACCTGAATTAAGTGAGATGGTTGAAATGATAATCAATGAAGTCCTGTGTAGGAAAATGAAATTGATCTATCTCCCACACATTCCACTTGCCCCAACTAAACTTCCTTTAAAAAAATGAGATATAATTCACATACCATAAAAGTCACCCTATTAAATAGTGTAAAGTTCAGTGGTTTTTGAAATTTCACAAAGTTATACAACCTCACAGCTACCTGACTCCAGAATATTTTATCATGCAGAAAAGAAACCAACCCCAACCCATTAGCAGACACTCCTTATCCTTTCCTTCCCCTGGTCCCTGGCAAATACTAATCTATTTTCTTTCAATATAGACTTGCTCATTCTGGGTACTTCATATAAATGAAATCACACATGTGGCTTTTGTGTCTGGCTTTTATCACCTAGCATGACTTCTAAGTTCATTCACTTCACTTCTTCTGGCTAAATAATATTCCACTATATGGATTTATCACATTTTGCTTATCTGTTCCTCAACTTGGGTTGTCTCCACTTTGTACTATTAGAAATAATGCTGCTATGTACATTTGTGTACAAGTGTTTGTGTGAAAATATGTTTTCACTTAAGAGTCATTCTAGGTCACATGGCAACTCTATGTTTAATTTTTTGAGGAGCTACTAAGCTGTTTTCCAAAGTGGTCTCACCATTTTTCACCCCCACCAATAATGTATGAAGGTTCTGATTTCTCCACATCCTCTTTAACTCTTGTTATTCTTTTTTTTCTTATAGCCATTTTCATGAGTGTGAAATGGTATCTTACTGTGGTTTTGATTTGCATTTTGCTTTTTTCAATATTTTCAAATTAATTCAATGTGGTGACAAAAGGAAGGACATGCCCTGGTTGGTGTTTCTCAGTGGTTAGAGCATCGCTCCACAGACCAAAGGGTCTCAGGTTTGATTCTGGTCAAGGTCACGTACCTGGGTTTTAGGTTCCATCCCTGGCCCAGGTCGTGGCAACTGCTAGAGGCAACTAATTGGTGTGTCTCTCTCACATCAATGTTTCTCTCTCTCTTTCTCCCTCTCTCCTGTTAGAGGGGTGGGGTTTCAGAGCTGGGGGAGAAGAATAAGGGGATTAAGGAAAGAAAAGAAAGAAAAAAAGAAAAAAAAGGAAGACTCATGTACATAGACAATGGTATGATGATTGCCAGAAGGAAGGTTGGGAGCGAAGGGGAAGTTGAAGAGGGTAAAGGGGGAATAAATGATGATGGAAAGAGACTTGACTTTGGGTGGTAAACACAATATACAGATGATATAGAATTGTATACCTGAAACCTGTATAATTTTATTAACCTATATCATGCCAATAAATTCAATAAAAAATAAAAGTGACTCCCAGAACAAAAAAAATAAAATAAAAAATTCTCAGATTTTAACCCACCATCTGCTCTTGAAAGCAGGTTTTCCTCAGCCTCCACTTCCTGATCTAACTGGAAGCCTTTATTTGCATCCCTGATCAATGTAATCTTGTTTTCTGCAGAAAAAGATAATTTTATCTTGCCAGACTCAAATGATCAAGTTCAGATTTCATTCTGTCACAGGTCATAGCTGCTCTGTGGACCAATTTGATGTCATCTGTGTATCAGGGATAAGGTGAAATATGTGCACTTGTCTTTTTAGCATAATTATGTACTTTGTGCCACTGGGAGGAAATATCCAGTATGTTTAATTATATATTGGGAAATTTTGGTTGTTCTTCTGATTTAACTCTAAAACATCACATTTCTCTCCCCCTCCACATCCCACCAAATTTTTACATAGTTTTGGAAAAATATATCATCATTTATTATATGTGTCTTCTGCTGATATGTCTCCCTGACCTCCATAGACGCACGTATGTGTCCGTACTGTGCACTCTCATAGCACCCTGCACATTTATTATCGTAGAACTTGTCACATTTCAAGTAGTCATTTGTATAATTCCCTCTCCTTTACTAGTCTATCATCTCTGTTTTATTCGACATCTCAACAGCTTAGCACATTGCCTGACTAAAATTTTAAGTCAAATCTACTTTAGGTCAAATATATAATATGCATAAATACTATGTTCTTTCATGTGGTTCCACCTCTGCATCAGTGACTAAAAAGAGGGGCTATGCTGTCTCAAAACAGCAAGACATTCTCTGAGGGGCGAAGGCAGTCAGCAAATCGAATGATTTCCCTGACACACCATTTCAGGTTTACTATCCACTAATCAAATAGAGACTTATATTCAGAAACATTAAAAACCTCCTAAAATATGGAATCTAACATTTTATCAATACACAAAACATTAACTTGGAATTTAATGATTTCAAGACTTTATTTGTTGCCCTACGTAGCTCGAGGCTGCAATCCTGAGTGGACTGGGCACTATTCGAGGGGTTTTGTTCCTGAAGCGGTAAAAGAATCTTATAGGAAGCCACTCACACCCCCAAGGAGGGCCCACAGCAGGAAGTATAAGGAAAGTGTGGTGATGAGAACGCAGTATAATTTGGTTTTTAAAATTTCCACTCTGTAAGATATCCCCGCCGTCTAAATATTCCTAATTAGCACAGAATTCGGTGCCTTCGCACAAAACACTGCGGTGCAATTTAAGGCTGCTTAAAATGATCTTAACTTGTCCCATTTGGCAAGCTCAGCCGGGGCCTGAAGAACGGAGAGCTTCAGTCTGCAGGAATGCGGGCGGGCTGCGGGAGCTCCCTCCAGATCTGAGAGAGCCTTTCTGTTGACCTTACACTGAATTCTTATGCTTGAATATATCATCAGGATGCAATAGCCAGCTTCTGGCTAACTGACAAGAGAAACTTCTGGAACATCAAGGCAGAAAAGTGTACCAAGTGGAAAACTACCACAACTAAAGTTTTTCAAATATAGTTCTCTTCTGAACATGCATTCACATAAGCAGCCCTGATAAAAAGTAGGTTTTCTGTTAGCAGAGGCCGAAGAGACAAAAAATACTGCTCCTGCCTGCTCTCTTCCTTTTTAGCTAGCTACTGGCTGCCATGAAAAAGAAAACATTTCTATATTTCCTGAACCCACCCAATATTTTTGATGTCTTGACACCCATATTTATGGTCTGCCCCAAAGTGCATGATATGAAGGATTTATTGTAAACCCTGAGCTTTATTTTCTGAATCAGAACAGCAGTCATCATGGATTCACATGCTCCTGTCTGAGTCTGGCCTATGACATGGTCCATTTCTCTAATGTTCTCATGGAAAAGATGCCATTTGACAAGAGAGGTATTTCCCCCCATACTTTCTTCTGCTACATAAAAAAAATGATAAAATGAAGAATAAAAATTAAGAACATGAACAAACATTACACTAATTAAAAACCCATGGGATTTGGAAAACTGTCAAGAAAATTTGGAAGAGGGAAGAAGACAAAATAGGCAAAAGGTAAAGAAAACTGCAACTGCCCAACTGGTGTGGCTCAGTGGTTGAGTATTGACACATAAACCAGAAGATTCTGGTCAGGGCACATGCCCAGGTTAGGGGCTCCATCCCCAGTAGGGGGCATGCAGGAGGCAGCCGATCAATGATTGTCATCATTGAGGTTTCTAGCTCTCTCTCCCCCTCCTTTTCTCTCTTAAATCAATAAAAACATATGAAACTGGAACTAAGGATATCAATAGATTAAGAAATGATTGCATATGGCAAATAAGATCACACTATGATTAAAAAACGCCTGAATAACTAGAGCACCGGCAAAATTTGTTTTAATGAGAACCAAGGCACCTCCTGGCAAACAACTCACCTTAAGATTTAATCAAATGCCCCCAGGCTGGTGGAGGATTAGTGACAAAGCATCCAGAGTGAGATTTTACAAGTGTTGTCCTTGGATGGATCCCATGAAATTGTACCTAAAGCTTGCCAGGAAGGCAGCCTGAGAATGGACACTAAAAGTACTGTTTTCATGAAAATCTGTAAAAGACAGTAGTAGCTTGCTTCCCCACTGCACCGACAAAGCACACCATGAACGGGGTGCCCAATTGCATTAGAGTTCACGGTGACTTTGTGGAGCTGGGAGCGTTGGCTCATTGGCAGCTGCGGCAATATGGGTGCACCTGGCTCACTTAGAGCTATCGCATTACCCCACCATCAGTGCAGGTAGAACCGACTGGCTTCAACTGTAAAGAGAAGTGGCCCAGTGCCAGTGTGGGCAGTGGAGGGCTTGCAGGAGTGTCTCCACAGATGCTGCAAGCTTCAGAAGCCCATCTCAGGAGGAGGGAAATGGTGGGCATCAGAACATAGCTGAGGGGACCATGTTCTTGAGCCCATGAGACAACTTTCCGAGCTCTTGAAATTACTGGGAGAGGGTGAATTTTGACTGAGAGAATTAACTATGGTTAAGTCTAGGGTGTGGGTTATGAATCGGGTAACATGCAATTTGCCATCCCAACAGGGATGACATTGAGAATAAAGCGTGTGTGCTACTAATAATTATGCTGAGACAACAGATGCAAAACAAAACTGTCTTGGACAAATTGAAAAGGATAGTCACACCAGGAGGAACTGTCACTTTCAACTCCACTAGTTTTGTAAGGTTTGATGTTTTAGCCTAAGCACGTATTTTTTAAATCAGATGAAGTAAGGAGAATGAGGTCTCAGAAGAATGACAAGGCAAAGATAGAAGCATAATGTCTGCATTGTTATGCTGACCCTAGTATCCCCTTTCCTGACCCCACATTATAGTCTAGGAAATGATGTCTGTAAAATTATTATATCTGTCAATTGTCCATCACTCACTGGCAACCCCTAAGCATCCTACCTTGCTTAACATGGTCACACTGTCCCCCCAGTTGTGGCATGCCCCACTTTTGTTACTTGATTTTATTCTCTGCTTTGTGATCCTTCCGGGACAGTAGCCTTTGAAAGCCCAGAGGGATGATTTTATATTAAACTCCCAGGGGTCAAGTTTAGAAACACAATGCTTCTCATCCCTGCTGGCCACACCTATCAGTGCTGTCAAGATACCAATGGCAGGAAATATCTTACAAATATAATCCCCCAGAGAACAAGATCTTACTTTACTTTGTTCCTCATTCGGAAAGAGCAGTTGACTTCTTTTTTAAGTTGAGGTAGCTTGAAGTTTCCATTTCAAATTATACTTGTTTTATTTCAAGTGACTTTATAATTTTTATAAAGTTTCAATGTCCAACATTGCACTCTTCCTCCATCCAGAGACCTGGTACAGAGGAACCATGCAGTCTTCTGCCCTTGTCCCAGCTCACTTCCTTGAACCGCATCTCTGTGAGAGACATGATGTCTGGTGACTTGGCTCCCCAGTGCCCACACAGATGCTAATAATGCTGGAGTTGATGTGATATAGGCCAGCAGATGGGCTGCTAGTCCACTGACTCCAGATCTGATCACTCTACAGAAGTTGAGAAGCAGCTATCAACTGCAAAAGTCAATGCCCAGAGGGGATGATAGCTGACTATTTGGTTTGACTTAAGATCCCTGCCCTGCGTTCTTCTAAAAATTCTCTTTATTAACCTTCCTAGTAACCTAAGAACTATGAGGGTACAAATTTTTGTGTTTTGTCCACAGGAGTATCCTTATAACAGTACCTGGCTATAGTAGATGCTCAAAAATAACTGTGTAATAAAAAAATATTTCTTCATCTTTAAAGCAGGGCTAATAGTAGTGCCTGTAGCCAGGATGGATATTTAGCTGGCATCCATTCTGATGTATAATTTCAATGTTACAGGGTTGTTGTAAGGATTGCGTGAGTTAAAACACTTACAGCACTTACAATAGAACCTGACACACAACAAGTGGCCATCAGTAGGAAGACAGGGAGGCTGGCATCCAGGAAGACTGGGGAACAGTGCAGGAGCCCAGGAGTAGGCACCTCAGATCTGAGAAGCAGGAACAGGGTTTGTGCTCAGTACAACCTGATGTGGGAAGGACAGTTGCTAAGAATGCTGTAGTCCTGGCCGCCTGTCCTGTGCTCAGGCCTGAGCTTCGCTGCTGGATCAGGGATTACAGGGGCTGGCAGGGCGGCGGCAGGGAGGTGGGTTCTGAAGAAACTGGGGACAAGCTAGGCCAGGGCAAAGAGGAAGCAGCTAAAGTTAAATGCACTCCCCACACCCACCTTCCAGGAGCTTGGTTATGATGCCTCCATTAGTTTCCTAGTCTTTTGATTTAATATGTTGTGTATTCAGTATCAGTTCTCTGTGAAAATGCAAATGCCTAGGGGCTGGAGGTCCTTCATGAAACCATCACCAGTAAATGGCATTTGTATCATCAGCCCAGGCATAAGTTCTCTTGGTGCGGAGGCAGCAAGGTTCTGAGAGAATGGGCCACATGGCAGGTAAATTTGATCATGGGGCCCAGAGGTCACCAGAGCACGGGACAGTGCCCAAGAAGGGCAGCCCCATCCTGTCAGGGAGAAGCACTGTAAGTGGATAGATGCTGAGTGGCTAAGGTTGAGGGGTGAAGGGAGCAGGATGTGAGCAGAACAGGTAGGAGGAATCTGTTACCAAAATATCTATTGTCTACCTGAGGATAAACCATGTTACAAAGATGAGAAGCTCAAGGTTATTCTCACGTTTCAATTTAATTGCTCTGTTCCTTTTCCTAATGGAAGCTACAGTACCTGGGACCCTTTGGTTAAGTTCTATAGGTAAAAACCAGATCAGTTGGAGAAGGTTAAGTTGGGTTGAAATTTATACTATTTGTGCATTTTATTTGGTAATAATAATTCCTACACTTCACATCTGTAGATGCAATGTAAATAATAATTACGTATTATATGTAATCTACTTATATAATCTAATGTATATTGCAATACATAATCTATCACAGGAACTCTGTGAGGTATGTGGACATGTAACATTAACTCTGTTTAATACATGAAGAAACAAAGGCACAATTAAGACACAAAGAGAGGGGTAGAAGCCCCTGGGAATAGGCATTTAAACCATGGTTTTCTAACTTTAGAGTCAAGGATTTTTTTTTAACTATACTTGGCTGCCTCTCAACCACAAATTAATTGGTGGCAACTGGCAAACTGAAAAGCAGTATTTTTTTTTCTTTTTGCCATTAAATATAAAAACATTCTAGGTTCCCTCCACCAGTTTGCTTCCTGTTACATTTACTAGTTGAAGAGTAAACTAGTTCTAGTCTCTAAGCCAGTAGTTCTAGAGGATACACAAGATGATTCATTTTGTATGGGTATGGGAAGAAAATATTAGGGTTGTTTAGTTTTATATTTTTAGATGTGTTTAAATGAACATACCATAGCACTACAGTATATCTTAATGCATATAAACATACACATATATACACTGAGTGGCCAGATTATTATGATCTCTGAACGCATAATAATCTGGCCACTCAGTATATATTCTATATAATAAAAGGCTAATATGCAAATTGTCTCTTTGACTAGGAGTTCGACCAGCAGGCAGGCTGGCCAACTGCCCATGTCCTCCCCTCCCCCTGGCCAGGCTGGCCGGACCCCACCCATGCACAAATTCATGCACCGGGCCTCTAACACACACACACACACACACACACACACACACACACACACACACACATATACTGAGTGGCCAGATTATTATGCGTTCACAGATCATAATAATCTGGCCACTCGGTGTATACAACAATAAATGTGTATAATTTATAAACACTGGGATACATGCTCTTTTTTTAAAAAACAGAATTGCAGGCTCAAAAAAGCTTGAAAACCATTGTTCTTAACTGGTAAGCACTTTCCCTAAAATGTCTGCACTGTTTTTAGCTAAGCACACCTCTCCTTTCATTTCACCTTAGGCTTAGCTCAGCGGCTGCTGTGCCCAGAATAACAGAAGCTTTGAGTAAGAAGAATCTGGAGGGATCAATTCGCCTAACCCCTTCATTTGACAGAGGAAGAAACTGAGGCTTACAGGGGTTAAGGGATTTGCCTAAGCTGACAAGTTAAGGTTGAACCCAACAATATGGGAAATGGATGGAAAATCTAGTTAATGCTTAGCTAGCCATGGTAATGTGTCATGGGGTTGGCTTGCAGAAATTAAATCCGTTAATAATCCCCAAACCTTATTTTAGCCAGAAGTTTTAAATGCCTCACCCATCAAACTCTTTGCTAAAGATGATAATGCAATGGCTTTGTTTCTCTGGGCACCCAAGAATGCCTGCATTCCGCAAAAATGTCACACACATACTGCTCACTGAGTGTCAGGTTATGTGGGGAATACAGACAGCTATTTAATTATATACTTCAACTGTCAAAAACAACAGTATAGAAACTCCCCACACTTGACTGTTGTAAAGAATGGAGTCAAATTATAATATTCCCCAACAGGCAAATAATTACTCACTCGAAATCTACCGAACTTTGGAATACTGTAAGTCTGCTTCTGAAGGGACTATCATCTCCTTAGAATTTAAGACCAGACCAATGCTGGACTATTATCATATGCTAAATTCCAGAGTGTGTTTGGTTCTATTTCTAGACTCTCAATCTCTTTCATTGATCTGGTTGTGTACTTAATTACCAGGGCATAAGGTTTTACTTACTAAACCATTATGACAGATAAGACTAGCCCTCCTTCCTTTATTACTTTTAAATTTTATAAAAACATCCAGACTATTATTGAATTCCATCCCCATGAACTTTGACAGTCGTTTTGCCTGTTCAACGGGGGGCGGGGGGGGGGGGGAGGAGGAAACATCCCAAAACCATTATCAGCAACAAAAATCCTACTAGTATCTTTATTGGGTAACTCAAAAAATATACAGGTTGGCCTAAGGAGAATTGAATTTCTTATACTGTTGCATCGTTTCTTTCCCAAATAGGTTATTTAAATTTTTTCAGTTAGGATATATTTCTTTCTTTATTCAATCATTTTATGTTCCCTTGGTAAATGGGATCTTTTTATTCTATTATATTTTCTAACTGAGACTTTGAACCATTTTTTTTTTTTTACAGATCTTAAAATACGTCATTTTATTGCACTTTCTTATTATTTATAGTAGTTTTTTCATCGATTCTCTTGGGGTTTTCCATAAAGACATTCATCTTATTTATAAAGAATGATTATTTAGCTTCCTCCTTTCCAATTTTTATACTTCTAATTTTTTCTCTTATGTAACTGTATCAACTACTACTTCTAAAACCATTATATAACTATGCCTTGGTTACTGATCTTTTGTAATCTTTTCCCATTATAATAATGTTGCAGTTAGCATTTGCACAGAACTTGAGCAGTTTGGATCTTTTCCTTAGGATATATTCCTATAGGTGTAATCTGTTGGGTAAAAGGGTATAATTAAGACTTTTAATCTTTTTTGTCATATTAGTTTCCCAAAAGACATTATCAAGGATTGCAATTACCTTTCTTCCTCTGTCTGCAATCTAGAGACTCCCAGTTGAGACGCCCTCTTCCCACCCCTTCCTCTGGGTGCCTCCTTTATACTGGTCCCTGAGGAGGCACCCGGGAAACTCCAAAATCAAATCAAGTCAACACAAGAACAGAAAATTGCTACACAAGGAAATGGCTAATCAATTTGAAGATAAAATTTAAATGAATTGGAAATTGTTTGCTCACTCTACCTGCAACTCATCCTAGACTTCTCCTTTCAATCATTTTCACATTCTCAAAGCCACTGAGTCCAGTAGATCCCACCACCTTAACCTATCTCCTATCCATTCTTTATTCTCTATCCACAGTTACTGCTCTAGTTCAAGAACTCATCCTCTCCCACATGGACGATGGGAATACCATGTAACTTACAACCTCTGCCCAAGTCTTTCTCCACCTAATCAAAACCCTTCAACGGCAGGAAAACTCCTTAGGATGGTCATTATCTATCTATCCAGCTTCTCACTTTAACTTTCTCACTTACATCTACCTTCCAGCCAAACCAGACTATTTTCAACTCCCTTACAATGTACAATTCCAAGTTGCTGTGCTTTTCTTTCTTTTTTAAAAATATTTACTATTGAAAGTTATTACATAGGTCCTCCTTTTCCTCCCATTAACCTCTCTCAGCCCTCTTCCATCCCCACCCCCACACCCCCACCGCCCCATTGTCAGTGTCCACGGGTTATGCATATATGCATACAAGTTTCTATGCTTTTCCATGTGCCATTCCAACTGTAGGAATGCCCTCCTTAGCACCCCACACCCCCAACCCTATTTATCCAGAAAAATCCTTTTTATGTTTTATGATCCAACTCAAAGGGGGTTCTCACTGGGAAACATTTCTCATTCCATCCCTTGTCCTCATCCTAGAACTATTATTGGAAGGGCTACCCATTGATGTAGTATGGCAATATTCTTGAAGTTAGGTTTGTGCCATTACCAGGGTTCTTATATAAGTGGAACAAAGAATGATGAACATTGGTAGGGGCTGGCTTTCCCCATCTTTTTGGTGAATTATATTTGTTTAATGTGACTTTAAAGTTATTCAATACAAACCTATTTTCACCATCAGTATAAATGTAAGAATTAGCATTGCAGAAGGGGCCTAAATCATGAGCTAGGGAAAGAATGTTTAAAAGGGAAGACTCATCTCTGTACCTCCCTGCTCTCTAGAGCCCGGAGCGCTTGCCTTGCAGACTATGAATGATTGATCACCTTAGGCCCTGGAGCACAAGGATGAGAGAGACCCCCAGTGACTCTTGCAACTTCAGACAAAGCTTCTGGTCTCTCCTTCCCGCCCCTAACCCCCCCCCCCCTTCTTTTTAGTAGGGAGAGATTTAGAAATCCTGGTAGCTAGTTTGATAGAATGGTAAAAATCTTAGAGTTGAAATGGGGATCAGCATATTATCTAATTCAACTCTTTGCTTCCAGAAAGACCCAAGGAACTAACCAGTACCTCCTATTTCTAAAGGTCTGTGGGAATGAAAAATCCTTTGTTCATCCAAGCCAGCACCCGGGAAGAATTCCTGGGTCTCACTTCCTATTCTGCTGCCACCCAACTTATCTCCTCTAACTCTATTTCCTGCCTACAGGGCAACTTGTATAATGTGGCTGGTTAATTAACTGGGATTTCTAGGGAGCAAGAGTCTTCCCTGAATAATGCCAGTTACATGTTTCTAACTTATAACAGAAGAGCCTACCTCTGTGCATGTTCTCAAAAGTGGGTGAGTTGGAGGTATGGGGGAGCCTCACAAGGAAGCACAGCACTAGAAATTCATTGAGGAAACGGAAGAGGTGTTCCCATCACACACCTGGAGGACGAGCTAGCCCAGCACAGCTGCCCTCCTGCAAGCTGATCCAGAGCAGGCTGATTTACTCCAAATTCCAGCGCCAGTTAATATCCACTGAGATGTTCAAAGCAAGTTAACCATCTACGAGTTATGGGGGTGCTCTTTATTGTGGATTCATTGAGAGGCACAGACAAAACTGCTAACATATGTTTCTGTTGCTAGGCCTTAAGTCTTATCACAATTTGAAACTGTAGAAAATCGATTACGTGCTTTGAATGACTCCCTTCCCTGGCACAAAAGCAATTCTTCATTCTTTTGGGATAGTGAACACTTTGCAACATCTACCACGAACAGCCTGTTAGGATTCTCTGCTAAATGAATGTAGTACAAACAAACCAAGCAGAAGGCTGGCAGAATGCTGAACATCCCCCACCCTGCTCTGCAGTGGCCTTCTTGCAGTCTGGGACCCTTCTGCCTTGCTGCTGTAACATCTGGACAGCATTCGGGGTTGTTTCTCAAGGACACAGGCGTGTACCTCGGGTGAATTTCAACTTTCAACATCTCTCTGGCTCTAATCTATATTTAATGTTTCATGACTGGTAGTCAGAGAAGCTTCAGCTAAATACCAGGTTGGAATGAAAATGATCCTTGGGAGAACATTTGCTTCCAGCGTGAGCCAGCAAAGTGTCTGTGACAGAGGCTCTCCCCAGAGATGTGTTGCCCATTCTCTTGCAGTAATAATAATTACGCCTTATGATTGCTGTGCCCACATAATCAAAGATCGCTTCATCACACATGATCCCGAGGGGAAGCTGCCTCTGCTTCTAACTGGATGTCAGTCACAGAGAGCAGCACCCCTAGGGATCCCCAATCTTTCCATTGCCCTTTTCAGTGCTGTGTTGTTAGCATTGTGCTTCTTGTATTCTTCTCAATGCAAATGATGTGTAAATCATGCCCTCCAGAAGGCACATGTGGTGAGGGGGAGAGGGCCGAGGGAGGATGGGGTCTGTGTATCCTTCTCCCTGTCCCTCCTCTCCACCCTACCACAGGGATTTCTCCCATGGAACATAATTACATCTGTGCCATATGGGCTCATTTATATTCTATTACAGGTTAAGCTAATACAACTCAGAAACATGCTAAAAATACCTCAAAGTATTCTAGGGCTGTCAAAACACTTGTCATTTCTTGCTCACACGTTTGATTGCTAGTGTTTTTGTTTTCGTTGCAAGATTCAGAGAGCTAAGAAAGCATGCTGGTGTGCTTGTGTCCAGTCTATAAATATAGTTTTAATTTCCTGTATTAGTGCAATCTTTGGGCTTGCAAAGAAAAGATCTTTCTTCATAAACCTGGAATGGCCCCAAGACATGGGCACTGAAGCCCCTATACTTGTAGATTTTAATTTCCCAAGAGGTAGAAAATACAGATTTCAGATGTGTGATTTTGTCATCGTTAGACTATTTCTTGTCTTTGTTTGATGTAATTATTCATTGTGATAGAAAAACACCTGCAGCGGCTGACACACCAGAGAAACATGCTGTTTAAGTTGTAAGAGTTGGTTTGGATGTCAGGCAAATCTTGTCAAGATTTTGCATGTGGCATGATAATGAGAAGTACAATCTGTAATGAGTAATGAGTTGAACAATGATTTACAAGGGAATGTTGGGTTGTTTTTATGCAATGGTTAAAGTCCATCAACCCATTAATTTCTACCATTAGTTTGGAACATTGGTAGGTCATGCCTGTGTAGACTCTTAACCTAATGGTTTGATTGTGCAATTAATTTTTTCATTATTACTATGTTAACATGTTAGTGGAATTTTTGAAAATTAGTCTCAGGAGCAGAAGAACAAGCACAGATATTTTACTTTTCCATGCTTGGCAAGCAACATTTCCAAAAGTGTGTATGGCACTAATCACAGTTTCAACCATCAGTTAAATATAGTCCATATAACTGAGAACTGAATTCACACAAAAGAATACTTTTCTAATCCTATCTAATAAAATAATAATATGCAAATTAACCATCACTCCAGTACACCCACAAGCAACGCCCACCAGCCAATCAGGAGAGAGTATGCAAATTAACCCAACCAAGATGGCTGCGGCCACAGAGCAGGAGTCTTGGGTTTCCCTGGCAATGGAGGAAGCCAAGCTTTCTGCACATCCTGGCTGGTCCAGGCCTCCACTCAAGGCTACAAAGTTTCAATTATAGAAGATAAATAAATCCCAGATACCAGGGCCTCTGCTTGGGTTGCTGGGGGGCATGGCTGGCCTGCAAACCACCACAGGCCCATTGCCCAGGCCACCCCATACCCCAAGGGAACCCTCAACCTGATCCGGGACACCCTTCAGGGCAAATCAGCCAGCCCCCACCAGTGCACCAGGCCTCTATCCTACCTAATAAAAGAGTAATATGCAAATTGACCATCACTCCAACACACAAGATGGCTGCCCCTATGTGGTCAAAGATCCTGCCCCCATGTGGACACAGATGGCTGCCACAAGATAGCCAGCAGGGGAGGGCAGTTGGGAAGGGACCAGGCCTGCAAGGAAGGGCAGTTGGAGGTGATCAAGCCTGCAGGGAAGGGCAGTTAGGGGTGACCAGGCCGGCAGAGGAGGGAAGTTGGGGGTGACAGGCCTGCAGGGAAGGGCAGTTGGGGGGGACCCAGGTCTTCAGGGGAGAGCAGTTGGGAGGGGACCAGGCCTGCAGGGGAGGACAGTTTGGGGGGACCAGGCCTGCAGGGGAGGGCAGTTAGGGGCAATCAGGCTGTCAGGGGAGTGGTTAGGGATGATCAGGCTGTCAGGCAGAAGTGGTTAGGGGCAATCAGGACGGCAGGCAGGTGAGCAGTTGGGAGCCAGCAGTCCTGGGTTGTGAGAGGGATGTCCCATGTTGGAGAGGGTGCAGGCTGGGCTGAGGGACACCCCACACACACACGAATTTCGTGCACTGGGCCTCTAGTTTACTCATAACTGTTCCATGCTATCTGGTTGGAGGAGTGGTTAAGACTGCCTGGTTCCAATCCCAAGTCTGCTACTTGGTAGGTTGTTATCATGGCAAATTTCATACTTTTTCCAGTTCATCCATCTATAAAATGAGCACAGAAATAGTAGCTCTCCCCATGGGATTCTTACAAGTATTAAAGGAGACAGCATATGTAAAATACTAGGTATAATGTCTGGCACATAATAATCACTTAGTGAATACTTATTATTATTGTTATTGATTTTAGTTTTAAAATAAATAGCTTCTTTATATGATTTATAGTTTCTCTGTTAATTTAAAAATTATGTTTTTGCCAAAATCACATTAGTTATACAAACTTCCATCTATCTTAGAACATGTGGGCCAGAATTTCTTGGCAATTTTGTATTGCACAACCAAGTTCTTACTCCATTTAGAATCAATAGAATTTCATGAACTTGCATAGGAAGAAATTGAAATATTCAATGTTAATATACCAAAGACAAATTTTTCTACTTAACACATGATTTTGAAGCATTTGTACATTTAGAATTGTTCAGAATACAAAGTGTCTGAACTCGAGCAATTGAAATGTTACATTTAAATAGGAAGGAAATCCAGTTTATGGTAGATAAATGACTGAGCCAGTAACTATAACCAGGTTTTTAGTTTTTGCTTCTTTATATAGAGCTATTTGAGTATTTGGAAGCTCTGTGTGTATGTGTATTTGTAGGAAAGAATCAATACTTTAGACACATGTACCCAAGAGAACTCAATTTGAGGTCTTCCTTTAGGGCAGTGGTTCTCAATCTTTCTAATGACACGACCCTTTATTTATTTATTTTTAATATATTTTATTGATTTTTTTTTTTTTTACAGAGAGGAAGGGAGAGGGATAGAGAGTTAGAAACATCAATGAGAGAGAAACATCGATCAGCTGCCTCCTGCACACCCCACACTGGGGATGTACCCGCAACCAAGGTACATGCCCTTGACTGGAATCGAACCTGGGACCCCTCAGTCAGCAGTCTGATGCTCTATCCACTGAGCCAAACCAGTCAGGGCATGCCACGACCCTTTAATACAGTTCCTCATGTTGTGGTGACCCCCAACCATAAAATTATTTTCATTGCTACTTCATAACTGTAATTTTATGAATCGTAATGTAACTATCTGTGTTTTCCGATGGTCTTAGGCTCTACAGCAGCAGTTCTCAACTTGTGGGTCACGAACCACAGGTTGAGAACCTCTAGCAGGGTCACCTAAGACCATCGGAAAACACAGATAGTTACATTACGATTCATTAACAGCAGCAAAATTACAGTTATGAAGTAGCAATGAAAATAATTTATGGTTGGGGTCACCACAACATGAGGAACTGTATTATTAAAGGGTCGTGGCATTAGAAAGGTTGAGAACCACTGCTTTAGGGGTTCCTATTCAGCTCTCATGACTCTGGGTAACTCATGCACCTTTTGAGTCTACAAAATTGGGCTATAGATTATCTCCTTATTTCAGGCTGCTTATACTACCATACAAGTAGAATGAAGAAAGTGAAATTATTATGAGAAGGGCTGTAAGTTGCCAAGGCACTTCAAACTTAAATTTTTGAAAGGAATATCTAAATAAAAATTAATGTGGAAATAGGAGTTTTCTTTTTCACTTGCCTTGGCTTTGTGCTTAGGATGGAGGCAATGACAAAATGAGATACGGCCAATCTTACAGTTGAGCATCCCATCGCCCTCCCTGGCCAGGCTATCGGCACTAGGTTTTTGAACAAGGGTGTGAAAGATTTTACAAGGAAACAGCAATATGATTCTAGACCATCAAGACTTAATGAAATTTCATGTTTAAAACTGATATTTTTCAGCTTTTAAAAATGGGCTTTTTTTCTTCTCAAAATTATCCCCAGAGACTTTTCTGCAGAGAAGACCAGACATTCAAACTGTTGGTTTTTTTTTAAATCCTCACTCGAGGTTATTTTCCCATTGATTTTAGAGAGAGTGGAAGGGAGACAGAGAGACATAGGGAGAGAAACATCAATGTGAGAGAGACACACCAATTGGTTACCTCCCACATGCACCCCAATCAGGGCTGGGGATGGAGCCTACAAATGAGTTACATGCCCTTGACCAGAATCGAACCTAGGACCCTTCAGTCTGCTGGCCCATCCTCTACCCACTGAGCCAAACCAGCTAGGGTGATACCCAAACATGATGGTTAAAATTCAATCACTTTTTCTTTTTAGTTTCCTTTTGTCATCTGTATTGTAAATGGCTTTAAATAAAATAAAAGTTTTCCTCTTTAACCTTACGTATTAAAGATAAAATAAATCTTTAAAATGGTAAGTGGGATTTCTTTCTCGGGCTAGGTCAGTATGAGATTAATGTTTTCTAAAATGTCATATGATTCGACACTAAATCTTTTCTTATATCTTTCCTAACCTATTTCACTATTTTTAATATGAGACTACAGAGGGTGATAAGGACTAGCAGAAATGCATTCTACTGAGAATTGAAAGGTCTTTTTCTTTTCCCCTGTGGTTTCTCTTAATAGGTCAGGAACAAAACCTAAGACAATCACTAGGTTCACAAATACAGACATTTATTTGTTTCTGGGGAAAGAAAAGTGTGTGTGTGTTCACTTCAAGCCAGACTTAATAACAAATTTAAAATTAACTGCATTTATTTAAAAATGCCCAGCCACAATGTGCCTTACTAGGGGACAAAGACCCCCCATTAGAAGCCTTGAATGTCAGCAGCTCTACAGAAGTGATATCCATTGTGGTTCTTCATGCCAGAGCTACATGCTTAAGACTTTAGAAATATAGCTACTGTGTTCCCATATCTTCTATAAAAGACATTTGTCCTTTCCAGAAGGAAAAATCATTTCAAATTTGCACATCCATTTATAAAACTTTTGGACAGAAAAGCAAATTCCTAGAGTCCCAATTGACTGAAAACAAATCTATTGTATAAAAAAATCCTCTGAAAATGAAAACAAATTGAAACTTTAGTCACAAAATTGTGTCATATTTCACATAACCTATGTAACCTGTCATCTGGAAGACAGTGGGAAATCTGAGAGCTGTGAATAATTTGTTTTTTATTTTGAAAAGTTGCTCTTAGGAAATTTAATGCATTAGAATATAATGTGTGATCTCTTTTGTGACTTTTTTGTTAATATTTTTGGGGGGTTCTTTTTAAGGAAATTTAGAAAAATTACAATATATACAAAGAAAAATATAAATTTCACATAGAGATAAATCCCATTGACGTTTTGTTTTCTCTCCTTCTAGTCTTTTCTATGCATAAAGATATATTTTAGAGTAATGAGATTGAACTACATGTAAATTATATATCTTGGCTTTCCCCTTCTTTAACATTCTTCCATCATTTCCTCATGTCTTAAAATATTTTTCCTAAATTCTGTTTTTTTTTTAACAACTGCATAATATTTCAGTGTAACGTAACTTTGTTCACCTTAATTTGCCATTTGGGACTTTTAAGTTTCTTAATGACTTCAGTATGTAACTGATGACCTTCCAATGACTTGGGTTCTTGGATCCCTGGTGGTACAGTCCTCCCCTTCTACAGTCACCCACTCCCAAGGTCAGACCTGATAGACCATCATTTCCACTCTCTACCTGTCATGTATCCTACTCTGGCCAACATCCCCTGACTTTCTGGACCATTCCTCTAGTGTTCTGATTACAATTCTTTGACCCCTTTGGGAACTCCAGTTCTACCACCTGTTATCTCTTCCTTCCTTCATGTTTTGGTTCCCCCTTTACCCAGGTGAATTCTATCCTCAACAATCACTCTCAATAGTTCGCACCTTCAATTTCCTTGCCTTTCTGCTTTGTCATGCTTGCTTGGCAAGACCACCATGCTGCTTAAATCCAACTCTACGCTGTACCTACACCTGGGTAACTTATCATGGCCCCAGAACAATGTACCTGTGCCAATTGGTCTCACTTTAAATTCATAAGCACACACTCTATGGGCCCTTAGTGGTCACAGTAAGCACTCTATACCTCTCTGGTCCAGTCATTTGCTTAATTGCTGACTATTTGATACCTTCTTTTTCCTCAAATCTCCAATAGCTCTTCCTGCCATATTTATCATCTCAGCTGATGATATTACATCATACTTTGCTGAGAAAACTGAAGCAATTAGAAGAAAACGTCCATTGACTCTTACAATCACATCTCCACCCTCAGATCTGCCCCCGTGCATGCTATTGTCCCACCTGCTCACACAGATGAGGTCTCCATGCTCCTAACTAAGGTGGTCCCTCACCTGTGCACTAGAGCCCATTCCTTCTCACCTAAACCCTTAAGTAATTATCCTTTCACTGTTCTGTATTATCAAGGTACTTATTTTCTACTGGATCATTTCCAGCAGCATATAAACATGCTGTTATTCTCCCAACTTTCCCTACCAGCTTTCATTCCATTTCTTTAAGTTTTTTGCAGCAAAATTTATTGAAAGGAATATCTCTACTTGCCATTTCTGATTCTTCATCCATTCCCTCCTGAATTCCTTCCAATCCAATCCTTGTCTCACATATAATTACCTACCATATCTTCATGTGGTTGTCTCAAATTGAACATACAAAAGCTGAACTCCTGAGATGGCCTCGCACTTGTGCCTCCGCAGCTGTTCCCATCTCAGTTGATGGTAGCATTACCATCCAGGGGCTCAGGCCACAGCTTTAGCATCATCCTGGACTCACAGCTTTTTCTCACACCGTATATCTGACCCATGAGGATGTTTATTACTCTACTTTCATTATATACCCAGAACTTGACCATTTCTCAGTACCACCTCTGCTACCGCCTTGGTCTGCACCACCATGACCAGCTTCCTAACCTACATCCCTGTTTCCATCCTTGTCCCTCCCAGTATCACTTCTCAGTTCAACAGCCCGAGTGACCCCTTTAAGTCTACTTCTGATCAGATTACATCTCTGCTTAGAATTTTCTAACAGTTTCCCAGTTTACTCAGCATGAAAGCCAAAGTGTCTGACCTCAGTTCCTCATCTGACGCTTCTCCATCTCGTCCCCCCGAATAAACTCCACTCCAGCCACATTAATCTCCTTGCTGTTCCTCACACTCCCAGCTCAGGGCCTTTGCACTAGCTGTTACTTTAGCCTGAAGAGCTCTTCTAGGCTTTATGTGAATGCCACCTTCTCCTGCCCTATTAACCCTACTTTACATTACATCCCAATACCTCCTGCCCTCCTGAACCTTCTTACCAACCGTGTTTTCTCATTCTTCTTTGTATCACATGGGAGAGCTTCCTGTATCACTTGGAAAGCTTCTCACAAGCTATGTAATTTACTTATTTGTAACATGTGTGTTTATTGTCAGCCTTCTTACCTAAAATGTAAGCTCTTATAGTGCTGAGGTCTTCATTTTGGTCACTGAGATAGACCAAGAGCTCAGAAAAATGTCTGGCACATAGGTATTCAATAAATATGTGCTCAAAAACTTTAGTAAATAAGCTTATTCACATAGAAAAAGGAAACATTTTAAAGGGATGTTAATCTTCTTACATCAGTCAATACTTGTTTTGAAAGCTTGCTTTCTGACCTCCAGTGTAACTCCTAACTTTGGTTTGAAACACCTTCCTCGAAGCTTCGCCTCTCCATTCTTCAGAGAGGATGACTCCATGTGTTTTGATGATGGATAAAATGAGAAAGGACAGGCAGACTCACTGCAAAGTAAAATGAAGAATTATGACAACCATCTGGCTAGTCCAGCTACATGAGCTCCTGCGGTGATCCCCTGTCATCCACTGGATGTATAGCTCCCAGCAGAAATGCTTTAATTTGTGAATTGGAGCGTGGAGAGGGGTGGGTTGGAATGGGCATGGTAGGGGGCTGGCCGTGAAGAGGAAGCGGAAAGTGAAATGGAAGGAAAATAGATGTGCTAGACAGGGCATCGACCACCTAAATTTTGTAAGTGACTGGGCCTTACATGTAGTCACATGTTGGAAATGCCTGTGTTTTTCTGCCTGAGAAAATTGGCATGTGCACTTACTGCACAACCGAGAAAGGGTAGCATTCCTCTTTTCCTCAGCTCTGAACTATTTTGTTTGTTTTTCATTTACACTGAGCATCAAACTTAAGAGTGTGCCTGAACTTCTCCCCCACGCCATGTTCCAGTGGCTGAGTGCACGCTACTACTAATGTGTTGGGAAAAACAGATCAAAAAGGATTTAAAGAGAGCCTTTTCAAATGCGAAGGCATTCGAATCCCGCCCGGAGATAGGAAGGGCAAGCAGTAAGCAAACGCTTGTACCAGTCCAGGAACACTCAGAAACAGGGCTCGACCCAGCCCGGGAGGAGTCTGCTGAGGAAAGTGGGTTCCTGCACAAGAGGGAAGCAAAACCGCCTCGCAGGAAACCTGCCATATGTGTGCATATCGCTCTGCAGCCATTTAAGGTCATGTTCTCTGATCTGCTTTAACCAGTTTCCTATCAGTGTATTTCCCAGTTCATTTCCTGTGCTGAGAAAAAGGTATCATTTAATGGTGAGGGTGGGAGGAGGATGGGGCAGGAGCGGTGGGTGGGGGAATGAAGAAAAGTAACGTCTCCCATTCTGTAATGCGGCTATTACCACATTGTTGTCTGTGTTTGTGTAGTGTGCGTGTGTGTTGCTTAAGGTGTGTGTCACCTTCTTTCATCCAAATTCCTCCCCTCTGACAGCTGTCCGTCTGTTCCATGTACCCATGACTCTGTTTCTATTTTGTTTGTCAGTTTATTTTATTTTGTCCTTAGACTCCACATATAAGCGAGATCATACGGTATTTGTCTTTCTCTGACTGGCTTATTTCACTTAGTGTAATACTCTCCAGGTCCATCCATGCTGTCACAAAAGGTAAGATTTCCTTCCTTTTTATGGCCGAGTAGTATTCCATTTTGTAAATGTACCACAGGGTTTTTATCCATTTATTTATCTACTGATGGACACTTTGGCCATTTCTTAGCTGTGTAAATAATGCTGCAATGAACCTAGAGGTGCATATATTCTTTCAAATTCGTGTTTTAGGTTTCTTTGGATATATTCCCAGAAGTGGGATAACTGGGTCAAAAGGCCGTTTCATTTTTAATTTTTTGAGGAAACGCCATACTGCTTTCCACAGTGGCTGCACCAGTCTGCATTCTCACCAGCAGTGCACTAGGATTCCCTTTTCTCTGCATCCTCGCCAGCACTTGTTGCTTGTTGATTTGTTGATGGTAGCCATACTGACAGGTCTGAGGTGATATCCCATTGTAATTTTAACTGTATCTCTCTGATGATTAGTGACATTGAGCATTTTTTTTAAATATGTCTATCGGTCATCTGTATGTTCTCTTTGGAGAAGTGTCTATTCAGGTCCTTTGCCCATTTTGTAAATTGGGTTGTTTGTATTCTTTGTGTTGAGTTGTATAAGTTCTTTATATAGTTTTGAAGTTTGCCCCTTATAAGATATATCATTGGCAACCATGTTCTCCCATTCAGTGGGTTCCCTTTTTATTTTGTTGATGGTTTCTTTTACTGTGCAAAAGCTTTTTAGTTTGATATAATCCCAATTTGTTTATTTTTTTCTGTTGTTTCTCTTCCCCAAGGGACCCTAACACATGGGACAGGACTTCCAAGTTAATGCACCTAAAAAGTCTCAAATCCTTAGCTACAGTGGTGTTCTGATAAATATCTAACAGCTGGTTCTCCGATGTAAATATTGGACACACTTTTAAGTTTATTTCACATTATTATTATTATTATTATTATTATTATTATTATTATTTTCTCCATCACTTTCTTTGTCTGGATAATCAAGAAAACAATAAATCAAGCCTTGGTATTTAGTGTTTTCTAATTTTTATGGCATAATTATGCCTACCATGGTCAATTTCAATATGACATCACTGAACATGAAGTTGGGAAAAGCTGCTCAATAGCACCTCATTATATATATGTCCTCCATACAGATAGATAGACATAAATAACCTGGAGAACATGCATACTAGGAAGATGTAGTAAAATCACTAGGAAATGATGAGTTTAACTGAGTATTTATTATGTGTTTTATTTTTTTATAGAATTTATAAGTTTACATAATTTTATTTATAATAATGGGTGTTTTTACAACAGGTTCACAAAATTCCTGAAAATTGAACAATTTTCTTGAGATCAGGATCAAACAGGCTATAGAACTCTAATGTAATTGAATTGCAATCAGAGGATCTGGTGTAAAATTAAGTCTTCAAAATGTACTAAAATCTAACACATGAAGGTTATGCATTTTCTTTACATAGTCAATGAATCTATCAATAAGAATGGTAAATTATAAATTGAGTAATCCCTTAGACTACCATTTTGCCAAGTTTAGTTTGAAAATAATTGAGTTTTAAGATGTACAGAACATTTTCCAGAAGCTGTCATCTTTTTATATATGCAAGGGTCAGTTTAATTCCCGTAAACAAAACATCACAACCATTATTTTCCTTCCACCTGGATTTTGCCAACAACAATGTTTTCTCAGCAACAGAACTCCTGTAGTTGGTCAGTGATTATTTCACAATCTGACTAAAGTTTATAATATAAAATTGGTTCCAGTTAACATTCTTAAAATGTTTGCTTGCTGGAGGAAGAACTTTTTTTCTTTTCTTTAAAGTGCTACAAATTTTCTAACAGTAATTGAAAAATAAAATAAAATGCTATGGCTTTCCTTTAATCATGTTTTAATTTAAAACTCCTATTTTATCTTAATGGAGTTGGCCCTAAATAGAGAGGAATGGAACCAGGAAATTTGGTATAAAATAGAAATTAGGATGGCAAAAATAAATCACAAACAATGAAAGCATTGGGGTTATTTTTTGTCCTACTAGAGGCTCGATGCATGGATTCATACACCGGTGGGGTCCCCCAGCCTGGCCGGCACCCTCTTGCAATCCGTGACCCCTTGGAGGATGTCAGACTGCCGGTTTAGGCCTAATACCCAGGGATCGGCCAAAACTGGCAGTCCGACATCCCCCAAGAGATGTAGCAGTGTGCAAAGCCGCAGGCAGGGAGGAGCCTGAGCTGGGACCAGGCACTGCACTGCTCCTGCTCATCCTGGCCCAGCCCCGCTGTGCCTGCCGCAGCCTTGCCATGGAGGTGGGAGAGTCTCACGCTGCCACAGCTGAGCTCACCAGCTGTGAGCCTGGCTTCTGGCTGAGTGGCACTTCCGCTGTGGGAGCGCACGGCCCACCAGGGGGCAGCTCCTGCATTGAGAGTCTGCCCTCCTGGTGATCAGTGCGCCTCATAACTACCTGTCAATTGGTCGACTGGTTGTCTGGTCTTTTGGTCGTAACCATCGCTTAGGCTCATATATATATATATATATATATATATATATATATATATATATGTTTTATTTGAGCATTTCTTCACTGACCTATAGAATTAACTGTTTATTCATTTTGCCAACAAATATTTGTACCTACATTGTTCAAGGTACTGTGCTATAGATACAAAAACAGTTAAAATAAATTGCCTAGTGTCAACCTAAATAAAGAGGTAAACTGAGGCAAGCTCGAGTTACCGAAAATTGAGTCTATTTAGAAATAGCAGAGGAATTGCAATTCTGGGAACTCAAAATTGTAGCAAGTTAACAGGCAAGAAGGTTTGGGGTGGGCTGTATCTGTGAGCAAGGAGAGCAAAGAGGGGGAAAGGGTAGCCAGAGTCCAAGTTCATCGGCTTGAGGATGGGGAAGAGATTCTTGGCGGATGTTCATTGGTCAGGAGACAAGTTCCAGTTTTCTCTAAGTCACGGGTTACAGGAAATCAGTCTCTGGATTAAGTTGCATTTTTCTGAGGGTGCATGCCTGAGATTCTCCACTTCAATTTCAGGTGGAAATCCTTTCACACTAGAAACAATGTAGTGTCTGTTTGGTGGCTCCATAGTGCAGATCTTTGAGCCCTAACCAACGAGGCAAGGACAAAAATTGCCTCAAGCTGTGGGCCATTTTCTACTTAAACATGGAATTAAAAAAAAAAAAAAAAAGGATGAATGCTTCCACTCCTGATGGAAGCTCCTCTGATAGCCTGTAGTCCCACAGGAGCTGGACGAGAAGATCTGGCATTCACCTTCACCATGGATACCTTAGCATCCCCATAGATTTTTATTTTTATTTTTTCTTACCTTCCTCTACTACCTTCTTCCTCCCAGCACTGGGGAATCTATAGCAAGGTGCTCTGCGCAGCAAGTTTAGAGGAAAAAAAGCAAAGGAGGCAAGGTTGCTGCCAGGGCTGTTATTCCTGGGTGAAGAGGTGATTTTGTCCAGCCGAGGTATGAAATAAAAACTGTGAAGGAAGAGGGTAAACCGCGTGGGATAGCTGGACAACGTCTTCATTTTTTCAGGGTTGACACCTCACGCTATAGTTTCATTCTTTTTATTTAAAAATGATATTAAATGTCCAAACTGTCAGACATAGTCTTTTTCTAGTGTCTACAAAATCAACTGCAAATCTAAAAATACCTATACATTTAATGAATCTTGTGCTAAAAGATTCATTGACTCTCTCCATTATTATGAGTGATTAAAAACTGATCCTATTCAACAAAGCCAGAAGTAAAAGAAAGAAATGTTAAAAACCAGTGTTTCTTCTTGCTGTCATTCCCACTTAAGAGCCTCTGCAGTCGCTATCCCCTCTGCATGTAGGGCTCTCGCTCCAGAACGTCTTTGCACAATTAGCTCCAATTAGGTCACAATTTAAAAGTGCCTCTTCAGAGAGGCCTTCCCTGGCAGCCCAACAGAAAGGAGCTCTCCCATCGTGCTCATCATAGCATTCTTCTTTCATTTCTTTGTAGCAGTTAGGGTTTTCTAAATGCATTTGTTCATTTTATGTGTTTGCTTGGTAATTTGTATGCTTCCTCCCTCAACCAACTGAAAGGAAGGTGCTTTTGTGTACCTTGTGGTAAGTTTAAAATATACTTAGTATATATGTGTATACACACATATATACAAATACACAAATATGTGTATATTTAATTGTCTTGGGTTTCTGTGGTATATTCTTTATTTGGAGTCCTCTGATGGATTCCAGCACTTAGATGATATATATTTAGCTTATGTACGTAACATTCTGAATACTGAGCCAGCTACTTACTGATTGTCAGTCACGGTGCACTTAAAAACATTAAGGGATTTATTACTTTGATCAGGTTTGTTTTAGACTTTTATAGGTCAAGATTTTCATTGAATATACCTCTGCCTCTTCAAAACATTTATAGACTTTGCATCTTCTGTCTATAATGTTCTGACCTTACTCAGACTGGTAATTTGAAATTAGAAACTTTGTCTTTCATAGTTGTTTTTCTTGTGTATAGCTTGGGTTTTATATTTATGAAATGAGTAAATGATAAGATATACAAGTGTTTATGAGATATGTGACTTAAGCCTATGGGGAAATGTTATTCTTCTATCCAAATAGATGAGTTTGGGCTCAGAGGTCCAGGAAGTAACTAAAATTTAGTCTAATCTAAAACATATGAATTATAATGAATAATATCACTGGTGAAGCTGCTTGAATTAGGCAAATACTAATTGTATCCTGCATCACAGTTGTTACTTAACTGTGATATCTCAAAGATAAGACTATGTGCCCTAGTAATGACCAGGCTTCTTATTATAGATGAATTCTACAATCGTTACAAACCTAGCTTGTCTCCCCAATGTTCCTGACTTTTCTCTGCTCCTGGGCCTGTCCTAAGTTCCCCAAACACAGCTAATATCAAGCAAGAACATGTAGCAAACTCTACCAAGGAACTTGGATATATCAAAATGCCCTCAGCCAATGCTTTGCTGGCTCCCACCTGTTCCTACGTTGTGAGGAGTGTTTATGTTCTGCTGTAGGCATATCTTTTCTACATCTCTCACATCACTCCCTTCTCTGACCTACCAGAGGAACTCCAAACCCCAAGTCTTTCTCTCTCAGGTTCCAAACACATTTCAATCAGTATGTCTTCATCATTTCCTATATCCCTACCATTTGCCTTATAGTTTTGCCTTTTCTCCTGTTAAAGGCAAAGTATACTGCCTCTTGACTTTGTGTTTGGCCATGTGTTTTGCTTTGGCTAGTAAGATGTTAGCAGCTGTGGTGCAAAAATCAGTTTGAAACAGGTTTATGTGGTTGGACTGGCCCTGGGTATGCCTGTGCCATCACCGAGAAGAACATGTCCTGAATAGCCAGCCCACTGGGACCAGGGAGATGAAAGCCATGTTGAGAAGACCCAGATCTGTAGACCTGCAGTATGAAGCAAAACCAGTCCAGCTGACCCACAGATATGTGAAAATCTCATAATTCTTTTCAGTCACTGTGTTTTGAGGTTGCTTGTTATACACCATTATTGTGGCAAAAGCTAATTTATGCAAGATATAGCTCTTCCTATGATAGAGTCAGATATTGACATCTTATGCAAAGTCATTTGGTGACTTACTATTCTGAGTGTCCCCATTCCAGAGTAGCATTTTGGCTTTATCTTTGTGCTTTTTCATAATAAAAAGAGAAGCCTTCCTATAAAGTTGAATTGTCCTCTAAATCCAGAGATCAAACACTACTTTTAAATTACCACTTTTCCATTTCTGGGGAAAAAAAAGTTTGGCTGAGCACTATGCTATAGATGAAAACCAAGATTTATCAAAAAGACAAATTAATGGTTGGTTTGTTTTCCTTCCGAGGAAGTATTTCTCTATAAATGTGCCCTTCATTTTATAAACATATTTTTTAAAGTAATGATTTTTTAGTATGTCTGTTTCCTGCCACTGGACTCTACATTCCCTAAAGAATGTCTTGTTCATTTCTCTGTCTCCAGCACCAGTTCCAGTGCCTGTATCATTACATTTGGTCAACAGTTGCTTGTTGAATTTTTTATAATTAAATGCAGATCCTACAGTAGTTCACATGAGTGGAAAAAGCCAAGGACTGGGATGACCTTCGAGAAAGGTCAGAGAAGTGGGGTTGGTGGTGAGCTTGATAGATTGGATAGGATCTGAACTGACAGAGAAGAAATGGGAAAATATTTTAAGTAAATAGTGAAATCTACAACATATGATGACTAGAAAGCACAGAACTCATTCAGAACTATTTAAAACAATTTACTTAACAAATATTTTACTTTTGTTGTAAAAAATGAAGGTAACCTATCATTGACCTCAAAGACCAATACTAATAGAATTTCTTTAGGGTATTAAAGAAAATAGAAGTACAGTGAAGTTATTTTCTTTTCATTAGTATGTTGAAAACTGGTAGACTTTCCAACTCCAATTCTATTTCCACTATAATCCTACTGTCCCAAATTCCCCTAAAAATTTCACTGAGATTTGTTTTGATCTGCATCAGCATACTGTATGTCATTATTTCTCGTTTCTATTGAAGCATATTTGAATTGAATGGGTTTGTATGTTCCATCTGCCATTTGTCTTTAGGACAGTACATTAGCTTGCATGTAGCAGGTATGCAAAATAGTTGCTGTTATTATTTTTATTAATGTCTATATTATTAGCAATAGCTAATCACATTGATTCCTTATCTCAATTGCTCTTTGAAGTGAATACCAAATTAAGTCTATCTTTCAGTTGAGGAAATTGAGTCATAGAGAGATTAAATGATTAAGAGATGAAGCACCTAATCACATTGGGAGTAAGTGGCAGCACCATGACATGAGTTCAGATCTGCCTAACATCAACACCACACTATTTTGACTCAAAGTGATACACATGGTTTAGAAGACAATACAGAAACTACTATGTGTCAACCATGTATTCTATTCCAGCCCATGGCCAAATATTATTATATAAATTCATGTGTGTAAATATGGATATAGAGTGTGATCTGCCTTTCTCACTTAGAAAAATTTGAAATTGTCTAAAAGTATTTTACTAGTAAATATCACAATCTAGAGTTAACTATTATTAACATTTTGGTATATTCCCTTCTAATTTTTCTTTTAGGCTCATATGCATGATGTTTAGTGGACAGAAAATATATACATATTTCTCTAGGTTTTTCCACTCGACATTTGATTGTAAATTTTCATGTATTATTAACATTTCTTTGAGATATTTCCCATGGCTGTATAATAATGTTCCCTGCATATACAGCTTAATTTATTGGACCTTCCCTATTTTTTAAACATTTAGATTGTTTCTACTTTTTTTTCTTAGAATAATTTTATAGGTGTGGGGTTACTAGGTTACTAGTAAACTGCTTGGGATTACTAGGTTAAACAGTTAAAGATTAAATTGCTTTAACACTTTGGCCTATTGAGATTTGCTTTCCAGAAAGGATGCACCAATTTACATTACCACTCACCAGTGTATCAGAATGCCTGTGGAGATAATATGCTCTGAATCTAAATTGAGTCATAAAATTTGATAAGTTCTAATATAGTTACAGGATCAAAAATTTTATTTAAACTCAAGATCATTTCAAAAAATTTAGGACATGATATTTAAAATCCCTAAAGAAATGACTAGTTTTCTTTTCACAAATGACCAAAATATTACTAGACTGAGTCAAAAATGTTTCTGCTACATCCACTCATAAAATATAGAGTTGGAATTTAGAGTCCTTGTGTCCATTCCCTTAAATTTACAGACTAGTTAACTAATTAATCCTAGAGAGATAGAGTAGCTCAACTCACATAACTATGCTCATGACTTAGAGTTCAGTGCATTTTTTAAGCAATGTAATATTTTAAAAGTATTATGTGAATATAGTCCTGTGAAAATTCAAACATTACAGATATGCAGAGACATATAATAGATATAGATATCCATGGATCTCTCTTTAATACTGATATATCTAGAGAGAACAAAGTGAATATCCCCTCTATCTCCCATTCTCAATTCCATTCTACTTCTCAGAGGTTTGGTAGGGATCCTTCCAACTTTTTAAATTATAAATATAAATTTTTATTCAACTTTTTTTCTTTTATTTCATTTAACTATGTGACCACATGTTCTGGAGATCTTTTTACATCAGTACATAGAGATCTACCTGTATTTTATATATCACTACCTACACAATATGGACATACGTAATTTACCTAAACAACCTTTCTGCAAGTTAGTTAATTTGTTTTAATCTTTTGCTCTCATAAATGTTGCTGCAATGAACATCTTTGGACATACATTTTTATGCAAATGTTTCTCTAGATAGATACCCAAATGTCAGTGAATGTGCATATGCCACCCAACTGTCCTCTAAATAGGCTCACCACCACCATCAGTGTGAGACAGAATATGCCCCCGCCTGAGATGTCCATGTCCTAATGCTGAGAACCTGTGAGTGTGTTACCTTCTCTGGTAAAAGGGACTTTGTAAATGTGATTAAGGCGAAGAACCTTGAGATGGGGAGATTGTCCTGGATTATCCGATTGGGCCCCATCTAATCACATGAATCCTTAAAAACAGAGAATCTTTCCTAGTTGTGGTCAGAAAGGGAGCTGTGGCTACGGAATGATCAAAGAGATGCCACATTGCTGGCTTTAAAGGTGGATGAAGGATGCCAGGTATGCTTGTGTCCTGTAGAAGATGAAAAAGGCAAGATTAGTTTCCTGTAGGGCAGGGGTGGGAACCTTTTTTCTGCCCAGGGCCATTTGGATATTTATAACATTCATGGCCCATGCAAAATTATCAGCTTAAAAATTAGCCTGCTGTATTGGGTCAAACATTTAATTAACTCACCCCTAATGCCCTGGCAGGGCCAGGCCAAATGATTTCATGGGCCTTATACAGCCCAGGGGCCAGACGTCCCTTCCACCTCTGCTCTAGGGAACCCCCAAAAAGGAAAGCAGCCCAATCTCTCACTTGATCTTGGCCAAGTGAGACTCATGTTCGACTTCTGAACTACCGAACTGTAAGATAATAAATTAGTGTTGTTTTAAGCAACTAAATTTGGGGCCATTTGTTATGGAGGAAAAGAACATAAATATAATTCACTTAAGAGAATACCCATTTCTTGAAATTCTTAACATTAGATATTGATCAGTCTTTTTAACTTTTGAAAATATGATAGTAAAAAAATGATGAGCCACTATTGCTTTCATTTGAATTTCCCTGATTCCTGATGAGGCTCAGAGTCTTTTCATATGTTCCAGGCCCTTTGAATGGCTTTTGTGACTTGGCAGTGAATTATCTAGGTTCATTTTTCCATTGAATTGTTTGACATCTTGGACTGATTTGTAGCGTCTCTTTTATATTTTTACATTCTGCTATTAGTGCTCTGTAGCCTTCCTCTGCTTGTTACATATGTGCCAAATATTTTCCCCCAATTTGTCACTTGTCATTTTACTTTCTCGACACTCATTCTACTTTACCAGAGTTGCTCAATCTGCTTCATGAATTCTTAGCTCATCACTCGGTGTTGCCTGTGGGTAAAGACTGCCTGTGTGTGCCATACACTGGGATGTTAAAACACAGTATATGACTAGAAAGATTAAAAGCTAATGTTTGTTGATGGATTACTATATGCCAATCTTCCCACTGAATTCTCAGAGCAATTCCATAAGATGAGTGTTATTAACCCATTACACAGATGAGAAAAACTGAGGCTCAGAAGAAAAAGCAACTTGCCTGAGGCGGCCTTAAATGATAGAACCTGAACTTGAACTAGACCTGTCTGGCTCAAAAGTCTTAACCACCATAACTACGCCAGAGATCACATTTGAAAACCAGTCTTAGCCACACTATAATAAAATCCCTCCTTGCCCTGGCTCATGTGGCTACATGTTTAGAGTGTTGGCCTTCAAACCAGAGGGTCTTGGGTTTGATTCTGGGTCAAGGGCATGTGCCTGGGTTGCAGGTTCTATTCCCAGCCATGGGAGCAAACAATTGAGATGTCTATCACATTGATGTTTCTCATGCTCTCTCTGTGTCTCTGTTTCTCTCTCTCTTCCTTCCCTTCCACTCTTTCTAAAAAATCAATGGAAAAAAAATATCCTCGAGTGAGGATTAACCAAACCAAACCAACCAACCAAAAACAAACAAAAAACTCTCCAATAATCTGAACTGGCAAGATATTTGCATTTTAAAGTTATATATTGATTTGAGAGAGAAAAAAAGAAAGAAAGAGGAAGGGGGAGAGAGAGAAAAAAACATCAATTTGTTGTTCCACTTATTTATGTGTTCATTGGTTGATTTTTGTATGTGTCCCGACTGGAGATCAAACTCAAAACCTTGGCGTACTGGGATGACACTCTAACTGCCAGACCAGGGCTAGTAAAATATTCTGAATTATTCCTTCTTTAATTACTTTTGAGACAATATAAAATAACTAGAAACCAGGCTACAATGTGTCCAGTAAAAGAGAATTTTTAAAAAAAATTAATGAAGTAGACAGCAGTGATTTATAATCAGTCATTGTTTTATCAGCTGACTGACTCCCTGCTGATTAATGCTTCTGAAATAGTGAAGGGTTCTTGAAAAGCAGCTTTCCCCATTCCCCTGCAATCTTATTTACCCTGTAATTTGCAAAATAAATCTTTTATTGAGTGGTAAAAACACAGGAACTTCATTACCGTTCCTACCTGATGATCTCAAATGCTGGATTTGTGGAGTCCAAACTAATGAGTTTAACTGTTAGGTCTTGCATTCCTGTTCCTCTTTGACATTCCTATATGGGCGGGGCGGGGGGTGGGGGGGTGGGAAGGGAGGGGAAGGTAGTCAGCCGCAAGTGTGACAGAGAGTGCACTAACTGCTCTCTGGAGGGAAAGATCTATCCTGGGGATGTTCACAGCCTGTTCAGAAGCCCTGGGGGCTGCAGCAGAGCCAGGAGCTGGCCCTGCCCTCCAGTCCTCCTGCCTGGAGGGGGGCTCCAGGACAAGCTCACACAGAGCCATCTCAGCACTAAACCCAGGCCTCTGCACTCCCTCCACTTATCTCACCAAATCTAAGAGTCTCTGTACACACACACACACACACACACACACACACACACACACACACAGATTGAATCAGCTTCTTCAATAAAAATTCCTCTCTCAATATCTTTCCAGAAGAAATTAACCAGTTTGTTACCAAGAAAGACATTGGCCACAATTTGGCCAAATAATGAAAAAGTGTGTGTGTTTGTGTATGTGTTCTTTGTGCTTTTCAATCTTGAAAGCTGCACCCTCTAAAGACACTGTCTAAGCCCCAAGACCCGGGAATGCCATTGTCAAGACTTTATATCTTTTAAAAAAACTTGTAAAATGTCCTGGCCAGTGTGGCTCAGCTGGTTGCACATCCTGTGCACTGAAGAGTTGCCAGTTCAATTCCTGGTCAGGGCAGATGCCCAGGTTTCAGGGTCCATCCCCAGTAAGGGGCGTGTAGGAGGCAGCCAATTGATGTTCCACTCTCACATGGATGTTTCTCTCTCTTTCTCCCTCTCCCTCTCTCTCTAAAAATCAATTAAAAATCTTTAAAAATACAATATCTTGTCAAATAAGATCCGAGGTGAGGTAGGACTCCTGATTTGCCATTTTTATTTGTTGGTTGGTTGGTTGGTTGGTTGGTTTTTATCCCATTTTCTGCAGTTCCAACCTTTGCATTTTTCCATTACGATAGTAGCCCACTCCCTAAAGTTGTTATTAAAGATGGCCAGGGTGTGGTAGACAGGTTGTTTACCAGAATCCCTTCCTCTGGGGAACCACCAGCCCCCCCCTGTGCCTGCTCCACTCCCAGCGATGGAATCAGGAGCCTGGCCTGCCTTTGAGAATGAGCCCTGGCCCCCGGCCCCAGCCACTGCTTCATGGAAGGGCTGGATCCCTAATTGGCTTGGAACCTGGGGTTCCTGCCAGCGCTAGCGGGGAATGCGATGTCTTGTTCTTGCAGGTCATTTCATTAGGAAGATGTGAACTTAGCTTACCAGTGGCTCTATTTTTTTTAGCTACATGAAGGAGGTGGCTCTCTGGAATGAAAAATGAGGACAAAACACAGAGGGAGGCAGTCAGTGGAGAGACACTTTGAGGACACTGCCTGAGCCCCTGATCTAGCTACCTCTTGGGCCAACTCCACCTATGGGTTCCCAGTGACGTGAGCCAAACCATCCTATCCCTTTCGGCTTATGCTAGTTTCTGCTCAGTTCTGTCACTTGGAACTCAGGATTCTGAGTAAAAATTTCTTCCATGCATATTCAAACACCTATTGACCCTCCCCCGCTTCTACCAAATGGGATCATTCCACACATATTGCTTCATAACTTGCTTTTTCACTTAATGTGCCATTGGCACTTTTCCAGGTAGTGCATTTAGAGCAACCTCATTTTTTTTTAAACAGCAGAGTGTATCATAGGAACACATTGTTCCTCTATTTTTAGACTATTCATCGATGAGTAGACATTTTGTTGGTTTTCCAGTTTGGGGTATTATAACTCAGCTTGCAATGTACATCTTTGTAAAAATATCTTTAGGCACTTGAGTATTTTTATAAGAAAATTTCATGACAATGGCATTTCTGGGTCAACAATTTCATAGCATTTTGCATAGAAATGTCATCGAAATTGTCAAATTGCCCTCCAGGAAAGTTATGTCAATACCAGGCTCACAGCAACAGCATATATGAAAGGATCCCTTTTCCCACACTGTATCCAAAGTGTGGGATATTTTTACTCTTTTTAATCTTCAGTAATCTCTGAGGTCACTGTATATCTCATTGTTTTAAAATGTGGTTCTTTAAATATGAGGGGTTGAGACTCTTTCCTTCTGCTTCTTGGTTATGTGTGTTTTCTTAACTGAGACATGTGTGTACATACCTCGCTTGTTTTCTGCTGGTGATTTGTAACAGCCTGTTATATGTTAAGTTACATATCAATCCACTGCTTGTTATGTAGCCTATCATTTTTTCTACACTGTCTTATTTTAAAATAATTCTTATTTGTGATATCTTCTTCTGCTAGTCTGAAATTTTATGTTTGACATAGCCCAACATAGAAATATTTTCTTCTTTTTATTAAAAAAAATACTCAATAATGTTATAAATCTACTCCTAACATTTATTTCCAAATATTTTAATAGCCACCCATAAGAAAAAATAATTTAACTTTGGTGGCAAGAAAGATTGTGTGCTAATACTTTTAGGCTACCAGATGTCATTTGTAAGAATTTTGTGAGGAAATTGTTATATGTCTCTTTTAAAACAGTTCTTTTTCAACGGACATTGTGATTTTGACTCTGGAAAAGTTGTTTGCAGCCCACCCTTCAATTAAGTAATGATTAGCAAGAGTTAGGTGGGGGTTCAGGTTGGGTTCTAGCCCATCTCTGCCACTCTTGGTGAATGATGTTGGGTGACTCGGGTAAGTGCCCTGGGTTTCACTTCCTCCACCTTGGAAAGAGAGGTGGATGACATAAGCTCTGAAAACTTTTCTAGCTCCAAATTTCAAGAGTCTATGAATTCTTTGCTCATATTTTTATTTACTTAGAGCTCATACTAAGTGATAAGTCATTTTCTAATACACAGTTAATAATATTTCTTAGTTTTAAAAGGAATTTTTTGGGGGATATAGGAATGGCTTACCAGGCACTATACATGTATTATTTTATTTAGTTTCTACAACAAACGTTTGAGATGAAAAATGGAAGCCCATTTAGGTCCATTTTTTACCACCAATAAACATAAAAATAGATATATTCAGACATAATGCCTTCTGATTTCCTTAACAGATAAATGTGCTAATAATGAAGTAACTAAAATCAACTCTTTGTACATCAGACTTGCCAAGTTTCCAGGCTATTTTTTTCCTAAATTTTAATGGACAGCTCAATTACTTACGTTATTTATGCATAAAGAAAACATTTCGTAGTTAATTGTGACATGTATATACAGTGTTCCCATATCGTATATCCCTTGCATTAAAATTTTTTGTTAACTCCAGAATGACTTCGCTGATATCACCCAATGTGGTGAGAAATTAATCTCTTAGGCATAGGGAGGAAAGTTGGGTGTGTAGGATTTTTTCTTTTTAAACCTAGACAATTAAAAGCACGTAAGATTCTCTGTCTTAGAATAATTTCACTCTGGTATTGTTTGCAAAAAGGGGGAGTATTTTCTTGAAAAATACAACTTCTCATAGCTCTCCCATCCTGTTCTTGAACTGATGTAAGCAAACATCTCAGAATCTTTAACTTCAAATGGGAGCACCTCAAGGCTGTCGCGCATGAGGCCATGTGTATTGTATCTTCTGCTGGTACTGCCCCTTCTCCAAACATTTTCAAAAGTTCTCTTTGGTAGATTCACCTCTGAGTCAAAAGGATAATTGGTCTCTTCATTATAGTTACAAACCACCCAAAACATTATTACCAAGTTTGGTAACACACTCAACCTAGCAGACCTGGTTCCACATCATTTCAGAATATTTTCAAAAATCACCCCAGCCGAAACGGGTTTGGCTCAGTGCATAGAGTGTCGGCCTGCAGACTGAAAGGTCCCAGGTTCGATTCCGGTCAAGGGCATGTACCTGGGTTGTGGGCACATCCCCAGTAGGGGGCATGCAGGAGGCAGCTAATTGATGTTTCTCTCTCATCGATGTTTCTAACTCTCTATCTCTCTCCCTTCTTCTCTGTAAAAAATCAATAAAATATATTTTTTTAAAAATCACCCCAAATTAATTTTCTCAAACAAACAAAAGTTTGCAACAATATTTTGAAAAAAATTCTACTCTTATTTGGCTAGTAGTTTGCTTGACCAACACCACTATGCAGAGGCATATCTTTTTATTTTCGACAATAAAGAAATTGGGCATTTAATTTTTACATGTAAAAATTATCATTAATGCATTAGTTCTTCATGGAGGAATCAAGACTTAAAATACATATGCAATAATACAATGTTACTAAAAATAGAAAGCAGCCACATATTAAAGTCTTTTTAGTTAACGTCTATAATTTAAATATGAGAAAATTAATTTTTCTTGATTCAAATTAGTGAAATCTTAAATAGATTGTCTCCAGATAAAAATCATTTAAGAGGACATGTCATTTTTAGACACATTTTGCAATTCAAACTCATTTTGTAGCAGAATTACAGAATGTTTTAATTCAATTTGTTTCTCAAAAACCTGTCAGACCTCTATTTCTTTGGGGGGTACTTTCATCAGTTAGCTGTTCAATTTCTCGGGTGAAACTTTATTCATTGCTGTTAAGAATATTAGCGATATTAAAAATGTTAGAGAGAATACATCCATTGTTTTTTCAACTTATCAAAATGACAGAGGCTGTCTTGCCAGACTAATGGGATATCTTTAAAGGCATGCAATCATCATCCCCACATGATTTTAAAGAAGCCAATCAGAGTATCAATGATGTCATCAAAAGGCATATCTTGCCCCTCCTTAAGAAGATGAGATGAGCAAATTAAAACTGGCACTATAAAGAATGTATAATCCTTTGGAGTTTCCATATATGAGTTCAACATGTCCAGGGCCCTGTTTAGCTAATTATTGTGTGCTTACACAGGCTATGAGGATTAGCAGTGGAATCCAAGCCAAAGGATGTCTCAGCTGAGGCTTTGCAGCAGAAAGTTCTTTAAAGTAATGCCCGGGCCTTTAACATAGTCAACTAAAAGCACTCCACTTACAGAGCAGAGGGTTACGTAACAAGAATGTTTGTTTTCATGGTGAGGTCCCAACAAAGAGATTAATATCAGGACTACAATGACCACAAGTATTGCAGCAATCACAAAATGTGGATCACCTCGCAAGACATTTTACTTCATGTCTCTGTGTCCTCTTGTCTGGGAGCATGAATGACCATAACTATAAATGTTAACAAGGACAATTAGAGCTCCTAATGGAGGCCTAGGCTGACCGGTCCAAATGCATGATCTGCAAAGCTGGCAACCTTGCCAGCACCCACTGAGAGCTATCAGTCCACCATAATGGTTCTTTAAGAATTGCATGACCACTTTGACCTGCTCTCATGGATCCTGTTCTGGTGTCAGAATAGGAAGCCTTGTTTTTGTTGGTTTCATTTCAAAAGGCAATTTCCCCCAATAAAAATACTGGAGCTCATAAACAATTGGAGACCAACATAAAAGTTATATAATCCATGCTTCTGGCTATAGCATTTGCTTCTGAAAAAGCTCCTGTGAATCACCCAGTAAACAGAAGAGAAACTTGGTATTGGAGAGAGTATGATTCAGTCTTCAAATCTCAGAATGTCACATCCCCATACAGGCTTCAGGGGCTACCACAGTCCCCGTCTTCATTTATGTCCAGTGGGAGGTAGGCATGGCCTGGGCTGCAGCTGGGTCCCCTCCATGGGGAAGTGCCAGGCTGTACCTCCCCAGGATGATCCCTGGACATCTTTGCTGCCAATAGAGGATGAGATTATGCTCTAGTGGCACCTAGTCCTAGGCCATGTAATAGTGGATGTCAGTAAATATGCATTTTATGGTTGAAATGAATGTATCATTGACTGTGAAGCTCAATTAAAAAGGAGAAGGGTTCTTGTCAAGCATGTAGCCTGGAAAACTGATTACTTCAAAGGTGGTCTGAATTTGTATAATGCAGTGGGCCCATACTGATTTTCATATGCTTAGGCCAGAAAATCCCAACCCAGGAGACAGCAAAGAACCATCGCAAAATTCACCCATACTTGTTGGTGCTGTGGATGTTACAACATAGAGACAATGGTTCCAGAGCAATGTACTGACTATTGTAAGAGAGCTTGAGCCACTGAAGGGTTTAAGCATCCTTTGACCTGACCTAATGTTGCTGAAATTGTCAGTCTTGCCTTTATGTTTGATGTCTTAGAACATGAACATCCTATGTTCAATGCATTCATGTAGGCACTATTTCCTGCACACAACAGTGAGAAATATTAACGAAAACATTTGTGGATTTTTCCATCAGTCAGACTTCTTGTTTCCTCCTGATCAGTTTCCTTGGACACATCAGTATGTTCATTTTTACACAAACAACATATTGGTGGCAAATGCAAGTGGAAATATGAAGTCTAAATACCACAGGTGTGGAATAGGAGCTACCAAAGGACATGCCATGAAAAGGGAGAATGAGAAAATAGATCCTCAGGGAAGTCCCACTTGAAAGTGAAATGAACTTTTAAAACATAAAGAGACCGCAAGGAGGAAAGTTAAAATTCCAATATCTGTCTTGGGATATGAAGAACAGCAAGTGTTCTTAATTCAACCCAAACAAGGTTGGCTGACCCCAACATCTGGCTGATCCTAACATAGCTGGCTGACCCTAGTTCTGCCCATCCCTTGAACCAAACTTGAACTTTATATAAAACTGAGGTCATTTGGAGATCATTTGAAAATATTTTCCTCTCTTTGTCCTCTGATTTGGACTGAGAGTGCTCTGAGGAGAGCCATGTGGAACCACAGGGGAGAGAGCTATTATTTTTTTCTTTTGTAAGTGTTTTTATGACCATTTCCCTGCAAGCATTAGCCAAGGAAGGAATGATGAGCACTGAGAGACTCCCCCATTTGTGCAGGGCAGTGTGAGCAAATGTAGTTTCCCATTCGGGCAATGTGGTAGGAGAGGAAGCACCGGATTCAAACTTAGAAGCCATAGTTCTGATGTCCTCCTCTAAGTAGCCTTTCAACACGCTGTGGAATGAATGATGGGGTGGACAAATGAAGGAATGCCAGCTATACCTGATTAAGACATTTAACCAAACCTGAGACTAAACTACAGCAACCACAGAAAGCAAAGTTCAGGAGGTACCATTTGGGGGTGTAAATATATCCCAGATGTGGAGCAAGAAGTGGAGATGTAAGATGTAGCCCCTGCTAGTGTTCACAATCTGAGAACCACTGAGCCATAAACATGGAACTCCATAGGCCATTCATAGAAGGAGAGGTCTGGTATTGGATGCCACACGAAGGAGGAGCCAGGACTCCGGCTGAGCCTTGCAGGGTCAGAGGATTTGGCTAGACAGAGAGAGGGGAAGAATGCATGTTAAGTAACAAGCTGAAAAAGGCACAGAGTGGTTTACATCATGATGAGAATATCTGTGAGACAGTGAGCTGACTAAGATGACTGCAGGAGGTACTGGAGTCTGGTAGAGAGCAGGCTGGCCTTGAAGCGGGTAAGGGAACAGGACTTGGCATAGTAGGAGCACAAGGAGGAACAAGGCACCTTTGCTCTTGAGTTGAAGGGAGTGTGGGTGACTGATCTGGCAGAACGGGCCCTTCTTCACCTCCTTGCTCCTTGCACAGCCTCTGAGGTTGGATGGAAACCCAGCAAACGTTTCTGTTGAACTTCCAGATCAACAGATCTTCAGATGTGTGGGGCAAGCCCACACCCATGCTTCCATGTCCAAAAATTAACCAGCATGAGGAAGACTAGATCACGCGTTTTCAAAACAGACGGAGTGCCTCTTCCCTCTCCTGTGATTTGCAAGATGACAGATGATCCCAATCCCTGTAATTACTTAGATACTTTAATTGACTTTCAGTGGCAGTAATAAGTAACTGGAGTTCAGGCTTGTAGAATTTCCTTCCTAATTGTCGCCGTTAAACTACTCATTATAGGGATAAATAACACACCACTTTATTTAAAAACATTTCCTCCATTCGTGTAGTTCATGTAAATCCCAGCGGAAGTGTCCCAGCATGGGCAGGCCCCTAGGGGAGCTGTTTGGGGGTGAGGAGCACGGTGGGGTACCATTCAAAGAGCTTATAAAGCTGGTTGGCTGTTTCGTTTGAATTAGCAAGCCAGAGTTTCCAGCACTGACGCACTTCCTAGTGCTTCAGCTTTAAAAGGCTGTAGAAAGGATAATTGACCACAGCTTGTCAGCGCGAGAGATTTACTGTCATTAGCACAAACTCAGATGAATTACTTTAATATCATAGAATATAAACATGGCCAGATAGTTTCCTTTCCCAGTGAGTTAAGTGCACTTACACTGCTTTTCACACTTCACTTCTGCATTTGGGTGTAAAGGGGGAAAGAAATTATAAAGGACTCCTGAGTGGGAGTGGAAGGGACGGGTGGGATTAACATGACAGAAGTAGGAAAAGGTAGATGTCAAATTGTCAAATCAAATCCAAGTGAACAGACCTCTTCAGGGTTGCTTGTTTTCAGGCTGGCATAAAAGCTAAGTACACTTTTAAATTTTATTTATTTATTTATTTTAAATTTTTTTTTATTGATTTCAGAGAGGAAGGGAGAGGGAGAGAGAGAGAAACATCAGTGATGAGAGAGAATCACTAATCTGCTGCTTCCTGCACTCTCCCTACTGGGGGTCAAGCCTGCAACCAGGGTATGTGCCCTGACCAGGAATTGAAACCTGACCTCCTGGTTCAAATGTCAATGCTCAACAACTGAGCCACTTTTTTTTTTTTTAAGTTTCCAATATTGATTTCTATTTTCAGTGTAGTGTTAATTTAAAAAATTCTATTACAACTTGGGTTCTTCATGTTTTGATTCAACTGTAGAGAGGAAGTAATCACAAATATTATAAGGTAGATTCTCAAGCTTTTATTACACCCTAGACACCTGTTTGGGAGACCTGAATTATTTTATTCAGGGTGAAAATATGGCTCTGTATCATGCTCAGTTTGTTTTCTTTTGGAGCCATCCACGCTTCTGAGGATTATGTAAGGAGAGCCCGTGGCCAGGCTCAAAGAATGCCTAGAACCGGAGTAGTTTATTTCCATTTTTCTTCCCTATGGTTCTCTTTGCAAAAAAAAAAAAAAAAAATCGCCTCCTAAGTCTTAGAACTCAGGGCAAGCTGCCTCTGGCAATTATTCCATTTTGATTTTGGGGAGGAGGGCTTCCCTTGTCTGATCATTGAATGTAGACCCGCTTTGCAATCTATCCCCTGCTACCACTAAGGTAGAGACCCATGGGCCTGGTTCCTATTGTTACTGTATGTAACTGAAATGGAACTAATCTCACTCATTTCTGTGTGGCTCAGCACTGCAAGTTTATATCTGCTAACGTCATTGCCAACTACTACGATTGCTCTGTTAGTCGATCAGTTGGATGGTAAACACTGTTCTATTCCCTCTGTATTTCTCAAGCATACTGTATCAGACCTTCAAGGGGGAAGTCATAGACATTTTCTTCCAGAAGTAGAGAGACAGTGTAAAATCCAACAGCATGTGTAGGGACTGCCTATCTGATGGTTTCCCTTTTGCCACTGAGTGTCCTAACAATAATATCGAGGGAAATGAACATTTCATAACATAACCTCATTTGTAGCGTGTTGTTAGAAACACATAAACGACAGCAACAATAAGCAGTGGCACAGCGAGCCATGTTCTCTCCCTGTCCGGCTGACTTGGTCCAGGTGGGAAGACAAGTGGGTGGACTGAGGAGCAGTGAGCAGCAACATGCCAGAGACTTGGGGCCACAGTGTCTGGTTTTGAGCACTTTGAGAGGGTCATTGCTCCACCTACATCTCATTAATCTGGGGATGGCTTGCCTCCAAATTGCTTTGAAAGAATCATAGTTGAGTTTCCTAATTCCATTTTCAGACTCAAAAGTGGAGCAGTGCCCTCAGCTCCTTGGCTATTCGTCCAGATTTGGTATGTTTGTGTGTCATAGAGAAATACATAATATTTTGCTGTTGTTGTTAAGCCTCACTGAAAGCTATTTTTCCATTGAGTTTTAGGGAGAGTGGAAGAGAGAGGGAAAGACAGAGAGAAACACTGATGTAAGAGAAACATCGATTAGTTGCCTCCTGCATGAGCCTCGGGCAGAGCATGGGTCTGGGCCAGGGAAGAGCCTGCAACCAAGGTATGTGGCCTGGACCGGAATTGAACCCAGGACCAACGCTCTATCCACTGAGCCAAACTGGCTAGGGCAAAAACTTAATCTTTATATTTAAAGAAAAAAAATGTCATGTAAAGAGGGTAGAGTAAGGGTGGAGAGAGATTTGAGGAAGTAACTTCAAAGTGGTCGAAACCCGGTTATAAAATGCCTGTTCCTTCATCCCTTGAGACAGGTAGTAACAGAACAATTACTTTTATCGATGCCAAATGTGTGTGAAATAATGGCAACCTTCATACAAGAAAAAAGAAATGGCAAGGAATTGCAATGTATCTGACTAGGTTATATTAGTATGGGGTGATTCCTTGTTGTAGCCAGGGTCCTTTCATCTTCTCCAGCACCGATTGGATCCAGGCCTGACCAGGATGACAACATTTCCTCTTGTATGGATAGTCGTGTGTCCTTTTAATAGAATCTACACACTCTGTCTCTGCTTGACCTCAGCTTTAACTGGCCCATCACATGCCTGGTGGTGTGTCTGAGCTCAAGACAGGTTAGAAATGAGGCAGCAATCAGATTGGAGATGCCTGCAGAAGTGCTGGGGGTCAGGTAATGGATGCTGGTCACATCTGGGCCAAGATGAGCAAAGTGGACTCCATTTCTGGGACCAGAATGCAGGGGGAAAGGGATTTTTTAAATATCAATATCACCACATGCCACTCAGGAAGACTTAGCATCTCTCTCCAGGCGTGGCATGGCCCATATGGCAGGTTATAAGGGATGTTCAAAATTTGCGAGAGAGAGAGAGAGAGAGAGAGAGAGAGAGAGAGAGAGAGAGAGAGAGAGAGAGAGAGAGAAGAAAAACAAGAAAGAAAGAGAGAAAAAAGTGAAGTTGGATTTAGTTTCTGTGCCTGTTTTATTTTTTGCAGTGGAATGCTAAATGGCCACAGTGAATGTTTCCCCCAGTTGTATCCTAATGAGTAAACACATTTCCGGATGTGTAGCATGTGATTGGTGGGCATGCTTTCCTGGAGTTCATTGCCCCTCTTCTCTTTCACTTCCACTCCCCTGACATCTCAGCTCATCTTTCTGGCAACAGAGACACGATCAGTCAGTCACCAGCAGCCTGCCCATGAGTACTGGGAAGGTGGGAGGAGGTGGCAAATATTAAATTACTAATGAGACAAGGCTGTGTGTGGAGTGACAGCATTGGAAAAGCTCCACGTCTTTTCTTTCTTTCCTTTTTTTTTTTTTTTTTGGTAATCTTCATTTGAGAATATTTCCATTGATTTTAGAGAGTAAAAGGGCAGGGGAGAGACACAGAGAGAGAAACATGGATGTGAGAGAGACACATCAATTGGTTGCCTCCTGCTTGTGCCCTGACCAGGGCAGGGATCAAGCCTGCAACCTAGGGATGTGTCCTTGACCGGAATCGAATCCAGGACCCCTCAATCTGCAGGCTGATGTTTATCCACTGAGCAAAACTGGCAAGGGCTCCAGGTCTTTCCTATAGTCATGATTTTCCCTAACCCTCACCAAGTCAGTGGGCATGGGGAAGCACAGAGGGGCTTTGCAATCACTACACTGGCCCCTGAGATTCTGTGGTATAGATTCTAATGGTTGATTTTAATGTATTTCAAGTTGATATTAATATTTGTTACGTGTTTCCCCAAAAATTTAAATACTTTTACTTTCATTCTCTTGCAAAGCAGTTATTCAATAAAAAGAGGTATAAAGAAGTAAGTAAAAATAACCTTTAATCTTATCATCCGGTGATAATTCATTGAATACTTTGATAAATATCTTTCTAGGTATTTTTCTATGTATGTACACACACAAACATAAACAGACATACATATGTTCTTTCAAAAACCTATTGTTTTTCATTTAGAAACATATCATGCCCAAATCCCATGCCCATAACTATGTTTTACATCTTTCTCTCAAATGGCTTCTTTCTGCATTATTATGAAGCACTTTTGGATACATCTGTGCACACTTTTATAATGTCTTAAGAGTAAATTTCAAGATGTAGACTCATTGATTTGAAGATTATGCATGTTTGAAATATGGATGTTTTCATATTGTCTTCTAGAAAGTCATTAATGACACGTATCATGGATATATCGTTTTTAGAAAAATAAAAGGATGTTTAGATATTTACTTCTTGCCTTTTCAAGGCACAGAGAAAAAAAGATCTAAATATCATGTAAGAAGCTTCTAGAAGGAAAAGGCATGCTATAGTCAGATGATTAATTTGTCAAATTAACTGTCCTTTTACAGCTTCTGGTACTTGGTTATAATTTTCTGTTAAAAAGTAAAACAGTGAATGGTCATTTTTTTCAAGTGTCTTCGTGATTTGTAGTATAATTTTGTGACTTCAAACTGATTATGCTGTGTGGGCTTGGTGACTTTTGGGTAGTTTGTAGGCAGGCATAAGTGTTGGATTTGCTTTGAAGTTTAAATTACAAAACTAGACGATTCCTATGGACAGTGGTAATGTGAACGCGAGACAGAGGCCTGGGGTAGCTCATTCCCATTCAGTCTGAAAATGGTATCCTCCCCCTACCCCTCCTTGACTAGCAGCAGGCAGCGCATATATTCAGACCTGTGTCTGCGTGAAGATGTAGGCCGTGAAGAACATGTGACATAGAGGCTCATTGCTAAAGAAACACAGCCACAGCCTTGTGAATAAACAGAAGACAGGTGAACTAAGAGTGTCAGGTGTGGATGGAAGGAGAGGTGAAGGAGTCATTGTGACAGAAAGCATGGACACTTCAGGGTAGGGTGGGGAAAATTAGGGACAGCAGCTGCTTTTTCCAGTAGCACCATATCTAGGCTTTTAGACATCAACAAAATAATCAGATTAAGGCAAAAAATGGAGTCCCAGCAGCAAAAAACAAAACTCAGACAAAAGAAACAACAGTTGTATAAATTCAACAAGTTTGTTTTTTACTGATTTCAGTGTGTGTGTGTGTGTGTGTGTGTGTGTGTTTAGCTGTGAGTTTGCACAGAGTTCATTGTTCAGTAGCAGGAAGACATACATCACTCAGCCTTATATGTTGTATCATGAAGCTCAGTTCTTTAAACATGAAATCATAGCCAACCCCGCTGGGTGCAGATGCAAGGCATGAGAACTAGCCCAGAACCACAGCTGTTATCATCTGTTATCTGGGCCTTCGTTAATACTTATGGAGCCCGTAGACTATGCATAGACCCCTCCATAACTCACTGTGCTCTGAAAATAGTTTAATCTTGGCTTTGCATGTAAAAGCAAATTTTTTAAATGTTTGCAAACCCCCCTAAAATGTGCCTCAAGATAGGCTTCATGGCTTTAAAAAATTCTCACTGCCCCTCCCCCCCCCAAATTGAGAACTTGTGTCCTGTTCTAAAATAACCCTGCACACAGTTTGGGTCCTTTTTGAACTGCATCCCAGAGTCTCATTCTGTCTTGTTGTCACATGCGGAAGGAAATGAGAGCCGGGTGTACCTGGGACAGTTTAGGGGACTTTAAATGAGTACCTTAACCTCTCAGCGCCTCAATTTTACCTCTCCAGTAAGGACAATAACACCCACCTCTCAGGGTGTTATGAGAACCAAATTAAATATCGTACGTGAAAAAGGTAAAACTAGGTGCCACACGGCTGTGGTTTCAGATAAAGAAACAGAGACCCAGGGATGTTACACGGGCGTAGAGAAGGGTGGCTGTTCCACCAGGGTGAGTAGCTCTCCTCACAACCCTGCGGCTGCTCTGTGCCTGCAAACATTATCAAGTGGACGCAGTGCTTTCCAGGAAAATGGCAAAACCTTTTCACGTGCTCTGGCTCTCGTGTTCCCTGAATTTTTAACACTTCTTGCTTTCAGTAAGCTGATGCCTGTCTTAGCTATAGTGGTGAAGGCTTAGGGTGAATTTCACCAAGCAGCTCACAAGCTGTGCAGGGGTGCCTTAGTGTCAGAGTCTCTGTGGCTCTTGAAAGCCCTCTGCGGCTGTTTCTGGAACGAGTCCAGTGCCCACCAGTACTTCACGCGGGTGTGGGAATTCTCCAGCCGCCCTGAAGTATGGCTCGCGCTTCGGTCACCCGGTGAAGAGGGACGCCTACTTGTAGACACATTATGAGCAATAGAGTCAGCTCTTCAGTATGATGACTCCCTTTACTGTTTTGCCCCTTCACACACCAACCGGGTCTCCTTTTCTTGCTCCTATGCAGACCTACCTTTTCCCTCCCTCAAGCCATTGTCCAATGGACACGAGCTGTGTTCCTCAATAAGCCCAGGGGCCTGATTACTCAAGACTCCAATAAAAAGCATTAACTGCAAGAATAGGAAACTTGTCGCATACTCAGAATAGTGTTTTAATGAAAACTCACTGAAAGAAATGAAATTTTTTCTGATGATTTACTTTTCTGCCTGGACAAGACTCATGTTTGGACTGTGTTTACTAAGCTCCTACTGCTGGCTATGGCCAATGGCTGGACCTTCCACGCTGCAGCCCTGGTGTTGATTATCCAAGAGTGGGGAGAATCACTCCCCACATTTCTGGTTACCCATGGCAGCTTCCCTTCCACTCTGCTCTGCTGACTTTCCTGTCATGAGGACAAAAGCAAAAACAGCAATAATAATAATACCCAGTGCTAACATTATTAGTGCTGCTATGTGCATGGAACTTTCCTAAGCATCCTATCTAATAAAAGGATAATATGCAAATTAACCAGAGGAAACACCTTTTCTGACCACTCATTGGTTAAGCTCCCTGTTTGTCACTGGTAATATTCTTGGTAACTTGGGTAATAAGAACCCAAGAAGGTGATCTAGGGTTTTTCCACCGCACTCCTGGAGGAAAAAATTAAGGTCCACTGCTGGAGGGCTAAGAAATGTCATATCCTGCCCTAGCTGGTTTGGCTCAGTGGATAACGCACCAGCCTGAGGACTGCAGGGTCCGGGTTTGATTCTGATCAAGGGCAGGTACCTAGGTTGCAGGTTCCCCCCTTGCCGGGGCCCAGGTCAGGGCCCATGCAGGAGGCAACCAATAGAAGTGTCCCTCTCACACTGATGTTTCTCTCTGTCTTCCCCTCTCTTCCACGCTCTCTAAAAATCAATAGAAAAATATCCTCAGGTGATGATAAAAATAGAAGAAAGAAATGTCAGATCCTATGAAAGAGACATCTTGAAAATGCCTAAAGAAAGTTTTTGTTTTTTTTTTTGTGGTGAAGGAACTGGAGTCCGTGTTGATGAAAACACCTTGGCGGCTGTGGCAGCCAGCAGTGGCAGCAACAGTGGGGTGATGGGAGCAGCGCCTTCCCCTGATCAGCCCGGTTACCTTCCGAAGAGGGAGGCCAGACTTCAGCTGAGCAGGCCTAAGCTGTCAGTAGGACATCCCCTGAGGGCACCTGGACTGTGAGAGGGGGCAGTCTGGGCTGAGGGACCCCCCCCCCAGTGCACGAATTTCATGCACCAGGCCTCTAGTTATAACTATATTAATATGTTTAATGTCTGCATCAAACTACTTTATAATCTCAAGGGATCTAGGGACAGGAACTTCCATCAGAGCTGTGATAGAGTCAAACTATGGAGACTTTCAGTACCAAATGATGGTTCTCAACAAGACAGGATTTTGAAAATTCCTAGAAACATTTTTTATTGTCTCAGCTGGGGAGGATGCTATTGGCATCTAGTGGGTAGAGGTAAGGGATGCTGCTAAATATCCTACAATGTACAGGTCAATTCTCTACCACAAAGACTTTTCCAGCCACATGTGTCACTAGTGCTAAGCTTGAGAAACCCTGATACCATGTGACTTAAGTGTTCTTGCCCTGATTGGCTAAATTCCAATCTTACTTCTGCAATTTATTAGCTATGGATCTTGGGTAACTTGCTTAACCTATTTATGCCTCAGTTTTCTTATCATTAAAATGGCATGACAATAGTAATATGTCATGGGGTTGATGTCATGATTAAATGTTTTAATACATATAAATGCTTAGCTCAGTGTCTGGCATGTATTAAGTGCTCCATTTGTTAGTTGTTATTTTTATCATATGGAGCCCTTCTAGCCTTAGGGAAACAAGCTGGGCTTATCTTCAGCCTTGAGAAGATACCTTTAATTCATGCCATCCAAGGGAATAGTTTTTCTCCACCTCAATCCTAAAAAGAATGTCCTATCTTAGCCCACTAGGAAGCTCAGGAGAAGTTATCTTTGTCTCAATGTAATGTCTCTTTCTCACCTTTTTTCTTGCATCTTGTTTTACAAAAGAAAATTAAGGCTTTCTGTCCTGCACTTGTGTCTTGTTGCTTCAAAGTTTCTGTGCCTGCCTTCTGAGGACTAGGCTTTCCACCTGTTCCCCCTGCACCATCACACCATGTGTTATGTTTAGTGAGGAGGGAGCTGTTAGGACTTCACCCGTCTACATTTCTCTCTAAGATGGGTGTTCTCAGCATATAGAGAAGAAAAACTATGTCTACTTAGTCATTGGGCAGAATTATGGGTTGATATCACTGGAATAATCTAGGAACTGAGGCTCGGAGAGGTTCACTGACTTACCTGTGTTGTCCAACAAGTGAGTGAGTGAATTAGGATATATCTAGTGAACCATTCCTACACTTCTGGTCTCCAGAGTCTCATGCAACTATAACTATGTTTTTGTGTTGGGAGACCCACTTTGAACCTAGGTTGGTGCATGATTGCAGTTCAGACTGGCTGGGTATTTCTGAGCTGCTGGAGCAGGCCTGCTAGAAGATTCTACCAGAAGAGGGAAAGCCTCTTCTGAAGGGGAGAGAAAACTCAAAGAGTGTGATCTGATACTAAAACTTGGGGGTTACAGGATAGGGAGTAGTCCTGAGCATAGAACAGTGTCTGTCATTTAGTGTCCATGAAGGTGAGTTTTCCCTGAGCCCAGTGAGTTTATATGTGAGCCCTGTGCAAAGCCATAGAGCAGTGAGCAAATCTAAAGATTTGTTTTAGGAAAATTTACAGAAATTTTGTCCAAGTAGCACAGCTCCGTTTACCTAACAGGATGTGAAATGGAACAGAACACTGAACAGTTTGGCATGTGGAGGGTTCTAGTGCCTTGGCTGAGGGGCAAACATCTGTTCTGGGAGGCTATGCAGTACCGCCAGGTACCTGGGGAAAGACAGCAGAGAAGAGGGAGCACCCATAGAGTGGACATGAGACCTTCCCTGGGGACTCAAAAGATAGTCTTTGGAAATATTTCTGCAGGCCTATGCATTCTGACTTGTAATGTTACCATTTTGGAACATACAGGCCTGAGGAAATGGATGGTGTTTGAAATTTCACAAATAGTTCGGTACCTCAAAATGCTAACAAATATAGTGGTTTATTATACTTTTCTTTCAATCCTTCAAATTGGCATTTCCCCCTGGCCTGCATTGCAGACTACCACTTTCAAAAGCCTGCAAAATATTGCTAGAAATAATATACTTACAGAACGGCCGAAACCCTGGAAGAATGGTCTCATCATATCATTTATGAATTACTCTAGTATCAGACAGGGCATTCACAGCAATCAAAACACATTAATTTTAAAAGACATTCTGTGTTTTAGACCATAACTATTATATCCATGTTGAAGTAGTTTAAATATAAATGAGGTCTACAAAAATGTCAGGCAAAACACAACTGCCAAAATTATAAGATCATTTGGGAAATGTTTGAATGGCAGCCCAAGGCTAGACCTTAAAAGGTTGGGAAGGAACTTCCCAAAAGAAATTCAAACTGTGTAAGCAAAGATATATCTTACAATTCCATCCACTTGGAATTTCTTTATTCAATATGTTGACTGCCTATGTGTACAGTGTCACTCTCATTATATTCTATTGAGTAAAGTGAGTCACAGGGCCAGCCCAGATTCAAAAGACTGAACTACACAAATCCACAGATTCTGGGAGGTGCAGCTCACTGGGGACCATCTTTGGAAACTGGCTACTCTAGGTAATACCAATGACAAAAAGATGGAGAAGGTAAACTCTGAGCTTAGGCACACAAAAAGAGCTAATTCATAAACAGATTAAAGCATGTTAACTAGCATATAAGCATAGATATCCCCTAAGTATAGAAAAATATACCATATATGAATAGGGATTTTTTTAAATCATGAAAGGTATATTGCATGACAAAGAATAGAATGAGGACAACCTTGGTTGCGTTTCTCATCCTGGCAAATGTACTCCAGGTGAGGATGGCATTACTCATCATATGAGTAAGGTCCACATCAGGACCTTATTCATTTGGAAGTTAAGGGGTAGAAGTCAGAAGTGAGGGAGACATTTTAAAATAAAGAAAAGCTATGTCCTAACTAGGTTTGGCTCAGTGGATAGAACGTTGGCCTGCAGACCGAAGGGTCCCAGGTTCGATGCCAGTCAAGGACATGTACCTTGGTTGCGGGCACATCCTCAGTAGGAGGTGTGCAGGAGGCAGCTGATCGATGTTTCTCTCTCATCGACGTTTCTAACTCTCTATCCCTCTTCCTTCCTCTCTGTAAAAAAGCAATAAAATATATATTTAAAAATAAAAGCTTCAAGGAGAAGCTGTGCAAGTTCCTACTGAATGCCCTTCGTTTCCTTGAGGCAGTTAGAAAAGTGATTGTTTACTCAGGGTTGAGAAGGGCAGAGTTAAGTTTGGCATATGCTGTGGAAAATGGGAAATGGTTCCAAATAAAGGGACACGGTATGCTGAAAAGCACTGGGCCCAGCTGATGTTGGACTCATAAATGTGTAGCATGGCCCATTGGCAGAGCTGTATGGTTTTCCTTTGTAGCACGCTGGCAGGGACAGAAACAGAAATCAGTAGTTTGGTCTTCCTAATGGAATGAGTTGTGAGTGTTAGAGGTATCTTTCTCTTTTCTTTCTTCAGGGAAGACTCTGTGGAGATAGCTTGAGGATATTGCAGATATCACCTTTCATGACCCTCCATCCATCTGCTGCCTCCAAGGGGGCATTCTTTTTTAAAAAATATATATTTTTTATTAATTTCAGAGCAGAAAGGAGAGGAAGAGAGATAGAAACAGCAATGATGATAGAGAATCATCCATTGGCTGCCTCCTGCATGCCCCCTACTGGGGATCAAGCCCACAACCCAGGCATGTGCCCCAACTGGGAATCAACCTTGACTTCCAGGTTCATAGGTCGATGCTCAACCACTAAGCCATGCTGGCTGGGCTAAGGAGGGCATTCTTGACTGGTACAGCTTCTTCTCCATAGATGACTTCTTCCCAGTAACCTGTACAGGCTAAACAAGGCCTATAGGATTCATCTGGTTGCCATGAAGATGGAAAAGATACTCTATGAAAAATTTATTTCATTGATAATTTACAAAGTTTTAAAAAGTATTCTTCCCTACATCACGAATGCATGTTCTTTATAGAAAATTAGAAAACAAAGATGAAACTTAAAAAGTGAAGTTAATACGACACCACAAAAATAACCATGTCAATAATTTGGTACCCATTCCAGGTTTTTTATATCTATACCAACTTGTCATAAGTAAGTGTAGGGTAGTGATTGCACTCAGGACCAGCTACATAATTTGGGGGACCCGGTGTAAAATTAAAATGTGGAGCTTCTTGTTCAAATATTAAGAATTTCAAAATGGTGACTGAAGAGCCCTTCTAAGTGTGGGGCCTCGTGCAGATTGTATAGTCATGAAGTCAGCCCTGCTTGTCCCTAATCTCAAGCATAAACAATTTACCAGCTAAAGGATTTTCTCCTCCCTCCCCTTGTCCTAGCCTCAAGGGCAACTTTGGGGATGCCAGAGTGTTTGCAGCTGCAGATGTGGCTAAATAAAGCCAGTCCAAGGGACCCTCCTCAGGTTTCATCCTCAGAAACATAAAAAGGAGTTGGTTATTTTCAGATATTTTCCATTTTTCTCCTTTCAATACATGCTATCTTCCCTTCAGTCTCATCTCCAAGGGAGCCAGGCCCTCCTACCATCTCCTGAGGGTTGGGGTCCCTTTGCCAGCTGGCCTGGCAGACAGAGCATGGAGCCACAGAGGATTATTCTAGGCCCTTGAAACCTAATGGAGTTTTCCAAGCAGGGTCTCAGGCTTGTTTGGAGTTTGTAGCCCCTTTTTTCTTCATAATTTCTACTTTTAGATTGGAAATGCCTCTCATCTGCTTGTCTTACCATTGCATTTTGGAAAGATAATTTGTTTTCTAAGTTTCACAGGTCCACAGATGGAAAGGAATTTTTCTCCAGTATGAATCACGTCTCATCTATACCTTATTTATATGATTAAGGAGATAAGACTGGAACTTTCTGAGCCCACTATATTTGGATGAAATTTTAGATTCAGTTGATGCTGGGATAGGTTAAGACTTTTAAGGATTTAGAAAGAAAGTGAATGTATTTTGCCCATGAAATACTTGCGAGTTTTGGGAAGGCCAGAAACTATAGTGTACTGAGTTGAATTGTGTGTCCCTAGAAGATATATTCAGGTCTTAAACCCTCTTACCTGTGGTGGTGACTTATTTGGAAATAGAGTCTTTGTAGATGTAATCAAGTTGATGTCATACTGGCTTAAGGTGGTACAATGACTGGTCTCCTTTTAACAGGGAGACCTGGACACAGACACACCATGTGATGATGGAGGCAGAGATCGGAGTGATGCAGCTACCAGCCAAGGAACACTAAGGACTGCTGGCATCTCCAGAAGCTAGGAGGGAGATATGAAACAGACTCTCCCTCATTTCCAGAAGAACTAACCCTGCCAACACCTTGATTTTATAATTCTAGCCTTGTGAACAGTGAGAAAAGAAATTTGAAAGATTTTAAACAGATAAGGACACAGTTCCACTTATGACCATTTGAAAATGATCACTAGAGGTAAGCATGGAAAAATGACTTGGGAGGAGCAAGAGTGTTAGTAGGGAGACAATTCACTCCTTGTTGAGTCTCTCACTCATCCAAGCAAAGGCTACTGGTGGCTCTGACAAGGGTGATAGTGACAGAGGTGGTGACAAGCGGCTGGAATGCATATTGAGGTTAGATCTAATAGAACTTGCTGGTGGATTAGAGCGGAGGGTGAAGGAAAGGGATGAACCAAGAAAGGCTCCAGGTTCCTGGTGGGTTCCTGGGTGGATGCTGGTTATCATTTGCTGAGCGGGGAGACTCAGAGAAGAGCAGGTGGGAGATGCTCAAGAATTTCTTCATCAGAGTTTCCATGGGAATGTCAAGCAGTAGAGTCCTCCCAATGGGAGTCCCCATGTGAAAAGTCTCCCCGTAAATGGAATGTGTAGAGAAACAGAGAATAGTCTGATGTGCTCTTTGAATTCATATTCAGCCGTGCCTACAGTCCGTCCCACCTCTTTAAGTATTCCTTACCAGACTCAACAACTTCTTTCTATATGTATTGCTTAAATTCATCTAAGTTCTATTTCTCTCATTTGCCTACAAAAAAAGCCTGAGTAAAATGAGAAATATACTCAGCAAATAGTATAACAGAACTGATGACACAGTAAGGTACTTTATGCATTAATAATGTTTCTTAAAATAAAATTTATAATCTGTTTCTACCTGTTGCCGGGGCGGAGGGGGGGGGGTGCAATTTAAGATCATATAAAGGGGAAGACAACATATAAGTGTTATTCCTATTGAAAGGATTTTTTTTAAAGACAGTTATTTTTAATTTTTAAAATGAGACCAAGGGAAGCTGTTTCTCTGCTCCTCCTTCCCCGACCTCTCCCCCTGAGACAGTGCCCAGTGCTCTCCTCCCCCGGGCCCCTGGAAGCCGCGGCTGTCCCAGGGAAACTGTCTCTCTGCAAAGCAGGCTCTCTCATCAGCTGCAAGCCTCTGAGGCTTCGAGTCTGTCTCATCTGCCAACCGCTGGCTGGTGCCTCACACCCCAGGTCCTGCGAGCCGCATCCTTGAGACTCACAGCCTTCCTCCGCACAGCAGAGCGCCGTGGCACTTGTTTCTGAGGCCCTGCTGGAAGGAAGAGCAGGGCCAGGTTGGGAGTATTGTTATCTTTGCCTTATTAATAAAATAGGGTTAATGATTTATTCATAGCTGGGACAATGCGGCTCTGCGCTGGAGGACAGCACAGACCTGCTACATTAGAGATGAGCAGCTGCTGTGGAAGAGATGGGAGCCTTCGCAGAAATGGTCTCGGGCTGCTTCTACGAGGCAGCGAGCGGATTTATCTGACCAAGTCAGGGCTCGGAGGCGATTATTTGTATACGGTGGATGTTGCTGGGTAAATACTGGCGATGGAGGTCGCCGGAAAGATGCCCCCTTGCTTTTCCATTTCTCATCTAATGAGTGTTTGTTCACCTTCTTGCTTTATCCTCTCCTCCTCGGTACCTGGAAGATGCCTGAGTTTGTAATTCAGGATGTGTTATCTGGGGGATATCAGTATAATACACATGTGGACGTGATCGCCATCAAAGAGCACTCATTCCGGGAAGCAGGAGAAAGAAATGGTATTTGGGCTTTTCTGGTGCTAGGCTCAGATGACACTATTTTTACAGATTAAAGCCTTTAAAATCATATCTCTTCTTTCCCCAGTAGACTACACAATTTTTTTTTTATATAAATAATTAGGAAAGAGGTTAAGGCACTGCAGAATCCTGACAAATAACTAAGAGAGATCATTTTTTTAAAATGCCAATTACTGTCACTCTTGTTAAGGACAGGGTACATTTCTGTTAGTGCAACTCTTTGTTGGATAATTAGCCTGTTGATGTGGTCCAGAGGGCAAAGTGAGGCAGGATTTGACAATCTACAGAAAAACAAAAGTGAGAGCATTCATTTCCCAGCAAACCAAACCAGCCCTGGTTGGAATGGATAAAAATTAGGCTTATTTACGGCCACGTTGCTGTTTTTGCTCTATTGCTCCCCATCTGAGCCTCCCTGGCCTCCCCTGAGATTTGGAGAGTTTAGATCAGATGCCAGAAAGGAGAGCTGGATTTCTGTCCCTTTGGTGCCTAACTAGAGGGGAGAATTCAAGGCCATGGGAGGTACTGAAGAAAATCTCATTGTTGGTGTATATGCTTCCACACAGCAAGGCTTCCTGAGGGACTCCCTCCCCTCTGCTCAGCTTCTTTGAGAAGAGATCAAATGTTTCAAAGCATTTCCACCTTTACTAATTTTTAATGCATCTACCAGACTGAGACTTGCCCACTGGAAAAAAAAATCTCTGCTGGTTGAAACAGCCAAAAATAAAAGTGATCCTCTAACAGTAGCACATTTAACTTCCTCCAGAACTACCAGCAGAAGCCAAGAAGCACAGCTTTTGCCCAATATATTAAGCCTTGACAATGTCTTAGGGAAGTGATCACACTGGAAATCAGAATATGTTTAAATGTAATTCACAACATTCAGAGTCTCCTTACACAAGAATCCAAGAGGTTACACCCCGATCCTTCCCTGTAACTTCTCCCACTCCCAGCCCCACCCTACCCATTCCTCGCCTTTGCCCATTTCTTCCCCCACCCCCCAAAGCCACCCACGAGGGTCCATGTGGGATCCAGGAATGTAACTCTGGGATCTGACTTCCCAGGCCGTCAGGAGATAACACTGCCTATCAGCCTAGAGCTTCCTGACAGTTGCAGAAATTACAGCTAATTATATGCTCCATGTTTCCTGCAAAAGATATATATTTTTTAAGCTGCTGGGCTCACTTTCTCCCTTGGCTGTATTTAAAGGTTAGTTTCTGACCTGCTTCCTGGTTTAATGGAATAATTTAAGTATTACAAATCATTACTTTATTCTAATGAATTATATCTCCCCTGGCACCTCACAAAATCCTTATCACGCCAAAGGAAATAGTTGGAAGGAACAGGGAAGCCTCCACAATAATAAACAGAATAACATGCCATTGGGTTGTATATTTCAGGATCCCCGGCTTCTTGGGTGGTTGAAAGTATTTGGCCCCGGGCTCACACTCACGGAGCACCTGAGGCATGTGGCTAAGCAGCATGAACTCCCACTCCACTGCTTCGCATGAATGTTCACTTGGCTTAATTGTCACCTCCTGCTAAGAACATGTAACATCTCATTTTCCCAGAGATTGTGGAAGTTTGAGCTTTGCTTGTGGCCAAGTTGGGAAGCTGAGTGTGTAGCGTTGCCTTCCTTGATGTGCAAATTCTGGGGATGGTCTGAACTTAGTTCAGTTCATAGAGTCCTTTTATTGAATTTCAGCTTCAAATTCTAGTGAAGTTCTGGACCCAAATAATTTCTCTTTGGATGTGATTATGTGGGCAGTTAGTCTCATCCAACTTAGTCTACTTACATATATTGCCACTCTTTTCTTTTCTTTATTGATTAAGGTATTACATTAGTGTTATTATTGCCACTCTTATTAAATGCAGGCATACCTCGAAGATATTGTTGATTTGGTTCCAGACCATCGTGCTAAAGCAGGTATCACAATAAAGTGAGTCATAATCTTTTAGCTGGTGAAGGGTCTTGCCTTCAATTTGTAAAATATAAATAAAATAATAAATAAAATAAAAGCAACATCTATGAAGTGCAATAAAGCGAAGTGCAATAAAACAAAGTATGCCTATAGAAGAAAGTAACCAAAACCTACCTATGTGATACAACAAAAGTGATATTCGAGGCATGGAAGAAAAGAGCCTATGAAAGGCTTTTCTCCTAGGAACCAGAGGGAAGATTTTTAACTGGAATCTCTTTATTACAGTTAGCTAAGACTGGAGGGCTCTGTCAGCCTCGCCAATTGAACCATGAATGTCCATGTCTTTAGCTGTTTGATTGAAATGCCATGTGAAAACCCCACCACGAGTCCAGATGAATTGTTTGTGTGGTACCAAATGTCCTGATTTCCACTTTGGCGACTGGCAGATTTGCAAATGAGGTGAGTACCACAGAAGTAGCAACCATGCAACATGTCTCTCATTACATGGCATTCTCCTGCAGTATATCAAACTATCAGTAATGGAACTTCTGAAGTAGTTGATAATCCATAATTATTTTTACAAAGGAGAAGACTTGTAAATGTCTGGGTTTAAGCTGCTGGGTTGATAAGACTCAAAGGTTTACCTGATTCCACAACCTATGAAAAATGTCTTACTCTGCCCTGTGCAGGTAATTCCATCTTAGAAAATAATTAATTTTTTTCCCCTCAGGAAGTTCCCCATGAAAATTCAAAAGTCCCTGGAAGAGGTAATTCATCTTAGGAAGGGTAAATTTATCAGATTGCTTTCTAAGATGATAGGTAAATCAAAGGTCTTAGTGAAATGGACTAGGTAGCTATGCCTTGCAGAGAGAGTAGATGGTAAAATGGAAATGTTAATGAGAGCCTGAAAGAGCCCGTTGGCAAGACTGGCCATCTTTGTGACATCTGAAGTGTGAGGAGCAGTTATAGATCCTTAGCAAAAAGAAGTGGCCTCCCACTGGACATATATTGATCACTCCAAATAGGGAAACACTCAAATGGAAAATTCAAGTTCTGTGTGTGCATGTGTGTGTGTGTGTGTGCGTGCACATGTGTGTGTGTGGGTGGGTGGGTGGGTGTGTGATACTACACTAGTTAAATTAATATTTGAAGACTTTTATTTTTAAGGTTTTTTATTTTTTGAGAGAAAGAGAGAACCAAAATGGAAAAACACGGCCCTTGGAGTTACTTTCTCTGAGAAAAGTTAAGTGAAACCAAAACTCTCCTAAGGGATAGATTGAGGGTACATGCAATAAAAGCAAAATCCCAGTTTGCAAAGAAAATCACATCTAAAATGATGACTGTCATGAAACTCGATTTTTGGTTTTGTCCAGAGCAGAGGAAAGCACAGGGAACTGGAGAAACCTCTGCTTGTTTTTCAATGGGGAAAAGAAAATGTTTCACAAATCCTGTGTGCTTTTAAAGGAGACCCATCTGATGGGTGTTTCAGCATCTTCTCAGACACTGCAGGACAGTTTAATATAATACCTCCATCAGCAAGATAGTTTATCACATTCAACAGAAATGACAGTAGAGGGAAGAAAAGGATGGGAAACCATTCTGGGGTGAGCAAAGGGTGACAACAGGATGGGAAAATCCAGCTTTCCCAAATATTTATTCATGCTTATGTAAACCTCAATTAGCTGTCTTCCAGTGCTAAGTCTCTGCTGAAGAAAAGGAGCATTTGGAAATGCGACTTGGAAGTTGGTTGGTGTCAGTTATTTTGCCACATTGTTGATTAATGCAATTGAAGTATATATTACAGAAATAGAAAAGGAAATGTGACTTCTTCAGGGACCCATTAATTTCTTAAGGATAAAGTGTTTGAAGTTTCAAAGGCTTTGTTGAGGCTTATTTTAAATTTAAAATTTTCATTGTCAAGGGATTGATTACCATTCTTACATTAGCTTTGTCAAACACCAAGCTGATCTTAGTTCTTTCAAAGTTTGTGGCACTTATCTGTTTTCTGAGATTTTTTTAAAGAGAAGGCTGTCTTACAAGTTCTCCTAAGAACCGATTTGCTTTTCTTTTACAAGAACACAAAATGAAATTTTCTAAAGTCTTAAAATGAGCAATTCCCACTCTCCCCATGTGTGGGATCTTGAAAGTCATTTCTGCCAGTCAGGTACAGCACCTCCTCATTCAAACACTTCCCCAGTATAGTTTCTGTTTGGATTTCCCTGGACTTTAAAACATGAACTCATTTAAGTCCTTTGTATATTTGAAGCTTTAATAATGTTGTTTAGGGACCTCTCAGTAAGATTATCCCGTCTCTTCACCCCAAATGACTATACACAGTTCTTTTTATAACTCTCTGCTGTCTTGCTCTGATCACTGCTTAAGGCGCTCTCATAAACAACACCCTTCGAACGTGAGCCAAGATGTCCCAAGCACCAGTCTTTATTTGTGCTGTCCTAATAGTGAACTTGTTAGTTCAATAAGTCAGATAGCAGTATTTCCGGCTCTTTGGAAACCCACCCCAAAAGGATACTGTTGTTTCACTCAACAGCAAGAACAGCAAATATGCCATTAGGAGATCGGGGTTAAGATGGCACTGCTGTCCACCCGGATGAGGGTGGTTGCATTAGAAATAAAAGCATTGTGACTCAAGGCTTTGCCATAGGAAGTAATAATGAGATTGCTAATACCCTAAGAGCAGTTCAACAGAAAATCTTTTTTTGTTACAAGGAGAAAGGTATTTTCTCTTCGTCAGTCTTGGTTTTCCTTATTTTCGAGTCTTGGAAAAGTTCTACTGCGTGATGTTGGGAGTGTGAAGTCCAGTCAGCAGCAGGTGACCTGTTGGACTGTGCTTCCTTCCTGGCTGTCTCCAAGAAAATCGGGACGTGTGGACTAACCCCTTGAGAACTGACCCTCCACAGATGCACCTAAGCCTTAGTTCCATGCAGCCCTGGGAACAGTTTGGACTTGGCTAATGGGGACACATATTCTCCCATCTTTTGTGGGAGATTTTGCCTCAAGGAATACTGTCATTCACATTGACTTTATTTTCAATGCCCTTTCTATTTGAGCTCAGTGTGGGGGATGACTATCTGCATCCTACTCCACATATCTGGAAGGCAGTGGCAGGCTGGGTCTGGGTAAAAGAAGCATGACTTTGAAGAAGCTCCCTTGTGCCCAATCCTCTCACGATGGTGTCATCCAGACCTGCTCCTGGCTGCAGATCTTTGTCCCAGCCTTCTCCCTTCCAAAGCCACCCCTTCCCAGGCATAAACATATTCCAAAGTACCTGCTTCTGAATTCCCCAACCCCAAAGAATTGGCAGGAGAATCTGGACTGAAATGGCTTTATTGTGCTCCCAATCTCTAGTAGCATTTGCCCGTTAACTATTTTCTACCCCTGGGCTGAAAATAGTGAATTGTAAGTATGGTGTGTGTGTGTGTGTGTGTGTGTGTGTGTGTATAGGTGAAAAGTGTGGTGAAGACACTTGGGGGCTGAGATGAGTGGGGTGCGGTTCCTATGACACTAGAGCAGAAGTGGTGCCAAATCCACTTTGTACACAGACAGACCAATGCCTGCAGATGGGCCTTAATAGAGGCAATGAACGATGATGATGATGATGTGGCCTGTGGAGGAAGGGGGAATGTGAGGTAAAAGCACAAAACCAGAGGCTATAGTTTCACTGATGCTAAAACAAAATAACCTTACTGGGTGGCTGGTGAGCAGCATGAAGAAACACATCATGGTCAAGCCAAACACCCCCTTCTGCGTATCACATCCCAATCTGGTGTGCACTTGAGAAAAACTGAGCTGGCATCTCATGGAGAATTCAGAGCTTTAATTATTTGCAAATTTTGCAGGCCAATTTCCTCTGTACTTAAGAGCGTGTGGACACCGTGGGCATTCACCATTCTTGAAGAGGCTTACTCTGTGGAGAGGTGCACAGATTTCACAGGAATAGAGCAGGTGAATGGCCTCTACTCTGTGTTTTTAATTAATCTGAAAGGGTTGTTTGTTAACAGTAAGAGGGTAGTGGAGGAGATCTCATCCCTAAAAAGGAGAGACCCAGTATGGATCACCCAAAATGCATTTATGTATTTATTTATTTATTTGCTGAAATTTGATTTACTTAAAAGAGCAAAGATTCCCAATATTGAGGGGGACTCCAAGATGGTGGCGTAGGTAAACACCTAAACTGCTGCCTCGCACAACAATTTCAAAACTACAACTAAAAGACAAAACGTCTATCACCCAGAACCATGGGAAAGCTGGCTGAGTGGAAGTTCTACAACTAGAAGGAAAGAGAAAAGAGCATTGAGACATGCATGAGAGCTGAAAAGCTGAGGTACGGAGGCGCGTGATCCAGGCTGGTGGCAGGCATTGCTTTTCTCAACCCAAAGGGAGACAAGCCCCCGATTACTCTGAAATCCAGTCTCTGGGGAGACACAGGGGACCCAAACTCCTGTGTCCCCTGGAGAAGCTGGACTGTCTGCCTTGAGGGTGGCTTGCTTGCAGAGCTGCGCGCAGGAAAAATTGTTTACTGCACTGGGGCACGGGACTCGGGGACGCCATCGGGGACACAGAGCTGGCTAACTAGCAGCCATTGCTGTTTGCCATGCCCTAGCCTAGTGACACCCCGAGGCCCCGCCTTGCACAACCTACAAACCCACCCAAGCTCCAAGCAGCAGATTTAGCATAAGAAAGGCCTGCCCTATCGCAGCTTAACCTAGCAAACTTGCAGCCCAGGTCAGACAGCTCCAAAACCTCCAAACCCCAAGCAAAGAGGAGAAAACTGTAGCTCTCACTGTAGCTCCTGTTGGGTGGCCTCAGACAGTAGCTGACCTGAACCCCATTGGAGATCCAGAAGCCAGTGTACCTAGTGGTCAGTGTGAGACACCAGATTTCAACTCCTCACATCCATAAGTGACACATTCAAGAGGCAGACTCACTGAGCACCAAAGCCCCACTGAAACAAGTCCTGCCCCATAAGCGTGTCTTCAGTGCAGCAGTTCTTCCATTATAGACACAGCGAGTGCTCACAGCTAACTGGCCTGGAGGTCAATTCCTCCCAGTGTACCAACAGCAATTAAGGCTTAACTACACCAAGACTTTGCACTCAGCCCACAAAGGGGTGTACCAAGAGCATCCACCTCAAGTGATTGAGGAGGCTGAGTTACTCCCCCCTATAGGTCACCTACCACACAAAGCTACTCCATCAACACAGGGAAGCAGCCAAAATGTGGAGACAAAGAAACATGTCACAAATGAAAGAAACGGAGGAAAGCAAACTACTGGATGACATAGAGTTCAGAACCACATTTATAAGGTTACTCAAGAATCTTCTAAAAACCGCCGAGAAACTTGATGACACTTTTGAGGAGCTTAGTGAGACCTTCAAGGACCTTAATGAGAATGCCAAAAAAATGGAAAAGGATCAGTCAGAAATGAAGCATACACTGTCTGAAATAAAGAATATACAGAAACTCAACTGTAGATCAACATACCCCAAGAATCAAACCAAAGATCTGAAATATGTGGAAACAAAAACAATCCAACCAGAAAAAAAAAAAAAGAATCCAAAAATTTGAAGACAGTGTAAGGAGCCTCTGGGACAACTTCAAGCGAACCAACATCCGAATTTTTGGGGTGCCAGAAGAAGGGAGAGAGTAAAATATTGAAAACCTATTAGAAGAAATAATGACAGGAAACTTTCCCTACCTGGTGAAAGAAATAGACTTACAAGTTCAGGAAGCACACAGAACCCCATACAAGAGGAATCCAAAGAGGACCACAACAAGACACATCATAATTAAAATGCCAAGGGCAAAAGACAAAAAGAGAATATTAAAAGCAGCAAGAGAAAAACAGTTAATTACCTACAAGGGAGCACCCATACGACTGTCAGCTGATTTCTCAACAGAAACTATGCAGGCCAGAAGGGAGTGGCAAGAAATATTCAAAGTGAATATTTCTCCCCACCTTTCTTCAGCATTCACCAAGCATAGACTTACAATGTAATCCTAGGGTCAGGCACTGCCCTAGGCATTCAGGATACACAGGAGTAAGTGGTCCCTGCCAGGGATGGGGAGGTATGTAATATCATCATTTGGCAGATGAAAAAGTATGGACAGAAAGATTAACTGGCTCAGAATCAGGGTATTCTAAAGGATTTCATTAGATTCATTAGATATTCAATTTGATAATTTGAAGGACATCAGAGACCTTCACAGTTATTTCTCTTTCAAGGGAGGTGATACAAAAGCAAACCTATGAGATATGGAAACTGCTCTCCTCTGCCATTGTCTACATCAAATGGATGTAGTATCTGAACTGGAGTGGGTGGCTGGCCTGGAGCATACCCTACCACCAGGGCCATTAATCACCTTCTCAGGCCAAGCTCTATCTTCCAATACCATTCTAGGCCACTGAGTGATGAAGGTGAGTAAAAGTGTGGATACAGCAATAACAACTTCTACTTCTACTATTCCTACCACCATGTCTGCTGATACTGAATTCATCTAGGCATCACTCTCCCTACAGAGCACTATAATATCAACCCTGCAAGTGACATTTTTACACTGCAGTGTAGTAGTTGAGAGCATAAGCTTGTGAGTCAAACAGACTTGAATTAAATCACTATTCTCATACTTTACAAATGAGGAAACTGAAGCACATAGAGTTTGTTACTTGATCAAAGATCACATAGCTTGTATCTAGAAAAATCATGCCAAGATTTGACCTGTTTCTCTCTTACTCCTGTACCTACATTAGTTTCACTATGGGATGCTACCTATCCTCATTAATCCCAGCATTTATTGACAATAGGAACAATCTGTTAGGCATTTCCTGTGTGTCAGGAAATGTATAAAGCCCTATACATGCCTTGTCTCATTGAAGTTACCTTCAACTATTCATTATATTTACCTCCATTTTATGGAAGAAGGATAGAGTCCTGGAGAGATTTAATAATTTGCCCAGCATTTCACAGCTAGAAAGTAGTAGAATTCAAAGTACATCCCCAAAGTGTCTGACTTGGAAGTCCATTTTCTTAACCACTATGTATGGTGTTTAGACAAGAGAGGTGGAAAGAACTGATGGATTGGCGTCATATTCAAAATTTCCTTTTATCACTAGGTAGAAGTTTCCACTTTCTTGGATACAGAAAAAGTGTGTGTCCAGTTTTGAAATCCAGGTTAGCAGCACAGGCAAAACAAATACACCCAGACACAGGCCCTCAAACCATTAAACCTTTGAGTTCAAAGGAAACTTTCAGATCATATGTTCCAACTTCCCTTTTAGTTCAGAAAGTTGGTGTTTCCACATCCCTGCCAGGTGGAGGAGATCTCATCCCTAAAAAGGAGAGACCCAGTATGGATCACCCAAAATGCATTTATGTATTTATGTATTTATGTATTTATTTATTTATTTATTGCTGAAATTTGATTTACTTAAAAGAGCAAAGATTCCCAATATTATATTTGGGTTATTAATAATGGTAAATGTGATGTTATTTTTAATTAGCCTTGACTTTCAAACCATGAAGGTTAATTGTGGGTGGTAGAATGAATGGTTTGTTGCTGTTTTTTTACTACGGTTTTCTGTTTACTAAGGTGTGTGTTGTTGTTATTGTTTTTAAATATAAACGCCCCACATTTAGAAGGTGCTATTTTTAAGAAGAAATGAACAAACCAGATATCATTGGTATTAACCATGAAGCGCAAGCAGCATTGGTCCCAAAGTTAAACAAATTTGGCTATTGAATCTCTGCTCTCTATTCCTTACAATTTGTGCAGTTTTAGCCTCTTAACCTCTCTGAACCTCAGACTCCATCTGTCAATGGATGTTCCACACACTTTCCAAGATTGTGTGAGGATTAAATGAAATATTGCTGCAAATCACTTGTTAAATCTCTTTCCTTCCTTCCACTTTTATTCCTTTCACCAGTTAAAAATACAACTTGCACGGGGTGGGGGCTGTTGGGGGGCACAATGTGATACTAAAGTTCCTAAAAGCATTTGGCAAATGATGAATTACAAAGTCCTAAGGTTCTTTCTACAGTGTCTTGGGGATAGCAGCTAATGAACTCATGATCATAAAACAGATAAAAAGAAAATTGGACAAGAAGAAGGAGGAGGTAGCTGAGGTATAGTAAGGAAACATTTCAAGAGCCTGTATATTGTAATTTAAGTTTTCATCTGCATCTCATTATCTTAATAATCCTAAACAACAGCCCTTCAATGCCTCACACAGAAGGAGGATGGGAAACAATTTCCTTGGACAGGGTCCCTGGCCTCTCTATCACATTAGATATTATTTCCAAATGTTGAGTGTCAAGGGAGTGTTTCACACTCTCCTAACCATGAAACACTTTGGTTCCCTTTGGGGAAGAGATAAGTTTTAGTGACCCACAGAGCAGCCTCCTGAAGGAGACTTCTCTGGAATCCCGAAGCTCATCAGGAATGCAGTGCAGCCTGTGAAACCTTCCTCAGAAGCCCTTCACCCACATCTGCACCCTCTGTTTGGAGGTTTTATTTCATTTTTACTCATGAGAAATTTAATGGCTTTGTTTTTTAAAAGTGCTTTTTAAAATATTTCAAAGGAGTTTCAATAATAGTCCGAAGGGTCTTATATGCTCTTTGCGTAAATTCCTCAAATGTTAACATTATAGCACAGTTGCTTTAATTATTCCAATTAGATATAATTATTATCATTACTATTTTCTAAAACCACTTGAGAACAAGTTGCAGATAGGATGTCTCTTTGCACTGAACTACTTTGGTGTATTTCCTAAAAACAAGCGCATTTTTCTCACATAAACACAATAAAATTATTATAATCACAGCATTAACATGGCTGTGGCATTATTATTAATCCTCAGCCTTCATTCAAATTTCACCATTGTCTTGACAATAGACCGTATGACAAAAGGATCCAATCCAGGACCGGGCATTGCCTTGTTCTCTTCAATCTCCTTTAATCTCGAACTCTTCCTCTGTCTTTCTTGGTCGTTTAGGACCTTGACATTTTTGAGGAGTTATAGGCCATTGATTTTTTTAGAATTCCCCTTAATTTGTATTTGTCTGATGTTTCCTTTTTTTAAATATACTTTATTGATTTTTTTACAGAGAGGAAGGGAGAGGGATAGAGAGTTAGAAACATTGATGAGAGAGAAACATTGATCAGCTGCCTCCTGCACACCCCCTGCTGGGGATGTGCCCACAACCAAGGTACATGCCCTTGACTAAAATGGAACCTGGGACCCTCCACTCCCATAAGCTGACGCCCTGTTCACTGAGCCAAACCAATTAGGGCTGTCTGATGTTTCCTCAGACTATTTTCAGGTCATGCAAATTTGGCAGAAATATCATGGTGGACTCTTTCTCAATGATCATATCAGAAAACACCTGATGCCAACTTGTCCTATTAATGAATTAGTTGATTAATTAATAAACATCTGGAAGGGAGATGCTTTGAGACTATTAAAATATTATGCTTCTCTTCAAACTTTTACCCACTAGTTTTATCTTTTAAAATATTGCCCCTTTTTGTCACTTTTGGCTAAAACTAACAAAGGTCTACTATTCATTAAAGCTCATCTCCCCAGAAAGCCATACACAAGAAGGGTGTACAGGAGAAGGCCCCAGGACCAGGCCCAGAGCCCAGACTTGTTCCCTCTGGGCGTCTCCGTAGCTCTCCATGCCTTTCGTGCTTCTTTCCACTCCCCTGGGAGAGAATCTTTCAATCAGTCCTCCCCGCTGGCGTTGGGACAAACTGCCAACCCTACCCCCACCCCCCCACCCCCGCCGGTCTCCAGAGAGCCTCCCATCCCTGAGACTGCAGTCTAGTGGTTTATTTTGGAAGGGTTTTGCAGAGCTTTTGTGTTTTCCTGTCTGTGGATCTCTTTATGATGGTTTCTTATTGTTTACATTGGAAATTGTTAACCCTGGCCTCTGGCAGAGCCCTAAGCTCTGAGCCCCCTGTCTGAACTGGTAGGCTAGAGTGATGACCAATTTGGGGAGGGGGGTCTGAGAAGGGCAAGGAGAAAGCCCCCCACCGCCGTGTGAGAGCTCAGTCTCCTTATTCCTCAAAAGACCCTATAAAAGTGCCAACAGCTTGGCGGCTTCACCCTAAGCACTGTAGACACCTCTCCTCAGGAGGAATCCTGCCCTTTTGGGCATCTTCCCACCATGGCCCTGCGGGTGCTCACCCCACTTCCTTCCCCTCCTATTCCCACCCACTGGGAGAGCCCACCACTGTGTCTGACAGAACACACTCCTGGGGTTGGCCTTTTTCTTCCAAATTCTGCTTTCTTATTGGGAAACAAATGGGGGGGGAGGGGGAGGTTAAACGGAAATAAATTGGCATTCTTTCCTGTCTGCCTGGGGTCCATAGGGGATTTTAGGCTGCCACTGTCTGCAATACCTGCCACAGTCACTTAGCTGGCCAGGGCTGGAACTGCTGAGCTTGGTCCTGGCGCCTGTAGACACACTCCACTCCAGGAGAGGCAAATACTAGTACACTTTCTTTCTCCTCCCCTTCCCTACCCTCCCCAATTTTCTTTCTCTCTCTCCCTCTCCCCCTCCCCCGCCCCCCGCCCTCTCGCTCTCTCTCCATGGTACAAATCGAAATACAAGAAGTTGTTTGTTTTTTCAAATAACAATTTTACTGAGATTCAGTTCTCACAACCATACTATTTGCCCATTTGAACTGTACAATTTGATGGTATTAGTATTTTCGCAGAATTACACAACCATTCCCACAATCAACTTTAGAACATGTACACCACCTCCCAAAGAAGCCCCATATCCATTAGCAGTGACTCCCAAGGGGTAGTGTTAAAATGGCAGGCACTGTCTCTTGAGCAATAGCAGTCCATCTTTTGTTCTTTTCCTCGACTTAAGTATTCAGTCACTGTCTTCCAGACGAGCTGTGCCTGCAGTGGGCTCTCCAGGAAGACTGATTTAATTGATGGCAGCTATTCAGTTGGGTTTCCTTCCCTAGGGAGTACTAACCTGAACTTGTGCTCAGTAAATTTTGACTTAGATTTTCTTCTGACGTGTTCCCTGGGGAATTATGAATGGGTTATTCTTAGGAAATGACAGGATTATGGGAATCGTCTTTTCTAGGATTTACAGCTTTAGTAGCACTTTCATGTGCATGATGTTATTTTGTTCTCCCTAACAGCAGTTAGAAGTAAAAATAACAATAGAATTCACTTACGAAGTGTTTATTCCGTGCCTGGCAGTTCTAAGTAGTTCCCATACATGCATTAACCCATCTAATCCTCAAGCATCAGATGAGACAGGGCTCTTCAAATTAGCCAGAAGTGCAGAAGGTTAAATGGTGACAAGTCCAAGGTCGTGGAGCTAGTAAGGGCAGAGCTGAAATGTGAGCATTTGTAGTTTGATTCCAATCTGAACTGTAAACACCACTCTAATTTTCTCCAGTGTTCCCATGTTAGAAGCAAGGACTGAGGCTTTGAGAAGTCACACATTATGAAAGGAACTAGTTAGGACTGGATTTCATAGTATGGAACTAGTTAGGACTGGAATACAAGTGTTTGGACCCCAAGTCCACAATGCTATAACAAAGCAACAGGCATCCATCAATGACTTGCACTTAGTTCACTATCTTGCTAGGTACACAGAACTGGGTTATTCAGCTAACCCTCCCTCCCCCAAAAAGGGAATAGAAAATATTTCCTATTGAAGCTTCATGTTATCAAATTATGTTGTTAGTATGGCATTAATATTGTACAGAAAAGCTACCGAAACGTTATAAGATTGGCTATACTTTTGGTGAACCAGAAGTACTTTTCAACCCAATCTCCAAGGTCAGTTTCCCTTCTTTATTTTTGCTTCTCTTTGCAACCTCTCCTGATTTCCCTTTCTCAATGTGTCCTATTCACAAACAGAGAATGAAGCACATGGATTTAATAACCAGGGCTATGATTCATGTACACTTTCATCTAATCAGAAATAGCAGCGGCAGACCCAAGAACTCATTTTGGTTGTATATCATTTTAAAAGAGTCGACGCACATGTCGTTTAAAGAGAAAATAATAAAATTTAAAAGGCAAAAGCCAGCTCAGACCTGCCAGCTGCAATGATTGGTTACACGGAAGAAATCCGTGGAATTCGGAGGCCATTTGGGTTTTGTTATGTGTGCTGAAGCAGCACCAACTGTGATCTCTACCACTTTAAATGGTTTAATGACTTTTGGATAAGCCTTCAGAGTAAAATGGTTAAATCACCAAATGCTCCATAAAGTAATTATGCAAACAATTTTCTGGCTAATTATCTAACATGAACAGAAGCACACAGCTGCTAAGATATATAATTGCTGTTTCACCAGGGCTGGCTATTGTATTTACATAATTCCTTTACTGATCTCGGTGTGGTATGGTGGGAGACCATTGATATAATATCTCATGAAATGAACAAGTAGAAGTCATAGCTCTGATTATGCACTTTGATTGATGTTGTTTTGTTAAGATAGTGGATTAGGGCCTGCAAATTCATCCATAATGGATGGATAATAAGCACATAACTAGTATGTACATTTGTATGGTATGTCTAAGTCTTGCATATGTAAGTTTAAATTGTCCAGTGTGGGTAAAGAGAAATATATTAACTTTATTAGATACATAATTTACATATATAAAAGTATGCATATCATGATGGAGCAATTTACAAATGAACACTCTCAGATAACCAACACCCAAAGCAAGAAACCCAGAGGATTTACATTTTCAGGGAAGCAAAGACTGAGAGAGTTCACCAACTTTGGACCCTTGCCACAATAACTTTTAATGACTATACTTCAGGAAATAGGAACTTTAATCCCAAAGTAAAAAAGCAAGAAAGGATGGTTAGGGAAGAAAAAAAAAGTAAACATGTTTGTAAATATAAAGAAGCACTGTTTTTTCTTTTACCAGAAGATTAATTGTGTGAAACTAAAATGCTAGAGGACAATACATGGACAAAGAAAGCGGGAAAAGATGCTATTATAACTCCAAGTTCATTGTATTATTCAGAGGAAGAGAAATAGGTACATTTTAATCTAAGCATGACTTTAGACTTTTAAATTTAAGAGTAACACTCAAAGAATAGGAAAAAAGAAGTATAATTTTCAAACAAGTACATATAAAAGAAAGGATCAAAGAGCACTAGAGTGATCTAATAAGAAGATGAAAGGAGAAAGAAAATAAGCTAAGAGAAAACATAATAAGTAGACAAAACACAATACTGCAGAAAAAGTCTAGATATATTAGTAATCTCAGTAGATGTAGACAAATTAAACTGGTTTGTTCAAAGGTAGAGATCAGATTATTTTCAAGAAACACAATCCATGTATGTGCTGTTTATAAGAGACATACCTAAAATGTGATGATACTTAAAGATTAAAAGACATGGGCAGCGATAAAACAAGAAAATACCAACATGGCTGGAGAATCAGTATTCAGGCAAAAAGGAATAAAGAAGGTCATAATTCAATGATGAAGAACAATTCACAGAGTTAATTGAAAAGTAAACCCAGCATCCCATGCATCAAGGGTGCTGAAGGAACCCCGGTAGATAAAAATGAAGAGAACCCCATTTAGGAGCATCATAGACAGACAGCTGGAAACCAAAGATAAAGGAAAACATCTTACGAGAGTCAGGAAAAAAAAACATTTTATATAGGGACAATGATTATAATAACTGCTGGCATCTTTTAAAACTCACCATCTGTAATTTTATACCAAGTGAAATATCTTTAAAAATTGAAGTGAAGTAGACATTTTTAGTCAGATAAAAGATGAAAACATTTGCACCAGCAGAACTGACTTCAAACAATGTTAAACTATATGCCTAAATATTTTTTTAATTTGTAAAATCTAAAAATGCTAAAAGTTCTTCAAAGGAGAAATAATACAGTTGGAAATTCAGGTCCAAGGAAAGAAAGGAGGAGCACTAGCAATGGTAAGTATACGGATAATTATAAAATACCCCTTTTCCTTTGAAAAACATCTTTGTAAGCCAGTTGACAGTTACAACACACAATTTATTGTGAAGGGTTATAACATATGTAGGAGTAAAATATATGACAAAAATAGAAAAAAGAAACCCCCACAGAATATAAATGGAATTGTACTTTTGCAAGGTCCTTACATTAAAATACTAAAAATTACTTGATTACCACACATTCACATGCAAAAACACAGGAAAGGAGAAACAAAAGAACAGATGAGGCAAATAAAAATAAATAGAAAGATGGTGGACTTAAACCCAACTATATCATTAATTACATGAAATGTGAATTGATTAAATACTCCAATTAAGAGGCAGAGATTGTGAGATTGGGGGGAAAAACAACTACTATATACTGTTTACAGAAGAGCTACTTTAATTATAAATATACATGTTGAAAGTTAAAAGATGGGAAAAGATACATTATGTGCACACTAACTATGAGAAAAGTGGTATAGCCATATCAATACCTGACAAAGTTGACTCCAAGGAAGAGTATTACAAGAAATAAAGGTTATTTTATGATGATGAGAAGAACCAATTCATGCAGAGACCCAACAATGGCAAATGTGCATGCATCTATTAATTAAACTGCATGTAAAATTGAGTTGAGTGACGAAATTGTTCCCTATCCTTTTTTTCTTTTCTTTGAGAGCTCATATTCTTTCTGTGGCTATTGTATAGCTAGGAATGATGTGAGGCTAGAGATGGTTTAAATAATGTTTACAGGAAGTGTAATTTTATATGCAATGCAACTGAATGGTCTGTTTCCATCTGCCATGAAACTATATTTAGACTTCAGGTGGTAATTCTTTGTTTCCTTTTTAACTTGAAAGTAAAAAATGTCACTCTTTTTATGGATGTTACCCACGTTCATGAACTATATTTAGGCATGTCCTTTGAAGACTTATTTAGCCAAGAGTTGTGACTTTGAAAATAAGCTGGGTCAACAGCCCAAGGTAGTCTGTGCCATGGCCATTATGTTAGTTACAGTTGTTATATAGTTACAATTGTTAGATTTAAATTAACTATTTTGGTTTTTAGAGCTATTGTAAAGGGCACATATATATTTTTTTTCAATTTTTCATTGATTGTATATAAAATACAACTGATATTTATGTGTTGAAATTTCATCCCCACTGCTTGTTTACAGAGTTCATTAGCAAATACTGAGTAGTTTCTCATAATATTTAGCTCTCACCAGAGAAGGCAGAACTAGACCCTTTGAGGCTAAGACACGGCATAGAAGCGGGACAGGAGGAAAGCATGGTGCTGTGAAGTAACCCAGGCGTAGGTAACATGAAGCCGCTCTGGGAATCTCATCCTGTCTTTTCCAGGGCTTCTCAAATGTGTGACCTTGAGCAATCCCTTTGCATGGGCCCGTTCCACTCTAAGCAATCAGCAGTATTACGCTTCCATAAAGAGAAGAAGATGGGAAGTCTAGAACCATCAGTTTCTGATTTTTTTTTCTTTTTAAGCATTGAAAGTCTTTCTTCAAACAACAGCTTATGTGTTAAACACAGAAAATTGAACTGCTATAGCAGAGTGGCTCAGTGTCCAGCCCTATCTGTTGAGTCTACCCTACCCTATCCTCTCAGCAAGACTCACTATTCCCTAGAATTTCAGAAAACACTTTTGGAAAAAAAAATTGACTGCAGCACGGGTGTAGGGATCCTGTGAAGGTTGCCAGACTTCCATGGGGGCAGAGCAGAGAAGTGTGTACAACCTTGCTATTCAAAGTGTAGTCTCTGGCCGGCAGCATCACCTGAATCCCAGAACCTATGCAGATCTACTGAGTCAGAATCTGCATTTAAACATGATTTGTGTGCCCTTTAAGAGTTTGAGAAACCCTAGTATTGTGTTCGGAGATGGGGAGAAAGCACGCAAAAGAGTCATCCCAAAATATGAGGCACACCAAAAGAACTCAACTAAATTTTACTAAAGCTGCATCCCATTTATACTCTTTAGAAATTTAGTAATTTGTGTAGCATTATTAGCATTTTTTTCACCTTTCTTTAGGGACTATGAGTTTATTGAATGAATAATACATTTTACTTATCTTTTCTCTTTGACCCTTCAGACCTACTTTTGGATTTCTAAATTATCTTTTGATTATGCTAACAACTTTCCATGAGGATTAATGGATTCTAATTATTTTGTCTAAAAAAATTTTTTTCCAACCCTAGTGGCTCAGACAGTTGGAGTGTCATCCTGCAGACCAAAAGGTTGTGGGTTTGATTCCCAGTCAGGGCACATACCCAGGTTGTAGGTCCAAATCCCTGGCCCATATGTATGGAAGACAACCCCATCAATATATCTCTCTCACCTCTCTCTCTCTTTCTCTCTCTCTCTCTCTCAAATCAATAAAAATATCCTCAGGTGAGGATTTTAAAAAATAAACAAATTTTCCAGCCACAGAGAGAAATTCTTAATTACCTGACTCTACAATGTGAGCTGTAAATGAAATATTAGCTATTTGAGTACAAAGGTACTGCACACAAATAATTGAACAAGGTAGCGAACACCCAGGCGGGAACCTGCTTCTTCACAGTGGTGGCTCTGCGGCTCCCCATCAAGACGCTGGCATTCTTTTTGTAAATGATTGATTTTTTTCTTATCTGAATACTGATCAATCTATAACCAGCTCTGATGTTAATATTGCACCAGGATGAAAAACAGAATAAGAATGACACAGCAGGGGTCCCAACATTGAAAGAGAAACGGGAAATTCAGCATATTGAAAAAGGGTTTTATTATCTACTTTTTGAGTGATCTGACTTGGAGTCCAGAAATTGTGGTTTCCTTCCAGTTCCTTCATCTATAAAGTTTGGATTAGTTAGTGATTTTCAAACTATCTTGTAGCTATGGAACCTTTTGTGCCAAGGAAATGGTATAGGCAGCCCTATCTGTGAAAGAGATAAAAAGGGACAGCCTGAGCACCAGCTGAAGTGAGGGCCAGGTTGGAAACTCCTGGGCAAGTTGCTCCTAAAGTGTTGCCCAGCTCTATGGATGGGGCAGCACAACAAGTCGTGCTTGAAAATCAATGTGTTAAAGCCAACTTCCATTTGCCTAAATAATTTTGTATTTACTCTTGATTTTAAGAAAAGATTTATAAGTTAAATGGCTGAGAGGAATCTCTGTTAAAGTAAATGGGTCACAGCAACTTACTGGGTTGACAACAAGTGCATCAAATCCCATCAGCTCTTTCTGAGCAACACCTACATTTTCCATTCATTCTCTCCTTGTGGTTCGCATAGCCACCACCCTCGCTCAGGCAAACACAACTCCTGCGTAGACAATTAGGGCAGCCTCCCAAAGACCCTTCCTTCACCTCCAATCCTTTGGGGAGAAAGCCAAGGTTTATACATACCAAATAGGCAAGAGAGCCTGCAATTTGCTCCAGGCTGCGGTACAAAGCCACGCTGCCATGGAGAGCAGAGCCCAAGGTCCCGTGCCTGGCATGAAGAGGTCTCCTCTGTGTGGTCTACTGAATTTTCTATTTCTCGTGCTCTCCTTGGTGAGCCCAACAATCTAGACAGTGGAAACTGCTTTCTCTTTCTGATTTGCGCCCTACCCAGTGCCTCTTTCTCATTTTCCCTTTGCCTATATCTCTTATCTATCTTCTTTATATGTCTAAATAATACTCACCTTTTAAAGACTGAGATCAAATGCTACCTCCTCCCTGAGGTCTTCCATGAGTCTCTCTGACCTTCCCAACATCCTCCCCACCCCCAAACTAGTAATCACTTTATTAATGCATCCATGTACCCCACTCTGAGCACTTACTCCATTCCAACTTGAGTTACAGCTCTATACATTTAGCTCATGTTATTTTATTATTGGCTTTCCATTCTCTCTCATATTGACTATTTAGAGCATAAACCATATTTTGTTCAATTCTGAATCCCTCATAATGTCTATCATATTCCAGATACATAGCAGATATGTGATGAATAAAATACGGTCTGTCTTCTATAACATGATTATTGTCACCCTAAGAAAACCCATGTTACAAAAACAATTGTTTCAATGGAAAATGGGGCTTGTAACTATTAACTTTAAGGTCATGAGATTATTTTTCCTATATAAATTTTAAGAATAGGCTTTTTAATAGCTTTAGGAGTATTTTGTTACTGTGAGAGGATATGATATATTGGATAAGTGTAACTCACTAAAACTACCTAATACTCTTCACTTCTCCTTAACTCATTCATTTGGAGCTTCTTGATCTTTATCACTCTAGATCCTGAACTGTGCTTTCACATACAGTACAGTTCCCAACTAATCACAATGAACCAAATTTAGGAAGGGTAATTGAAAGACCAGGATGCAATAGAAAACTCAGTTACTTAAGTTAGTGATGAGTCGCTCTGCTTTATATGTGGGAATATGAATTATTATGTCATTGGTTCTTATAGGAAATGTTGAAAAAGGGAGAACTATATTCCCAATGAAATTCTGCCCTCTAATTCCTTGAAGATTGTTGGGGGACCTTTCTTCACTTACCTAATATTCTCCTCTCCATAGGAGGAAGAGTAAGCCAACTAGTCAGGGGCCATGTTATACAGAAGCCATGATTTTAGCAGTGGTCAGAGTCTCTCCACACTGCAGCTCAAGAGCTCTTTTCTGCCTTCACATCTGCTTGGAAAAGTGGACTTGGAGCCTGCTCTGCAGTCTGAATCAGTCAGATAAATCCTATGACCTGTATTCAGGAGAGTATTAGAAAGATTCCGTGTTGGCAAACTGAATTTAAACCTTCACCTGTGGGTGCCATTCATGTGATCTATAGACAGATCCCAGCATAGAAGTACATCAGTGAACATGAACCCTGCCCTCCTGGTGGGTATACCTGATCTTGCCAGTCTAGCCTTTACCTACATGGTCTTATTGGGTTGTTACAGTGCAGATGTCTCACACAACACTTCAAGGAAGCAGAGAGGAAAGGGACATTTATTTAGCATATTATCATTTTCAGGCAGGAAGCCAGATAATTTATAAAAGTCATCATCCCTACAGGAAGCCAAAGCATTAAGTGGCATCCCACATTAATAAAATAGTCCATAGTTTATAATTTATATAAATTATCTCATTTCATCTTCATAATGGTCCTGTTGTGAGGAGGGCATGATCCCCATTTTAAAAATGGAAAGGCTGAGACTCTAAGAGGTTGACAAATATCACCAGGAGAGTTTCAGAAGAGCTAACACGTGTACTCAGGTGAGTATTCATCTCACCAAGTCCTGAGAGGCCTGACTTCCATTTTTGATCTGCTCTGAAAACACAGAAAGAATGTAGACTTCAGAATCATACAGATGCAAGATCAAATCCTGGCTCTGGAACATCCTAGCTGTGGGTCTTTGATAAATCTCCTAGCCTCATGCAACTCCAGTTTATTCAGCCAAAGTGGGAAAAATGACACCTGTCTCATAAAATTGCCACATAAGTGGAATACTTTGTGCTTGAAGCTTAATGTTTTTCAACAAATGCTCTTTTCTTCTTCATCTTCTGAAACAGGTAACTACCAATGGAGTGGTAGGTGAGAGAAAGATCTAGGATCAGAATCTGGGAATCTAATAAAAAATGTGAGCACATATTTATAAAAGGAGAAATACCCTTTGAAAATTGAAAGCCATTATTGTAGAATTTATTAATCTCAAAAGTGCGGTAAAAATTTTGTGCCTTTTCTTCATGGAAGGCACCAAATGGGGTACCTTCCAGGAAAACATGGCGTCAGAGAGTGAGCTTTGGTCTGTTTTGAATGTCTGTTCTTTTTCCAAGGACTACTGTGAAATGAGATGCAGACTCTCAGATTCTAGATCATGTCCATGTCCCTAAGTAGTCCTTCTATCCTTATTTGTTTGTTTTCTTAAGGAATTTGCCTGCACCTACAGGATTAAAACAATAAAGGATACAGTTTAAAACTCATAAGAAGCCTTTAAAATCACCCACCAATAGTATCCCTGGTAATGCCTCAGAAAATTATTTGAACTAGGTTTGCTGGGTTTTCTCAGTGTTTGTCTTATGGTCTTGGAAATCAGCCATGCTTAATTACTCTAACATAGTTTTCTCATTAATAGGTCATAAAGTCAGCTTAGTAAGTCTTGACCAGCATTTTTAAGTTAAAAAGACAATACCAGATTAGAAATGTCAAAATGCATCATACTTATACTTAGTATTTTTTCCCACGAAACATCAGCCTGTCTAAGATATTTTTTAGTGTGGGTGGTCATCAAAAATATTTTTAAAACATGTTCTATAAAAACAATGTCTGACATTATAAGTGCCAAGAATAGTCATGGAACAAGTGGCAAAGGCTAGACTTTATATTTAAGTCTAATACTTCAGAGGTTATTTTCTTTTAGGCATTTCCATTAAAATATATGTAGTTGCCATTAGATAAGTAGTCTTCCCTTCTGTTACAGCTGCACGAACCAATCAGCTAGATTCCCTCCTAATGTCATACTTATCTCTACCACCACCACCACCTCCTCGTCCTCATATCTCCATAGGAAAATCAGGGCCCCTGATCTAGCTCTTTTCAGGATGGAGTATTCCTGCTGCTATCCTTGGCATCTCCTGAAAACAGGTACATGGTCAGTCCACCACCAGTAATAACCCAATCTTACTCATAGATGCTCAGAAATCTGTATATAGTCCAACATCTTTGTTCTCCTCCTCAAGCCCCATTCTGCTGTGTTGTCCTGCCTTGCCTGGATGCTGGAGAATACCCTCTCCCTTGGAATTCCCTCCTCCATCCTTTTCTACCCATTTCTTCTTGGAAAACTCAGCTTTGTTCTAACACTACTCCCTATACTCAAACCAGCTAGCCCCACTTCAAGCCGTCACTACTCAGATCCAAGTTAATAGATTCTTTTTACCTGGATCTTCCCATTCTTGAGAATAGAGTTCTTTTAATACTAAAACCTCTCTCTGCCTGATATCACTCACTCCTTATAACATAACTCTAATGTGTTGTTATGGTTGAAAGGAACAATGATGGGAAGGGACAAATGAGATGAAATAGATAGAACATCCCATCCTGGTTTCATCTGATTAGATGGAGTCACCGTTCTCTGCATCACAGGAGGTCTCCACATTGGACAGTGTGTGGGCTGACATAGAGATTTCTAAAGGACCTATGCTTTTGTCCCACTGAATAGTGTTTGAATCAAAGGATATGTAAAATATAGATACACATTAGTCCCTTCCCAGTGTCCTATAGTTCTACAATTGCTCAAAGAAGGAAGTTGTTGAGATCTAGAATGATGACAGAAGGCTTGGTATGCAATGAGGCTTGACCCGAACCTGGAAGGGTAGGCAGACTTTGAAGAAGTGAAGCAATGTCAATAGAAATGTGTAGGCAAATATGACAAACATAGCAGAAAGGAATCAGGAGATGGTGTATGAGTCAGTGCACCAGGCTGGTAGGATGGAGATTTGGATTGGAACTCTGATGTGAGGTAAAAATGAAAATGTGGATTTTGACCAGACCCTCATGGAAGTGCTTAAATGCCAGAAACAGAGGGAAAAGCTTGAAGGTGTTTGAGCAAATGAAAATGGTGTTTTAAAGAGTTAACATGCTACTTTGTGCAGCAGGATTTGGTACAGAAAGACATCCCCAGAGAAACCACTGTAATGATCCAGAATTGAACAACCAAGCCCTCCAACTGGAGTGATGCAGTGGGAACTTAGAGGGAAGCATGGGTCTCAGGGCTGTTACTAGACAATGTGCCATTGACTTAAAGCAACCTAACCAGTAACATTTTATTTATGCACTTGGTCTTGAACCAGTTAATTTGCCCTTCAGATGTATTTTCCCTGAATATGTAAACTCTCTCATTAAGATACAAGCCATATGCCTCCTTTGAAGCTAAGCCAGACCCCACCTAATGTTGGCCTTTACCTCTTTTTTTCTCATTGGTAATCAGCTCACTGAAGCAGATGTTACTTCCTGACTCCAGAGATGCCAACAGCCTCACAAAGAAATGGATATAGAATTGGGGTCTGCACTCAGCGTGATCCAAATATGGAAATCAGACTGAGGCCTTCTTAGGCTCCAGGCTTGGCAAGAAGAATGAAAAAGGGCTTAGCTTGGGCCTCAGAAGACACTGTGGCTACCAGAGCCATAGTGGGCCCATTACTTGCCTACAGAAGGTCTTGCCAGCAATAACAATTAAATGCTAATGGCCTACTTTCAATTTACCTTCATAGATTAGTTCAACAAATATTTATTGGCTATGTTCCAGACATTACACAAGGCTTTGGGGATAAAAAATATGCAAAGGGCATAGTACTTGTCTGTGATAAAGCTTCCAGCTGAGTAGAAGAGACAGACCTATAAACAAATAAATGATATTACAATGGAGTGTTTTGCTCTCTGCTTGTCTTCTGTGCACCCGACATTGTAATGACCTGATGCTGTAGAGATGTAGTTTAGGATTAAAGTCTTTCCACTGCGTACTTTTCAATAATCACTTGGAAGGTCAAGAGTGGTATATAAACACCTTACACTAACCTTTTGATTTAAATGAGGGCAAAAACAAAAACTCAAATCAACAAGTCCTCAGGAAAACCTGGGATTTTCCCCAGAATGGTTTTGCCCTTTCCCCTGGGTCTTACTTAAGCAGTTGTGGTTATGCTGTCTGACCTTCTTGTACAGAAGCCTTGAACTTCACCAGGTGAAGTTCACCCCTATTCTCAGTCCCTAGAATGAGTCAGACTAATGTCACTTAGCAGTGGAGAATTCCAACCAAGAGCAGTAGGAATAGTGGGGACTGGAGGGAAGACAGCCCAAGCCCTCAGTGAAATCCTCTATAGGAGATGCGAAGTAGAGTCTAGTGAGGTTTTGGTCTAGAAAGTTTAGGGAAAATAGAGAGCTTATTGGTGAACTTTTAATCTTCTCTGTGAATTATAATCATTTCTTTACTGACAGAATCCTGTCCCTCAATAGGAATTGTTTCCCGGTGTCAAGAAAAGAAGTCATCTTAGAAGGTCAGCCCAGGATTACTAAGAACAGATTTTGTTATTAGTCTTTTAATTTATGTTTTTCTGTAACAATCAGACTTTTGGTCTTTGCTAAGAATTAGAACCATATATGATTGAGAGTCTTTGCTTTTCTGTTTTAAAGGGGTTTTTTGTTTGTTTGGTTTGGTTTTGGTTTTAGTTTAAATGAGGTGTTTTCTAGTAGTGGGGGATACATAAGATTGAGGTTGGAGAAGGCTAACAAAAGAGATGTTGACTGGAAATAAATGCTGTAATTATATTGGCTTTAAGGATTATTTCAAACCTTAGGAAAAGAAGAAGGTATTGAGAACTATTTTTAAAAAAAAAAATTATAGATACCAGGTCTCTAAATAGTTTCAGGCTAGTTTCTTTGGAAAGTATACTGCCTCCTTTTACTCCTCATATACTTACTAAGTTTAGATTAATAATAATGTGAGGGGCCAAAAAAGCTTTTAAAGCTGATTTCCTTCAGTTTGTTTCTTGCCAGGAACTGGAGGACTTGATTGGCCATGACGTCTACAGTCTCCTGGCTATTTGTGAAAGTATATAATGTAACAAAGTGCACATGTCTACACACACACACACACACAGACACGCACGCACACATAGCCCAGTGTAAGACAGCACCACAGAAAAATATGTTGACATTAACTGAATTTCATTAAAACTAGAAATGGTAAGAGGGATAATAAGTCTCCTTAGTAGATTGTTTTCTCGTCCTCAGAGTGAAGGGCCTACTAACCAACAGCCCTTCCCAGAGAGTGAAGTCAGATGTTGTATTTGGGTGTGGCAGGGACAAGACCTGGATCCCCTGTTGGTCAAGGACAAGCTAACATCTGTTCATGGAGGTTCTAAGTGTTGAGGCAAAATCATACGTTGTTTTCTGTGCTTTTCAAGTGAACACAAATAATTCGACAGCTGTTTTACTCCACTGGAGTTCCCCTAACATACACCCACTCCAAAAGCCATTTAGAGGGGTACACAATGAAGTAATTAGTGCATTACCCACTTCAGCTGTGAAGTCAGCTGCCAGAGGTGCTTCTAAATGCTATACCCTTCTGCATATTTCAGGTGATTACTTTACACATGGAGTCAGGCAAAATTCCACAGTTCCTATTTTGCTGACTTACAATTTTTTCTTTTATTAATCAAGAGATCTTAGAAAGTTGTATGAATCACAAGGGCACTGGAAAACATCAACACAACATATGTTGAGCCAAAATTGCCCAATGTCTAAGTCATTCTCTGGCAATTATGTTTCCACATAGTTTAATATTTTAAAGCATAAGTTACCAGCCTTCCATTAAGTCTAACATGACTCTTCCTACAAGAGAAAGAGCTACTCCCTTTATTCAAGTTTACATTTCCCATCAATTAGGAGAAGCTAAACTTTTCACATTCCTTGGACTTCTACCCAAGGCAACTAAAGAGAAAGCCAAAGACTCATTCATTTAGAAAATATTTTTTGAGTACCAACAACATTTCAGGCATTATTAGTTAGTTGCTGGTGAAACAAAGACTGCTCTTGCCCTCATAAAGCTTATAGTCTAGACTTCCACATATTTGTGACACCCACCCAACAGAAGGATTAGTTTCAAATTATGCACAAGATTGTAACAAAGTGGAGTGTGCACTAGAAAAGGTGACCAAGAAAGTAAAGGGCCTGGGAATTATGTGATATGAAGAGCAGTTGAAAGAAATAGGAAAATTTAGGGGTGTTGTAAAGTATTATACTCCGTAGTTCCAGAGCGCATGCCCTAGACCAGTGGTAGGCAAACTCATTAGTCAACAGAGCAGCAAACCACGGCTCGAGAGCCACATGTGGCTCGTGAGCCACGGTTTGACCAATAGGTAGTGGATTTCAGTTCCACATAGGAAGGGTATAGCATTTAGAACCATCTCAGAATAGAATGAGCTGTTTTGGAAAGTGGCAGGAGCCCAAACCCTATATATTGAAGCAGCCACTCTCCTAGACACCACTGCTCAGCGGTCTTGTGGAGGCATCTCTGCATCAGGCAACTGACTCCTAGTGAGCCTTCTAATTCTACTAAGTCCAGTTAAGCAGACCGGGAGAGACTCTACCTTTGTTCTGGGAGAAACAACTCAATATAGTAATAGAAATTGCTCTTTCCTCTTACCACAAACTACTCATTGAAGATCATCTCTGTGGAGAGATGGTCACTGACCAATTGTTTTATGGTAGGGGCATTCAACATTATGAAGTTGTTTGTTCACATTTGATGGCAGAGCCCAGACAATAAGCTCCACCGTTTGAGTTCAGTTCATTTTCCATGACGTGCAGGTTGTAAGTGGTTGATTTTGATTCATGTTCTGCAAAGCAGGAGGATGGGAATATTTGATTGCAGCTGATCACACGCTGAGCCTAGGACATAGGCGCCTTCAGTCCAAGTCTTCCAGTGTTTATTTAACTTTATAATGTGCCAGTTTCAGTCTTCAGAGTTGCCGAGCTATAAGATTCTGACCAGAAAAAATCCTAAACTTCTTTCCCTACATTTTCAATTCTCCTTTACTGTTTCTTCCAAATCAAACTTTGAGGTTCCATGACTGTTTATATAATCCGACACTGTTTCAGACACAGCACAACTAGTGTTTTTGTGAGGAAATGCCCTGAAAATGCTCAAAATCTCAATTTTTAAACCTCTCCTTTTTTAATAGAAAAAAACAATGAAGGAGATTTCAAGGGGAGGGTTTGGCATACAACACCTTCAACCACCTTTCTTTGGAGGATGTGATTACAGCTGTTTAAATTTAAAATTATTTACATCAAACAAAAAAATCTTGAGTTAAAAAAAGTCATATGATTATATATAAACTAAAACGTGGCAAGGAACCAAACCATGGCATTTTTTGCAGACATATATTGCCCATTGGCTGTGGCTTCGGAAGGGTGTTTTTCGGGGCCTTTGGGTTGTGGGAAATGATAAACAAAGAATGAAGAATGAGAATTTTACCTAGGGAGTCATATTGGGTTGCAGCTGAATTTGAAAACAGCAGGTAGTCATCAGAAGGGTTTATATGAAATCTAATGGATCAGAAAAAGAAAGCAAGGGGAAATGGTTTCTTTTCATACAGGGCCAGTTTCTCATCTGATGTAAGTCTTGGAGAATTAGCTGACATATGAAAATTATCCCCATGTGGTCATATGGGATAGCAGTGTGAGGGATCTTTAAGGCAATGAGAATGCTTAGCTTTGTAAAGAGAAGATCTGAGTGGGACAGATAGTTCTTTAAAAATATTTGTAAGGTCAGCATGTGGAGAAGGGAGTATTGTGTGTTGCTCTCAAGGGCAAAATAGAGTTAACAGGTAGACATTGGAGAGACAGGCTGCGGTTTAATATTCTCCTGTCTCCCACTAGGGCAGCAAACCAAGGCTGTATCCTCACAGCAAGATAGGCTCATTTAAGGGGACAGGAAGCTATTTCTGGCAATATTCCTTAGGAACTGGGATGGGAACTGAGGAGACTGACCCAGCTCTGGGACCAACAGAAATTTTCAGCTGCCAGATATGGCTTGACTCCACATGTAATGTCCATACACAGTTCAGGCAAAAAGGCAATGAGGAGAAATGGAAAGCACCAGACATTGAAGCAGGAAGATCCAGGTTGAAACCTTGGCCCTGTGATGTATTGTCTGTACAACTTTTGGGGAGTTGCTTAGCCTCCCTGAGTTACAGTCTCCTGATCTGTACAATGGGGATAGCATCACCTGTGCCAATGGACAACTGTTGTTTGAGTCCACCCAGCATTCGCTCTCGCTGCTTTTAGTAAACGCACCTTGACTTCCCCAGGCAAAGTAGCATCCTGATGTCAATCAGGGTGGCCTGCCAACCTCTGGACAGTCAAACTTTACCTCCTTGGTGTGCAATCCTGAGTACACTGACCCCAGGATGGAAAATGGTTGGATTTCATCAACTCTAACTGAAAAATAAGTTTTATAAATGAACACTTCAGTCCTGCTCTTACCTGACCCTGTGCCATTTAATACTGTTAAGCATGTCTTCTTCCTAGCTTTCCTGTACCCTGCCCTCTTTCCTGATTTTCCTCCTATCTCTCTGGCACATGCTGGTTCCTCTGCCCTTAATGCCCTTCTTTACTTCAACCATCAGGCTGACTCCTCTTCGTCTTTCAAGTTTCAGTTGAAGGGTCAGGTTTACTGCAATGCCTTCCATCCCACCTTCATCACCTCAGAGATCTCTCCCCAGTGTGCCTCAGCACCCTCTGTTCCAGCAGTCAGTACACTGGGTTTTCAAAACTGATTCTTCACCCCATCTCAACTGTGAGGTCAAGGCAGAGGCCAGACCTTATTCACTATGTATCTCCAGTGCCCAGCACAATGTATGGCACAAAGTAGGCATTCATAAAGCATTTGAGGAAGGAAGAAGAAAGGGAGGGAGGGGTGAAAGAAAAGTAGGAAGGAGAGAGGAAGATATACTAAAGGAAAAAGACCCTATACTGCACATTTGAGTTTTATTTGTTGTGTATGTGTATGTTGAAGGTCATTTGTTGGCATTAGTTGTTTCAGTTGAAGACCCAATTTATGCAAATATGTCAAAATGGGACAAGTGAAAACTTTTTCACTATTCACTTCCATGGCTTTGCTGCCAAGGAGCACAGCTGGGATCCAGAGAGTAACTCAACTGGAGAGGCTGATGAGAAGACATTGGGGGAATCATATTGACTAAATGTTACAAGTCAGCACTTTAATTTTCTGCTCTAGGTAGCTCTAACCCTAGATAATTCTCAACATGTTTCCTCTAGTATCAAAGAATATAGGATAGTTCACACAAAGTATACTTGAATATGCCTAGTGTAGTCCCACACAACCATCCTAAATCAAAATATTTACTGCATGAGCCCAAAGAGAATATACTACCTAATTATTTATCCTTCATTAGTTAAGGAACGGAGTTGGTGATGTGTTAGGTGCTTTAATCTCCATAGGCCATAATTCTATGAATAACTTTAAAGCAAAATGAGAACCAAAACCTCCATTAGCCTGGCTTTCCTCAATCCCATTTTGTTTCCTCCGGCTGAATTTACAAGCATCTCCAGTGATGAAGAACATGATGATCCCTCACCATGATGTGTACCATACCAAGAAACACTTAGGTGACTTGTAATTATCCTTATTGGCTAAATCAAACTTAGATCTTGCATTAGAGAAAAACATGCTTCTCTTTATACTCTGAATTATGAGCTCCTAAGGTAGGGGCTGTGGTGTAAGAAGAAGTCAGGGCATTAGTGATACTATTGTCAGTCATCAGGCCAAGCCTTACTCTTGATCCTGCCTTAGAAAGGGAGCAGGCATGGAGTGTGCACTGGCTGCTTCCCAGGGCACATTTGGATGGTGGGATGGAAGGTCTCCATGCCTGGGCACAGGCCCTGAGTGCCTGTCCTTAGCAGAAGTACTAGGCATGGACTCCTTAAGTGCAAAGGAGAGAAGGTGTAGAATGCTCACATTTCTTCCATAAACAAGCCTGCTCCATGGTTCTAGGAGTCATAATAAATTCATCTCTGTCCCATAAGGCATGGAACCTGCAGCAGCCAAGCAGCTGTTTGCTGCGAGGAAGCAAGACTGTTCAGCTAGGAGGAGAGATGTAGGGATGACTTGTGAGATAGAGACACTTCAGAATTGTCTTCAACAAGATTTGGCTTATTCTGCATGGTTACAAAAGCCAGAATTCCAGGGTGGACATACTTATACTCAATGTGCTAGAGACTTTTCCATCAGACAGGGCTGTTCAAAAAGGTAATGGGCTGTTCAAAAAAGAGGGACTATGGTCCATGTCCCTGGAGGATTTTCACCACACACCAGGAGCCCACCTCATGAAGAAATTGGGAAGAGACTTTGGAAATCAGCCTGGTAACTGGGCTAGAAGGCCAGGAAGATTCCCTTTTTCTCTCAAAAATCTAAGAAAACACAAGTTAAAATAATCTAAGAGCTTGTGAGAAAGGAAAACATTAATTCTCTTGCTCAAAATGGATTTTGTGGGGTTTTCATGAGCATGTTAGAGGATGGATGATCACTAACCAAGGAAAGCCCCCTACATAAAAAATATTCACATTACCAGAGTAAGCTGGCAGGCGTCTGGAGATATGATCCCAGAATCCCAGAGCGGTTGACACACATTGGACAATATCTAGAATTATTTTTATTAGTCATTCTGAATTGCCTGCTATACACAAAGCTCTGATGTAGGTATTGGGAGAATTACAATATGTTTATGGCCCAAGAAAAGTGTAATATATATGGAGAAAGACATTTTTACTAACCCAAAACTCAAGATAAATATTGAGAACATTTTGAAAATATTTCAAATATGAAAGAAGAAGGAAATTGAAGAGGATTCCAGCTGTAACTCAGAAGGCCAGGATTTCCCCAAACCATGACAGAGCTGTGTTTGAATGTTCCATGGGTGTGGGCCTTTAATGTGACCACCCACATCCTCTTCTCATCATCCCTCAGCCCTGGCATGGTCTGAGGTGAGGAAGAAGGAAGGAGGACTCTGCTCTTGGTACAGGCTTCTTCTTTCACTCAACAGTTTTCTACTTGGTCAAAAACAACTCATGCAAACTCTTTGTTTTCCTTTTCTGATCTCTTTTTCTTCTTTATTCACATAGTATTTTATTAGTACCTTGTCTCTAGTTTCCCCAACACCAGCAGAGAAGGTAACCATGAGCCAGGCAGAGAAAGTGAATAATGAAAGACAGAAAAAGAGAAAACAGTTTCTTCCTTCCTCCTAAAGACTGTATCACTAATTCTTTTTTTTTCTTCATTATACAAGTTTTTTAATTTAATAAATCTTTATTGTTCAGGTTATTACAATTATTCCCCTTTTTTCCCCCATAGCTCCCCTCCACCCGGTTCCCACCCCATCCTCTGCCCTTAGCCCCCTCCCCCGCACTGTCCTCATCCATAGGTGTATGATTTTTGTCTAGTCTCTTCCCGCACCCCCCACTCCTCTTTCCCCCTGAGAATTATCAGTCCACTCCCTTTCTATGCCCCTGATTCTATTATATTCACCACTTTATTCTGTTCATCAGATTTTTTTATTCGTTTGATTTTTAGATTCACTTGTTGATAGATATGTATTTGTTGATCATAATTTTTTTCTTTACCTTTTTCTTCTTCTTCCTCTTCTTAAAGAATACCTTTCAGCATTTCCTATAATACTGGTTTGGTGGTGATGAACTCCTTCAGTTTTTTCTTATCTGTGAAGCTCTTTATCTGCCCTTCAATTCTGAAAGATAGCTTTGCTGGGTAGAGTAATCTTGCTTGTAGGTTCTTGCTATTCATCACTTTGAATATTTCTTGCCACTCCCATCTGGCCTGCATATTTCTGTTGAGAAATCAGCTGACTGTCATAGGGTTGCTCCCTTATAGGTAATTAACTGTTTTTCTCTTGCTGCTTTTAATATTCTCTCTTTGTCTTTTGCTCTTGGCATTTTAATTATGGTGTGTCTTGGTGTGGTCCTCTTTGGATTCCTTTTGTTTGGGGTTCTGTGCACTTCCTGGACTTGTAAGTCTATTTCTTTCACCAGGTGGGGGAAGTTTTCTGTCATTATTTCTTCAAATAGGTTTTCAGTATCTTGCTCTCTCTCTTCTTCTGGCACCCCCATAATTCAGATGTTGGTGCACTTTAAGTTGTCCCAGAGGCTCCTTACACTATCTTCACCTTTTTGGATTCTTTTTTCTTTTTGCTTTTCTGGTTGAGTGTTTTTTGCTTCTTTGTATTTCAAATCTTTGACTTGATTCTTGCGATCCTCTAGTCTGCTGTTAGATCTCTGTATAATATTTTTTATTTCAGTCAGTGTATGCTTAATTTCTAGTTGGTCCTTTTTCATATCCTCAAGGGTCTTGCTAAATTTATTGGCCTTTTCTAGAAAATTCTTGAAAAACCTTTTAACTGTGGCTTTGAACTCTATATCCAGTCGTTTGCTTTCCTCCATTCTTTCGTTTGTGATCTGTTTCTTTGTCTCTGCATTTTGGCTGCTTCCCTGAGTTGATAGAGTGGCTTTGTGTGCTAGGTGTCCTATAGGGCCCAGTGACTCAGCCTCCCCAGTCACCTGAGGTGGACACTCTTGGTGCACCCCTTTGTGGGCTGTGTGCACAGTCTTGTTGTAGTTAAGCCTTGATTGTTGTTGGTATCACTGGGAGGAATTGACCTCCAGGCCAGTTGGCTGTGAGGATCAGCTGTGTCTACGCTGGGAGAACTTCTGTGCTGGAGACACCCTTATGAGACAAGACTTGCAAAAGCCTCTGTGTTCAGCTTGGATGGGGCGGAGTTTCAGGGCAGAGCAGAGAGCATTGGTTTCCCATCAGCCCTGCCCTAATAGGCCCATGTCTCAGTGTCCCGTAGTAATTGCTGCAAGCACCTCTGAAAGAAAGCCACCTTGGAGTTACGCCTGCTGCCAGACAGTCCAGTTTCTCCCTGAATGAGTCTGGGTCCCCAGAGTCTCGCCCGGAACTGGAGTTCAGTGCAGTTGGGAGCTTTTGTCTCCCTCCCACTTGAGAAAGCCAGCCACATACTCAGTTGGCCACCCTCTTCACGCGCGCTTCAGTACCTCTGCCTTCTGCAGCTCCTCTGAGTCTCAATGTGCTTTTCTCTTTTCTGACAGTCCAGTTTCTCCCTGTATGAGTCTGTGTCCCCAGAGTCTCACCCGGAACTGGAATTCAGAGCTGTCAGAAGCTTTTGTCTCCCTCCCGCTTGAGAAAGCCAGCTGCGCACTCAGTTGCCAGTCCTCTCTGTGCGCGCTCCTCAGTACCTCTGCCTCCTGCAGCTCCTCTGAATCTCAGTGTGCTTTTCTCTTTCCTTCTAGTTGTAGAATTTCCACTCAGCCAGCCTTCCTGTGGTTCTGGATGATGTCCGTTTTGTCTTTTAGTTGTAGTTTTGAAATTGTTTTGCGAGGCAGCAGTTTAGGTGTTTACCTATGCTGCCATCTTGGTTTCTCCTCCATTATACAAGTTTTTTCTAATTAGTTTTTTATAATATATTTTTATTGATTTTAGAGAAGAAGGGAGAGGGAGAGAGAGATAGAAACATCAATGATGAGAGAGTATGATTGATCGGCTGCCTCCTGCACGCCCCCTACTGGGGATTGAGCCTGCAACCAGGTATGTGCCCTTGACTTTAATCGAACCTGGGACCCTTCAGTCCACAGGTTGACACTCTATCCACTGAGCCAAACCAGCTAGGGCTGTATCACTAATTCTTACAGTCCACATAATGTTGAGCCTCACAATGCCAAATGAAGCTGGGAAAGTGCCCACCTCGTGCTAGCACCCAAAGCTACCTCCAGGCCTCCTGATTGTCCTAAACACACACACACACACACACACACACACACACACACACACACCCTTTTCATTCAGATTTGGAAGAAATAATGACTCCATTCTCATTTGAACCAAATACCAGAAGACACATTTCCAATTTGAAAGTGACTGCTTAATTTTGTAAACTTTTAGATCAGACATAGAAAAATACCAAGTCTATAGGGCTCATATTCCAGAGAAGGGCATGAGAAGGAAGGAAGGTGTAAGCCAGGAGGAACTGTCGACAAACAATTTCAATGGAGCTTTGTATTTTCAAAGCAGTTTTAAATCATGAAGTAGCCCACCCACCTATCCCAAGAAAGTAGGTCAGCACAATATTTTCACAGGTGAGGAAACTGAGATTCAGTGTTCAGTGGCTCACCCAATATGCACAACTCGGGTAGGAACACAGACTTCCGGAATTCCATCCAGACACAGTTAACCAGGCGGCCTTCTTCCCAGAAAGAGAAAATACAGGCATTTAGCTACTTTTATATTTTTATATGCTAACTAGACTGAAACACTGCTGCTGTGGACCAAGAAGTCTTAAGGTGATAGCACTCCTTAAGGGCAGAGATTGGCGCTGGTGAGTATTCCCCAGCTTTGCCTACAGTTCAGATGCTCTGCTCTGGGAATAAGGTAGCCAGAGCAGTTGCTGGAGAAGGGACCTGGATTCTAGGAGTGAGCTTCATGCCTTTGCAAAAATCAGTGGAAGTCTCTGAGCCTTGCTTTTTCATCCTCAAAATGAAAACAAAATTTTTGAAAGTTTTATTTGGTTAAATGCAGAAAAACAAAGTTGTTGAATTATCCATAATTCAACTGTACTTTTTAAAGTATATATATGGAAAGAAGTGGTAGTATCCCTTTTCTGCCCCTCCAATACCATCCCAGAGTTTGAAGCCTATTTTTCTAGGTTCAGACGTATGTGTATATATATCTATACATGTATATGCAAAATTCGTATTTTATAATTTTTAATAAAAATGGAATCATCTGTACATGTTATTCTACAACTTCTTTTTTACTAACAATATGGCATCATTCTACTTCACAATGATCCTGCTTTAAGGGCTACCAAATACTCCATTGCATGGATCTTACATGATTTGTTTAGCAATTTCTTTTTTGGTGGTCTTTTGTAAGGTCCAAAGAAGATAATACATGATAAAGTTCCTTGTAAACTTTAAGGCATGGTGTAAATATAGTGCATTATTTTGTCTATTTTCCCAAGTATATAGGACATACTCGATTGGTTTTAGCTTCTAAGCTCTAAATGTATTTAACACCCTGTTGGGGAGAGAGAAGTAATGTCTGTCTATGATGTAGAATCACCACCATCATTTGGAAACTGATTTACTGCATGGAGTTAGAAAGAACTGTTAATAATTGAATGTACAATGCAATGTCCACTGGGTTCTCTCAAAGGGGAAAATCTTTTTTTCCCAATGATTAGCCTCTATTTATTTAGCTGATAACTTATATTCTAAAGCAATTATTTTTAAATCCACACCTTGCTCTTATAAGTAAAACAGAATTGCTCATAAAGTGATGTGTATAAAAGACAGATGTATTGACTTCATCTGATACGTAGAATAAAGATGGGCTTTTTGTTTGTTTTGTGTTATGTTCGTTTTATTTTATTTTAAATTGCCCCTGAACTAGAAGTGGAGTACTAGCAGGCCTTTTTGTAAGGATACAGAAATTGGAATTTTTACTAAGGAAATGGAGGCTGAATTTTCTATCTCTGATATGCTGTTTACAGAAGTAAAATAAAATGGAATAATAAAATTCTCACCTGTGCCAAAACCGGTTTGGCTCAGTGGATAAAGCATCGGCCTGCAGACTGAAGGGTCCCAGGTTTGATTCCGGTCAAGGGCATGTACCTGGGTTGCAGGCACATCCCCAGTGGGGGGCGTGCAGGAGGCAGCTGATGGATGTTTCTCTCTCATCGATGTTTCTGACTCTCTCTCTCTCTCTCTCTCTCTTCTTCTCTGTAAAAAATCAATAAAATATATTTTTTAAAAATTCTCACCTGTGTGTTAGGGCCAGCAAGCCTGCTTATAAAGGGAATATGTGGGTCTTGGCCTTAATTTTTCCAAATTCCTCATATGCATTAATGAACATTGCTTAATTAGACCATTCTCCACGTCATTTTGACTGTGCAAACATAAGAGTTGGTACGTAACATAATTTGTCTAACTCCTGTGATTTATGGAAAGTGGTGACAACTAATGGGACCCTCTCCTGAAGACAGGATTAGGATATTGGTTTGCAATCCCCCCAAAACCAGTGCAATCCTTTTTCTTGTCCAAGGACTGGAAGTCAGAGGCTCAAGGGTAGGTGGGCTCTGCTACTCCCCACCACTCTGGTAAAACCATGGGCTGCCTGTTAGATTTCTGAGGTCATGGCCCCTAGTAGAAGGAGTGCTGCTGACACTACAGCAAAGCCTAGACCCAGTTAGTGGGCCTGTGGACACTGAGGCAGCCGTCTGCTCATGGTGACTGTCATTCTTAAACTTTATTCTCCATATCATCAGTGGTGGGTATTGTTTGCAGACATACACTGGCTATAAGAGTGCTGCATTCCCTTTGTCTCCCAGTCAGGAAAATACATCAGGATGCAAGTGAGAGAACGTGACATTAACCTGGGGATAATCATGAATCCCTTCTGACATGCAAAATTTTGACACTTTTGTTCCCAAGTGATTGTGATGGGAACACAATGTCTCAAGTGCAATGGCAGTGCCATGTCTCAAGACCACTGGACAAGGTTAACAATTTTGTCTCTTTCATACTGAATTCTCTGACTCTATAAAAGATACACCATTCCCAATCCCAACCAGCAGCAGTTCCCCATAGGATTTTGATCAACTGCAGTGATTTTGCATAGAAACATCCAGAAGTCTGGTTCAGAACCAGGCTTTCTCTCTCACATGTAAGAGACACATTCTCCCTCACCCCCTCAACAAACTCCAAAAGACTTACTTTTTTGCCTAAAGCTACATTTGTTTTGAAATGGCTACAGACCATGGATGAAAACCCCTCTCTACATCATGTAATCCAGGGAAGGGTCCACAGAGAACAGGACCCAAGGAAGCCAATAAGGCCAAATAGCAAATATTTGAATATCAAACTTTGCCATCCTGATCACTTCCCCTTCCCCTTTAGGTCATTGATTAAAGGTTTTTCACAGATCACCTCTTCTCTCTATTTGAATTCACCCAGACAGTGCTAACAGGATGCCTCTGCAAGTTCTCAGTGCTTTCCTCACCCTGGAAGACAGGAAGCAAGGAGCTCTTTGAAATGTACTCCTCCCACCCCAAATACACCTTTTCATGGTGAACATTTGCATCTCTCCTGTTGAACAGTGATTGCAGGTGTTCAAGTGCAAGGGAAATGTCACTAAACGCGGCTGCCTGCTGAGCTCTTGATTTGCACGGACAGGAGCACAGTTAATGGCCTACTGAGCTAATCTTCCCACGAAAGAAGGTTATACCCACATTACTCTCACTCTGTCTGGGAAGGAGCTCTGCATGCACCCCCATGTTTATGAAACATGAAGGCACATGCCATAAAAATGTTATGCATACGAATGAAATAATGCAAAGCAATTATTATGCTTGTTAAGGATGTAATACTATGATTATGAAATGTAAAGTGTTAATAATGAATAAAATAAGTTTTAACTTGTTTAAAATTATTTTCTTCTTTCTTAAATGCGACTTGTATGTGCAACTCAGACAAGGAAAGATGCCACATTGAAGGAGTGTAGAAAAGGCAGAAACTTAAACACCACAGACACAAAAACCCAAAACCAAAAAGTTAAGTTCACTGTGTTATCTATATGGACTGGCTGTCAATATTGTTCAAATTAGCAAGTTAATTGCCAAATCTTCAGTGTACTTCAGGTTGTGTAGATGATGTTAGTGTCAAAATTAGATGTTTCATAAATGGATCTTGTGATGTTATCTTCAGATGCATCTCCTTTCCTAAGTAGGGCTATTAAAGTAGCTTCTATAGTGGCAGCAATCTTTGCAATGAAAGGAACATAGCTAAAATGCTTAATGGACCCCTGAGGCAAAGATGGTGGGAGTAAGTATTTAGCAAGCTCTGCCAATACAAGAGCCATGGTTTGGGTGGGTCAATGGGGAAGCACCTTCCATGCCCTCAGTAATGGTTATGGAGACTACAGTATGAATAATCAACTTCATTTATAACCTAAGAGTTCTCAACCTGTTAGGACAACTCATGCTCCCCCTTTTCATATCTCCAGTTTCTTCAACCTTCAGTCCACCCCTCTGTCCACACACCTCTCCCTCTCAGCCCATCTTTCCAACTTATTCACAAAGAAAAAATCAAAGATATCACACAGATATCCTTCCCCTTCCCCCTACCACGCTTACAAACAATTTCCCATCCACATGCATCTCCTCTTCCTTCTCTTGTCTAGGGCAGTGGTTGGCAAACTCATTAGTCAACAGAGCCAAATATCAACAGTACAATTGAAATTTCTTTTGAGAGCCAAATTTTTTAAACCTAAACTTCTTCTAACGCCACTTCTTCAAAAGAGACTTGCCCAGGCCGTGGTATTTTGTGGAAGAGCCACACTCAAGGGGCCAAAGAGCCGCATGTGGCTCACGAGCCGCAGTTTGCCGACCACGGGTCTAGGGTAAGCCCCTCTGCCTGATCTCTGGATCCCATTCTTCATATTTCTCAGGTGCTTTATACCACTCTGAAATACAGCCTCCCTTCTCTCCTTTCTATTCTACTAATCCATTTTAATTGGAGGGTTCCCACTGACATTAAATACCAAAAATATCATCTCACCAGAGTGGGCATGCCAGATTAAATACAGGATAAACTACAAATAGTGTTTTAGTATAAATATGCCCCAAATATTGCATGGGATAAATACTTATACTGGAAAGTATTTGTTCTTTAACTAAAATGTTAATTTAACTGGGCATCCCGTATCTTTATTTGCTAAATCTGGCAACCTTACACCAGAGGTCATTCTAGTCCACCCACTGTATAAAATAGTACTCCCCCTTTCATATACTTCTATTACCTTCTTTTAGTTTATTTTAAAATAATTTGTATTAAATTTGTTGGGGTGACACATTGGTTAATAAAATTATGTATGTTTCGATGGTACAATTTTATAATACATCATCTGTATATTGTACTGTGTGGTCACTACCAAAAGTCAAGTCTCCTTTTGTCACTATATATTTTACACCCTTTACTCCCTTCCCTGCGGTAACCACCATACTATTGTCTGTGTCTATGATTTTTTGTTTATCTTGTTTATTCATTTGTTGCTTTTAGTATATACCACATATGAGTGAAATCATATGGTTCTTGACTTTTTCCTTATGACATATTTCACTTAGCATGATATTCTCAAAATCCATCCATGTTTGCATAAATGGCAGTATTATAGCGTTTCTTATGGCTGAGTAGTAGTTCATAGAATATATGTACCACATCTTCTTTATCCAATCATCTGTGGAAGGACATTCCAGTTGTTTTCATGTCTTGGTAATCATGAATAATGATGCAATCAACACAGAGGTACATACATCTTTAGAAATAAATGTTTTCAAATTTTGGGGGTAAATACCCACAAGAGGGGTTGCTGAGCTATATGGTAACTCTATTCTTAATTTTTTGAGGCACCTTCATACTGTTTTCCATAGTGGTTGTACCAATCTACATTCCCACCAACAGTGAATGAGGGTTCTTTTTCACCACAACCTCTCCAACACTTGTTATTACTCGTCTCACTCACTTTCCTTTATCAGTCTTCACACACTATCACTACTGGGCATATTATATATTTATATGCTTGTTTACTCTCTTGGTCCCTCCACCTCCTCACTAGGATGTAGATTCCATAAGAATAGGGATTTTAACATTCTCTACTGCATCCCTGTTGCCTAAAATAGGCCTACCACAAGGTAAGTGCCCAATAAATATTTGTTGAATAAACACATGCTCGAGTCTCTCTCCTTTTAAAATAATTGCCATGCAATCCCACAATCTCCCTAGATCTACTCCTCCATCTCACTCTCTCTCCCACTTCAGAACCAGATTTTGTAAGAGGTCTTAACACTTATTGTCCATGTGACTTCATCTCCCAGTTCCTCCTCTTTTCACTGCAGTCTGACTTCACTCTTCGCATTCCAACAAAGCAGCTCTGGCTAAGGGCACCAATTCCTTCCACGTTGTTAAATCACATAGATTGTTTTTTTACCCCTATCTAATCTCTCAAGATTCAGTGCTTCATGAAATAAGCCCTTTGTTTCACCACATTGCACTTCTTTCTACCTCCATCATAACTTTTTCTTAGTATCTGTTGCCAGTTTATTTTTCTCTACCTGGCCATTAAAACTTGGAGTTAGTCCCAGGCCCTCTTCTTTTTTCACTCTATTTTCTCTCCCCCAAGTAACATCATCTATGTTCATGGCTTCACTGACCATTTATTTTCTGATGAATCCCAAATTTGTACATCCAGGCCAAAACTGCCCTCTTAGTTCCAGACCTATCTATCCAATTTCCTATTTGGCATTTCCACTGTATGTGTCAAAGTTATCTCAACTTCAATTGTCCAAGACTGAATTTAAGATTATCTTCTGCTTATCCTAAGCATGATCCTTTTTTATTGTTCCACATCTTGGTGAATGACACCTCCATGCATCTAATAGCACAAGCCAGAAAACTACACAGTCATCCTTGACTCCTATAAAGCTTACTTCCCAAATAGCTCTTGAAAAAATTCATTTCTTTATCTCCATAGTCACCTAGTACAAAGGAATATTATTACCCCTTGCTAGATCACTGCAAGAGCTTCTTACCCAAAAGAGCTATATTCATCTACTCAGAACTCTTTCTAATTTGTTTTCCACATTTACAGCTAAAGAGATTCTTTCACCTGTAGAAAATCCTTTTTGGTTTCTTAGGCAGCCCCAAGTTCTTTTTCCAGTCTTATCTCATGCCACTCTGTTCTTTGTTCTCTCAACTGCAGCAACACTGGCCAGAAATCAGTTTCTTAAATGCAACTATACATTCAAAAGGGCTAAATGAAATACTGAATTAAAACAACTAGCTTAAAAGAGTGTAGTAAGAAATAATATTTCATGTGAAAACCAGCCATCTGCCAAAAACATCATATAAAATTTAGGGCTGAACAGTCCTTCACATATCATCTGGTCTAATTCTCTCCTTCCAAATAAGAAAATGAGGAAATAAGGGTTTAGAGAGCAGAAGGAAACGACCAAAGCTGCACAGCCATTTAAAGGCAGAGCTAGGAGCGCCTGAATCCAAAGTTACACTTCTCGTCCCAACTAAAGATGGAATAACTATTGAGAAATAAAGTGCCCTGAGAATTACCACCGAGGCATGAAGGAGTGGGTCAGAATGAAGCTGAGGCAGATGAAAGGAGTGAACACTGATCCACCAATCAACCAGTAAACATTCCCACAAAAGAACTAGTGAGGCTTCAGACACAAGAATCAGGAACTTTGTCAACGAACTCTCAGCCAGGTTGAACAGGTCTGATGTAGACAGATTCCATCATAATAGTCAATGGATGTGGATGGGGCCAGAGTTGGGCCTTGAGGTACCAACTGCTCAGTATATAAGGAAACAAGTAGGTCTTGACCAAGCTATTCATTGAGAGCCCACCTTCTATGAGGTGCCACATAAGCCGCCTGTTACCACCCGGAATTCTCACAAGGAACTCTTTCCCTCTTCCATGAGTCCTTGAAGCAACTAAAAACAATCTATTTGGTGTTCACTGCGAGTTACAAACTGAGGGCAATAAATAGATTCAAGGTACCACTATTTCCCGACAATTAGGCAAAGGTACCAGCTGAGAGCTCCTCGCCCATCTCCTTTCAAAGGAAATTCAAACCTTCTGAGCACAATTCATACTTTGAAACTAAATTTGTCATCCAATAGCCAAGAAAAGCTTTCTAGAGGACACTACTATTGAGATCAAGGGAGGCTGAGTAAATACTCTGTGTATAAGTATCACTACGTGCACTGAAGTGTAAATGAAAGTAAAACTTGCCTTTTGGTGTCAAAAGACCTGACAAGATTCTTTTCCAAATGGGATTGGAATTATTGGTAAATTTTTTGAGCTAAGAGATACTCTTTATCAGCTGTAAGTATTTTTAATTGGTTTCCAGGGAACACCTGTGTTAGGGTTATAAGCATCAAAGGTGATAAACAACTTAATTATCCTCCCAGAACCATTAGGAAAAATTATCACTGTTAGTGAGCTTTCTTTAATGCCTTCTTTTGAAGTGCCATTCTACTACTATTGTGGTGCTATTTGTAGTTTATTTCCCAGAGCTTTGATGCTCCCTATAAACAGAAAAGGCAGTTAGAAGTAGATTAATGAAGCTCAAGCCGAGTAGCTCAGTTGGTTAGAGTGTAGTCCCAATACACCAACGTTAGGGGTTTGATTCCTGGTCAGGGCACATATAAGATTCAACCAATGAATGCTTAAATAAGTGGAACAACAAATTGATGTTTCTTCTCTCTCCCTTCTTCTCTCTATAAACCAATAAACAAAAAGGAGATTAATGAAATTAATAATATTTACACTGGTCAGATGTGTCATAAGTTAACATTTGGCATAGCTTCTCCTTGGAGAAGCATCAAGTTGAAGAGAATCAACTTGAGGTTTTGGGATTCTTGCAAGAAATTTTAGGGGTGGGGCAGAAAGCGTGAGGAGAGAGAAAAGCCTAAGTGTAGCATTCATTTCCTTATCATGGTGGTTTTTGAGAAAAGGGAGTTGCCAGCCCAGGAGACTGTTACAGTCGGGGAAGGGAAGAGTCTTGTATTTTGTTTATTTCCAACCTCTGTCTTTAAATTTCTTTCATGAAGAGAAATTGAGACATGGAGACAAAGTGTGGTAGCCTATGCAGTGTTAGCAACTCTGCTCCAAGTGCCTTTCTCTCCTCAGATTCCACCTTTGGAGCATGAAGATTTTTCCACTTTCTAGACTATTCGAATACAATGTCCCTGGGAGGTTTTATTTTATTTGTGTGTGTTTTTTAAGTCACTACTATAACAGAGAACAATAACCTTTTTGTAGAAACAAAGAACAATCAGGAAGTGGTCTCTGAGTAGAGACCAAGGATGGGCTTTCCTGAGTTCATATTTGCCTAGGACTAACACTGAGTTACTCAGCATTTTAATGTTGCCTCCTTCTCTTATTTCTCTGTCACATGGAAAAAATTTCTGGCTCTCATTTTTACTCTTTCAAATGGGATTATGTGGTTAGCCTTACCTGTCTTTTTACCTGGCAGAAACTATGTTCTGAGTGTCTCAAGAAGTGGTGTGATAGAGTTTTAAAGGAGTATACTACAATAGTTTTTAAGCACTTTATGTTTTAAAAAATATCAACTGGGTTGAAAATCAGAGTTGTAAAGGGGCTGCAGTGAAGCAAATCCTGTCTCATTTTATGGAAGCTAAGGCCCATCTGGAAAAAGTAATGAGCCCACGACTCCTGGTGAACTACCCCATAGCCTCCCTACTTGAATCTGTTGAAGAAATTCTTGCACCATGGTTGGGACTAAAATAATTAAATAACTGATTTATGGTAATTAACATGATATCTTTGGTACTAGATAAAATTAAAGGGAAATACAGTGACCACCATCTTTCACCCTGATCCAAATTGGCAATCTACCCAATAGGCAAAACAAATTTCTGAAGCCATTTTGAAGCATGGAAAGTTTTTTCACAATAAAAATGTCAGTTCAACATTAAAAATCAGTGCTTACAAAAAGGATTTTCAAATACCTGGCTTAATTGCTTTGAATTTAAATGGAGAATGAGGGGGAGAAAAAAAATGGTGGAGGAATAGACAGATGTGTCCCGAGCCTTGTCCTGGAGCAGATAGAAAGAACAGCTGAGGGTCGCATGGGGAGTGTTTGTTGGTGAGTTGAGGGACAGCTATACTCCAGGAGACAGTGGGGGACTGCTGGATAGGGCTCCCCTGACCAGGCAGCCCCCACTGCTACTGGGTTCCCTCCCAGAGCAACCAGCTCAGATGCGGAGACCGTGACATCTTGAAGGGGAAAGTGGATGTTATCGGAAGCCTGAAAATCTACAACTACGGCACCCACCGAACAGCTGCAAATCCTAGAACACTGGCCCCCAATTGGTGCAAACACGTAGATTCAGAAGAGCTCTACACTCCACCACGGAAAAGTCAGATTTCACCTGGGATAAGGTGAGGTCTCTGGTCCCAGCAGGAGAGAGAAACACATGTACTGCGGGAGCTGGAGGACTAGGAGAAGTCTGCACCTAGAAAAATCCGTGGCTGTTGGGGCTGGCACGATCCGTGAATGCAGAAGGGGGTCCTCAGAGCTTCAAACAGAAGGGATCTCTAAAAAGCAACCCATTTTGATCTGACGCATAAGGACAGCCTAAAAAATTTAAAAGTGTGCCAGATGCTTAGACCCAAGGGGGGAAAAAAGACTGCACAGACTTGCATGCAGCCCCCGAGTTTGCACACTTACACTGGCTCTTTTTTTTCTTCTTTTTTCTTTTTCCTCTTTAAATCCTTGCTTCTGATTACTAAGCCCAATACATAGGATCATCCAAATGGGGACAACCTAAGAGACTGCAGGGGAAAGTTGTTTTTCTGGAACCTGGGGATCAGAGCGGGGAATAACCATCAGAGAACCAGCTCTGGTGCAACCCACTCCCACAGATCGGTACTGAGTGCCACAGGCCCTAGAGAGGGCCTATAGACGCAGAGGTCAATCCAGAAACACTGCCACCAGGGGCTGAATCACAAATTGACTCTTGTGTAATCACAAATAAAGGAATACAAGAAATTAAGACACACTGCCTGCTTAAAAATCAGGATTGGCTTACAACACTGAGGAGCAGTGGAATGCAGGGAACTGCAATACTGTCTTGATTAGGAAACAGGCATGGCAAACAGAACAGTAGAGGAAGTGAATGACCTTCACTACTGCACATTTTTATTTTTTTTCATCTTTTACTTAAGAAACTAATTTTTTTCTTTTTTCCTCACTTGATTTTACCTTTTTAATTATTACATTTTTATTTTCAATCACTATTATTACTACTACTATTTTACCTTTTTTTAAAAAAGTGTCATTTTATTTTCTCTTTATTTTACTTTGGGATTAGTGTTCTACATTCTATTTTCATATTCCCTTTAGCATCATTTCACTCTATCTCAACTTTACCTTTATGCCATCACTCTCTTCCTAACTTTTCCCCTTTTGTTGTCCTGTTTCTCTTACCCTTTTCCTGCTTTATATTTTCCCTATTCTTCCTTTTTACCCCCTGTTAAAATTTCACCCTACTTATATATCTAATTTCTAATCCTCTGCTCCAAGTTCATACACACCTCTCTCTTCTCTGTCTTAACTATCCAAAATATTGTTTTTCTCTCTGTCCTTTTGTTGTTGTTTGTTCGAATGTTGATTATATCGATTTTTAATGCTTGTTTGTGAGATTGTTTTGCTCATTCTTTTTGTTTGTTTGTTTTGTTTTTGTTTGTTTTTTGCTACTGTTTTCCCTCACCTCACTTGATATTAGTTGTTGTTTGTAGTTTGTATTCATCTCCAGGTACTTGTTGCTGGAATTTGTTGGGATTAGTGGCTGTTCTATTGGAGTTTTCTCCCCATATATATAGTTTGTTCCCCTCTTCTTTCTTATTCTCATTCTTTTCTCTCTTACTTTTTATTTCCTTTTTCCAATTTCATTTTTGCACTCCTTTTGTTTCTCTCTTCTTCTTTCTCTCCTATCCTCTAATTTGTCTTTATCTGGTGATCACCATTATTTGGGGTTATTAATATCGTGAATAGATTTCTGTTCAGTGCCTTGTGCATTGTATCTAGTTGTGTTGTATTTGGTGCCCTTAAATCAATGCAGGAGAGAGAGAACTACATAACCAGACACCTGGAGAAGAGAGACCATGGGAAGACAAAGAAACAGCCCACATATGAAAGAAAATCAGGCATCACCAGAAAAGGAAGTAAACAAAATGGAGGCAAGCAACCTGCCAGAGAAAGAATTCAGAGAAATGGTCATTAGGTGACTGAAAAGAATGGAAGACAAATTCGACAATATGAGTAAGAACCAAGAGGAAATGAAGAAGAACCAAGAAGAAATGAAAAATGACATGGCTGCTGTAAAGAACTCAATAGAAAGCATCAAGAGTAGAATAGATGAAGCAGAGGACTGTATCAGTGAGCTAGAAGACAAGGTAGGAAAAAATACCCAAGTAGAGCAGCTTCTAGAACAAAAAATTAAAAAGCAGGAGGAGGGCCTAAGGAAACTTTGGGACAACACAAAACAAAACAACATCCACATAATAGCGGTTCCAGAAGGAAAGGAAACTGAACAAGGAATAGGAAACTTTTTTGAAGAAATAATGACAGAAAACTTCCCCGATATAGGGAAGAAAAAACACACACAAATCCAAAAAGCTCACAGAGTCCCAAGCAAAATGAACCCCAAAAGACCAATGCCAAGGCACATTATAATTAAATTGGCAAACACCAACAACAAAGTAAGAATCTTAAAAGCAGCTCAAGAGAGACAGAAAGTTACCAAAAAGGAACACCCATCAGACTAGCAACTGATTTCTCAACAGAAACTCATCAGGCCAGAAGGGAATAGAATGAAATATACAAAGTCATGCAAAGGAAGGGTCTGAATCCAAGAATACTGTACCCAGCAAGGCTATCAATCAAATTGAAGGTGAAATCAGGAGCTTCACAGACAAAAAAGGACTAAGGGAATTTATTACTACCAAACCAGCAATGCAAGAAATGCTAAAGGGTCTGCTGTAAAAAAAAGAAATAGGAAGCAAAGAAAGAACACAGGGGTAAAGAACAAAAATGGTAACAAATAAGTACCTATCAATAATAACTTTAAATGTAAATGGATTAAATGCCCCAATCAAAATACATAGGGTAACTGACTGGATAAGAAAACATGACCCATATATCTGCTGTCTACAAGAAACCCACCTCAGAAAAAAAGATGCACACAGACTGAGGGTGAAGGGATGGAAAAAGGTTTTTCAGGCGAATGGAAATGAAAAGAAAAGCTGGGGTAGCAATACTTATATCTGACAAATTAGATCTCAAAGTGAAGGACATAACAAGAGATAAGGAAGGCCACTTCATAATACTAAAGGGAACAATCCAACAAGAAGAAATAACTTTGGTAAACATATACGCACCCAATACAGGAGCACCTAAATACATAAAAAAACTCCTGGAGGATATCAAGGGAGAGACTGACAGCAATACAATCATAGTAGGAGACTTTAATATCCCACTATCACCATTGGACAAATCCTCTAAACAAAAAATCAGCAAAGAAACATCAATCCTAAATGATTCACTAGACCAGATGTAATTAATTGACATCTTCAGGACATTTCACCCCAAAGCCACAGAATATACATTCTTCTCAAGTTCACATGGGTCATTTTCAAATATAGACCATATGTTGGGTCATAGGCAAAGTCTCTTCAATTCAAGAAGATAGAAATCATATCAAGCATCATCTCAGATCACAGTGGCCTAAAACTGGAAATCAACTACAATAAAAACAATCCAAAAAAATCAAACACATGGAGACTAAACAGCACACTATTAAACAATGACTGGGTCACCAGAGAGATCAAGGAAGAAATAAAAAAACATCATGGCAACAAATGACAATGAAAACACAACAATCCAAAATCTATGGGACACAACAAAAGCAGTCCTGAGAGGGAAGTTCATAGCTTTATAAGCCTACTGCAAAAAACAAGAAACAATGGTAATAAATTACCTAACCCAACAACTCAGAGTTAGAAAGAGAGCAACTAGAAAAGCCCAGTGTAAGCAGAGGGAAGGAAATAATAAAGATTAGAGCGGAGATAAACGACTTTGAGAACAAAAAAACAATACAAAAGATCAACAAAACCAAGAGCTGGTTCTTTGAAAGGATAAATAAGATTGATGAACCTCTAGCCAGGCTCACCAAGAAGCAAAGAGAGAGGACCCAAATAAACAAAATCAGAAATGAAAGAGGTGAAATAACAACAGACCCCCCACCAAAATATAAAGGATTGTTTAAAAATACTATGAAGAACCCTATTCCAACAAACTGGACAACCTGGAGGAAATGGACATATTCTTAGAAAAATATAACCTTCCAAAACTCAATCAGGAAGAATCTAAACATCTCAATAGGCCAATAACTATGGAAGAAATTGAAGCAGTCATCAAAAAGCTCCCAGCAAACAAAAGCTCCGGGCCAGAAGGCTTCACAGAGGAGTTTTACCAAACATTCAAAGAAGAACTAAAACCTATCCTCCTCAGACTATTCCAAAAAATTCAAGAGGAAGGAACACTTCCAAGCTCCTTCTATGAAGCCAGCATCACCCTAATACCAAAACCAGATAAAGACAATACAAAGAAAGAGAATTACAGGCCAATATTCCTCATGAACATAAATGCCAAAATCCTCAACAAAATTCTAGCAAATCAGATCCAGCAGTACATCAGAAAGATCATATACCATGACCAAGTAGGATTTATCCCAGGAATTCAAGGATGGTACAATATCTGCAAATCAATAAACGTGATACATCACACAAAACAAATTGAGAGATAAAAATCACATAGTCATATAAATTGAAGCAGAAAAAGCATTTGACAAAATCCAACACCCTTTCTTGATAAAAACTCTCAACAAGGTGGGAATAGAAGGATCATACCTCACCATAATAAAAGCCATATGTGAAAAGAAGAAGTAAAGCTGTCTTTATTTGCAGATGACATCATATTGTACATAAAAAAAACGAAAGATTCCATCAAAAAACTATTAGACTTAATAAATGAATTCGGCAATGTAGCAGGATATAAAATTAACGCCAAGAAATCTAGGTCATTTCTATACACCAATAGTAAATTTACAGAAATAGAGACTAAAAAGGCAATTTCATTTACCATCACACCAAAAAATTAAGATACCTAGGAATAAACTTAAGGAAGTAAAAGGCCTATAAGCGGAAAACTACAGGACACTGAAAAAAGAGATAGAGGAAGATGTAAACAGATGGAAGAACATACCATGTTCATGGATTGGTAGAATCAACATCATTAAAATGTCCATACTACCGAAAGCAATCTATAGATTCATTAAAATACAAATGGCATATTTCACAGACCTAGAAAGAACTCTCCAAGAATTCATCTGGAATAAAAAAAAGACCCCTAATAGCCACAGCAATCCTGAGAAAGAAGAACAAAGTAGGTGGGATCTCAATACCAGATTTTAAGCTGTACTACAAAGCCACTGATCTCAAAACTGCCTGGTACTGGCACAAGAACAGACATATAGACCAATGGAATAGAAAGGAGAATCCAGATATCGACCCAAATCACTATGCTCAATTAATATTTGATAAATGAAGCATGAACATACAATGGAGTCAAGACAGTCTCTTCAACAAATGGTGTTGGGAAAATTGGACAGATACATGCAAAAAAACGAAACTAGACCACCAACTTACGCCATAAACAAAAATAAACTCAAAATGGATACAGGACTTAAATATAAGATGGGAAACCATAAAAATACTAGAGGAATCCACAGGCAGAGAAATCTCAGACATATGCCGAAGCAATTTCTTTATTTTTTTTAATTTAAATTTAAATTTTTTTAATTTAATAAATCTTTATTGTTCAGATTATTACAATTGTTCCTCTTTTTTCCCCATAGCTACCCTCTACCCGGTTCCCACCCCACCCTCTGCCCTTACCTCCCCCCCCCCCCGCACTGTCCTCATCCATAGTTGTACAATTTTTGTGCAGTCTGTCCCTGCAACCCCCACACCCCTTCCCCCCCCCCCCCCCCGAGAATTGTCAGTCCACTCCCTTTCTATGGCCCTGATTCTATTATATTCACCAGTTTATTCTGTTCATCAGATTTTTTTTATTCCCTTGATTTTTAGATTCACTTGTTGATAGATATGTATTTGTTGTTCATAGTTTTTATCTTTACCTTTTTCTTCTTCCTCTTCTTCTTAAAGAATACCTTTCAGCATTTCTTATAATACTGGTTTGGTGGTGATGAACTCCTTTAGCTTTTTCTTGTCTGTGAAGCTCTTTATCTGCCCTTCAATTCTGAATGATAGCTTTGCTGGGCAGAGTAATCTTGGTTGTAGGTTCTTGCTATTCATCACTTTGAATATTTCTTGCCACTTCCGTCTGGCCTGCATAGTTTCTGTTGAGAAAACCGCTGACAGTCATAGGGTTGCTCCCTTGTAGAAAACTGTTTTTCTCTTGCTGCTTTTAATATTCTCTCTTTGTCTTTTGCTCTTGGCATTTTAATTATGATGTGTCTTGGTGTGGTCCTCTTTGGATTCCTTTTGTTTGGGGTTCTGTGCACTTCCTGGACTTGTAAGTCTATTTCTTTCACCAGGTGGGGGAAGTTTTCTGTCATTATTTCTTCAAATAGGTTTTCAGTATCTTGCTCTCTCTCTTCTTCTGGCACCCCCATAATTCGGATGTTGGTGCACTTGAAGTTGTCCCAGAGGCACCTTACACTATCTTCATCTTTTTGGATTCTTTTTTCTTTTTGCTTTTCTGGTTGAGTGCTTTTTGCTTCTTTGTATTTCAAATCTTTGACTTGATTCTTGCGATCCTCTAGTCTGCTGTTAGATCTCTGTATAATATTTTTTATTTCAGTCAGTGTATGCTTAATTTCTAGTTGATCCTTTTTCATATCCTCGAGGGTCTTGCTAAATTTATTGGCCTTTTCTAGAAAATTCTTGAAAAACTTTGTAACTGTGGTTTTGAACTCTATATCCAGTTGTTTGCTTTCCTCCATTTCTTTCATTTGTGATCTATTTCTTTGTCTCTGCATTTTGGCTGCTTCCCTGAGTTGATAGAGTGGCTTTGTGTGCTAGGTGTCCTATAGTGCCCAGTGGCTCAGCTCCCCCAGTTACCCGAGGTGGACACTCTTGGTGCACCCCTTTGTGGGCTATGTGCACAGTCTTGTTGTAGTTAAGCCTTGATTGTTGTTGGTATCACTGGGAGGAATTGACCTCCAGGCCAATTGGCTGTGAGGATCAGCTGTGTCTACGCTGGGAGAACTTCTGTGCTGGAGACACCCTTATGAGACAAGACTTGCAAAAGCCTCTGTGCTCAGTTTGGATGGGGCGGAGTCTCAAGGCAGAGCAGACAGCATTGGTTTCTCGTTAGCCCTGCCCTAATAGGCCCCTGTGTCTCACTGTCCCGTAGTAATCACTGCAAGCACCTCTGGGATAAAGCCGCCTGGAGTTCTGCCCACTGCCAGACAGTCCAGTTTCTCCCCAAATGAGTCTGGGTCCCCAGAGTCTCGCTCGGAACTGGAGTTCAGTGCAGTTGGGAGCTTTTGTCTCCCTCATGCTTGAGAAAGCCAGCTGTGTACTCAGTTGCCCACCCTCTCTGCTTGCGCACCTCGGTACCTCTGCCTCCTGCAGCTCCTCTAAGTCTCAGTGTGCTTTTCTCTTTCTTGACAGTCCAGTTTTACCCCATATGAGTCTGTGTCTCCAGAGTCTCACCCAGAACTGGAGTTCAGCACAGATGGGAGCTTTTGTCTCCCTCCCACTTGAGAAAGCCAGCCGCACACTCAGTTGCCAGTCCTGTCCTCGCGCATCTCAGTACCTCTGCCTCAAAGCAATTTCTTCACTGATACTGCTCCTTGGGCAATGGAAGCTAAAGAGAAAATAAACAAATGGGACTACATCAAAATAAAAAGCTTTTTCATAGCAAAAAAAAACCATCAACAAAACAACAAGAAAGCCCACTGTATGGGAGATCGTATTTACAAATGTTATCACTGATAAAGGTTTTATCTCCAACATCTACAGGGAACTTATACAACTTAATAAAAGGAAGATAAATGAACCAATAAAAAAATGGGCAACGGACCTAAATGGAATCTTTTCAAAAGAAGACAGAAGGAAGGCCAAGAGACACATGAAAACATGCTCAAAATCACTAATTATCGAGAGATGCAAATCAAAACAACAATGTGGTATCATCTCACACCTGTCAGAATGGCAATCATCAACAAATCAACAAATGACAAGTGCTGGCGAGGATGTGGAGAAAAAGGAACCCTCGTGCACTGTGGTGGGAATGCAGACTGGTGTAGCCACTGTGGAGAACAGTATGGAGTTTCCTCAAAAAACTGAAAATGGAAATCCCATTTGACCCAGTAATCCCACTTCTAGGAATATATCCCAAGAAACTAGAAACACTAATCAGAAAGGATATAAGCACCCCTATGTTCATAGCAGCATAATTCATCATAGCTAAGATTTGGAAGCAGCCTAAATGCCCATCAGCAGATGAGTTGATTAGAAAATGGTACATCTACACAATGGAATACTAGGCTGCTATAAAAAAGAAGGAATTCTTACCATTTGCAGCAGCATGGATGGACCTGGAGAGCATTATGCTAAGCAAAATAAGCCAGTCAGAGAAAGATAAATATCACATGATCTCACTCATTTGTGGAAAATAAAGAACATTATAACCTGATGAATAAAAAGATAAATACAGAGGCAGTAAAGCACCTAACAGACTGTCATATTACAGTGGGAAGGCTGGGGAGTGTTGGGGAGGGAGGGAAATAGATCAACCAAAGGACTTGTATGCATGCATATAAGCATACCAATGGACAAAAGACACTGGGGGGTGGGATGAGGGCATGTGACAGGGGTAGGGGAGGCTGGAGGAAGGCCAATGGGGAGGGAGGAGATATATGTACTTTAAACAATAAAAAATATATAAAAAACAGAAATAAATAAATGAAGCAACTGAGCAGTATCTTGGTCTGACTTGATTTAAAAGAGGTTGGACCTTTGTTAGCACTAATGGGCCTATTAACCTGTGGTTCTAGACTGTGAACTTTTAGCAGGGGTTGTCCCCCTCCACATTTATCTATACCATCATCAATTTCCCCTTCTCTTTTTCCCTCATGCAACTGGGGAACTTTAATTTTTTTCTGAATGTTGATGGGAATTGTTTGTTGAAAAACAAAAGCTCCAGCTATAGCCAATTAAATAATACAAGTACAAGAGAGAGAAAGAGAGATTCAGTCTTATGATTTCATATTTAGTATGTTGCATGCTTTGGCTCCAGAAATATATTTTTAAAAACCTGGTTATCTCCAATCAACTTGTTTTTGTCTGTAGACAAAGGGTCAAGTAGAAATTTCCATGCACTCTGAAGACCCCAACTGAAGACCTCTGCTCTGCTTCCTACCTATTTCCACCCAGCCCTATTTCTGAGATCTTTCTAGAGAGGCAGATAAGAGAGATCTTTCCTCTGGAGTTTCAGTTTCACACTAGAGAAAGACAGACATCTTCTTGCTCTGGGTTCTATTATTGTTGACAGGGAAGGACAAAGACCACGAGTTTTATAGAATTTAGTTGGCAACCAGCCTATGGCCAGCCTTATTTGACTATCTACAATTTCTGCCAGCTGGTGTTGATGGTGGTCATAGACTAGTTTGCAGGATTATGGAAGCATGGCACCCACAACCCTTTTGATTTTGAGTAGAAACAATGATGTGGAAAACATGATGGTTTTTAGAGACCAGAACCCGAGTTTAAGAATTCTGCAACTTCAGAATTTCTCCCAAGCTTTCCGCAAGTTCTGCTCCCAGCCTAACTGCCTAACTACCACAGAGATGTCACATAGCTTCTCCAAAAACTGCGGCGCTTGGTGACGTCGACTTTACAGATCCCCTTAAGGGGTTCTTTATACCCTTAGAATATCTTCCCTAATTTATAAAATTGGTTTATGAAATAATCTTATCTACTATTACCAAACTATTAGAATTAATAGGAAGAGTTATTATTTGAGCGCCCTTCTCCTTCCCAGCCAGGCACAGGCTAAGACTTCAAATTGAAACTCAATACTTGTACAAGGCAAAGTTGCAACCCAGGTGATATTTGTCTATGGAGACTTTTCATATTATTTCTTGGATACCTGTCATTTGTCCCTGAATGGCCAATAGTAACTCCATGGTAACATCTGATCAGTATCAGACCTCTCTAAACAGTTCCTCTCAATAATGTCATCTCACTCCCTTTACTAAAACCATAGCAAAACTAGTATCCCATGTTCCTTTTCTTCAAGATCTTGTAGATAACCAGTCAGATATTTAATATACCAGTACATGACTAGGTTACACGGGCAATATAAGGTAGCCCTTAAGTGTATGTGACTTAAAGTCAAATCCCCATGTCTAAAGTATTGTACTTGAAATAATGGCCTAAATAGGAAGAGCTATTATTGTTGTATTGTTATTCACCAATAGCAGCAGCAACTATTACAATTTTTCCACAGGCCCTCTATGACCCCACACATGAAAGTAAGGAATGCGAAAGTTCCTGTGTCTTCTAGCTGGCCAACTGGGGCATGGTCTTGCTGAGATGTTTTCAGTCCCTCTCATCCTTCTCCTGTCCTGCACTGAAGGCATCCAGCCCTGCTCAGTCACAGATACAGGCATGGCTGGGACAGCACATGGGAGAGAAAGAACTGGCCAGGTAGGTTGTGGTAGAGAACTGCCACTTCAAGTCCCCTCACTTCCTCTCCTCTTGGGAGCCAGTTGGGGAGTGCAGCCCTGAACTTCACAATTTCCAAAACTGAGATTCATGAAGTATCATTAAGCTCAGTGCAGAATGAGCAGACAAGGACTTCCATTCCTCTAATTTAAGCCTGACCATTCTAATATTCTACATGATGGAGTTTAAGACAGATGAAGAATCCTTTTTACTGCGTGTAGAAGACTAGGCAAATGTACACCCTTCCACAAATCCTCAAAAGTGGCACAGGAATTGGCATCTCCTGAACTATTTATAAGTGAAACTAGCAGAGTGGTGGTAACATTCCAGAGGGAGCCCTTGTGCCCTGGTGGTTCGGGTGGATTGTGGGGCCTTTCCCATTTCTGGTGCAGTAAGTGGAGTGGAGTAATCTGTCGTCTCTCTGCAAGGATGCTAACACGGAGCCGTGCACCAAGCATTGATGCTCTACAGACTTTGGCTACTATGTTGTGCTGGCTCTAAAATAGAACATATTTCTCAAGTGAGTTAATGCCTACCTTACCACCTTGTTGCAGTGTGTAATTATCAGAAATGACACTTAATTGTTTAATTACAAGACCAAAAGGTAGATAAGAACTGACTGCAAGAAAACTATAAGACCAAAACTCTCTCTCTCTAAAAAGGTATATTATATATGCATATGTGCCATACATGTACATACATATTTAGGAGTGTTTTATTTTAAAGTTTACTAGTATGTATAAATCTATACTTGTATATATTTTTGGCATACCAGATTGTCATGGATCTGATTCAGTGGTCATACATGTTGACTGCAGGAGAGATGAAACTCAAAGAAGAAAATGGTTTGGTTGGTTCAAAAGGTGATGTCCTGTACACAAGCTGCTTCAGAAACAGTGTTACTAATGACCAGCTGCTAAGCCATGGTGACCTGGTCCTCTTGCTGCTCTCTTCTTTGAAAATAAACCACATTACGGCAGGAGCCTATAGGGGCTGGATTGCACACAGTGCCAATTCAAGATGCACAGAGGGTGAGCTGATCTGAATAAGGTTTCTGTGTTGAAGTCTGATATTTACCCAAAAGAAGGACTGATTCTTTGGGAATATATGAAGAAAAGAATATTCAGTTAAATCACTCTGAGGTTTGTGCTAAAGGTCAAAAAGAAATGTAGACCTTCCTTTTCACAAGAGGTCAACATTTTTACCTGCAGTCAGTTATTTATTTATTTATTTATTTATTTATTTATTTATTTTTACATTGTACTTCTATCTGCATTTTTAAAAATATATTTTATTGATTTTTTACAGAGAAGAAGGAAGAGGGATAGAGAGTTAGAAACATCGATGAGAGAGAAACATCGATCAGCTGCCTCCTGCACACCCCCTACTGGGGATGTGCCCGCAACCCAGGTACATGCCCCTGACTGAAATCGAACCCAGGACCCTTCAGTCCGCAGGCCGACGCTCTATCCACTGAGCCAAACCGGTTTCGGCTTCTATCTGCATTTTATAGATAAGGACATTAAGGCTTGGAGAGGTTCAGTAACGAGCCCAGCATCACGCAACCGGTAAGTGGCAGAAACAGAATTTGAACCCAGTACACGTTGCATTGTTCTGTGACTGGGTGCTGAAGGTTTCAAAAACTCAGGATAACTTAGGAAAAATAGATTGGTTCCCACTAATTTCGAGTGTTCTCCTTTGCTAAGGGGAAGTCTTGGAAAATACCTACCAAAAAAAATATATGAAAACGACAGCAGAAGTTCTGGTGAAACCAGTGTCTCAGTGACTCAACCCTTAGGAACAAGCCCAGACTCCTGCTCTCCCCTGCTTGGCACTGATTGCTGCGGTAAAGGCAGGAGGCAAGGGGAGGTTAACTGCTGTGTTTAGCAACCCCCACCACTGGGTTCATTAGCCACTAAGGAGATGGATGTCACAGAAAAGGTACTAGTCTAGCCAGGAAAGAACTAGGTAGTAATACTGGCCTCACATTCCCAAGCTCAAAAGTAAACTCTATGTTCCCTTCAGAGGACACTTTTAGTGCTGCTACAAAACTACTAGGGCTGTTAGAAAAAAGACAGTTGAATTTTTCCTTTTCCTTAACTGTCCTACATGTACCCAATATTTTAGAAAGAGACTTGAGATGTTAAGAAACACACAGGAGAATTTTCGAATAAACCTCTCATACAAATTCCTCCCTAATTGTCTTCTTAATGTCTGAGATGAATCTATTCATTCAAAAATTGCTTCATTTAGCAAGGGACACTTTGTAAAATATAAGGCCTGCAGAGCTAGTCTTGCCCCTGAGGGGGAAGAGGAGGGGCCGGCTGATTGTGTTTGGGGAGGAACTTTTTATATCTTCCTTCAACAAAGTTATATGAGGCAGCTGCTATGACTGGGTAACCAACTACCTAGAGGCTGCAGAAAACACAGGGATGGATGGCATGGCCCTTTTTTGAAGAAGAGTTTGGAGTAATATCTGCAGTGCTCAGAAGGGAAGAGCCGAAGGCAAATCGCAGAACATATAGACACGGTTGATGTGTTGCCATCATTTTGTCTGGATTGGCCTCATTTGTTACCTCCTACTCAAGTCTCTTTTACCCTGAAAACAATGAGCAAACGCACACCTAGAAAGATACAGTTTAAAGTAGAAGATGTTTTAAAGTCCAACTTACCTTAGCTCTCTAGTTTCTAGACTCATTTTGATACGTGAATGTTGTCCAGTAACATGTTTACAAAGTTAAAAGTCATGAGAAAGGGAATTTCTAGAGAGAAAGAAAAGATGAATATGGTACATGGGGAAAAACACACATTATGGGTAAAAAAATTAGATTATGGCTCCATATGTGCTACTAACTTGCTGTATTAACTGTATAATGCACAGCCTCTCTGAGCTTTGGGATTTCTTGTTTTTTTCATATGGGACTCACAGTGACTGCCTTGATGTGAAAATAAAATGATATGTCACTGTAACATACCCCATAACCTGATTCTTTTCGGAGGGAAAAGTGAATGAGCCTATAGGCCTTTAACCTTTCAGAATGCTTTCTTTAACTGTGTTACTGGTTTGTTTGAGGTGACAGAAATACTCCACAATGCTAATTGATTTCTTACCTCATGAAGCTGTAAACACCATTGTATCAGACACCTGACATGCACCATTTCTAATACTTTCTGTCTTACTTGTCTCTAGCTCTAGCCACTGCTGTGCTGACTGATTCTGCATGGTTTCTAATAAAATTCACCCAGGCTCACCCTGGCTGTGATGTGCTCTACGCCCTGACTTGGCACCTTCTGCCAGAGGGTCCCAGTGTTAATACAGAAGTTTAAAATGCCACAGGACCCTGCAAGGCACCCACGCAAATACAATCTGAAAGTGCAATGGAGTTAGCACCCACATGGGATGAAAATTTGACCCGTGGGTGACAGGAGCCCATGAATTGATTTACTTTTCCTTTCTCCCCCTAGAGATACTGCCCTGAGAAACAGTTTTATGGTTACTCAGACGATGGTCTTGGTCTTGCAACGTCAAGCAATAATTTGAATTTAGCAGCAGCCAGCTTGATCAGTGTTATATTTTCCTCCATCCTTACTTGCCTCATACTCCATAACCCTCATTCTGGATTACACTCCATAATAAAGTAGTATGATGATGGAAGACTTTGGTTCAAGGTCTGGTTTCTGGAGAATCAAGGTTAAGACAATTGAGACCAGAGTGGCTCCAGAAAGCAGCGCTTCGGGAAAATGTTTTGGATCTGGGTGGAAAGACCCTATTGCTAGCAGAAAGCATGGTGATGATCACCCCTGGCATGTAGGGGCATTGTAATAACTAAGACTCTCACCTGTGGCTAATGGGCTGAGATGTAGGATGTAGGTGGTAAATGGGGGAGCCATGATGATTAAAAGCATAGATAAAATGACAGAAATTGCGGAATAGGGATGACTGCTGTCAGGGATGACCCCTGGAAGCCATCCTCTATAATAAAAACCTAATATGCAAATTGACTGAACAGCAGAACGACTGGTCACTATGATGTGCACTGACCACCAGGGGGCAGACACTCAATGCAGCAGCTGCCCCCTGGTGGTCAGTGCACTCCTTCAGGGGGAATGCCACTCAACCAGAAGCTGGGCTCACAGCTGGGAGCGCAGAGGTGGTAGCAGGAGCCTCTCCCACCTCCACGGCAGACAGACATCCCCAGAGGGGTCCCGGACTGTGAGAGGGTGCAGGCTGGGCTGAGGGACCTTCCCCTGCCCCGCCCGGCCCCCGACCCTCCAGTGCACAAATATAGTGCACCAGGCCTCTAGAAGAAAATAAAAGCTGGACTCAGGGAAGCCAATTATCAACTCAAGCCAAACTCTGAAAGCCAGAAATTCTCTATAGCAGCTTCAATGAAAATGGTCATCTCCTGAAAACAAGGAAGACCAGGCTGAAAATCTAATTGTAAAGGTGGCAGAACCACAAAGGAGAGTAAATATGCAGCCTCAACAAATGTATGTCAAAGTCAGGACCTTGGCAGGAGGAGGGGCATTTCTATCAGGTACACAGAACGGGTTCCACTGAACTTGAACCTTCTACTACCACATTGGGAACTTTTTATACCAGTGAATCAGCAGGCAAAGAGGGGAGTTATTGTATAGACCATTGTGATCAACCCTGATCACTCTGTGAAGCTGGAGCTACGGTTACAGCATACAGCCAGGGAGGAAGATGTCCAGGATTGGGAAGAATACCTTAGTGGCAGCTCTGTTGATTATGCATGCCTATATTGGCTCTCCCTCCTTCCTGCTTCACTCCCCCTGCCCCTCACTTCAGCTCCCTGGGAGCTGGGAAAGCAGAAGTACAGAAGCCTTTGCCTGAGGCCCCACTTTCAGGAGAACACAAGTTCAGGCTGCTGTCCCACTGGTAGGTTCAAATGTACTTACTTGCTGGGACAAAATGTATATTTCATTTTTCTTAATCATCATGATGATCTGGAGAGGTAAAACAATTATTTCTATTTGCCACATAAGGAGACAAGTTCAAATAAGTTGAGAATCTTTCCAAAGAACAGAGAGTTTATGAGTAGCAGAGCCAGGTTTTGGCCCAAGACGTGTCTCACTCTAAAATTCAAGCTCTTTCCTCTGTATTTTAAGGCCTAGATCAGTGATAATAAAAATGTACACCCTCAAAGAAGGCAATTTCTTCTCACGTTACTCTGATAACCCCATTGGTATTAACAGTAGTTGGTTTTCACTTTAAGGTTTAGTTTTCTTTTTAAATGTAATTTAGGATACAGTGCACTTCTATACAGGTAAATATTGTAGGAATGTTAAAGGACATGGTAGGGTTCCATCTGAAACGTGTTATGGAGGAAAGCAGAAAATGCTCTTTTAACAAATCAAGATCTAAAAAGTACATATATAGATTCAAATGATTCTCCTTCAGGAAATAATGTGTTTCTAAATAAATGCAGCACAATAAAAAACATGAGAGAAGAAAAATATGTGAAACCTTATCATATAATTTTAGTTTGATTATGTCACCAAATAACCTAAATGGCAGTCGAGTGGAAAGAAATATAATCCATAAAGGAAGTGAGAAAGGTTAAAGAAGTCAACAGTAATTAAATAATGACTAACACGGAATGGAAATTGATCTGTAATAGCTGAAGGCCATTCCTTTCTTTCAGAATGCTATACACCAGCAAAGAGAGAAAAGAAAGATTTATCCTATTTTGATGGAAAGACATGTCATTTCTGAGCCAAGATTTCTAATACAAGACAGCAGTGGATTCCCAGTTCACATTCTAATATTCCACACCTACTGGCAGGCATAGAAACAGATAAGAGCCTTTAATAAGGCCGGGTTGGACTGGGTCATAAGAGCTTCTTTGGTTTGCTGGCTGTTTACCCTTGTAGAAGCTGAAAGCAGATGGACTTAATCTAATGCAAATTAGAGGTGAACTCGGCAGCTTGAGCTTTTTAGCTGATATGATCTCTGCTGGACTGTCATTTGTCCCCAGGGTTATATTTGCTCAGTAGAGATTCCGATGACAGTAGGAGTCTGGAAAAACTCATGCTGTACACGGGATTCTGTTATGGTGTTGCCTCTGCATGTTAGGCTTTCTTAGGTAACACATCTAATGGGAAACAAAACTATGTGATGTTTATAATTTTTAATGCTAACATAAATAATCAATCATCATTATTAATGATGATGACAGTGTCTGCCATTTATTCAGTGCCTACTATATTATGGCTTTTGGATATATAAATTGCTGTACCTACAACTGTGAAACATAGGTGTTATTATTCACACTTTCTACATGAGAAAACTGAGGCTTAGATGCAATAAGTATCTTGCCTAAAGCAAAGACTGAAATAGTAAATCAAGCTAGACTCCTCTTTGTTCTTTCCATTCATTCACTATGAATCTAAATAAGCAAAAGCAGATTTTAATAAAATCTTACATGTTACCAGAAGGTGTGTTATAGAGAACAACTAATGTACATTTTTGGAGTGATAAGTGAATATGATTAAGACCACTGCCATAGATCATGGTTGAATTGATAATAATAACAAAAATAGAGTTGATTCATTATGATATTTGGGGCATAATTTCTATCAAGTGATGCAAAGGATATACAGTCAACCCTAGAAGGCCATTCCTTCATTGAACACACATGTGTTGAGTGAGGTCTAGGTGCTGGAGTTGTATTATATGTGAAAGCTAAGAAAAATAAGAAAATACAGAAATAAATGGTATCGCTAAAAGGAGTTCTCATGCTTTGGTAGTATTCATTAAATCAGAAGGGCATTATGCTTATGGTAATTCCTCTAATTTTAGCAGTCCTACAGATGATGGTTTGGGGCAGGTATTTCAATCTGAATAAAATTTATAGATCTACATTTGGATTCTTAAGGTAACTCTCAGTTCAGATCACCTGGAAGTCAAGGTGGTCTATGGATTATCATGGAATACCATTTACCAGACAGCCAGTTTGTCATCAAGCCTATATTCTCTTCTTTCTGACTACATAGTTAGTTACTATGTAGTTACACTACATTACCAGCCTCCTTTGCAGTTAGATATGGCATATGACTGAGTTTTGGCCAACAGAAAGTATGCAGAGGTGATGGGCACCAATTCTTCTCCTGGTGCACTGACAGCTCCCAGGAGCATTTCACCATGCTTCCTCTCCTTTCTCCACATTAAAACAGATAAGCCTAGTGCCCCTAAAGTCACATGCTAAAGCTAGCAGAGCCATAACATGGAAAAAAATCTGTAATCCTGAATGACTACAGGAAAGGTCACCCTCCCAGGGACCTCTTAGTGTACTATTATATGATCAAGAAGTACAGTTAAGACACTAAAATTTGGGGGGTTGTTCATTACAACAACTAGTACTACTCCAACTAATACAAATGCCAACATATGTATTCAACAGATATTTATTTGAGTACTATTATATATTTAACTCTTTCTTCCCTAGGAATAGTTCAATGAGCAGACAATGTAATTGCATTATTATATGTAGCTTTTCCCATTTCAATAATCAGTAATACATGATTCCTGAGTTTGTCTTATTGCTGGTTTTTGTTTAGACAATTGTTTTGTCCTACATTGGGATTTGCTTGCAAACAAGGAAGTTGATAGTTTGTTGTTGTTTTTTAATGAGAGAGAAAAACATGAAGTTGAGAACTTAAAGTTGATGGCTAGTGAAATTCTGTATCTTGGGGAAAACCTTCCAGTATTTCATTTAGGCAACCTCACACTAACCGATGGGAGGAACATCACAGTACTGGAGAAACATGGTGGGACTGGTCTGAAAGAATATAGTGTGAGGTCTCCTGCCTGAATTCTGTGCATCTTAAAGGAATGGCATTATTCTGCCCATTAATTCAAAGATTTGACACTAAGTGAGCTTAGCGGAAGTCACTGAGTGAAGAGCAAGATTACATTTTATTTGGCCCCCACCCTGGGAACAGCCAGCTGTGATAAAAAACGACATAGACTTTGGTATCAAACTCTAGTGTGAATCTTCACTTTTCCCCTTGCTTCTGGTGCTTTTAAACCTCTTGAATTTCAGTTTTTCCCAGTAAACAGACAGTGAGAAAATCCATCTCTCAAAAATACTCTGAGATAATCATAACTTTGTCCAGTGAATGAAGAAGTTTACTAGAATTGTCATGATGATCACTTCACTGTCAAATCACTATGTTGTACGCCTGAAGTTAATATAATATTGCATGTCAACTATGCTTTAATTTTTTAAAATTCTGTGATTATAGACAGTGTTTTTAAAGTGCTAACAAATAAAGTACCTTACCATATGGTATACTTATTGGATTTATTGTTAACTGAACTTATGTTTGTAAAAAGTATACAAAGGAAGCTTGGACCATTTGCATCAACATATAATATGCAACAACTAAATGTTTGGGCTACTGATTTCATGGTTTCCTTTCTCATTTGCGCAACAGAAAAATTAAGTTTATTTTGTTCTGTATTATTCAATAATTAAGTCAAAATCATGACAATCAATTCTAGTAATCTATTGGAAATACAATTAAACAAAATTTCTCAAGTGCCTTTAATGTGCAGCACATAGTACTGGTTTCTAAATATGTTGCATCCTGCATTTTATTTGGCTCACAATGATATCTCTTGTCACTAAGATATGAATTATTTTATCTCAGGACCATTGAGCCATAAAAGTGCTTATTGCTATTACTGCTCAAACTTTATTCAACCGTCAGTATCTCAGAGTGAGTAGATGAACCTCTTATAAAAGATTGAGAAGCAGTGAGTGGAGGTTAATTTATATTGTGTGTATTTATTGCTCTGTAATTATAGAATAACACAAAAGAAATTAGTGAAAGAAGAGGCAAAGAATAAGGAAGGTCCTTTCATTTTATTGCCTGTATGTCGTCAAGGGAGATATGTTTAGTTTGGGCATGGTGTAATTTTAGGATGCAAGCTTTCTCAAGGCTGGGACTCTCCAGTCTTGCAAATGTTTTAAGCTCTTGTTAATTAGGCATATTCCTTTATCATTCCCCAATACTTGTACCACATCTACCTCAGGGTGAACTGTCACCATGGTTACCATTAATTGCAATTTTTGAGGGAATGGAGCATCCTCACTTCCCCTACCTGCCTGGATCCCTCCTCTGCCCAGTTGAAGAAGAACAATGAAAGGATGAAGCTGTTTTGGGCAGGTGTGCGCTGCATAGGCAGTAAATCATATTAGCGATAATAGCAGTGCACTGGTTTCCCCTCCTCCTGCCAACTGCTCTGGCAAGCCACTTCTGCTGCACATCTCTTTGGAGAGCAGTGGTGATCTGAAGAAACGCTTCCTCTTGAAAGAACCCTTTTTATTCACAGTGGAATACTCTTGAATTTTGCAGATCGTCAAGCAGACACAAAAAGTTTTTTTTTTAATAGTTGAGGAAATAAGCCTAAAGAAAATGTGTACCTAATCCTATTAGCTGCCTTAATATAGAATTATTAAAAGCCTTGATATACAGGATTTAACACCATTTTTCTAGCAGGGTGTGATGTAATCTGTTTTTGTTCCTCAGCTAGCAGATGGCTTACCTTTAAGTAATTTCCAATATGTTAAGAGATCAAAAGCCATCCTCTCGCCACCGAGGCAGTAATCGTTCCTCTCTGCTGGGGGTTGCTCGGGACTGTGGTAGGGATATGCAAAGGCTCCTGGCATTTCCAAAGATAGAAGGGCGACATTTCTTCAGACTTTGAAGTTAATAATCCTTCAGAAGTTAAAAAAACTGAGGGATTTTTCAAAACCTTTTCATGTTCTATATGCCACGCGTGACAGTAAATATCTGTAAGAAATCACTGAGGGCTGGTGCGCAGCTTGGAGGAGCGCTCTGCCATCTCCCGGGTCATGGGCTGGCGCAATCTCTCGCTGCTGAGGGTGGGAACAGGTTGTGCCTCCATCAGGCAGCGTCATTGGAGGATGTGGTTTCCGAGTTGAATGTTTTGCGAACGATGCTAGAAGGTGCTGTCACTGACCAGCCCAGGCAGTGGCATTTATGACAGGCCTGTCCCCACTACCAAGACGTGACTCCACCTCAAGCTGGGATGCTTTCAACTGCTTCCCCGGGCATTGGTCTCATTGCTGGAAATGATCCATCGGTGAAGAGATGGCGTACATTTGCATTTGGGATTCTGTTTGATCTTTACCACAGAAAAGAAAAATGTTTTGTATCTCAACAGTCTGAAATACTCCTAATGGACCCAGAGCCCAGAGTGTTGTCTTGTTGTTGTTGTTACATTTAATTTGGACCTTCATGATGTGCTGAATGCTAGAACCCTGATGAATTCTGAGTTCAGACAAGCCTAAGTGTCTCAGGGTTTGTTAGCACCTTTGCTTAAGGCTCTTGCTTTTGATACAGAGAGGTTTCCTTTTATTTCTTGGACTGGTTGTTTTCAGGCTACTTAAAATAAGAGAAAAGTCTCAGTAGGAAAATATGTTCCTAGGCATATAAGAGACCTAGGGTTGGATCTTCTCCTAGGTGACAAAATGGATTGTTTTAAGTTAAATGCCAAGTCCCTCTACTATTCCCCTCCTCCTTTCACCATTTTGGTTTATGAGTTTGATGGCTGGAATGTTGGCAGAAAGTGGATGGATAAATGAGGACCTAATAATCATCAAGAGAGATAGAAAAAATTGAAATAGAAATTCTGAGGCATATGCAAGAAGTCTGTAGGTTTCATTTGGAAAGAAGGTGTGGGCCAATGGCCTGGGACAAGAAAAATCATGAGATGGGAACCTGAAATGTCATAATTATACTCAACACAGAAAATCACACATGCATAGATACTACCTACTTTCCCCAAGTAGACCCACATTTGGAACTATAAATAATATCTGCTCTCTGTCCTCACCCACAGCCAATGAGGAGCAGTATTATTCCTCACTGTCCTAAAAAGTTCTACCCCAACTATTCTACAAGGTATTTTCCTTTTGAGAATTTTCTGTTATTTTAAGTAACCCAAAATAACTGATCTAAGGAAGAAAATGAAACCTCTCCATATCAAAAGCAAGCACTGGTAAGAATAAATGATTTATACTGACTCTTACACAAATCTTTCCAGAATGATTTTTTTTTAAATATATTTCTATTGATTTCAGACAGGAAGGGAGAGGGCGAGAGAGATAGAAACATCAATGATGAGAGAGAATCATTGATTGGCTGCCTCCTGCCAGTCCCACACTGGGGATGGAGCCCACAATCTGGGCATGTGCCCTCACCGGGAATTGAACCATGACCTTCTGGTTCATAGGTTGACACTCAGCCATGCCAGCTGGGTTCCAGAATGATTTCAACACAGCTGCTCCTCTCTGGAATATCCTTTCTTGTCCTTGAAAACCATTGTTATGTCTCTGCTTTCTTCTCCTCAGGATTAAAGGATCCATTGTTTCTTTATATATATATATATATATATATATATATATATATATATACACATATATATATAGATATATATGTATATATATAGATATACATGTATATATACATGTATATATATATTTAAATTCTTTGTTGTTTAAAGTATTACATGTCTTCTTTTAAAAATACATTTTATTGACTTCAGAGAGAGAGAGAACGAAAATAAACATCAATGATGACACTGGGGATCGAGCCCGCAACCCACGCATGTGCTCTGACAGGGAATCAAACCATGACCTCCTGGTTCATAGGTCGATGTTCAACCACTGAGCCATGCTGGCTGGGCAGGACCCATTGTTCCTTGATCTAGCTTTATTTAAGGCCTCTTGCTTCCTCACAAGTTACCATGTTGTGAATGAGGGTACAGAATGTAGTAATTCAAGTACAAATCTGAGACTATTGCAGGCCATGGGTTTTTTCTTTCTTCAGTCATGGACCTAAAGATAGTCTGACTTTAAATGGAATGTCTAAACCTAATCATAAATGACTGAGGAGTCTGAAAAACTTGGAAAGTCCGTGGATCTGTTGGAATGCTGGTCTACCAGCTTGGATAATAATTGCTCATCCTGTAAGATGAGAGAGGCAAGTAGGCAACTCTCATTGGACTAGGTACATGAGGTTGGAGTAGGAGTGAGAGATTAGTCCTGGAAAACAAAATATCAAGCATAAAAATTAAACTAGTTATTGCTCAATTGTTCAGCATTGCCATAAGGATATATTAAGGAGTAGTATGATCCACAACCTGTTCACCCCTGAAGGTTGCTTAATACATAAGGAATAGTTCTTAGTTCTTTTCTCCCCAAAAGAGAAGATTCAAGGCTTGGAATTTCTGGGCTTCCTGGTAGGGAAATAAATGAGTAACAGGCTGAGTGGGAGGACTATCCTTTTTGCTCCCATTCCTTGCAACCAGAGCTGCTCTGCTCACCCATTCTGTTCATCTCCACGGAAATGATAATTAGCGATAACTAGCTGGTACCTAATTATTCAACTTCCCTCTCCTCTGGGTATGTGCCCCAGATCCTTGCTGCACTTGAACCAGAATTAATCCACAGATCCACAAATCGACACTGAATAATATCAAATTAATTGCAAAAGATATTTGTTGGATGTAAGGCATTTAGTTTTGAAACATGGAAGAAATTTAGATCATGCACCGATGTGACATGAAAACTGTGACAATTCTCAAAAACCTCCATTGCTTGAAAAGAAAATATTGCATAAATCACAGGCTAGCTCTCTTCCTGGCTCCTCAGGGCATAACAATATTCTCTCAGGTCGCCAGAGAGCATTGACAATCTCCAACTTCCTTCCCCATCTTCCCATATCACAGGCCAATGGGTTAATTTTTTATACTCTGGACTCAGACTTTGGATTCCTACTCTTGTTCCTTTGTTAAAATTATGCGGTGGGGGAGGGGGGTGGGGGGGAGCCCTACCTGTAGTGCATGCAGAAACACAGTGCCAAGAAGGACTTTTGGAGGTCCATAAATTCACCTCTCTGTCTTTCTGTAGGACTGTACCTCTTGCCATTTGCTCAAGAGCTCCTGGGACTTGGGAGCAGTATAGGATGACTGCAGGATGTCTGATTCCAGCACACCGTCAAAAATTCAGCCCAGCAGTGACTGCACAGCACTTTCTATCTTCCGACTGTGCCCTGAGTAAAGACTTTTCACTTCATACATCATTCACAACTTGCCACGGGGATTTCACAAAGCCAGTACATACCCTTTACACAAAGAAAAGCAGAAAAAGAACAGGTCTGGGGGTCGTGGGGAGTGTATCTGCCAAGTGTAGCATTATTAACTGGAAAATTAACAAGGCACCATGTAGTTGAGGATAGTAATCAATTAAACCAATGGAGTTTCTCATCCTGTTCACACACGTGAAACCTGGAGAATTTCAGAGTCAAACAGTTCAGGCAGTTTCATTTACTTGCTTGGCTCCGGTGCCACGAGGAGCAAGGCAGAAGATGGAAAGGGGAAGCTCTTCTTCTCTGAGAGAGATCTGGTAGACAGATGCTTCGTCCTACAACATGGCTCACACAAGCTCAGTGCCCCAGAAGAGGGTGCCACCTGAAGGTGCTAGAGAAACTGTCAGTGCTGCGTGTGCTGCCCACAGGAACTCAAGAGAGAAGACCCGAAGCACACAAGAGGGAAGACTGCCCTCACTTGAGTCCTTTAATGTTCCATGCCAGGATTCTTCTCCAGGAAAAGATAAAAGGGCAGCTTATGTCTTGCTAATTCTTGAGGGATTTTCTTTTTCCCACAAGATTATTCCTTGTGAACATTCATGACTATTTTCAAATTAGCTCTCCTACTATATAGTCACTGGAATTCTCCCCCCCCAATTCTGTTATGTTATGTTATGTTATGTTATGTTATGTTATGTTATGTTATGTTATGTTATGTTATTATATTTTGGTTGGGCTTCATAGTAGCTTGATGGGCAGATTTGCATGGAAGAAATTGAGCCATTGAGAATTAGTCAGAAAAATTCATCAGAGACAGAGTCATTAGTTTCCAAGTAGTGAACTAATTTAGGAAAACCACTGGATATGTTTTTTTCATTGTCTTTTCCTCCTGAGAAATAAAAAATGTTGATTTTTGAAGCTTAGTGAAAAAGATATGCTCTGTTATTAAACTTAGTCATCTTGGGTAACAATAACGCATTTCATTCTTCTCTCTACTTATACTCACCCCATGTCCTTTACCCTAAGCCTTCATGAAGAAATTAGGGGCAGGTTGTTTTCCATATCTGGGTCCTAGACCTATGAGCCCACCAAATCCATGTCCATGAAGCTATAAACGGCCCAGGATCACTGTTCAAGTTACCAAACTAAGTGCTGAGTATACAGGGTCCCCAGGACATGTCACCTGTCTGCCCTGTCCTTACCTTCCAGGCCTCCTGCACCACATTGCACAAACACACAAAGAGCCTAGGTAATGGTCCATGGCCTGCACTTACTCACCAAGTTCTGCTCCTTTCTTGGCTCTTTGGTTTCTTGATCCCTGTCTTTTTTTTTTTTTTTTTAATCTCTTCCCAGGTTTTCCACATCCTCTCCTGGCCTTGGGATTGGGGCCTATATTCTGATTCCTCTTTGAATCCACAGACTCCCTCTACTTCAATTCTGTGATCCGCTCCCCTGACTTTGGAAATCACACAATTCTGAAGAGAGCTCTATCAGTCAGACCAGCCCTGTGGGATCCTATTGGCTCAGATCCCATTTGGACAGAAATGGAGTGTGGGGGTTTCTGTCTTGCACTGAACACTTAGGGGTTTAGTGTGGAAAGCTCTCAGAGAACTCTAAATTTAGCTTCCCATCCTCATGCAAGAGGTCAATCCTTTAAGAGCAAACAGAGGACTAGATAATATTTTGAGGAGAACCAAACTTACTGTGTCATTCATTCAACAAATATTTGTTAAGTTTCCACTGTATACCAAGCATTGTGCTAGATTTAAGATGCTGCTAGTTCCCCCATGTTTGTGCTGCTCAAGAAGATAAGGCTAACGCCTATCCCATATGAACAGGCTTAGAATAAAATCACTGCAGAGTGTTGCAATTTTATTTGGCCAACCAACAATCAAAGTGCCTGACTGTTGCCATGGCCCAGATGCCAATAATATGTTGCTCAAAAGGTCTCCATGACAAACTGCTTATCGGAAATGTTATGTATAATCCTTGGGCAGGATATATGATGTCAGGACAATGTCCAATCCCATTTTCTCTCCCTGTGGTTACTTCTGATGATTATTCTGGGATCTGCTTGCTTCATGAGACATCCCTATATGAGCCCAATAGGGCTGACTCATGTCTTTATCATCATTCAGCTTGTGGATTCTAATAGTCACCATGTGTTTGATTGGCTTATCTGCCTCTTGCCTGGAAACTTAGTTGAGAGGAAATCCAAGATCACAAGATGATGGAACAGATACTTAAATCTCTTAGTACAAGAAGCTGGCTTTGTTTTCCTTTATTTTACAGAAAAGAAAAGCAAGGCATGGTTGCAACTGGGTAATGTAGTCTATAATAAGGCCCACATATTGGGCTCCCTGTATTGAGTTTCCCTTAAAAGAAGCAGAAGCACCACAGTAAGGAATAAAAATCCATGACAAGGGGAGAGTAATAGAGTATGCTCACATAAAAATAGGTTTTGAGTATCTCTGTCTGGTAGCTTGGAAAGGTGGCAAGTATTGTAAGGCTTAGAAATGAATAGGTTTCTAATGATTTCATCATAGAAACACTACAATGGTTTATTTTCAATGGTGCTGCAGGTAGAGACCAACTTAATGGTACTTGTTCATAAAGGCTATGTAAATGCATAGCTTGGAAACTGAAGAGAGAAATTCTTTAGATAAAAAATGTATAGGGTTTTTATGGGTAGTTTCATTCTATCAGTCATTATTTCTTCAGAAGTCTTTAATAACTATGGTACCTCTAATGAAAAGCTTTCCTTAACAAAGATATTGTTACTGTAAAAAGAAAACTTGTTAATACTAGCCTGAAAAATACAGAAAAGCTATTGAAAATCTATGGAAGAACCATAGGCAACTTGTCTTACTGTGATTGCTAGAGATTTGGAAGAATTTTGCCCAAATTGTGCTAGATTTGTAAAGATTTTCATAATAGTGTTTGGATTCAGACCAGCTTTTGTTCAAAGTACTGAAGCAGCATGGTGGCAGGGCGGGAGGGGAGTGCAGGAGAAGGACATGATTAGGACAGTAGTATTTAACTTTGAGAGCAGAATGGTTCCCCGGGGAGTCACTGACTCCATTTCCCCCACATATATCAATGGGAGAAATGCTGGATTCTTGGAAAGAGAGCAGAAGCCTGCCCAACTTGCTGGGATATAAAAGGAGAGAAATACCACTGAAACCCAGCAGTCATCCATTAGTGCTCCCAGCAGTGCTCTAATGAGATTAATAGGAGCAAGTGTTTGTAATGTGGACCATGTCCTATCACTCAAATGAAAAGTCAATATACGTACATTGCTGGTGGGAATGTCAAATGGTTCAACCGTTTTTGGAAATCTGTTTGGCAGTAGCTACTAATATGATACTGAATATATGTATAACATAACACCAAGACATTTCATGCCTAGGAACATACCCAACATAAATGCATACTTATATTCACATGTACAAAAAATGTTCATAGTAGCATTGTTTGAAATAGCCTTAAATTGTAGTCTACTCAACAGTGAAATGGACAAACTATGATAAATTTACAAGAGAGAATACTATACGGCAATTAACTCAACAATACTTGCAACAATATAAATGAATCTTATCAACACCATTTTGAATGCAAAAAGTCAAATACAAAATACTGAATGAGTCCATTTGTTTAAGTTCTAAACAGGATACGTTATTTTATGATGCTAGAAGTTAGGACAGTGGTTACCCATAGGGGGTGTCAGCGACAAAAGAGAGGCTTCCATCTCTGATCTAGGTGTTGGTTAAAGTGGTATACTGAGTTTGTGAATATTTACTGAGCTATTCACATGCATTTGAAGCAATTTTTGGCTTCTATAACAAAATACCATAGACTAGGGGGCTTATAAACAACATTTATGTCTCCCAGTCGGGAGGATGGGAAGTCCAAGATCAAGGCAAAGGCACACTTCATGTCTGGACAGAGACTGCTTCCTGGTTCCTAATAACCATCTTGCCACTGTGTGCTCACAAGGCAGAAGGGGTAACTCTCTGGGATCTCCTTTTAGGGTCACTAATTCCATTCCCATAGGCGACCTAATCACCTCCCAAAGGTCCCAACTCTAAATACCATCATACCAGGCATTAGATTTCAACATATAAAGTTGAGGGAGGGCACAAGCATTCAGTCTATAGCAGTATACTTTTCCTCAATGAACTCCCTTCCAAAAGCTAGATGCAATAAAAAACAATAACTTTCTTATACAGTAGAAATAAAAAATATGTAACTGAACAAAAGACCTTGCTCACATATCACACAAAGATGCAAAATACCTAAGAACATACCACAATATATTTTTGAAGACATCTCTAGAAACAAAAATTTTTGAGAAAATGAAGATATATGCAATGTTCATAGATGAGAAAACTCTCTGTGGTTCAATAACAAGGTCATACCTACAGAAACTTGGCTACCAGTGCGAACTATCCTTCTGTGGTCTACCCCATCATGTGAGAGCACTGCCAGTTCCAGGGGTCAGAGTAGGTCAGACCCAGACGATAGACGAATCTCACACTCAGCAAGAGCTGGAGGCAGAACTGGTGAAATATGGGAATTACCTGGCATTCTACTTGATAAGAGATAAAGGGAAAGTGGAAATTTTCTGATCAGTGTCTGCATCTTAATGTTGTATAATTTCTACCTCATTATGTTTTTAAAAAGAGTCAGAGTGCAATATTGTCCAGAAAGGGAAAATGACTCCATTTTAGCAGACCCTAAGATAAACATCCTGCCCTTCTAGATAGAAAGACAGTCATAAAACTCTAGTGGTTAAAACAGTGTGGAATCATCACAGGAATAAACAGATCAGTGGAAAACAATAAAGAGTTAAGAAACTAATCCACATAAGTGTTGCATCTAACACTTGTCTTGGCAGAAACTATTCATTTATTTATTTTTATCATCAATTTAACTACATTTTCTAAGATAGGCACAAATTATAAGGTGTCAGGCATACTACTTCTATTCTTGCTTTATCCCCAAATTATAGGTTTGGAATAATGGGTTCAGTTGAAAGAGAAATACCCTGATTGCAACACCACCTTATTTAATCTAATATTTACTCCAGTGTCAATAAAATATCTACATTTTTATTTTCTGTATTTTTATTTCTTTGTTTTATTCATAAGAGTTAGATTTAACTAATATTACATATGATCCCTAAGAAAAATTATGGAAGTTAAGCTTGTAACACTATACTCCCATCAAATTGGCACAAACTAAAAGTCTGATAATAACAGATGTAGGTGAGGATATGAAGCAATGACAACCCTGTGGGAGTGTGAATTGATACAATTACTTTGTTGTTAAATGGATGCCTCACCCGTGACCCAGCAATCCCACCATATATATATGCTTTTTCGCACAGGTGCACTAGGAAACATGTATAAGAATGTCCATAGCCATATTATTTGCAAAATGTAGAAACAAAACCTACATCCCCATCAACAGCAAAAAGCCTACATAAACTGCATTTAGCATATAAAGGAATATCATACAGCCATGAGAATAATTGAATCTCAGCCACATACAATTCCATGATGCCAAGTAATAGAAGCCAGACACAAAAGAACATGTACAATATGAGTCCATTTACATAGAACTCAGAAACAGGTGTTACATAGAACTCAGAAACGCTCTAGTGTTTAGAGATACGTAATGAGGCGGCAAAAGTGTTAACAAAAGTGAAGGGGTGATAACCAGAAAAGTCAGGCAAGTGGTAACCTTTGAGGGAAGGAAGGGACTGAGACTGAGAAGGAACACATGGGAGTGCGTAGGGTACCGGTGAGGGTTGGCTTCTTGATCTGGTTCATAGTCACACAGGTGACACTTTACTTATTAAACATCTTTAGACTTTACTACTTTTCTACATATGTGCTTTATTTCCCAATCCTTTAGTTAAAATAAGTCAAACATTTGGGGTACTTTTTCTTGGGGGACTGACCATGACTTCCCTTGCCCTGCGATTGGGCTCCTCGTGAGGCCTGAGTCCCTCCCAGCTCAGGTTTGCTGCATGTAGCCTCCACGTTAGGGAATAAATAACTCTTGGTCCTGAAATACTTCACATTTCACATGAAACTGAGCTAGCTCAGCATTCTCTATTTTAGAAATTTGGATTTATTTCTCCTTATGGGATATATCATGAGACTCTAATTGACTTTTTTTTTTAACTATACTTTTTAAATGAATCCAGGCTGTTTTGAAGTGTATTTTTTGATCTAGTGAAATACAGAGTGCTGTCGATTAGATATTCTGAATGTCATCTGTTTGTTATCATTTAGTAATATGATATGCCTTGTATGTCCACTTTGGGGGCTTTTAAAAATTTATTTCTGTATTCACCACTATTGCCAAATCAATCAAATGTGAGCAAAAGCACAGGCAACTTGAATGACCCAGAACTGAGGTTTGAGCTGCCAAAACAAGCAGTAAAACAATTTTACTAGTCTAGTGATTGTCAGGAAGATAAGAGTTATAAACTTTATTTCAAGTAAGTTTCTGAAAGATCTGGAAATGTGGTTATCGGAATGCAGACTGTACAGAACTTTATGTCCCCTGATTATTCACAGATGCAAATTATCATGCAATTGGCAGCATATTAAGATATTGCAAAGATGTTCTGACATTAGTATTATGCTGCCTTTGTTACATTAGGGTCAGTCTGCTCATTCTTTTTAAAGAGACAGCCTAAAAGTTTGTATTCTTCCACACGTGGAAAATGATAAGGTAAGAATTTTATTCAACCACATCCAACTAGTTAACCATCCTTCCTTCCAGAGAATGGAATTTTTGTTGGGAGAGAGGCAAAAAGCAGTCACTTTTTAAAATATATATTTTGGAATTGTTTGGCTCTGATTAAAAGAGTGTTTCGTAATTGTATGTCACTTCATATTTAAATTTCATATTAAAATCAAGATTAAACATTGAAATTGATCAGCTTACCTCTGCTGCATCTCTGGCTCAGTTCATGGCTTATTCCCTTTGATTCTTCCTGTGACAGTTTAAAAACCACCTCTCTCTGAAGTAGGTTCTTTCCGTTAGTCTCCCTCATGGTAACTTTTTCTTCCCCTTTGTAGCATTTATCACACTTTTAATCACATGTTTATTTTATTGTTTATTTTGTCATCAGTCAGCCCCATGGACTGAAATCTGCATCAGGGTAGCTATTACGTCTGTTTTATTCAGCTCTCTACAGCCCGTGCCTAGCACAGTACAGAGTGCAATCACTCAAATATTTGGATGAGATGGATGGATGAAAGAAAATTACCAGATTGAAATTATCAGGTGAAAACTGCCATTTTATCCTTTTGTACAAACTATGAAGTTGTAATCCCAGGTTTGAATTCTTCCTCGCATTATTTCGCTAGACACTTATTCATAATACTAAAGGGAGCACAACACTAGGAGTCAGCATTATGGACTCCATTTGGCAGTCAAACCAACCCACTGAGTTAAAGCAGGTTTCACCTTCTGTCAGAGATGCCTTTCTCCTCTCCTAACGCCATCGTCTTACATACTAGCACTCACCCCCCACCCCTCTCCGCCCCCCTCACCCAAAGCAAAGTAATGAAGATAAATAGGTATTTTACAGACAGGCAATCTCATGATAACAGATGCCTGTTATTTATACCAGCAAAGCCATTTCCACAGTGTCAGGACTTGCCTACACCCACCAGGTCAGATTCTGCCAGTTCGTGATCTGTAAAGGTGGAAGGTTCCTTAGGGCTCTGAGAACAGCTGTCCATGACTGCTGCGGATCAGATTACAGGATCTCATTAACTCACTCCCCTTGCCTGCTTCCAGCCTTTTGTTAGGACCAAGACCTATTATTTCAACTTGTCTGGTATCAAGAGGGCCAGAGGCTGGGAGTTTTGTTTCACCTACTTCTGGTCAGTATCATTTTAAAGTGTATGCTAAGGAAAAGCAATAACAATAATGTTATTGCAAATGTTGCTATGAAATATGGAATTGTTTCATATAGCTGAGCAACTAGTCCTTATTTAAAATTTCTTATTGTCTAGTTAAGAATGACAGTTTAAATATTAATCTGCAATAGTCTGTGAAATAAAAAGACATTAATAAAAATCCTAGGAAGTTTAATTGTTTTGTGCTGCTTTTATTTTTATTTTTTTAACGTTTGGTTTGGTAACTTATCTAAGGTATAAAAATGGCCCCAAGGTTATTAAAAGCATGTGTATCTGTCTGGGGTTCATTCAGAACAACAGACTTAGCTCAGAGAATGGGGCCAGCATTTTAGTTCTTCACAGCACAAACTGCAAGGGCATACTGGACTTCTGCAAGAGTATGCTGTGGACAAGGGGAGGGTGGCTGGAGAATGTTCCAAGATAAGGGGAAATATATGTGTCAAGTCTTGAAAAGAGAGAACATGGAGGGATTCAGAAATAAAAAGAATGCCACGTGCTGAAAATGTACAGAGGCAAGAGTGGCATTAAAATAGAAAAAGGGTAGGAATGGGCCAGATTATGTATGGCTTTATAGAGTGTTTTAAAGATGTTGCTCTCTAACCCCAAAGCAAAGGAAGTGTCTATCGCTTCCATCATGCATGAAGGTAGGAAGATACGAATGTGGTCAGATTTGTTTTTTGAGAAGACACATAGATTTGAGGTGGGTGATTACTAAAAGTGAGATTGGGATGCTATTGCAGTGATCAGGATGAGAAATGATGGTAGTTTGGATTGGGATGTTGACTGTGTAAATAAAGAAGAAAGGAAATGAAAGGATTTAGGCCACATTGAAGACATAAAAATCAGTATTAGTTGCTAATGAATTGGGTATGTAGTGTGAGGAAGGACAAAGGGTCCAGAATAACTTCCATATAGCTTCTCAGCAACTGGGTGAATAGTAATGCCATTCACTAAGAGATGACACTGGAGAAAACCACATATGAAAAAAACAAAGATAATGACTTCAGGCTTACACATATTGAGTCTGAGGTCCTTATATATCCAAGAGATGGTGTTGCATAAGCAGTTAGATGCAGGTCTAGGGCTCAGAGAAGAGACCCATCACCTACACTGGTGATTCAGGTTATGGGAACAGGTGAGATTGCCTGACCAGAGGGTACAAAATGGAAAAAAAAAAAAGGCCCTGAATCTGAGCTCTAACAAATTCCAGCATTTAGTAGTTGGAGGAGAAGAACTGACAAAGAGCCTAAGGGTAGTCAAGAGAGTTAGAAGAAAAACATGAAGAGTGAGGAAGGGGAGGGGAGAATGGAAGCCAAGAGAAGAGGGTGTTTCAAGATAGAGAGAATGATCAATGGTGGGAGCAAGGTTAATATTGCTGAGCTTCGAATAATATGAGAACTGGAAATTGCTGGATTTAGCAATATGATGGTCATAGGTAACTTTAGAAAAGGCCATTTTGTCAGAATGAAAGAACAAAGGCCAAAAGGAAATGGGTCTTTAGCGGAGTTAGGTAATAGTCCAGTTGAGAGGGAGGAGAGGGATAGAATAAACAGGAAAGAAAAAGGTCCGTTGGTTATACTGTCTAGGGATGTGTGCTGATGCTGATATCATCCTGTGCTAAATTGCAGACTGCCAGTATCTTCTTGTCTATCAGCAGACACTACAAAAAAAAAAAGAGTCCCTCTATCATCCAAACATTGTCTCCATGTTCAGCATCCTGAATGAGCAAACTCCACTTAGGCCAAGTCTATTGTTGATCCTTTAAACTTTAGTGGGCTCTTGTTCCCAGCCTTCCAAATTTACTTTCCTTTTGCTCAAGACCATAGCCACAGCTAAACCAATGCTTTAGCTACAGATCTTCCAACCTCATCTTAAGTCAGATCCCCAGGCTTTTCACTTGCCTACAATGGGAAGTGAAAGGAATAAATACTAGACTCACAAAATAGCAGTACTGTTCAATGGCTGAAAATATTTGCCCTATATCATAGGAAGGGCCTATGACCAATCTCTTACTCTATCTTAGAGAACATCCAACTTCAAGGACAACCCACAGTTGTAAGCCAGATGTTGTACACTCTTGAGATTCTTTATGCATGCTTAATGGGTTTTCCTCTTGGGTCTCCCTCTAGCTAGGTTTCTATTAAATTCAATATGGCTGTAACTCCCACAAAAATCTAGTCCCATCTGTTTTACGTTTCTTTCCTGGACCTTTTAATGTCCTAACTTACTAGTTTGGAGAAAATATTGAAAGCTGAAAGTAGTAGATAAAGATTTGTGTTCAGGAAACAAGCTGTCAGCACAGATGTATGGTATAATTTTTACCAAAAGTTCAATATTATCTTAATGTGTATTCAGGGGAAAAGCTATAAATATAATGTTCACTCTAAATGGTATCATAAAACAATAGAATATTTTCATGGCTTTTTACCCAGACATTGGGTTGAGGCAGTTTTATTGTCTATTATTTCTGATTCTTCTGTGATTACTATTGGGGTTTCATAATGAAAGAAAGAAAGAGAGGGAGGGAGGAAGGAAGGAAGGAAGGAAGGAAGGAAGGAAGGAAGGAAGGAAGGAAGGAAGGAAGGAAGGAAGGAGAGAGGAAAAAAGGAGGGAAAGGAGGGAGGGAAGGAGAGGGAGGGAGAAAATATTTTTTTTATCTGCTTTAATTTTTGCTCTAACAAGCTAACAAGCATATGAGCATCTAGTTTAAAAATCCAGAACCCTGTGATATTTCCTTTGGTTCCATCTCTGTTCACCTCATGCTAAGAGGTAGCACAATACAATGATAAGATCATAAACTTTAGAGACAGACAGATCTGGGTTCAAATACCAGCTCCATTGTTCACTATCTGTGAGAGTTGGGCAATTTTCTAACTCTCTCAGTCCCAGTTTCTTTGTGAAATGTTTAATAATATGAACCTTGCTGGGTCACTGTAAGGATTACATAGGATTATGTGTGCAAAGTCAATTATATATCAATATATATAATGGCAGCTATTGTTAAACAGACTATGGCAGCTATTGTTAAATAGACTAAGACTTGACATACACATGTCTGTCTATTCCCTTCAATTAAAGAAAAAAATCTAATTAGAGTAAGAGCCACCTATTGCAGATGGAGCCATTCACAATAAGTGGTGTCAGTCACACTCAAGTTGTGACTCTCATAGTGGAGGGGAACAAATGCTCCTTATGATGATGTCAACATTATGGTTTCCCATGGAATATTCTTTCTCTCTAAGAGACTGTGAGGTTTGGGGATGGGGCGGGGGGCAGTGGTGAGTGAAAGTGAATGCTATTTTGATGAATAAGCGTACTTCTTAGGGCCAGAGGAAATGGGTCACAATTCCTGCTGGTAGGGAAGTTGACAAGGTACTTTCTATCTCTTTAACACATAAATCCAGAACAAACCCCTTGCCCTTTGGAGTCTGCAAAGCCTGAGAAGCTTGAGTTCATGATATCAGAAGAGCACAGATGAGGAAACTCCAGTGAGGAGCAGTGGAGAGTCCTGAAGTGAGATCCATATCAGAATTCTAGCTTACATCACTAGAAGATAATAATTTGCATTGTTTTAGCCTCTAAATCTGTGGTATTTTGTTATGGCAGTAGTAGAAAACTAATATCTAAATATTGGTGAGAATGTGAAGCCGCTGGAAGTCTCATAGATTTTGGGGGGAGTGTAAAATGGTACAACCACTTTAGAAAACAGTGTGACAATTTTTTCTATAGTTAAATATAGAGTTACCATGTGACTCAGCAAATCGGCTGTTGGGCATTTACCCAGAAAAGAGAACATATGTCCACAGAGAGATTTTTACATGAATGTTCATAGCAATCTTATTCATAATAGCCCCAAACTAAAACAACTTAAATATCCATCAACATATAAATGGTTATGTATACATTTTGCTATATTCATACAATGGAATATTACTTAAGAAGGAAAAGGAAGAACTACTCTTATGAGCAACAACATGGCCACATCTCAGAAACATTTAGCTGAGCAAAAGAAGCCAGACAGAAGATTGCATACTGAGTATTTTCCCCATTTATATGAAAATATAGAATAAGTGAAACTAATCAGTAGCAATAGAAATCAGAGTAGTGTTTGGGGCAGGAGATGGAATGGGATTGACTACAAAGGGACATGAGGAAACTTTGTAGGGTTCTATGTATTGATTAGGGAGGTGGTTATATAACTATGTACTATCAGACAAAACTCATCAAATTACATATTAAAATTATATGTAAATTGTGCCTGAAAGAGTTGATAATAAAGTTAAACATGCTAGGTGACATTGTACATGACATAAAAACTTGGCTGCATGTAGGCAAACAGACATAGACATGCTAATCCTAACTCTGACATTAACTAGGCTATGTTACCTGGAAGAAAACACTTAATTTATCTGAACTCCCATCTTATTCTTAATTGTCAAGAAATGGGTTAGACCAAATCAGAGGTTCTCAATACTGTCTGCATGTTACAATCACTTGGGAAGCTTTTTAAAAGTACTAATGTTCTATTCAGGTTATATGCCCAAAGATTGTCTTTTAAAAAAATATATGTTTTTATTGAATTTAGAGAGAGAGGAAGGGAGAGGGATAGAAACATAGATAGGCTGCCTTTTGCACACCCCTACTATGGATCGAGCCCACAACTGTGGCATGTGCACTGACCAGAAATCAAACGGGTGACCTCTTGATTCATAGGTTGGCCAATGCTCAACCTCTGAGCCACAGGGACTGGGAGATTGTCATTTTAAGTCTCTGACACTGGACTCAAGCACTGGTATTTGTTCCAGAAACTTCTTACCTGATAATAATATGTGTTTTTTTTTGTGAGAATCAGAGCTTTAGAAATTTATTCAGAGAGAAGTCTGCAGGTTTGTTTCCTTGGAAATTGGCCTCTGGTCTCCAAGAATAGCATCATTGAATATTGGACTATCGCTTAAATGGTGAAAAATATTGGAAGAGATGCCAACATTTCTCCAAAATATTAAGTGGAGTCATTTTCTATGAAGAACAAAGATTTAATAACCAGTATCAACTTCATCATTACCCCAGACTAACTGGATATAAAAGATATATTATATTATTAGATTTACAGGAACTACCTTCCAAGAGAAAAATAATATTCTTGCATTTATGAAGTTTTGAATTCATTTTGATTTTGTTGTAGTTCAAATTTTCCTTTTTTTATATAATAGGCCTACCTGGTTAGGAAGCTGACTGTTTCCTTCCTGGTGGCCTATCCAAGAGGCCATTTGATTTCTAGGCTCTTAAAATGATCAGGCACCTGAAGAAACACCTTCTGTGCTAGTTCTCAGTGAATCACAAGTAAGACCCACGAGTTCCTTTCACATTTTGAAGCTAGTCAGACTGCAATTCAATTTGCTAATCCAAAGAGTAATTATTCTCTTTGTGGATTATCCAGATGCCCCGTCTCCCTTATTTCTTTGGTCGTTTGACCACCATTTGACTATTTCTCTATCAGAAGAGAGGCTTGGGCACTTGAAGGAAACCAGGTCATGGTTAAATATATTTGTTTACTTGGAAAATAACTCCATTTGTGGGACGAAATGGAAACTGTTTTGTAAGAAGTGGTTTTAGAATTATCCTAAAATTATTTATTACAAGCTCTCCACGCTATTGACGTAGTGTGTGTGTGTGTGTGTGTGTGTGTGTGTGTGTGTGTGTGTGTGTTTGTGTGTGTGTTTACTGGGGTCTGTGGTGGGAGAGATAGTTATGATAAACAGTAGACTCCTTCAACAACTCAAGCCTGGAACATGGGGCTAACTCTATTTTTAAAAGCTGTTATTTGCCAAAGTTTTTTTCTACTTAACTTGCTATCTCTTAGCCATGGAGTAGCTAGCTATGAGCACAAGTCAATGTCATTCGTTTAAAAATTATCCCAATGGGAGCAATAGGGATCTTGAGAAAGAAAACCCACACTAGTACAATAACATATGGTCTAACAAATTCACAATTGACTTTTCTTGCAGCTGTGGTTCAAATTATAGGCATTTCGGATGCTTAATGGTCACTTTAATTTACTGTGAGGAAGTGTATGCTGAGCATCTGGAATGACATGATTTTTTCTTTAATCATTTTGATTTAGGTGACACTAATTACAAGTCTCATCATGGTCTGTGGGGAAAACATTGGTTTTACTGTTACCTGCCAGGACTTGTTTCCATCCTCCACCAGGGCTTTTATTTTCTTGGACTAAGAGGGGTTAAATCCCTGTTCTTAAAAGGTCCTTTGCTACTGAGGAATCTGGCATGAGCATGGGCTTATAACAATGGAACAAATTGGTGAGTTTGCTTAGCCAAACTAACACATTAAAAAATTAATAACAGTGGTATTTAAGGTAACTGAAAAGAGCAGTGTACATCTGCCCTGGAAATTTATAGCCAAATAGGTGTAGCAACCTGAAAGACCTTGGAGTACCATAAACTGTTTCTGTCTCTGACTACATAGGTAGTTTTGCAAAATGCTACACTGGGTACCCTGCCAAGCAGGCATTAAGTGTGCAATGGGGCAAATGCCTTACTCTGAGCTCTTCAGTCATTCTGTTTCCTGTTTTAAAGGTATAAGGTAGAAAGGTCAAAGTAATCATTTAACTCTAAATCCCAAGAAGAGACAAACTCATGATCAAAATATCTCAGACAACCAGAAGGCCTTTCAAACTAGAGGGAAGATCCAGGAGATATGAATAAACATACTTCAATATGGAGACATAATTAATGCCTCAATAAATATTTACTGAATAATAAAGTGAGAATCCAAACCAATCAAATCTTTAATAGAAGCTGTTTAACAGTCCCCAGAGTTTAAAGGTATTTTATAAATATGAGCACCTCAATTGTTAAAAAGAAATAGGTAGAATCACATAAAGACACTTGCTATTGAAAAGACCCAACTCTGTTGCTGGCTCTGCCAAAGTTACTTTTGGCTCTGGGCTCCCTGAGTCTCATTTTTCATTTGAGGTATATGAGGGCATATATATATATACTTCATTACCAGGTTGTAGTGAAGATCAAATGAACAAAATAAACTGAACAGAATTGAAAAAATGCAGTGTTTTTTTTAATATTATCCTATTTATGTTTTCCCATTAAAAATGGTCTTTCTTTGTTTCTCTCCCACATACATATTGATAAAGGTATTTGAGATTCAGACACTGAATTTCTTCTGGACTATATAAATAACAATGCTTTCTGTCATGGGTTCATTCAGAGAGGCTGTACTCAATTTGTTAACATTGCAACTAGTTAGTTAATATTAATAATAGTGAGAGAGCAAAGGGGAGGCCAGACATTATAAGCATGGTCATCTGGGCAGCTTCACCTGGAAGCTGCAGGTTTACACTCCCCAGCGAACCACCCATCCATTTCCTGCAAATCACTGGGGGAAGGTGCCCCAACAAAGGGGAAGATGGCCACATGTGCAGTAAAGTCAGGATGATGTAGGGAAGGTGCTTGCCTGTCAGTCTCACCTCAGGAAAAACACAACAACAACAACAAAAAAACAACAGTTGGCTAGAGGGGCAGAGCCACCTCAAGCATGGGAAATCCTGAAGACTTAATTGGTTAAACTCCTGGTTATAACCCGGAGAGGAAGAGTTCTCGCCCTCTTGTTCCTCTTGCTTCACTCCTGCTTCCTTGTACTCACTTGCTCTGTGATCCACACTTGCCTGCCATGTGGTCCTAGAAGCTGCATGGCCCATGGCTATACAGACACCACACCCAATGGACTGCAACTGGGAATACAAGCTAAGCTAGCCAGATGCTAGACTGGACTGTGCTTTAATATGTAGCAAAGACATTGGGTAGTGGCTTTAATTCTAGCTCTGATAAAGACAAGAGGGGACTTTTTCCATGGTGGAACTGAGGGAGATGGGCCTTGGAGGGGAACCCCTTAATGTTACCTCATCAATAAAGCTTTCCACTATACCTCAACCTCCAGAGGGAGGAACAGGGATCAGGAAATTCTTGTTCCCATGGCATTCCAAGGGCTCTACTTCTAGTAGTAATAGGTGGGGATGCAGAGGGCACCCCACTGATAACAAATTAGTCCAGAGACGATCAGGCCCAGTCCTGTTCAGTTGGATTTGTTCTCCCTTATTTATATGCTTTGAAGCAAATTATTTCCTTATTAGCACATTCTTCCATAAAGGAAATCAAAGGACGGACACCATCATATATTTTAGAGTTAAAAAGGCATTAGAGACCCCAGCCCAGACCTTCCTGTTACCAAAGCATAAGGTCATGAAAGGCCCATCTGCCTATAGCAAAGCTGGGTGTTCTCCAGGTCCCTGTACAGTGTGCTGTTTTCATTACTGTGGTATAATTAATTCAACTGATCAAAATGCCTTTGGCACAGAAAGGTGAAAGGCCTTAGTTAAAAGTGGGATAATCACTTCCCCAGCCCTTCCTACCCTCTTCTTTGTCTTGGCATTTGAAAAGTGGCATTGGTTGAGGAGTCCAAGAGCCTGCAGTGAAGATATTTAAAGCTATGGACCCTTTGCAGCTTGTTGTTCTGTCCTTCAGTTCCATTCTTACAGAATCTACAAAACAAAGATTCTACGAAGAGAAATCTCTTAATACTAGATGCTTTTCATGCCTTGGTTATTAAAAAAAAAATAGCAACAGCAATATACTCAACTCTACTCAAATTAAAGTATATTCTGGATTGATAAATTATGAAATATGTACTTAAGGAGATTTATGTTATAGACATTTGGACTAAATTATTCCTCAGGTAAAGGTATCATGGTGGCAGTCTCCCGACATAAATTCTCCCCTGTCCAATTAGTCTACCAATCATGCCAATCCCATTCACCTGACCAGTGTGTGGTTGGTTTAGGAAAGGTATGTGAGCTGATTCTATGAGGGAAGGTGTGCTAAGAGGAACTGTGGTTTCTAGGAAATATTTCCTTGCTCCTAAAAAATTCACACGGAAGGTATGGCCTCTTTTCTTTCTGTGGACATAGTTATGCTTGCATGTGATTCCCAGAACTACTGCAGCCACCTTGATGCCCGTCTGAGAATGAATCCAACATGTAAGCATTGCAGAGCTTAATGAAGATGTCAGAGCGGTGCAGGCAAAGCCCTGAGAAACTGCATCTCTGGAGAATGGTAAATTATTTTAACCTGCTTAATAGAGGTTTCCTGTTAACCCATAGCTATAAGGCATCCTCATTGAAAATTTAGGTGATAAAATTATAACTTAATAATCCATAAACCACCCTCATACCCCATCTCTGTGAAAATGCTTCAAAACAAGTAGCTTGTTGATACAGGGCCATTCCCTATAAATTTATCTGGAATCAAATGTGAATCTCAGAGAAGAGAAATAATAATTCTTTATGAAGGTTCTTCCTGAATACTCTGCTCTGCTTGCTTCAGATGGGTTGCATAAAGCATACAATTAACCAAATATAAGGGAGTGAGGAGGTAGGGATCAATCAATGTCCTTATTGAATGTCTGCTGGTGCCAGAATTCTACCAGAGATTTAATCAAGAGCAGACAAATTATTTATATTATTTTCATGAAAAAGATTGCTTATATTCAATTATCCATTTCTAGAGGAAGCTTTCTTTTTTTTTAATAACTCTTTTTTTAAAAAATCCTCACCCAAGGACATTTTTCCATTGATTTTTAGAGAGAGTAGAAGAGAGAGGGAAAAACAGAGAAATATCAGTGTAAGAGAAACACATCGATTGGTTGCCTCCTGCACAAGCCTTGGGCCAGGGAGGAGACTGCAATCAAGGTACATACCCTTGACCGGAATCGAACCTGGGACCCTTCAGACCACAGGCCGTCACTCTATCCACTGAGCTAAATCATCTAGGGGCAAAGGAAGTTTTCTTAATTTCCAATCTAATAGCTCTTACACTGTTAGAATCTAGTGCTTGATGAATTTGTGTTGACTTTTCTTTGCCAGCCAACATGAAGATTGCCAGACCCTGCCAAAGTCAGCACTAAAACTATTTCTCATGAGCAATAACAATAATATTCTTTTCCTTTATAGCACCTTTAATCCAAGAATCTTAAGCCTATATAAACATTTGCCCAATAATACATGCAACATTTCAGTATTTGGTTGATGGGGAAATTCAACTAGATGCAAGAACACGGATATAAAAACAGAACCCAGAATCTTGACTCATACTGGTCTTTCAATATATTGTTTCCACCTAACCAGTCACGAAAAATAAAAATTTACAGAGGTTTCAGCAGGACAAACAACAAAGCTTTTACAACCCTGGTGATTCATTATTTCTCTTTTCCTGCCTTGTAAAATCATTTTTAATTTTTAAATTTGTGTTACATTTTCTTTTTGACAGTGGCAGTATTGAATGTCAAAGGATGGAGAAATTCATCTGATTATGACTATCTCAATATCTTGGGTTTGCCAAAAAATTTGGCAATATGTGAGGAGTGAGGTTTCTTTGAATATTTAGAGCTTCCTGTTAGACTAAAGTATTGTCAAAACAAACTTTCCCTTTGTTGTTAAGTAATTCTCTTTCTAAATTGAAAGAGAAGAGAAAATAATGGAATCAAATTTTGGAGGAATAAAAAATGGTGATGAATTAAATGTTAATATTCTGATGTTCAGCAGATTATGAAGAGAACCTCAAAATCCATTATTTAGGACTTAAGATATATCATCAGAAGCTAGGTAAGAGCTTAAGAAAATTCATGGTGAAACTAAGATTTCATGTCATTATATTTAACACACAACAATCTCTTTTGAATACAAATAAAAATTAATAGGCTAATTGTAAATTAATCATTCCCACCCAGGGTCTTAAATTGGCAACATTTTGATTAATTCATTGTTGGTTGATTGGTGATTACTCTATCTTGATCCATAAAGACTTTGAAGTATCTTCTTGGAAAGTAATATTTTATCCTATATAATAAAAGGCTAATATGCAAATTGACCAAACAGTGGAATGACCAGTCGCTAAAACATGCACTGTCCACCAGTGGGCAGATGCTCAATGCAGGAGCTGCCCCGTGGTAGTCAGTGCGCTCCCACAGGGAGAGTACCACTCAGCCAGAAGCCGGGCTCCCACAGGAAGCAGGCCTAAGCCATCAGTCTGACATCCCCCAAGGGCTCCCAGACTGTAAGAGGGCACAGACCAGGCTGAGGGACACCCCCCCCCAAGTGCACAAATTTTGTGCACCAAGCCTCTAGTTTAAAAATAATTCTATTTAACTAATTCTTTTTGTGTATCTCTCTGCTTTAGTCTATCTTAGCCAGGGGTCTGGTTCTGTCCAGCACACAGCCAGTCAACTCTCAGAAAGCAGCTTGATAGAAAATCTTACAAAAACATCTCCACATATGCCTGAGGTTGAATTCACAAAGAGAGTACAAAGGAATCTGTGGATTTCCATCTAGTTTACATTTTGAGCCTCCCATCAATAACTTTCAATAATCCTTGCCAGAGACCTACCCTGAAGTTATGTCATAAACTACTTAAAAGGATATATTAAAGCTGAAGCGTATTATGGAAACCCAAGATACCACAGGAAACAGGTCTAGATTGAGTAGACCACTTACATTTAGTGGAATGCCAAATCATTTGATTACTGTAATTCTTAGAGCTATACTTTTTCCTTTTTTTTTAGATTAGGCAAGATCTGTCCATCTCTGGTTGTTACTCTTGCTCTGAAATAACAACTGATGGGTAATTTCTAATTTTCAAAGAACTATGTTATTACTTAGTACATTGGCTGCTCATCTCACAACTGCCATATCAAATAATTTGACAAACATTTTTATCCCCACCATTGCCACTGTTCTAGATGGCTCAGCAGCTAAATTGACCTTAGAATCCAGTCTCCTGATTTTTCATTCATTTATCTTTCCTCTCCATCATTGCTATTTTCTTACAATGCTGAAATATGTGTGGATTAGCCCTTACAACCTAATTAATTTCTATTTAAATATTGTTACTATCTTCATCTTTATTTTCCTGTACTGTCTCCATAAAAACCAAATCACCAAATAAGTCCCCATTTCTAGGCGTAATTTCTCTCTAGTGTTACTATAAATTACTCAGTAGATTTATGCTGTTTTTCAAAGGCTGATGAACTTCCTTGTGGAGTATTTCTCCTGCACTTAAAAGCCATTCAAGATAAAAACAACCACATACTATTATTGTTACCCTATTGGACCAAGCCTGCATTATAAAATCCTCTATGAAATCTTTAAAACTTGCTGAAATTGATAAAAGCTATCTCATTCAGAGGGGAGGGGGATAATAAGAAATATTCTCACTTCACTGTTTGAAATGGTTAAATCAACTTTACCATGGAAAAAATTCAACAAACCCAAGTCCTCTATAGGTCTCTTCATTATTATGCTCTCTGCTATAACAAAGTACTTTATCTGGCATCAAAATTACATTAATGCCCTATTCACACTGTTCTTGCACAAAACAAATACTTCTTTGTGTCTGAGTTTTCCACATGGTTGCCCTGATGAAACATGTGCCATTGGTGGACAAATATATTGATGCACGCAAAAAGGAGCAAATTAATTCCAGAACCTAGTTAGAGATAAAAGATGCCATTTCCTTATTTTCTGAAATGTGACTTATATCAAATGTCACACTGAGCTATATTTGTGGAGGAAAAGCACACTGTAACTTCATAACCAGCCATTTTTCTAACTTGACACTTTGTCCATTCCAAATATGCTGAGCAGAATTGTGGGCAGCTTCTTCCTGCCACTTCTGGCTCAGCCCATTCAGTAACTCTTAACATTATTATTGAAGATGAATGAGCCACCCAAGGTTTTAGCAACTTGATTCCAAAATCTCTGTAATGTGTTGGTACAAATGCAGAGAGCCAAATTTTGAAGTTTCCTGGATCAGCAAGAATACCCTTTCCTGAGAGGACTTTTCATGCTTCCTTTTTCTGGTTGAGGTGGGATTCCACAAATCCTCCTCAAAAATTTTGGTATCCTTGCCAGAAATTGAAGAATAAAGGGAAGAAACGGTAAACCTTTCTTTAATTATTATCCAAAAAATTATCAGTAAGTACCTACTTCATTGAGTAATTATTTGCTGGAACCCAGAAGCCAACAGAAGAGAGATTTTTACACATGAGTAAGACGCTTTCACTCTCAATCAGCACATCTAAGCTACTCTGCTTCCACATTTTAGACTGATGCTGAAGTAAAACTATTTTCCAAATAGCTGGATGAAAAGCAAAAATTAAAACAAGTTTCAACAGTCATGCAGTGCACAATCTAAGTGAATTAAAGATTTGGGCACTTTTATTTTTATTCAATTCACTTGTAACAGTTTGTAAAGTTAGGCCTAGCCTTGGATATTTCCATGGTATCTGGCAGAAACAGCATGCTGACCCTGAAATTCTGATATGACATTCATTCATTTAAAAGAACACACATCTCTTCCATCACCATGCAGCCTACTTCTTAATGTATACAGGACAATTCATACATAATGAATGAATCCTATATAATAAAAGCCGAATATGCTAAGTGTCTGGTCGTCCGGTCGGCCATTCAACCAACCAAAGTGTAATATTCTAATGATATGCTAAGGCTGCTCAACTGCTGCTTTGACGTGCACTGACCACCAGGGGGCAGACGCTCCGACTGGTAGGTTAGCTTGCTGCTGGGGTTCGGCCAATCAGGACTGAGCAAGATGGGCCAGACATGCCCTGGAGCCATCCTGCAGTCCCTCTCCAGCTGGCCAACCTCCCGCATTTCTCCCTGGCCCCGACTGTGCACTGGTGGGGTCCCTCAACCTGGCCTGCACCCTCTCACAATCCAGGCTGAGGGACTGCCCCTCCCCCACCCCCACCACCCCAAACACACAAATTTTGTGCACTGGGCCTCTAGTGATAAAATAAGAGAGTGAAAGAATCTAATGAATCTTGGTAGTCAAAATTCAAACACAGTCAGCCAGAGGAATGAGTCTTCCAATCAAAACTATGTGTTGGGTTTTGTCAGGTAAAAACCAAGAGAGACAAATAAAATACAAATGGCTGCAATATAATAAAAAGAGAGAGACTGCTATATGACTAGAGTTACTAATTATAAAATAATGTGTGAGTGACAAAATCTTTATGCTTTATAGATAGAATTACACATATAGTTTATCATTGCTAATAGGAAGGAGAGGTTGGAGAAACTCAGGGAGGAGAGAAAGAGGGATTTATTGAATACCTACTTCAGGCCTACTACAAGTACTATATTACTACTTTTTGCACACGTTATTCAGGGGTATAATTGCTTATAGACACAGTTTAGCCTAAGCTTTATAAAATTTTAGTTTTTTGAATGGCTCATACTGTTGGTGCTTCCGGTTACTTGCCTCTGTATGGCTGGGGACCTCCTTTAGATTACAAACTATCTTGAGTTCATGGAAATAGCTCCCAGGTAAAAGAAATTGGATTTTGTTCCCTGACTTGTCTTTAATTCACTGCGGCGTCTTTGGTGGTGAGTGTATAACTTCACCTACACTAGAGCCCTGGAGGCCTGACTCATGTACACCATGTCACATTGGGAAAATGGCTGTTTTAGCGGAAGAGTCAAATAAGATGTGATTGAATAAATATTCATTCATTTAAATGTTCATCATAAAAACCCTAACAGGTGTAAGATGTGACTGCTGATATAAGAACATCAAGGCTCTGGAATTTTTTTCCTCTCTGTTAATGTTAATTGTCATCTATCTAATGAAAGTCTAAATTTATATCCTTTTATTCTCAAAATGCAGAATCTCTTATATAGGAATTAGCCTAAGAAAATTACCTATAAAAATTCTGACCATAAAAATGTTCACTACAGTGTTATTTATAAAAGCCCCAGATTTAAAGCACCATAAATATCCATAAATGTGATATTTATTGACTAAATTAAGGTTAAAACAAGATATAATGGAAAATGGTATTTTGAGAGGATGAAAAGATGTCAGTAGGAAACTCCAAGGGCCCATCCCTAAACAGAAACCCTGAAAAGGCTAACTAAAGTTATCAGAATCAACTTTGTCAGAACTATGGAAGATAATCAAACGTTTACAGCAGCCAAATGAATGCTTAATCAAGAAAGGGGTAACCGAAACCCACTAAGAGAGCTTTGTGGTGTTACAACTTACCTTTACCCCACCCCATCCCCTCTGGGACAAATGCAGTCTTGAGAAGAGCAGCTAACATTCCTGGTGTGGATACCCAGTATCAGTGAGAACAAAGAGGACCTTATTTCCAAGGAATCAATGACCTTACATATAAATGAATTAAATGCTCCAATTAAAAATGTTCAATCAAAAGACTGATAGGAAGACTTTTCTTAAAATTATCTAACCATATGCCAACCACAAGAGACTCATTTTAGATCCAAAGACACAATTAGGCTGAAAATAAAAGGATGGGGAAAATACCTGCAAATAGTAACCAATAGAGAACTGGTTACTATTTGCAGGTTACTATTGCTATACTAATATCCGATAAAATACATTATAGGTCAAAAAATTATTAGGAGAGACAAAGGACAAATATGTTCACAAAAGTGGCAATGCATCAAAAAAATATAACAAAGACACATGCACACCTAACAATAGAGCCCCAAGATATATGAAGTAAAATTGACGGGAGAAATAAGCAGTTTTATACTAATAGTTGAAGATTTACATACCCCACTTTCAATAGTAGATAAATCAACTAGACAGAAGATTAATAAGGAAATAGAGGAGTTGAATAATACCTTAAGTTAACTAGATCTAACAGACATATACAGAACATTTCACCCAACAACAGTAGAACACATATTCTTCTTAATTGCACTTAAAAATTTTCCAGGTTAGATCATATACATATTAGGCCATAAAATGAGTCTCAATAAAGTTTAAGGTTGAAATGATATGAAGCATCTTCTTTAGAACTAAAAATCAATAACAGAAAGAAAATTGTAACTCACAAATATGTGGAAATTAAATAACACCCTCAAGTAACCAATGAGTCAAAGAAAAAAATTATGTGGCAAATAAGAAAATACTTAGTTGAGTGAACATGAATCCAAGGACTCTGAAGGACTAAATAAAATCATTAAAGCTGAAGTAAAAGTATATATATGTTGAAATGGAAAGATGTTCATATTCTCTCAAGTGTAAAAAAAAAAAAAAAAAAAAAAAAAAAGGCCAGCCTTTTGAGTATAGGAGGATCCCATTAAAATACCCCATACAGGTGCATTTAAAGAAAGAGAAAAGCATCTAACAGATCGGACAAAATGTCCATTATGATTATCTTTAGTCAGTCACTTTTGATATTATATTTGTTTTTTCTTTCTATTTATCTACATTTTCCAATTTTCCCCATAAATATGTATTAATTAAGTAAATTTCAAATAACATTTAATAAAAAATGTAATGAAAACTAAAGTACTATAAGAAAATAATTGGACATGTACTTTTATACAGAATTATTTCTTCAGTTACTAGTTTTTAAAGCATAGAACCACTGAAACAAGAAGACAAAGAAAAGGAAACATTAGTTAAAACTAGCAAAATATTACATGCATATAGCAGGCAAATTTCAACAAAATTCTCATATAAAACAGGCTTTTGAAGAAATTTTCAATCAGAACATTTAGCTACTGCCCTGATTTCTCCTTGAAATGATTTATACTTGGATAACTGAAGCTTCAAGGAGAAAGTAAGCCCGAGCATTAAGAAGCACTATTTCAGGTAAATGATTATTTCACTGCTACCAGTATTTGTAAGAGACATTTCAGGGTGATTGATCCTCCAGCGAAAAGAAAGGAATTTCCTCTCTGACAATCTGGGCCTCTGCAGGACTGTCAGCAGGGCTTGCTTGCTTTCCCATTGTTGGAAATCCAGTTTTGCATTAGATTCATTTCAAGGATAAAAAATTTATGAGACTAAAACATCCAAATGCATTTCTCCCTGGAACTTTGTCTTTAATATAATGAAACTTTTATCATCTCAAAGTCACCATACATTTGATAAAGAAAAAGTCGAGTCAGAAGATGCAAATCATATATAAAGAGTGGGACTTAACTGGCAAAACAAAGAAAGGACAGGCTTCTTTTGTTCCTTTATTTCTGAGCTTAGTACCAAATATGGATCTTCTTTATGAAAGAATTAAGCTTGAGAAATGTTGGGCCCCAGCAAAGATCAGAGAATGGGGTAAGTGATAGCACTTTCCATTATCTTCTGTAATATAGGATACTAGTGACCAGGGGCACGAAATTCGTGCACATTAAAAGGGAATTAATTAGAGGAAATATTTTAATATTGCTAGTTTCTCTTTCTCTATAATAGAATTGTCAGAGATGAAAGAAAATTAGTAAAATATATATGAAAATCTCCCTCCTCTCAGGGTCTGGGGTGCATTGCGGGACCCAGAGGCAAGTTGCTGCCCACCTGCATGTGCCTTGAAATCACACGAGACTCAGATCCAGCCGGCCCCACCCCTGTCAAGCCCCACGGGGGGGGCGGGGGGCGGGTTGCAGCCTCAGGTCTCTCATCAAGCCCCGCTGAGCAGGGGGTGCAGCCTCAAGTCCCCCGTCAAGCCCCACAGGGCAGGGGGCACAGCCTCAGGTCCCTGTCAAGCCCCACAGGGCAGGGGGCACAGCCTCAGGTCCCCCGTCAAACCCTGCCAGGTGGGGGTGCAGCCTCAGGTCCCCCGTCAAGCCCTGCCAGGTCGGGGTGCAGCCTCAGGTCTCCCGTCAAGCCCCACAGGGTGGGGGGCGTGGCCTCAGGTCCCCTGGCCCCAGTGCAAGGGCATGAGGGTGTGACAACTATTTACATATTAGCTCTTTATTATATAGGATGACTTGGTGGGCAAATTTTTTTTATTAATTTCTTTGTTGATTAAGGTATCACATATTTGTTCTCATCCCCTCATTCCCATCCCAAACCCCTCCCTACACATGCTCCCACCCCCCTGTTGTCCGTGATCACTGGTTAGGCTTATATGCACACATACAAGTCCTTTGGTTGATCTCTCCCACTTACCCCCACCCTCCCCTACCTTCCCTCTGAGGTTTGACAGTCTGATCAATGCTTCCCTCTCTCCGGGTCTGTTTCTGTTCATCATTTTATGTTGTTCATTATTTCCCCTAGATGAGTGAGATCATGTGATACTAAAAATACACTTATAAGAACCAAAAATGAGACAAGCAGTAATGGTTATGCTGAGAGGCAAATGAATCAGTCTATAGTGAGTTTCTTTCTGGGCCAACAGTTCTTTTGAGTCCCAATTTCAATGTCAAACAGTTCCTTATGTGTACATGTCAGCAATGATATTTCAGTTCTGGATGGTGGACAAATGGTGGTAATGCAGGTCCGACCCTCTCGGGTTTGGTCCTGGGCAACCTGCTGTGATGCACAGCTGCTGACTGCTAGTATGGCAAGGTGTCGTCAGTGTCTTCCATCTCTGGACTGTTTCTCTTCTGTCTTCATGGCTGGAGCATTCCTGTCAATTCCTCTCTGTTGCAGGAATCCACATGGTCTTGGAGTTGTTTTCTGAAAATATACAAACATATTCTCGACCAAAAGTTAATAAAGGAATCCTTTCTATATAATTAATTTGGGATCCTTTTTATTTTTTCCCAAATGATTTTCCTTTGTCTTATTTAGACACCATGTGTATTTTTCATGGGTGTCTTGCTGTTAGCATTACAAATGAAAGTTAATTTTCTAAAGTAAACATTTTCTAGATGTAATTTACTTACAGGATATTCTTCCTTACATGATATTCTTCTACTAGCCCCCCTTTTTTATTTAAATATTAGGAGGCTTTTGGAAATTTTATAATGTAGTCTTGATAGCTTTTAAATTTTAATTTTTTGCACTAAAATATGACTGCTTTAGGTTCATTACATGTTATGCAATTTTACCATGAGATGAACTATTGGTGGGCAAATTTTAAAAAATTTCTAATTTAAAAATAAAAGAATAATATAAGAATTAATCTATCTTTGTAAACACTTTCAGTTTCTTAGCAGAAATTCAGTTTCACATGACTCCTGTCATTTCTAAGCCCTGCATCCTGTTTCTCGTTAGATTTGCTCTCAGAAAAATGGAACTCATCTTTCTTCAAGACCCTTACCCACTATGCAGCCTTTTCCACAGCACTTAGCTAAGCAATGGGCCTTCCCTATTTTTGTATGTGAAGTATAATATCTTCCTCTTTGGCCACAAGCAGGAATGTCTGATGTCTTAACTGTCATTGAGATATACTTTATGACAGCAACATGACATTGAATATTAAATTCACAGGGGAAAAAAATTACAATTTGAACTGTCTCAGAGCTATCTAGAGAGACAATGCTGACTTCCTTCCAGAGACGGTTCCTGATAATTTAGACAAAAACGATCTGGCTTTCTCCAAATTCCAGAGGAGACTTCTGACTTTCTGCTGGAAGAAGAGCTACCCATCTGCAATGTTTTGCTTGTCTTTATCCCTTTCATTATACTGTGGACTTTCACAGTTAGAAACCTTTCCTCAAACATATGCCAGTGCCCTACCTGGATTTGACTCAATGAATTTTGTGAATTCTTGTTTCTAATGATTCCCCACAGAGTTGGGGATCCAAATAGGCAGTGGGGGCAGAATCCAGCCAGGAGGCCAGCGTAGGCTTTTCTCTGATTGCCAGTGTGGTGGCATATGACAAAGCCGGTAGCACAATCAGAGGGCCCCTCCATGGGCTGACGCTGGTGTTTCATCCCCTACAGACTCACAGTTCTTTAATACTCAACCCATTAGTATTTGCTCTTCCTGGTTTCTACCACAAAGACAGTTTTTATCTAAAATTGACTTTTATTATCTTTCTTAGAAATCATATGATGATTTTTTGGCCTTTCATTTTTAAGTAACACAGACCAATGGAAAAGAATTAGAATATAAAAAATACTTCATTTAGTAGCTTATAGTAATCTGCTGTGGTAAATGATATGATATTGTTTCATTACCATTATTTCTTCCCCCCTCAGCCCAGACATATTTTTAACAGAGACACTTCTCAATGTCATTAGCTTAGAATTTGGCCAGGTGACTTCTATGGCCAATGAAATGTGAGAAGACATAATATGTACTACATTCAACCAGACTTTGTGTACATATGGTTTGGTTTGCCCTCTTGCATTCTTGCAATCCACCATGAAGAGACATTGTCCCCCAGAGCCACAGTTTCCTCATTCTGAGGAGACATATGAAACATACATGAATCCAACCTACACCCTGGTGCCACACCCAGTCACACCCAGCCAAACCTAGTCCAACCAAGTCCAGCTGAGTCACACCCTATCTATAGACCTGTAAGCAAGAAACTAATGTTTGTTGTTATAAGTCATCTGAGATTTGGTGGGGTTATTTGTTATATACCATCATTGTAGCAAAAAGCTGACTAAGACAGCAGTCTTGTAGTGAATTATTCTTGCATGCTTCAAATTTTATATGGTACATAGTAGGTTTAATTCAAATTATATATCTGATTATCCAGTTTAACCAAGACTCCATCCATGTGAATGGGCAAATGAGAGTAGTTTGTACTGTGTGGTTTTTGTGACCACACTAGGGTGAATGCAGTGGAACTCTATCCGGTTTGTAATAGCAGGTCAGGAAACTAGCAAGGCCTTCACTCACGCAGGGCTCCTGATTCACCTTAGAGTACAGCCACTTTTGGCAGATTTTGTCAGTATTACAACACACCATCCAGGAGGAAGATAAGTACAACTCCCTCATGACCAGGTGTTCACTTATATACCTCCAACACTAGGTCAACATCTTACCAACGTGATAGGAGAATGAAGTAGGGATGACTGTTGGCATTTACATATTACCCTGGGTATCTATCTTCTCCATCTTCTGTTGACATCTGTAATGGCCCTCTAAATAACTCAGGGCATCAGAGGGTTGTTCTCTCCCAAGCCAAGATAACTCTGGCAAACACATCTGTATAATGTGTGCACTGGGCACATTTCCTTGTTGAATTATTCAATTAAGTCTGATAACGAGAGCACGTTGACACAGTTAAACACCCAGGTGAATAAAGGATTCACTTTGAAGTGCAGACATTTCTGGAGTCATCCCTGTGTTAACAAGTGATGATTCTCACTGCCATCATTCAGGGAGGAGGAAACTTTAGAAGAGGTACGCTAGAGTTGCATGCGCTGGAGGCTATTTCTGGCATGATTTCAAGGAGATAAAAAGTGGAGGCAGTTTCCAGTGTTTGTCTGAGCCATCAATCTTTTTAGAATAAATGTGGTTAATTTTAAAAGACTAAAATAAGACTCAATTCTTAATCTTATTCCTCTGAATTCTAATGGGACATAGAGAGATGAACACAAACATGGATATTCAGCACATCTATTTTCTGTTCTTCCTCTCTGCAAAGCCCCTCATGTACAACCTTACAAAAATTTAACGTTTTTCATTTCAATTCTCACTCTGTAAAAATGAGTGGTAATTGACTGTTCCCCCATTATCACCAGAGTATATATTACAAAGCACCAACAAAACTTTTTGCAAATAGAAGAACCATTCAGAAATACAAATTTGGATAATGGCTGTTATTTAAATATGGTGTATACATTATGAAACACTGCCAGTTACACTGGCTGTCTCTACACTGAGGGTATCATTATTAACAGTGGTTTGGCACTTGGCAAATGCCAGCTTGTATTTTTATTAGCTTGCTCTGTCTCTCCAGCTAGTCTGTGCATCTTTACAAATAAGGGCCATTTCTTAACTCTCATTTAATCTTCATTACTTAGCACAGTATGGAAAGCACATTAGGTGACCACTGATTATATCATAAAAGTAGCTAATAGCTGCCACTTATTGATCCCCTTCCATGTGTCAGACCCTGGGCCAGACATTTTACAAATGCTATCTCTAATTTGCACACTTGAACAATGACTTCAAAAGAAAAAAATTATCCCCATTTTACAGATCAAGAAACTGAGATTCAGAGAGATTACGAGACAAAGCTGAGGCTATTTAGCTAGTTTAATAAAAATGATTATGCATGTAATGAATCAAATATGTTTTAAGTATTAGATGGTCACAATTAACAGTTTAGAAAAGCATGAACTAAGTTAAAGTATCACTAATAACTATTCAATGCTGACATATCCACTATCCTCATCAACTATATATTCAGTGTCTGCAGGATCAGGGAGCTGCTTTGGGTGTTACTTAACCTCAGAACCCAAAGCTTTGCATCAGTGTCTAGAAAAGAAATTAAACATGTGAATGTTCATTTCTCTTTAAAAAATTTTTTATTGACTTTATTGCAGTAACATTGGTTAATAAAATTATATAAGCTTCAGGTGTACAATTCTATAATATATCATCTGTATATTGTATGGTGTGTTCAAAACCCAAAGTCAAGTCTCTTTCTGTCATCATTTACCCATCCCACTCCCCATAACCCTTTTCTATCCTCAACCCCCTTTCTCTCAGGTAATCACCATCCATCAGTTCAACCACATAAGACATCTGTCCGGTCTCTATCTTTCTTTTCAAATCATTATATCTAACTTAAGAAGGGGGAACTTTTTTTGTCAAAGTTCCATACTCACTTGCTAATGAAATCATGTCTTACCAAGTCATATCTATATTTTACACACTAGTTGCCCCCATAATAACTCAAGAAGAAACATACAAAAGCAAGACCAAAGAGAGAATGTGGGGGCGAATGATCCAATAAAATTTTGAAACACTCAACCTGTTAGAAGATAGTAATAAAGCCGTTACATTAAGAGGCTAGAAAATAGTTTTTTTCAAGTTGTGAAAATGTTACCCCTAACTTTATATAAACTGGGTGTTATTTCTTCACTGATCTCATGATCTTAGTCCAATAACGTGGATGAGTCATTTAGATGAGTCATTTCATTCACCATAGGAAAGGACAATTTAGCTAACCACTGTGTTTTTGCCTCGGAGTAAATTGAGAAGCAACAGATTGTGGTCAGTTGTCAGTCAGCTGGCCACTGTCACAGCTGCAAGTAGAAGCCAGGCTTCCTTTCCAGCACTCCAGCCCCAAATTTCTAAATTATACTTTTAAAAATGCACTAACGTTTTCTTAATAATTAAAAAGATAATATAAGCTTAGCCATTAATTAGCTGGTGACTTGAATAGTAAGCCTTCAAAATTATGTAGTAAATCTAATTTTTAAAAATCAGCTCCGCTTTTCCACAGCAGCAGGGGCACCAGGTAGCCCTTTCCTGTTTACAAAGACCCTCCCATTTAAGGTAACGCTTAGATCTCGCTGCAATCCCGTGAGCTGCGATTGTGTTCTTGACTTTGTAAGAGGAGGAAAGTGTGAATCTAAGAGACTAAATTATCCAGCTGGTGGGTGGCAGAGCCAGAACTCTGAAATGGCTTTGTAAACTTGACTTCATGGCTTCCTCCATTTCCTAATTCTTCTCACGAAAGAGTTGCCTAACTGTCTCCCAGTGGGTGCGAACTCCCTCCTTCCAGGGTAGGGCGTTTGGCCAAGAGGTGGCTGCCTGGCTGGGAACTGCACAATCAGCCTGCCCCTGTCTGGGTGGGGGCCTATGCCAAGCACTCACCAGTGGAATGTGAGCAGAAGTGTTATGTGTCAGAGGCAGCTATGCCTTCTCCGCTCTCTCTTTCCCATCTATCAGCTTGTGTTGGGCTGAGTGTCTTGGAAGGTACATGATGGAGATGGCAGAACTGCCAAGCCTGGGTCCCTGAATAACAACAGTAAAGCAACTGTGCCTCCCACCCCTCTGCTTCCTTAACCAGTAGTATCCACAATGGACTATTACATGATGGGGGGGAAATTGTTTCTTATGAAAGCCAATGAAACTGTGATGCTTGTCTATTATAGCAGCTAGCAATACTCTAACTAAAATAAATATACTTTTTATTAAATATAATTCAGATTGTTGATATTTCTGTCAATCTCTATAAAGTTAGTCTTGTTCACTAACTCACTGGCTTTAATTTTGCTAAATGGGAATGGCTCTGTAGGTTCATTTACCAACGATCTCCCATTCTGTTCCTTTCTTTATCACTAGTTTAAGGTTAATGAAAATTACTTCCCTATATTTCTATTTAGGCACCCAAACAAAGTATCTTTATCATATTTATTTTTATAAAACTAAACAGATACCTGACCAAAAAAGTTTTTTTAAGGCTGCTCTTTGAAATCCTTCGCATCTTCAAAAACATTTTTGAGCAAAATTTATATCTTTGGGGGACGGTGGTGGTCTGGAATTAATCCGTGAGGATTTATTATCTCTTATGAGTATAGCTCCTACCAGGGCTTCCCTGCTGGTTGGCAGCCTTCGGAGCCTTAGCATCAAGGATGCTCCCTCAGGGACCCACAGGACCTGTTGTCTGGCCACGGGTTTCAAAATGCAGCTGAAACACATGCCATGAATTCAAAGTCCTCCCACTTCCCCACCACACAGAGGGTCTGAGGCCCTCACTCCTGCAATGTCCTTGATGTGGTCATTCCACGAGTCAGGAGTGGGAGGCAAGATGCTTTTGAGACAGGGACCTAGAGAAATCATTCGGGCAACTCCTTCCCCCACCCCGAGCTTTCTACTTCCTTTCTCCCAGCAATGTCAAGGGGTCGCTCCTCTTAACATTTCACATCTAAAACCTGGATCCAAAATGTGAGGAGAAGGAAAAGCTTTGCCAACAGAGCCGTCCCCATAGCAAATGATAAATGCATCAAGTGCTTTTGGAAAAATCCCGAGAGCGGAATGTGGTCACTAGAGCAAATCCCCATAGAAAAAGAAATAAATCTCTGTGACATCTGCTAATGTACACCGTTTCCCTTAAACACCTCTTCCTTCCAGTTTCCACACCTCCTTCCTCCCTTTTCCAATGCTCCTTTTGTTCTGTGTCTCTTGGTCTTCAGGGAATGACTTAGCTGGCAGATGGTACCAGGAAAACTGAAGGTATTGCATCCAGCTGTGTGTAAGCATATTAATGCATTCAAGCCCCTGGTCTAGGATCTGAAATAAAAATCAGGGTAAGAAAAATGATGGATGCTTTTTTTTTTTCATGCCTTATTCATTCAGGTGCTCAAAAAGCACTTGCCATTCACCTATGGCGTTCGCACTGTTTAAAACATTGGAGGAATAAAAATAAAACATATGAGGCCTCTTTCCCTAGCCAGGCACAAGTTATATGCTTAAGGACCCCAACCAAACTGTACAACTAAAACATAAAGAACGAGATATTCAACTAATTAAATGGGAATGACCCACATGTTGGAACATATGATGCATATGAGAGAAAAGGTATGCTCTTGTTTTGTTTGTGTGTTTGTTTGTTTGTTTGTTTTTGGGAGGACTGCCCTTGGATGAATTAGCAAGCACTCACATGTTATATGGCATGTGGCATACAACACCTGAAAAGACATCCGTAGGCTACATGCATCATGAGTCACACTCTAATCAGAGCCCAGAGTTCAGATTTGTTCTCCTCCACTTAAAAGATAGGGAGGACACTAGGGAGAGTCTAGTAGAGGTCCATAGAGGTCATGAAGGCCTGCAAAAAGGGCTCTGAAGGAAGTGATGGAAACAGCAGCAGGCCCTCATTATAGCTGGATTCACATTCAGCTCTACCGTGAACCAAAGCATGTTTCCCAAAAGAGACTGTCCAAACTGAACTTCCACAGTGGAGCTTCTACCCTTCCCTGGCTATTTTGATGTAAGAATGGGCCAATCCAGAGCTGCCCACATGAGTCACCTTGAACTCCACCTGCTTTGCATTATTGCCTCTTGATTCTCTTCCCTGGAGGTTCTTCAGACATCTGGACTGCATTGTGGCATGATATGCTTCTCATTTTCCCCACAAACAGCCCTGATTGAAGGCAGATGACACCTGACCTTACGCTCACCTTTAGGAATCTGTGCTAAGCCTGGTTTAGCACAGCTAGGTTATAGTATGGATGTTATTCCTATCTTCTGACCCTATGGGTCATGGACTATTTTATAGAGCTCCAGCTGTTGTGCATTGCCAGGGAGATCAGAACCAGATTGAAATGCTGTGTAAGTTAAACATCTAGATAATTAGAGTCTAAACCCAACTATTAAGAAAAGCCACACCTTTAGAAGTCTTTAAGAACACGATAGGTACTCACCTGTCTTGAATATTTAAAAACAATTTTCCATAAAAGACGATTTCTTGATGTTGCCTCCAGCACTATAACTATATATCCCAAATATGCATGCATTGGCATTTCTTCGAGGCTTTACTTCCTCCTTTGTCCATGTGTTTGGGGATTGTGGGAATGAAAGGAGGTGGAAAATAAAATTGGAGCTACCATCTAGCTCTTCGGTGGGACTGGAAATGGCCCAGTAATTTTTAAATTTGATTAAATGTTTATTTAAATGTATGCCATTGGTTTGAGATAAAATTCATTGGCTTGATTCTTCTGGCATCATCTTTGATGTCTTCCATCATCTTCATCACTAAACTATATTGGGTTCTCACTCCATGGCAGTTTCTATGCTAGGTGCTTTACATATATCATCACTTAGAAGTCTCATACTCCCTTAGGTAGTACTATTAGTGCCCCCAATTTACATATGAGAAACTGAGACTGGAAGAGGTTATAAGAGTTGCCCACTGGTAACTGATGATATCCTTTTTTTTTTTGGTCTAGTCTAAGTTATCTGATAAGGAATCACTTCTCTGACTTGGGGCCTCATATTAATGGGGTGATTTTCACATTTCTTGCACTCATTTCAAGTGAATGAAACACACTTAGCCCTTTACTCACAAAGTCTCTCTCTAGGCTACTCTCTCTCCCTGCTCCCGAGGCCTGCTATCCTCTCAGTCATGCTTCTATCCTAGACACTCTTCCTTCCATCCTTCTCCTCCCACCACCACTGTGAATGGCAAACTTTTCCCTGTTCTCAAAAACTATGGGGCAAATTTCCAAACTCCCAATAAAGTAGGGGGGAAAAATGTCCACCTATTAGGAGCATTTTATGCACCTGACACCATCACCGGTTAGTAGCATCGGATTACATGTTCTGTAAGGACTTCTGCCACATGCTGTTGCAATTAACCACATGGGAATGTGCAGGCCAGGACCCAGCATAATTCAATTTTCCTACTACAACAGGCAGAGCAGTAAGAACTTAAAATGCCCTCAGAAGAGAATGCTGTATTGCATTAGAAAATGAAATTGTGACTTTTCTGGGAGTGACAGCCCTGGCAGGAAAAGATTATGGCTTGCATTTCTAGTTATCACCAATGTAACTATTCTAATTTGCAAGCTCCATGACAGATCTTTGACTTAAAAGACAACTTAAAACAAACAAACATACTTGAAGATGATTTGATTGTGGCACGGCCTAAAACAGTGCCTATAGATTCCAGATGCCTGATCATCCAGGAGAACCTGGTTGAGGGATTCACTAATCCTTCACCCAGACATTGAGTTGAGACCACAGGAAGTGAGGCCAGTTGGAAATGCCTATGGTACATGGCCTGAGACAACTGAAGCAGCACCTATCAACTCTGCTTCTGGAATTCTCTCCCTACTTCCAACTTTTGTAGGGAACACTCAATCTTCTCCCGAACTGCTAAGGGTTCCCAGCCACGTCTTTCTTCCCTTCCCAGAGTTTCAAATCTGGACTTACTCTCCTCTCTGACTCCTATCACCTGTCTGAGGGCCTCATTGCTAACACGTGCTTCTGACCCTTGTTTTAAAACTGTTGCCATCTAACTAGTGAAATAGAAAGTTGAAGGCATCCTCTTCTGACTAAACTTTTATATCTCATATTTTAATTACAATGGGATATTGGTTAATAATGCTGCTTAGTGGTATAATATTATAAAGTAGAGGCATAAAACAATAACTTAGAAGTCCTGTAATAGAGTCTTATGTCCTGTCTCCCAATCAACTAAAGGCTTTGAATGCCCCTCAAAATATGTATGATTTTAGTACCACAGCAAAAATCTGCTCTGTGCAACCATTTTATAATCAATGCTAATCATCAAATTGTAAGTTCAGGAATAGTCACTGATCATGAAGATGGTACAAGAGTGACCAGGCCACTGTCTACAATTAACATCCCCAGAAAAACACCAACACCACCTGGAACAATTAGAATGAAACATACTCTTTTCCCCACTTTTCCGAAGATATTTAAATATCTTAGTAAGGATAGAATTTATATTATTGCCACCTACAGTTATACACTTCAGCAGAGACAATGCTATGTGTTCATAAAACCCCCCTTTTTTTTCTTCTAGGCCTAAAACTAGACCGCATTTTCCAGCTCTCTCTGAAATGGGTAGAAGCCACATAACTAAGTTATGGCCAATGGAATGTGTGTGGGCAGAAGTGATGTGCTAGACTTAGCCCCTAAGCCTCCTGTACCCACCACCCCTTCTCTCCTTATCCTCACTGGACAGTGATGCGAACAAGAAATGAACTCTCCTTGTCTCAAACACCCCCCCCCAAAAAAATATTATTTCAATGGCATATTACAGCAGTAATCCTGATTAGTAAATGCACTCCCCTTGCATTCAAAAAGGTTCACTGAGTACCAGCGAGATAATTGGCATGGCCAGTGCCAGAACACACAAAAAAATTAATTACATGGGGTTTGGCTTCAAGGTGGATGCCAATTATTATTTTCAAGCAGGAAGTTTTTGGCATATTGCTGTTACAAAATATCCGTTTTTCTTACCATCTTCCTGTTTTGCTTCCAGAATCCCACCAATATCCTTTGTGAGGCTGTACTCTTTCTACCCACCTTTGTGGCCTGATGGGACCCAATTGCTCTGTGCAAGACATTCTACAACCACTCAGTGGTTTTCGTCGGAGTGAATTCAAACAAAAGGAATGTGGTGATGCAGGCAGTAAAGTAATCTCAGCCCCTTGGGTTCCTGGCCTTTTACACAGGGCATATGTCCTTAGCCAAAGCACTTAGGATTCAGACCCTTGTATGAGTCTATGGCGTATGGGAGGGAGGGGATGACTTAAAACAGATGAGGGTTTTAAGTTCAGCCTGTGCTCAACAGTTAAATTCAATTTAGAGACTTCCCAAAACCTTTTCTGAAGTTACTAAAGGGCCATAAGAAACCAGCTTCTTTCTTTTGTGGTTGCAGATTTAATTCTGCAGTTCATGAAGCTGCGTCAAAGTGCTTGCGTAAGTAACACTGCAAGCTGGTGCGGATGGAAATGAGGATGGTTTCTTCTTTGTTGTTAAATACTTACAGCGATTCCACAAACATTCAGCCCCCACTATGTGTTAGATGTATGAGCCGTGATTTCTGCCCCCAGAGAATTCAAAGATGTGTGGTAAAACATCCACTGAAAATGCCTGGGAAAGGAAAATACTAATAGTGGGCCCAGTGCTGCAGAGGTTAAGCTTGAAAAGCCCATCCCTGGAAGGAAAGACTTGGAAGTCTCAGGGAAATGTGGGTAGAGTTACAGGAGTGAGAGGTGTGCTGCAGACTGGAGACACTTCCTGCTGAGATCACATTCCCTGCCTCTGTGTGGTCAGCGCAGGCCTTTTTCAGCACCACACAAAATCTGCCTGTTCCCAGATGGTGCCTCACAACACAGAGCTAGGTTTAGGGTTACATCCTGGGAGACCGAAAGCTCTAACACCCTGAACCCCTTCATACCTACTTGGTGTGCTGTACTAATATTTTTCTTTAATACCAAAACTTGAAAGCTGGAAAAATGGTTCATATTCCATAATTAATTGGTTAGTAACGTGACCTGGAACAAGTCCCTTCTTCTCATTTGCACCTGTGAATTGGAGAGTCACTTTATGAAGGCACACAATAAACAGGTGCTGATCTTAAATCCCTAACTCCTTCATCATTTGTAAGAAATACTAAAAATGAAAAAAATCTATAGAATAGTGTGCTCCCTAACCTAGGAGTACATCAAAATCACCAGGGAAAATTGCCTTTCTTTGTTAAGATAAAACAACACAGTATTTGTCTTTACTGATCCTTTCTTTAAGATATAACTTACATGTAGTAAAATACACAGATCTTAAGTGTACAGTCAATGTATTTTAACAAATACAAACCCATGTAAATATCACCCCAATCAAGACATAGCATTGCCATCATCCCAGAAGTTTCCCTGTGTTTCCTCCCCAGTTAACTGGCCCCCTCCTCAATCAACCATTCTTTGATTCCTGTAATTATCTAAATGGAATCAAAAGTATTTATTCCTTTATTTTCTGGCTTTTTTCACTCATAATGTCTATGAAAGTCAATAATTCTTTCCTTTTTATGTTAGTATTGCATGGATGAATATACCTGCTATGGACTAAATTGTGCCCCCCCCCCGCCCCCCGCAAATACATATGTTGTATCCCAGCACCCAAATATGATAATATTTGGAGATAGAGCTTTTAGGAGGTGATTTAAGGTTAAACGAGGTCATTAGGGTGGCATTATGAGAAGAGGAAGAAAGAGCTCTGTCTCTGAGTTCACTAACTGAGGAAATGCCATGTGAGGATAAAGTGAGAAGGCAGCTGTCTGCAAGCCAGAAAGAGTGCTCTAGCCAGAAACTGAATTGGTTGGCACCTTGAACTTGGGCTTCCCAGCCTCCAGAACAGTAAGAAATAAATTTCTGCTGTTTAAGCCATACAGGTTATGATATTTTCTTATTTGAAAATTTTCCATCAAGTATTTATTTAAATATATCTCTGTCCCATTCTTTCCTCACCTTTCAAGATGCCAATTGTATATATGTTAGACCTCTTGATATTTTCTCACAAATCACTAATATTATTACATCTTGTTATTCTCTCAGTTTCAGTTTGCATAATTTCTATGGACCTGTCTTAAAGTTTACTAATTCTTTCTTATGTAGTGTCCAAACTGCTATTAGCATACTCAATAAAATTTATATATATATATATATATATATATATATATATATATATATATATATCCAAGTCATCTGTGTGTTTGCTTTGATTTGCTATATCTTATCTTGATTATAGGTCACACTTTATTCCTTTATCATATGTATAAGTTTTTTATTGTATTCTGAACATCAGGTAAAAAAGATTTGGAGAACATTATTTTCCTTTCCTAGTTGTATTGGTAGTAACAGCAAGATAAAGTATTAATAGTATAAATTTCTCCTAGAGTCAAATTTAGGAGAGGCTGGGTCATAGCTTTGATTATGTTGATGTCATCTGTATTAACATAACTCCCCAGAATTGATTTAAGTTTATAATTTCTATATGGCTGTTTCTGTATTCAAATTTGATTGAAAAACATATAATATCAATCTTTATATACTTGAAAAGAAAATAGTTCCAAAAATTTTTCTGATCACAGCTTTCAAACAGGAGTGAAAACAGGAGTATCAACCACAATATGAACATATTGAATATCCATTGTGTTATGGGCACTGAACTATGTTCTGAAGACACAAAAAGCTACATGGATATTCCTTGACTTCAAGGACATTAAAATCTTGTTAGAGAAAAAGAACAGATAACTAAAACCTCAAATAATATGGTAAAATAGGTTTTGTAATATGCCAAATGAGTGAGACCAGAAATAAATACAGTTCTGTAAAAGAAGCATTCACCAAAAGAGAAACCAAGATGGCGGCATAGGTAAGCCCCTAAACTGCTGCCTCTCACAACAATTTCAAAACTACAACTAAAAGACAGAACGGACACTATCTAGAACCACAGGAAAGCTGGCTGAGTGGAAATTCTACAACTAGAAGGAAAGAGAAAAGCTCACGGAGAATTGGAGGAATGGCAAAGGGTTGAGGTACGGCAAAGGGTCTTTGTGCGCTGAGAGCCTGGCTGACTTTCTCTGGTGGGAGGGGGAAGGAAACCCCCAACTGAAGTGAACCCCAGTTCCGGGCAAAACCCCGTGGACCCAGGCTCATTCACGGGGAGTCTGGACTGTCAGGTAGAGAGAAAAGCACTTGGAGACCCGGGGGAGAGCTGGGGAGCCCCGGCGGGCAGGGGTCTGGAAGCACGCGCGTGCGAGTGTGCACAAAGACTGCAGAGGTTGCCACAGGCTTTCCCTAGCAGAAGGGAGTTGGAAGCTCCTGACTGCACTGAACCCCAGTTCTGACTGCACTGAACCCCAGTTCCAGGTGAGCCCCTGGGGCCCCATGCTCTTGCAGGGGGAATTTGGACTCTCGGGCAGAGGCTCGGGAGCCGGGGAAGGCTGCTCACACACAAGGGCAGGGCTGATGGGAAGCCAAGACTGTCTGCTCCACCCTGAGACTCCACCCCATCCAAGCTGAACAGAGAGGCTTTTGCAATTTAGCAAGTCTAATCCTATAAGGCTGTCTCCAGCACCGAACTTCTCCCAGGGTAGACACAGATGATTCTCACAGCCAACTGGCCTGGAGGTCAATTCCTCCCAGTGATACCAACAACAATCAAGACTTAACTACAACAAGGCTGTACACACAGTCCACAAAGAGGGTGCACCAAGAGAGTCCACCTCAGGTGACTGGGAAGCCGACCCACTGGGCCACATAGGAAACCTAGTACACAAAGCTACCCTACCAACTCAGGGAAGCAGTGAAAATGCGGTGACAAAGAAACAGATCACAAACAAAAGAAATGGAGGAAAACAAACCACTGAATACAGAATTCAAAACCACGGTTATAAGGCTTTTCAAGAATATCCTAGAAAAGGCCGATAAATATAATGAGACCCTTGAAGATATGAGAAAGGACCAACTAGAAATTAAACATACACTGACTGAAATAAAAAATATTATACAGAGACCCAACATCAGACTACAGGAATGCAAGAATCAAGTCAAAGAATTGAAATACAAAGAAGCAAAAAACACTCAACCAAAAAAAGAAAAAAGAATCCAAAAAGTTGAAGATAGTGTAAGAAGCCTCTGGGACAACTTTAAGCATACCAACATCAGAATTATGGGGGTGCCAGAAGAAGAGAGAGAGCAAGATACTGAAAACCTACTTGAAGAAATAATGACAGAAAACTTCCCCCACCTGGTGAAAGAAATAGATTTACAAGTCCAGGAAGCACACAGAATCCCAAGCAAAGGAATCCAAAGAGGACCACACCAAGACACATCATAATTAAAATGCCAAGAGCAAAAGACGAAGAGAGAATATTAAAAGCAGCAAGAGGAAAACAGTTAATTACCTACAAGGGAGCACCATTTACGAATGTCAGCTGATTTCTCAACAGAAATGATGCAGGCCAGACGGGAGTGGCAAGAAATCTACAAAGTGATGAATAGCAAGAACCTACAACCAAGATTACTCTACCCAGCAAAGCTATCATTCAGAATTGAAGGGCAGATAAAGAGCTTCACAGGTAAGAAAAAGCTAAAGGAGTTCATCACCACCAAACCAGTATTATATGAAACGCTGAAAGGTATTCTTTAAGAAGAGGAAGAAGAAAAAAGTAAAGATAAAAATTATGAACAACAAATACATATCTATCAACAAGTGAACCTAAAAATCAAGTGAATAAAAAATCTGAAGAACAGAATGGACTGGTGAATATAATAGAATCAGGGGCATAGAAAGGGAGTGGACTTATAATTCTCAGGGGGAAAGGGGTATGGGGGGGGATTGCAGGAAGAGACTGGACAAAAATCGTACACCTATGGATGAGGACAGTGTGGGGGAGGTAAGGGCAGAAGGTGGGGTGGGAACCGGGTGGAGGGGAGCTGTGGGGGTAAAAAGGAGAAACAATTGTAATAATCTGAATAAAGATTTGTTAAAAAAAAAAAAAAGCATTCACCAAGAGCTCTAGTTATTAGAAAAGACTTCGTGTGGAAGACAGTAATTTAAATGAATCTAAACGAAAGTATAAGTTAAATGAGGAAGGGTCAGGGAGGCCTTTTTGAGAGAGAAGATGCCATAAACAAAACATGGTACATATTTAAGAAGATGAGAAAAATTACAACATTTGGAAAACATATTTTGGAGGGTCTAGAAATTTGGTTTTACAAAGCATTAACTCAAAGTCCAAGACCAATTGTTAATGTGGTACCCATGTAATCACAGAGCCAACTTTGAAATATCCAGTCTTACATCAAATCTTAGGTTGGGTCCAGGCATGACTATTTTAAAATGACTTCCTGAATGATGCCCATTAACTCCATTTTTATCTCTCATCCTCCCACAACCGTTGAAGAACTTTAGACAGGAGAAAGCCACTAGAGAGAAGAGCAGGCTCACTAGGAGAAAGGCCCAGAAGAAATAGAGGTAGAAGTGTGGTACGTCATAGGTGAAAAGCAAAACCATATACTATCAAATGCTGCAAAATAACATACACTGTAATTTATGTCTAGAAATTAACACTTAATAGAAAGATCTTATCAAAATGCTTTGTGTGTCTAACATATTAGCTCTAAAAATGTAAACCTCTAAAATATATTAATGTAGTAGAGATCTACATTAATAGTTTTAAAGGCAAAGGGGAAAATAGTTTTAAAGACAAAGATTTGTCTCTCTGAATGCTATCTAAAATACCCAATAAAAGAGAGGGACTCCATTTGGAGTGATGTGTTTTTCTAAACCACAAGAACTAAGAGGAAGATCCAATAAACAGTGCTTTAAATGCTAAATTAGAATGAATAAGTAAATGACCTTCCCAAGGGAAAACTGATTCCTTTGAAATTTTAGCAGAGTTACAAGAGCCAGATTTCCTTATTTATGGAAAACTAAGCTTCATTAATATTGAACTTGCCAGTTATCTATATGAGTAGCAGAGATCTTCATGAAAAGGCAGATTCAGTAATTAGCATGTAGCTCTTCATTAAAACTGACTAATAGCAAGAAAAAAACAAGTTAGTTCTGAAGTCCACAAACATAAAAATTATCTTATTATCAGAACACCATTTATGGGAAGTTCAATAAACATTTTATGAAAGCATCTAACAATGTTTAATTGATGTGAAAAGTTTTATTATATGTAATAACACACCCCAAACCCTATTCATGGGCCCAACTTAAAAAAAATACTGGAAATCGCTAAGCCAAACAAAGAAGCAATCTAATGAGTAGGTGTTCTCCATAGGGACTGACCCACGGTTGAGCAAACTGCTAAGAAATCCACACTACAGCTCTCATGGGCTGCCCACCCACCCACAAGATCATCGTGAGGAACAGCTCCTCTTCCAATTAAACATGCATCGAGGTTCTGGCCCTCTGTGCTGCACACAGCAGAAGCCCTCTACACGTGCAGTGCCATGCGGCTGATAAGGATGCCCCCATTGTGAAAGGCTAGAAATTGGGCCACAGCGGGTAACAGTGGTGGGAGAGATGGACTGGGCCCCATATGCCTCTGTAGTGCCTGGGAGAGGTGAAGAGGAAGGAAACAGGGGAGATTTAGGTTAATCCAAGGCAGTGGTTCCCAAACTTCTTCAGGTACCAAAACCCCTACTGGTCTGTTTCATTCTAACATATAAACAAGGATCTGTTTTACTGGCAGAAACGATGGCTGTGTTACAGATATACATTTTATTTGTACATATAAATATACATGTGTGGAGATGCATATATGGAACACAATGGGTCTAAAAAACAAGCTGTACACTAGCCCTGGCCGGGTGGCTCATTGGTTGGCAAATTATCCTATAAACCAAAAGTTGCCAGTTTGATTCCCCATCAGGGCACATACCTACCTAGGTCACAAGTTTGATGACCAGTTGGAGCACATACAAGAGGCACCTATGTTTCTCTCTCTGTCTATCTATCTATCTCTCCCTTCCTCTATCTAAAAAAAAATCACTAAAAACATATTCTCTAATGAGAATTTTTTTTAAAAAAAAGCTGTGCACTAAAGGAAAGGTTACTTATTCTCCATTCTCCTATTTATATTTCTGAGCCTGTTCATTTTGTCATCTGCTAGTGTTCATGACAAGGCAAGATGTCACAAATGCCAAAGACTTGAGAAATAATTTATTAGAACAAAACATGAAATCAAGGAGATAATTCATTAACATACATTTTTCTGAGAATCGGAAGAAGACTGCTATAATTGTATTTTAGTGAAAATTAGCTTGGTACATCATAAGAAACACCCATAATTTGTTGAGACCCTTGGACAGTAAACAACTGAAACCTACCTAAACTAGCCTGAACAAAAACAGGGGAAATTACTGTGAGGACAGAAGAGTATATTTTAGAATACAAGGGCAGGGATAAAAAAAAAAAATGCACAAATTGCTGGAACCAAAAACTACGAAGCCAGAAGGAATCTTTCTCTATCTGTTAGTTCTGTTTTCCTGTTTGTCTGATTCGCCCCCCTCCCCCCATTCTCTCTCTCTGTCTCTCTCTCTCTCTCTGTCTCTCTCTCTCTCTGTGTCTCTCTCTCTCTCTCTCTCTCTGAAGGAGCCACTGCCCTCCCCTCCGTGATGATAAATACATAGCCCCCAGCATCCCCTAATGCAGGCTCCCACACTTGGACTGTCCTAGCAACAGGCAAAAATCTATATGTCCTTGGGACAGGACTAAGAAACCATGTGAATGATGTCTAATGCCTGGAGGAGGGAGCTAGGCAGCTGCAGAGCTGGCTCAGCCTGAAGAGCCCGGGGCAGAGGATTACACTGCTTCTGTGGCTCCAGACTTGTCCATATTCACAAAGAATTGCAAGTGAAAGAGTGACCTGATGCTGAACACTATAATCCATCCAGTTGGCACTGTCATATCTAACTTACCTGGGAACACTAAGCAGATTAGGCAGCCGTCATGCACTGTGGCAGAGGGAAACTCCAGTCATCTGTGTGAGACCCATGACTTTTCCCTACTTCCAGAGGGAGTTGCCTTGCTTTGCTGGGGGGTTTATTTTGGCTGGGGGAGAAGGTGGTAAAAAGATGATTGAAGTGCGAAAACTAACAAATCGCTGCTTGGTACAGAAGGGAAATAACTTGGGTTACACTTCAGGCATGTGTCAGCCGACTCTTGACTACATTATGTACTAGTAGTTGGTCAATGTAGCAGTTGCCTTTGGGTAGAACTGAAATATTCTAGAATACTCTTGCTCAGGGCGCTACATACCCCGTGATGCAGATCAGTTAAGCACAACTGCTTGACTAATGTCACAGAGTGCCATGTCTTTTGTCACATATCCTGAATGTCCCAGGTTACAGGTACCCTTAGGGGGTTTCCTTCTGGGATCCTGGTGGGTTAGAATCCTGATTCTATTTCTAACTGCAGAGCCTCTGCAGGCCAGCTTTATGCCCAGGCACATGCCTAAAAAAGTTTCCACATCATTCTGCCACATACCTGAAGTTCCCGCTTATCTTTCTTCCTTTGTGGTAATGCCTCTTAAACCTACTCTCTCCTTTCCATTCCCTCTGTCATCATCCCCACCACCACTTGCCTGCGATATTGTAATCGCTTCTCAACTAAGTCTGTTTCCAGTCTTTCCCAAAGCCAATCCATCCCATAAATGCAGTTAGAGACACCACTTCAAATGCCCTTGCTTAAGAACCATCTTTTATCTCCCTGTGGCCAGCTTAATGCCAATTTGTGCACAAAATCCTCTGAGTGGTATTCAAGGCCCTTGTCAATGTAACAATAACCTAATTTGGCAGTATTTTTTCTCTCATTGCTCCCCTTCATTTACATGTACAGTCCAAATAAACATTATTATTCTGTTCCTGAGGTACATTCTATACCTCATTTTAATTTGATTACCTTTCAAAAGACCCTATCTCCAAATAAGTTCATTCTAAGGTACTGAGATTTAGGATTGCAGCATATCTTTTTAAAAAAATAAGAAATCCTTATTGATTTTTAGAGAGAGATGAGGAGAGAGAGAAAGAGGAAGGAGAGTTGGAAGGGAGAAAGAGAAACATTGATGTGAGAACAGAGTATCTATTGGCTACCTCCAGCATGCCCCCTACTGGGGATTGAGCCCAGAACCCAGGTATGTGCCCTTACCAGGAATGGAACCAGCAACCTTTAGGTACATGGGACAATGCTCAACCAACTGAGCACGCCGGTCAAGATGAACATATTTTTTTACAAAACATAATTAAACTCATAATAAAAGCTGATGAATAATGAAACTTTGATCATTATTTTGGCCAAAGGAAAGGCCCTTTTACCACCAAAACCAGTCATAAAATGTGGGCAGAAGGCTCTGTTGACCTAACAGTCAACAACTCTAGGGAGTTTCTGCTTCACAGCACTGCAGATCAATTTATATGCTCATCACAGCTCAAGATGCAGAGGATTATCCTTCTCAGCCTACATATTCAGGAAGACAAAGTCCTCTGCTAAATACAGTAACACTGTAAGAAAAGCTATCATAAAGAAGATCAAGAAATTCCATAGCATCACCTGGCTTCACACTTTGATTATAGTCAGTGGCATTCACAAAACAATATCACATTCAGGTGGCTTAAGACTGTGGGTCTCAACCTGGCTACACATCAGAATCAAATACTGATGTCTTGTCCCTCTACCTGCCCCAGACACTGATTTAAGCCAGGGCTGAGACACACTGATCTAAGCCCTATGCTAGGGCAGGGTAGTCTGAATATTTCAGTATTTTCAACATAGCCCATCGATGGCTATGAGTGAAAAATGGAATTTGTACTTCCTTTGTAGTATGTGGATAATTCCGTCAAGAGGAAGCATCTATAGTAATTTTTCTCAGAGCAGCATTGGCCAAGTTGTTGAGGCCATGGTGTATTCTTTCTGAGAAAATCATGAGGACCTAAATTGTAAGAATAAATTCCCTACTGGTTGAGCTTCCCATTTGACATAGTGCAATATCTTCATTATCTTTTAAGAACTAACTGAATGAAACCAGTAGAAATCAGTGCTCCAAGCATTCTTGCCTTAGTAAAAATCCTCAAATTGCTTATTTTATGCCAGTGGTCGGCAAACTCATCAGTCAACAGAGCCAAATATCAACAGTACAACGATTGAAATTTCTTTTGAGAGCCAAATTTTTTAAACTTAAACTGTATAGGTAGGTACATTGTTATTAACTTAATTAGGGTACTCCTAAGCTGGCCTTTGCTAAAAACTCAAGGGGCCAAAGAGCCACATGTGGCTCGTGAGCCACAGTTTGCCGACCACTTTTGTATACAATGAGGAATTACAAGTTTACAAAGGGAAGAGATTATATCATCCCTTTAAAGCTGAATTTTTTTATTTTCTTCTATGGGAAGGGTGTGGAAGAACGTTTGAGCATCTAATCTAAAGAAATTATCTCAAAATTAACGGTGCATACCAGAAATGTTATTGATAAGGTAAAACTTTGTGAAGTTTATAAACTCATCCTGAAGTTAGGATTATTAAATTTTGGCATGAACCACATTCAACTGTAGAGTTTATCAAAAGTACAAATGATCAGGCCCTACCTTTCTAGTCCCACAGTTTAAGTATTGATCCCTTCACTTGGCTGCAATTCTTTGAGCACAAGGACCATGGTTTATCCTTCTCTTACCCAAAGTAACAAGTATGAGGTCCAGCATATAAAAGGTGCTTAGGGAGTGTTTGATATGAATGCACTGACTCTATTCTGTCTGTTCTTATTAAAAGCAGAAAGAGGGAAGAAACAGAAATGAGACTACCAAGTCAGCAGTTGCTACTCTGGCCCTGTGTCCTAAAACATAAGCATGCAGAGAATCAAAAGTGGTGTTGCCAGATCAATCAATTAATCAGTCAGAGGTGACTGAACAGTGGAAAAATGTAGAAACATCTCCTCTAGAGAAACCTAGCAAGCTAGCATTACCTTAATTATTGTATATCTCTATATATTGCTATTTTATTATTAACTGTGCTTTTATGAAAATTACTGGGAGAGAATATATGATGACAATTCACAATTTCTTTCTAGAAACTTCTACTTCATCTGCATACGTTAGCAAATTGATTCATAAACTACCAAGTTGGCCCTGTATTGGTGTTTTTGTTATGTGTTTTTCATGACTCACAGAGACAGAAAGGTCAAGTAGTAGTCCATGGTGTAAATGCATCACAGCTTTTTTATCCGCTCATCTACTGACGGGCACCTGGGCTGCTTCCAAATGGGAAGCTTTGTGAATAACACTGCAATGGACACAGGGGTGCATATATTCTTTTGAATTAGTTTTTCAGGTATCTTCAGATGAATTCCCAGAAGCAGAATCCTTGGGTCCATTTTTAACTTTTTGAGGTACCTCCATACTGTTTCTCACAGTAGCTACACAACTCTGCATTCCCACCAAGAGTGCAGGAGGGTTTCCTTTTCTCTGCATCCTCACCAGCATTTGTTTGGTGATTTATTAATGATAGCTATTCTGACAGGTGAGAGGTGATATCTCATTGTGGTTTTAACTTGCATTTATCTGGTGATTAGTGATACTGAGCATACACAATGGAATACTACTCGGCCATAAAAAAAAAAAAGAGAGAGAGAGAGAGAAGGAAATCTTACTCTTTGCGACAGCATAGATGAACCTGGAGAGCATTATACTAAGTGAAATAAGCCAGCCAGAGAAAGACAAGTACCATATTATTTCACTTACATGTGAAATCTAATGAATAAAGTAAACTAACAAATGAAATAGAAACAGACTCATAGATAGAGAACAGACTGACAGCTGTTGGGTCATGGGGGGGGGGGGCGCGGAGGGTCAGAGGGGCTGGGTGAAAAAGGTGAAGGGATTAAGCAAAAACAAAAAACTCTTAGATACAGACAATAGCATAGTGATTACCAGAGTGGATATAGAAATGGGTACAGAGGGGATAAGTGGAGATAAAAAAAAGACCTGATTTGGGGTGGTAAACACACAATACAAATACAGATAATGTATTATAGAACTGTATTCCTAAAACCTATATAATTTTATTAACCAAAGTACCCCAATAAATTCAATTTTTAAAAAAAGAAGAAAAAGACACATAGAAAAGAAACATACTCTTTCTGGCCATAAAACCTGGTGACCTAGACTGTGTTCCTATAAATCTGACAATGAAATCTCACAAAAGGATGCCCCTGCACAATCAAATATTAGGTTAACTAAAGGAGTAGACAGCTGAGCAAGTATTTTATACACCTGGAGAACTGTGCCTTAGTCTCATTATTGTGGGTCCTATCCAGTTCCTCTGGAGACACTGTGCAGAGGTTGTAGGATGAAGTTAGGTTTTGCAGGAGGGTTTTGCAACAATTAAAGACAGCCTTGTTGACAACACAGCAACAACCTATGACTTTTTTAAAATGTGTTTATAAATTTAGCTCATGAGCCAGCCAGCATTTTTATACTGTTATATTGTTGTAAAGAAACTTTGAAGGATTTGAATCTATTGTTTAAAAAAAATTCTATCTATGAATTAAAATTAAGATTTTTTTAAAAAGGTTCCTTCCAGTGGTTTCTAACTAGAAACTATTTTTTGAAGAGCCAAGATACTACATATACTTAAAATTTATGTCAAAAAAAATTAAAGATTGAATTGTTTACTAAGTGCATTTGCTTTATTGGTCATTTTTGAAGTTGTTAATATACAATTCTGCTTGCGTACATCATAAACTGAATTGCATTGAAAATTCTCCACTGTTTTCAACTGCTTGTGTTTTTAGTGCATTTTTTAAATTAAAAAATGTTGTATTGCTATCTGAGTTCAAAGACAGGTCACTCATTCTAGGGCTTAAGAGCAGTTCAATAACCTCTAATACAGTGGCTAAAATAACATGGCTAAAATAACACTTGGCATCTACCTGCTTTCTGTATGTTCAGCAGCAACCTGCTGAATTATCATTTCAGAATTAATAATATGGTAAAGAGATGTTATAAAGCCAGGAATTGATATTACTGCTTAACTCTGGACAAAGAGAAATCTTTACTAAAAATTTCAGAGCAAGATAGTACAAAACACAGACACTGTCTCATATTCATTGTTTTAAAATGTGATATTGCTCTGGTGGTCATGAGACATTGATTTTTCATCACCACAAACACAACCATCACGGAAATTCTATTTTGCCATTTCAGGTTCTTTTCTGAAATACATCAGGATTATTTAGGGGTTGATGGAAACCTATACCCACCTCATTCCTTCCTCCTTCTCCTCGGGGGAAAGCCTGCTATAGTCCGTGGGCAAGAGAGCTTCGGGCTTTGTGGGAATCTTCTTGGAGAGAATTTTTGCTTGCAGGCAGCATGAATTACTGAGGATAATCAGACACTCTCCTGCTTACCACAAAGTAGTAGATTCTGGAAGAGCTTGGCTCAGAAACATATCTGGACCCCAGAGAGGAAGATCAAGTGTGGTCTCCTGTAAATGTGTGGCTCTTCCCCTCTCTAAGAGGCCGAGGGGAGCTGACTGAATGGGCAGGCTGTGGCTTTCCAAAGCCTGAGCTAGTGAGAGTGTCAGGAGGCCAGGGAGCAGGAGGCTTACTCCAATGGACTATGGGAATCCTTGCAGTCTGCTGGCTTCTTCACCATTGACCCAGTAGGGAGAAACGGTTTCATCTTTCTCTGCTTTAGGAACTGCTGCACTTAAGGTACTGGATCTGAGTCCAAAGTAGCCAACGAATTAAAAAAGGAACCTACTTAAGAGGAAGATCAGTCAGATCAAAAAGAATGTGTGTGTAGGAAAATAGAAAACTGGATGACAAACTACAACTTAATAAAGGAAGAAGAGGAAGGGGAGGAAGAAGTGGGAATAATTCACATTGTTGAGTTTTGTGTTTTTTTTGCAAAGTGGGCTGTTTTATCTCCAACACAGTTTGTTCTTTCTGTGTCTCAAACATCTACTCAACAAGCATGTGCAGATCCTCTCTGTGTGCCAGGCGCTGTTCTAGATGCTGGGAATTCCGAGTTGAGTAACAGAAAAGGCCTTTGCCTTGGACGAGCATAATTCTTATGGGAAGACACAGGCAATAGACAAGTATATAAACCCAGTAGTTTCTAATGGATAAAAGTTCTGTCAAGGGAATACACAGAATATTAAGTAAATGGGACACAGTATAGGGCATCAGCAAACTCTCTCTCTCTGAAAAGTTGAGGTGGGAAAGATGAGCATGTATCAAACATGGGGAAAGGTGTGGGAAATATATGCCAGGCAGAGGAAAAGGCAGAGGAAAAGGCAAAGGCACCAAGCTGCAAAATGCTGTTGGTCCATGATAGACTGGCTACCTTCCGGTCACAATGCTGATAAACTTAAGTCCAGAAAGCTGTTTCTCCCTGGGTTGCAAGTGCTCAACTCCTGCCTCAGTGTGCAGAGATTGTCAACTGCATTCATGCTGCTCTTCCTCCTTTTCCATTGCTCTGGCACACATCCAGCTAAGACGGCAACTAGGATTGGTGGCTCCTTATGCAACTTCCACAATACCCGCAAAAGGCAGAAGTGGGAGGATGATTATCTTCTAGCATAAGTACGATATGAAGGCTCCCCTAATCCTGCCCCCATTATTATTCTCACTACAAGTATCCCAGCTCAAGACAGGAAGGTTAAGAGTGAGTGAAGGAGCCCATCACCATACTTTCAGTATAATAGCCTCTGCACCCAGTTGGTAACAACTTCTATAAACACTTGAGGCCTTCTGCCACAATTAAATGTCATGGTCTTTAGTCAATAGATCTTCTCTGAAGCATGTGTATGATACGAAACACATAGATGGATGTCTCTAACACAGAAGACTAATATTCATTAGGGTGCTATTTTATTTTTAATGCTATTTTAAATTTTTTGTAGTAATGTACTTTTTCCTTTATTGCTAACACTAGTGACTGTGCTTTGGCCCTCTGGCATCCATTTGTCCTCCTTACTTTGTCACTTTCTTATTCTGTTTTGAGTGTCGACTTTCCTCTCCTTTCAAACCACAGTAGTAACTGCAGAACAGACTCGACACCCAATTCCATAGATGTCATGTGACTTAGGCCCAGCCAATCAGAGAATTGCATGTTCTGCTGGCCTCCCTGATTGGTTCAGGGAAAGGCATCAGAGATGGTGAGATGTCATGAAACTTAGTGAAATTTCTGGGCCTTTACTTGAGCATAATAAGAGTAAAGAATTGTGATAACCACCTCAAAACCCCATGACCCCAGGAATGAGAGAGAGCAGAGCCAAGCCCAGAAACAGAGAGATTGGGTGCTGGTGTCCCTACTAAGTGAAAACCTTGCTTGGAATGGTTAGTTACATCCGTGAATAAATTCCCTCTTGATTTAAAGCAGTTTGGGTTGGGTTTTCTGTCATGACAGAAAAAGTCACTACATTAGTCACTGCTCACTCAGCCTTTAGCCATAATTTATTCATCCTCAAATGTATTTACCAATATCTTACAGTAGATAGCATTATTTTCTCTCCCCGTTCTCATCCCTCATTGTTTTTTTTTTGTATTCTTCTGGATTTAAAGATCAAATAGCCAAGTTCACTTCACACTAACTTACCGTTTTGTATATTTGAAGATAATTTCTTAAGCATAATCACTACAATCCTCACAATGATTCAGAGCATTGAACTAAAATATCAATACAGCCTTTGTAAAGGCCCAGCCGGAAATAACTAGCAGCTGACTTCATGATTCTAGTACAGAGAAACAAGTTTCCAATAATACCTTGAATTTAAACTCTATGATATTTATATTCCAAAGGGCAATCAGCAAAATTCTGATATTACCACCCCCCACACACACACGCACATACACACACACACACACACACACTTTAATTACAAATGCATATGAAACAGTTTCTTTGATAGTTATGAATGGAAGTTACTCCATTCCAAAGTCTTACGACTCAGCAACGCACTTCCAGCTTCATAGTTTATCTATCCATCTAGCTGATACCTTGTCTAAATTGGAAATGTGCTTCTCCCTTTTGCTAAAAGTATTTGGATTGCCCTGTGTGAAGTGAATTGCTATCCCCCACTTAATCTTTTCTCAGGGGGACTATTAAGGTTAGACTACCAGGACCTCAGAAGTTTCAAGGCCAGATTGGCAGCTGAGACCACCTTAACACTCTATCTCCACCCACTTATCAGGAGACTTCTGGAAACCCACTTAACTTCTCCTGAGACTTGGTTTCTCCATCAGGAGCTCAGAAATAGTAGGGGTCAAACCCACCAGCCTCCTGGGGCTAGTGTATGTTGGTCAACTAATGAAGCAGTTTAAAATAATTGTGGAAAAAGTAAAAGGTGTGCCACTTAATTTGGGGTTATTTTTACCATTTTTGTAAATCCTCAAAATTGTTTCAGATCAGTAATTTGATGTAAGAAATCGAGTTTTCTCATCCAGACAGACAGCTATGGGATTGTCTTTCCTTCCTCTCTGCTGCTGACAGAGAGCTTGGAGCCCTCAGGGCCAGAGTTTCTGGCAGCAATGAGGCATTCCAAGCCTTCTGGGGACACGGTGTGTGCCTCTCATCTTGTACACAGAGAGTTCATTACTGAAAAGTGTGTGCTGTGGGTGGGAAATAAAAACAACAGGCCCCCAAATAGCCTAGGGCTGAATTAATTACCTGTGCACTCGCTGCTAATGATTTGGGGAGCACACTGGTGCTTAATATTTTATCTGTTTAGCACCAATGTAAGGGCTCTGCTCTCAAGCAAGCTCCAAACTGAGAAACTAGCATCTGAAATGTCTGCTCTAGAAGACACTGAACCTGTCAGGAGTAAGGCACTTTGCAAAAGAAGATTCCTTTTTCTCTTGGGTTTCTGGGCCCAGCCACCCTGTGGGGACAGGGAATGGGCCTCTAAAGAGGGGGTTCAGGCTGTCCATGCAGCAGCAACTTGTCACAGGCAGCTTCCCCATCCAATCCCGTGGTTCTTCACTCATAGGCGGCCAGGACAGTGGCAGAATAGCAAGAATTAGGATTTGAACTCCAAGTACTTTTGTCATGAATCCCTTCAACATTCTGAAGACATGAGAGGCACTCAAGCAGCATTCACAATAGGAGAGGAGAGGAAAGGGCTCTAGGCGTGGCAACTGAGTATTGGATTATTCCTGATATTCATAATAGACTAATATGTGGTTAATCCACAGTTGGTGGAGCAGAATTCAAACCCAGACTGTGTGGCTTCAGAGTTTATGCTCCTAATAGCCACATTATACTGCCCTTGAGAAGAGGAAGATCAAACAAAGTGGAGGAGACACCAGTGACAGTCACAACAGTTGCCAAAGGCAGGACATGGATAGGGTGGCCGTCAATCTTCGTAACCAAAGCCAAAAAGGAAGCCAGATAAGCCACAAGTGCTCATGAAAGGAGAACATATCAGATGCTCAGAACCTACACTTACATACATGCATACACACATGCACACGCACACACTTTGCCCACCTGGGAGGGTCGCATTCTTTTTCTCTTGCATAGAGGTTTGGGTGGGACAGAAGGGAGGGGTGGGAGGGAACTGATGCTTTCTACCACAACAGGGCTCTTTGTTAAAGAATTCTTCAAAGCAGGCCAAAGCAATAACACCAATGCACATTTTCAAAATGGTTCTTCAAGGGCAGAGGAGATGGGAATAGCCATTTCTCTGGTGACCCATTTTGATCCAGAGATAAAAATCTAGGATATCAAGTAGAATAAAATAACTATGTATCTTCCAGGCAATCCTATATAATAAAAGCATAATATGCAAGTCGACCGAACAGCTGAACAGCGGAACGACCATCTGGACGACCATCCGGGACTATGCTATGACACCCACTGGTGCTAGGCCAGCCAAGGCGGGTGCAATGCGATTGGTTAGGTCGGGGGCACAGCCATTGCCCCATGATCATCCTGCAGAGAGAGGCCCAGGCCACTGGTTGGCAGGGTGATCAAATGGGGGGTAGGGAGAGGGATGGGAGGGGGCTCCATGATCTCCCCAAAGAGGGAGGCCCAGGCCACCAACTGGAGGGCTGCAGCAGGTGGGCAGGGCCTCCCTCTGCAAGGGAAGCCTGGGTGCCAGCGGCCAGAGGGAAGCTCGGGTTCCGGGTGCCGGAGGGAAGCCAGTCCAGCAGCCGGGGAAAGGAAGGCCTACTCTTACACGAATTTTGTGCATCAGGCCTCTAGTTCTCCATAAATATCATTTCTCTTAAGCAGATTTCAGGCAAATGTTGAGCAGCAGCTAGTTTGAGTTTAGACATAGGGAAATCTTGTGTTGTTGACTGAAAGCAAATCTATACGGTTTTGAAAAATCAACTAAAGAGAAGTAGGAAGGGTGTTCCATTAGATGGTATTAAGGGTTATGGCTCAACAGTTTGCTGAAGAATCCACCCAACCGCCATATGGGGTCAGCATATCTGCCTCTCATTCTAGACTTTATCTTTAAAGGTTAATTAATCTGGAAACACAAGTTTAAATTTCAAAGTCATATATTTTAAGCTTAAGATAAGCAATTTTTCTTTAATGTAAAAGTTGGCACTGAGATTACCCATAGCTGTAAAGCATCACAGAAGCAAAAATAAAATGCAGGTGACTGCTTTATTGCTGTTGGGTTTTTTTTTCAACTGCTCCTACTGTAGCAGTAAACCAAAAGAAGGCCTGGAGTTGTGTAAAATGGGTGATTCCATTTTTCTAAAGCTGAGGATCATCACATACCTGGCACCTTACATTTCAGTGTGAGATTTTTCTGAAAACTGAGATCTATAGATTAATAACTCCCCCATCTCATTTATCCTACCCCATACTTCCTCGGTCTCCAAATCAATGAAATTGTGACTTCCTGGCCAGGTCTGAGGGTAGTTTCCAATCACTTTCTATGTCATGGTGTTTACCAACTCTGTTTTGTGAAGATTCCATAGGCTGGCCCAAGGGGGCAGATTGATAACTTTGCTGATGAATGTCTCATGCTGTTGTTAGGGAGAATACTTTTTTTGCTCTTGCTGCAAATGGCTATAAATCCAGCCCAGGCTCATCCCCATCTTCAGATGCACCCCATCAGTTGTAGGCATCTTATCAGCAAGAAACAGCCTCTCCTAATGGCTGATAAATATTCCAGCCTCCCCCGAATCAGGTATCGAGAGATTCAAATCATGGTCAGTACTTAGAGCTGCTATTACTACAAACTTAATGCCAGTCAATCTTTGTACTTATCTCTATAGCCAGAAAGGCTGAATAGCTCTTTTTATGTCTCCACTCCTGGTCACTAAAAGCTGAGTTCATTCAAAATTTCCTCCTGCCTAGGGAGGGCACAGGCCTGTAATAAAAGTTGAAGAGATGTGTGTGAATATAAAATAAAATGTATGTTTTCTCTGGCATCTACTTCCTCTCCCCAATCCTGCCTCAAATTTGGCCCCAAAGCAAGTGCACATGAATCTGAAATGGGGCTGAGTGAGGAGAGAAACACACCCCACTGTCCTCAGCGTATGACAAAATGATAGGAAGATGATGTGGTATTTTTTCTTCTGGCTCTTTGGTTTTGGGGTGTTTTTGTTTGTTTGTTTGTTTGTTTTTGCTTGTTTGTTTGTTTGGTTGGTTGGTTAATCCTTACCCGAGGAGGATATTTTTCCATTGATTTTCAGAGAGCACCAGGGGAGAGACAGAGAGAGAAAAACATCGATGGTAATTGGTTTCCTGCATATGGATTGGTTGTCTCCCAGATGCCCTTGAGGTTCATGCCCTTGACCGGAATTCACAGGCTGATGCTCTATCAACTGAACCAAACTGATGAGGGCAGCCTTTTTTTGTTTGTTTTCATGAAACGGAGTCTGAAATCTGGATAACATAGGACTTAGGATTTAAGAAAAGTTTCCAGTTCTCCATAAAAAACAACCACTTTTCCTGCATAGTCCTAAAAACATACCTTCGATGAAAGTAATTATAGAATCTCAATTGTTGGAAAGATTAAGGGGAGCTGGTAAATAAAAAATCCCTTACTCTCCTTCATAGGAAATGGGCACATGTGATACATAAAGAAGAGAGTGTGAAGTTAATAATACTGTCCTATATATTTGAAAGTTTCTAAGAGAGTAGATCTTAAAAGTTCTCATCACAAGAAAAAAATTGTAACTGTATGGTGATAGATGTTACCTAGATTTATTGAGGCAATCATTTTGCAATATATACCTTTATTGAATCATTATACTGTACACATGAAATTAATAATTTATATGTCAATTATACCTCTTTTTTAAAATACCAGCACATTAAAAAAGAAGAAGAGGGTCTGGAAACTCTTATAAGGAAAAATGGCAGAGTGTCAGGCAGCATGGCACCTCCTCCAGTAAACTAAAAGTATCCATGCTCATAAGAATGTCTCTCAAAAAGAAGTCCACAGACACTTCCATCAGCTCTTAAAAGTGTCATCACTTATCTTCCTACATGTTATGGCTAATCGGATTCTCTATGCAGGAAGCACCACCAAGCTTGATTTTTGTAGAAGTCACACTTGGTCACAGTACTCATCAGTTGCCAAAGGTCTTCCCTTTGTGTTGTAGTTGACTCAGCAACCTTTGCTATAAGGTCAGTGTAAGTAACCCATTTCACTGATAAGATAACTGAGATTCAGGCAAGGTTAAGCAATTTGTCCAAGGGAATGAAATTACTCAGTGATAAAGCATGTATTTTGGTTATATGCTCGGGTTACAAAATTTCAGCATTCCCTACTTTGGCACAGTCACCTAGGTCTGCAGGTGAAGGGTCGGGGAGGGGCTAGCCATGAACAAAAGGAATGGACTGACCCATCGGTGGCCTTTTTGAGGCACACACTTATAATCCAGCCAGAACTTTGATTCATTTCCTTAGTTGTCATTTTTACACAAGAGGAAATAACCCCTCCCCAATTATCTCATTTTATATCACTTATAAAAATATCCCTTTTACAGTTATTCATTTCCTTTCTTCATAGGGTCATGCTCTTTTCACAATAAGCAACTTCATTCCCTTGATGTCTTGTCAGTATCTGAGGCTGATCCTCCCCAGGAAAATTTCAGTATCTGTCAGACTGTCCAAACTCGAATGGTGAAGGAGAGGGGCAAGGCCTGAAGCAGAGATCTGTGTTCTGCTCTGGGCTGTGGGTCTCTGGCCTAATCAGTCCTCCCAAACCCAGAGACAGGCCCCTCAAACCTTCTGCTGGGAAGGAATGCTAAGAAGGACATCCTACGGAGGTAGCCTGAGAGGAGAACAAAGATGCCACGGCATGTTTGGTCATCAAGTGAGCACAGGGTTTCAAATATGCCCCAGAATTCATAGGGCCATGAAAAATTATTTGCTTAAGAGCTCTTGGTAAAATAAAAGATTATATTCCCCCCAAATAACTTTTTTTTTCCTCTGTACCTAGAAAAGCTTGCTAAATTGATTACCTCAAGGTTGACAATTGTATAATTGTGGTACTGAACAGATGACAAAAAAAATATTTTCCTCTGGCTTTTCAACAACTCTCAGTTCCATACTCATGAGGTGAAGGTGCCAGTCTCCAGTTTCTGCAGTCTTTCAACCTCTACCACCTTTTGCACAGAAAGGAAGACGGAAATTTGCATTGGGTTCTTCTTTCACTCAGAGATTAAATGGTCAGATAGTGCATTCAGGCCGCATTCCAAGTCCTTCTGAGGCCATTTAGAAGCATTTCATCATTGCAACTGCTGTTTTGGTTTCTTCTCTGCTCACAGCTCAGCCCCAACAAGCCTAGGCCTGCCCCCTTTCTTTCCCTCTGAGGCTTTTTCCTCACAAAGAGCCAGGAAACTCCTCGCCTCCTCTTACACACCGGGAAGCTAAGGGAAGAACATGTCCCAACTCAGCGAGCCACAGGTTTGGTTTGTTCTTTCTTGGCATTCAGACTCTCGGCCCCAAATGAAGATTTATCCATTAGACATTTTATTGCTTCCTAACTCCACAGGATACTTTAGTCTGTTTTGACTGTATCTCATTCCTTATCTAGCACAACAGTTTTCTCATTGATACACGTGCCTCTTGTTGTGGCCTTTGTCTATTTTTTAAAGTTGTCAGAAAACAACATTGTCTCCTTCGCTGGTTTGGCTCGGTGGATAGAGCATCAGCCTGCAGACTGAAGGGTCCCGAGTTCAATTCCAGTCACCAGCACATGCCCGAGTTGTGGGCTCAATCCCCAGTAGGGGGCGTGCAGGAGGCAGACAATCAATGATTCTCATCATTGATGTTTCTATCTCTCCCTCTCCTTTCTGCTCTAAAATCAATAAAAATATATATTATAAAAAAGATTGTCTAACAGAAATGCAGGCAGTGTATGTCAGTGAAGCCTTCAGTTTCTGTTGCTCACTGGCTTCCCCATAGCATCCCAAATGCACCTTTGCACGGATTGTCAGAAGGCCTGGCTGAAACCCCACCTTCTAAATGCATCACTTAGAGCTTCCTTGGCAGCATCTCACACCGGAGAGAACACCAATGAAGACAAGTCTGCATCATGGCGACCTCCACAAAGACAGGAGCTCTCTGAGTCAGGCTTGAAATATTTGCTGTCAATGGTGCATGGAGAAAGTAAGGCTTCTGAACGTGGCTTTTCAAAGAGCAGAATCAATTACCTGGGAAACCGGGCAAACAGAAAATCAAGTAAAAGAATATATGTATATATGTAAGCATAAATCAGTGGGGCCTCAAAGAGCCTGGAGCCACCTTGAGAGAAAAATGTTGAGTGGCTCTAAGAGCGGAAGGAAATGCAAAGAGGGAGCCATACCTTCAGGCTCAGAGAGGAAGCTCCTTTGGCCTGTCCTGCTCTGATCCTGAATGTCTGCTAGTGCTTCCCGTGCTTTTACCGGATTATTTGTCATGAACCAATTCAGACAAGGTAAGAGCCAACCCAAGTCCATGCCACAACCCCACGCCGGCCTTGCATCCTTCATGAAGTGCGCCCTGAGCTGAGCTACCTCCCCCGAGGCAGTGCCTGCGCAAAGGAGTCCAGGACCTTCTTCCATTGGTCTTCAAGCACCACAAGGCATCAAGAGGATCAAGCTGACCTGGGCACAGTTACTAAGGAGATGAAGTTCTTACACATTTCTACTCCCCACGGCTCTGCCATAGCTTCTCTTTGTGGCTAAATATTTTGTGACTATTAATGATGTTTTTCCTCCACTTTTTCTTCCCAATACCCCTCCCCCATAGAAGTAGGCCCTGCTTTACCTTGCCCCAGGGGAAGTTGCTTTTTTGGGGGGGGAGTGGGGGAAGGGGACGGAGTTCCTTTTAAAGCAGAAAGTCTCCAAGGCTTTCTGGCTTTTGCTTTCCAAAAGCCCAACTATTTAGAACTGTGAGAGGTAAAGGGAAGAGAAGGGAGTTGTGGGTAGAAGGGAATTCTTTTTAGTGAAGACCGGGAAGAGAACAAAATAAAAGGATTTCTCCACGTCTAGAAATAAGAGAGCAGGAGACAGAGATGTTGGCTGATCCCAGAGGGGCAGGAACTTGGATCAGCTTTCGGGCAGCACCACCAGGAAGCGTCCAGAAAGGCCTGGCCATTAGATTGATCTAAGAATAGGCACATTCTCTGATGTTGCCTGCCCATCTCTGTTCATGAAATCAGGTTCACATCTCCTCTTCCTGTGGCGACCTCATTAGACTTACTGAGAATTCTCATGCTGCATATCCCTGCTACGTGGACAGATTTCAATGCCAGAATTGAAATCAGAGAGGAAAAGAATAACCTCAAGATTTATTTATCTTTCATTTCTTCGTAAATGGGATAGTTGTCCTACAGAACTATTCGTTAGGACCATGTACAAATGCTGTATTTCAACCATTTGTTGAACCACAGAAATGACAATGTTGGCTTGCTCACCAACGAATGAAAAGGTAGTTTATCCACCTGGCAGGTGCTGAGCCTGCTGAATCAGCAGGGACCTCTGCCTGTCAAAGGGTCTCCCTAAGTGAAGATCCTTCACATCAATCCGTGCTGTTCCCCTGCCACCCACGAAGCACCTACTGAGGGCACTGTTGTCATTCCTGGCCGAGGCAAAGTGAGAGAGGGTTGAAGGAGTTAGGCGCTATGAGCTGGGAGCAGGCAGGACCACAAGTTAAAACACAAACCTGCCTGGCAGCCTCTGGTCTCCTCTTTGGGAGGCTTGGCTTTTCTGCATTTTCCCATCTTTTTGTTTCCCATCTTCAAATGTATCCTCATGTCTCTAAGTATATCTCTGAGCAACGAAGAGTAAACTAACAGTGGCCCCTTAGCTGCAGTAAAAGCAGTGAAATAACATCCTTCCATTGATGTCAAAAGAAGAAAGCCTCTGATTTAGGATGTTAACAGCCAAACATTTAAAAAAAAATTAAAGCCCAAGTTGAATAGGCATCCATTAGATACCAAGAAATAATGGAAGAATAGACATATCTCCAAATGTAAGCCCAGATTTCTGCTGACAAGCAACGGAAAATTCAATGGAGTCCATTCCACTTGGGCATGCTTTACTTTGGACTGTCAACCAGCTCCAAGCCTTCCCACATTCCCCAGGCAAAAATGGTTTCTGCCTTCTGTGCTTTTTCGTGAAATTTTGTGTTATAGAATGAGAGTCTTCACTGGATTAGTCAAACACCATCCATCTATGAACACCTACTATAATCAAGGCACTGTGTTGCAGGCTATATAAAGATGTAGCAAATATAGCCTTACCCTTACAGTTCTTACAGTCTAGCAGGCAGTTATTTTTGTGAACAGTTACTTTGTCCTGTGCCAATTGGATTGACATGTCTTATAACCTCTACAAGACTGCAAGATCCTATGGATAAAGGTTGTGTCCCATTTTCTCTTAGTCCCCCATGATGCAGCGTCCAGCATGTACCAATATGTCACTATAGTAAGGGCTCCATAAATGCTAGAATTGAGTCCCCAAACTAATGTCACAACTTGATGGGTGGATGAGCAGCCCACACCCATTTGCCTCTCTTTCTGCCCAACCTCTGCAAGCTTCTGCAGGGAGAGTCAAAGCAATGGGCTCTTGCCCCTTTACTCGCTCAGTCCTCCTAAGCTCACAATGAAGACAATCACATTAAACCTGAAGCCTGTGCTCTCCTGCATAGATATACCTAAGCACAGTCATTCAGATTTCTTCTCCTCTCCCCTTCTCCTGCTGACCCCTGGGACATGTGGTTGCTTTTCATTTAAGCACATTTTCTTTAAGATAGTTATGGGAATCTTTTCTCACTGTAAGTTCTCTGGTGAACATTTTGCTTATTCTCTCTTTGTGGAGTGATTTGTTCCTTTCTTAATGTTTTCTGATCTATGAAAGAATACCCTCATTCATAAAGAATTTCACATACTCTTCAAATCAGAGTTAAAGCTCCAAACATTGGCAGGTGCATTGAGCCAAGTTAGAATTATAGTAAGGAAGCCCAGAGTCTTCATTTGGGTTCCCCCCAAAGCAGACTCAGAGACAAAGATTTGGGTGCAAGGATTTGGAAAGTGATCCCAGGAAACAGGGAAAGAGAATGAAGGAAATGAAACAAAGAAGGTAAGAAAGTCACCAAAGAGTATGCTGATGAGCAGATGACCACTCTGGGCCCCTAGGGCTCCATCTTGCTGAGGACCCCATGAGATGCTGCAAAGACCACCTGAGGCAAAGGGACTGGGATTGTACCCACCAATTCCATTCCACACTCTTTAACTGAAGACCGCTTGGGCATTAATTCCTGTCTTGTCCAGCATGCTCAGAAAGCTAGAAAATGCCCTCAGGCAGAGAGAAACAGGAGCTTGAGCTAGGAAGTCTTCACTGATACAGAAATCTGACCCTGAAACCTCAGGAAACCCCCAGTGACTGAGAGAATACAGCCAGGCACCAACAGCATCTGCTGCACCCACAGATGTCTAATGAAACCTAATACCTAGCGGGACCCACCCTCTGAAGCCAGAGAACGCTGCACCTGGTATTGCACAAGGGAATCCAGTTGAGAGTGAGAGTGCACCTGAAATCCAGCCCACATTCTGTTTACCAAACTGTATGCTCTGGCATGGGGCTGCATCCACCTGGAAGAAGGAAAGTTCTTTTTCAAATTTGCATAAAAGTGCCAAATGGGCTAGCAGTGGCCCTGATAACAAACACTGCCTTAATATTACAACAGATGCCAACTCTATAATGATATCAGCATTACAGGGTCTCATTTTACACATCACGGTTTCTTTGATGTGGAAAAGAGGGCACACCAGAATAATAGGGCAGTAAAAAGCAGCCAGATTTAGCACTAGGTAATATTTATTTTTGGATATTCAGGTGATTCTTAATGTAAATATAATATTTGCTACCATCCCATTCACTGCAATTCTCTGGGATTCTTTGCAGCTATAGTTGTGTGATTTATCATGAGCATTTTTTTATTCCCCACAAGAGATTTTCACTTTTTGCCAAACAGAGAAAGGGGATTTTGTCTAATTGTGCCTTGTGCCACCTTTACATGTCTCTGGAATTGGCCACATAGCTGTACCTGTCCCACAGAATATCTTCATCTGAGCCGAGTCTTCTTTCCAAGCCCATCTCATGAATGACTCTCATAGATTCCCCAGTGGTCGCCATTCAGGGAGTGGTCAGCGAGTAATGTCTCTGGTTAGTTCACAGTTTGGAATTTCAATCAGCGCTGTGGCTCCCACTTCCCACATTTACAATAGACATGTTGACTTTGCTGAGTATGTTTCCTGAACTTGCCTGCGCTTCTGGGCAAGGGTTTTTCATGTTCTTTTCTCCTCCACAAACTGTGGTTTGCATGTTTTCCATCTGACTTCTTAATGGCAGGATGCCTTTCTCCACCTCACGAACAAATTGAATTTTCTCCTCATAGGTTATTTACTGAGTCTTTGAAACCCTATAACTTGTCCCACTTACTCATGCTGACTGAGTAACTCCTGCAGCATAGAAGGGTGCAGGAGTAGTCTCACATAACCGAGCTCAAGACAAGGACCTGATAAGTTCTGATGGCTACAAGACCTTATGAAGACCTCTTTGCAGGCTTTTCTATCTTAGCAGTTGTTAGCTTCCTGAAATCAGAGAAAGTCGGAGCTTGGCAAGGTCATGGAGATCATCCTGAGGTGGCATTCAATGTCTGCAGCTCGTAGACTACAATACCTTGCAGTGATTTGATGGGGAGAAATTATTTTAAGGAGGGCTAAAGTGCATGCACTCTCTCAGTATGGCTTTACTTAAAAATGGGAGGAGGCATATGGACGGTGAAGAGCAGGATCTCCCTGATGGGTATTCCAGCATGACCTTGAGATTTTTATTCCTAATGTTTGATAGCTGTGATCATGGCCTTAGCTCTAACGTGGGTGCTCTGCAGGTACAGTAGGTAAGAGATGGCAGTTGGCACAGAAGCACATTTTTAACACGGTGACATTTGGTCTCATGCACCAGGCAAGCTCTCTTATTTCCTATAAACAGGGAACAGAGATGACAGTTTCACATTCTGACAATAGCTACAGGGAACTACTCTGCTGGCAAGTGCAATCACCGAGGAGCTCTTCTTTCTAGATGCCTGCTTTTACATTTACTTAACTTAATGGGTAAAAATAGGTGCACACGCCCATTTGACATTGTGTATGAGAAACCATTTTGTTTGGTATCATAACGTTTCTCTTACCAACATGTAACCTGTTATCACATCGCCATTTATGTTCCTAACTTGAAATTTGATCCTTCAACTCCTGTAACAACTTCTTAGGTTTTAAGGATTCCATCACAGCAATTTTTAAAAAATAATTGGAACCACTTGAAATAATGGAATAGTGGCTTTAGGGATCAGACAAACCTGAGTTTAAATCCCACTGACTAGCTCTGTGATCTCAGTCAAGTTAAATTCATTCTCTAAGCTTGCCCCCATCTGAAAAACGTGGGCCAATAATAGTTCATAGAAATGCTAAAATAATTAAATGAAATAGATCAATGTATTTTAAAAACTAGTATCTGGTATATAATAGATCTATAACTTACCAAATTTATCTATCTATCTATTTTATCTTTATATCTCTAGACTTTCTCTTATGACTGTACTAAGAACTCCAGTAAAACACTCAATGTTTCTTTTCGAGTTAGAAAAAAAATATCTATGAAGATTGCTAATATTTTACACGTTTTCTTTCGGGACAGAATTTTTGTCCCTTGTAAGCCAGAAGTTAAGGTTCCTATTTTTGAAAATTGTGTTTAGGCCTGTTTCTTCCAGCGTCCCTCCTGGTGCTAGATTCTGCATTGGGACAAGAGTTCAACTGGATTTCTGATATTGATAAATCAGATGAATCACCGCTTCCAAATCTATTCCTCTCCTTTAGCATGAAGACAAGTAGAAGCAAAAGGACTTGCTAAGTTGCCTCTGTGACATTTATGGGTGTCAGTTCTCTTAGCTGACACCTTGATTTAAGAAATGTCACCACTATGCTGTCTTCACCACCACTCAGAGCTGCTCTCTGCCCTTCCAGCCTTAGAGCAGAAACTGGCAAACATGGTGAGTTCATCATCAGCCTTTCTCTACCTTATCAATTGTGATTCAGTGGCAAATACTCTTGGCCAGCATCTGGTGAAACTGGAAAAGTTATTAGAGGGGTTTATTTCTTTTCTTCTTAATGAAATTATTTTGGAGCTTTACCACAAATCATTGAAGAGGAAATACAAATTTTTGCCTTTCAAATGCTAACATTTGTTGACCATATCTCAAGAGTGGACAAGTAAAAAGTTCCTTTGTTAAATCCTCAGTGTTGTGTCTAGAGACATATGTTTGCCTTTCCTTTCTCACCCCAGGTATAGAGATGCACGTGAGTTCAGCAGGTATGGGATTCACTGTGTGGAGGGATCAGCTCTACTGGTTGCTTAGAGGCTGGAGAATGCTGTGTGTGCCATGGGATCCTCGACAGTGCGGCCAAATGGTCTGTCGAACCTCTAATAATCCCACTAATTCCAAGTAGTGATGAGCATAAATATTATAGAATATAAATAATAAAATTGGGGATATGTGAAGTGACATGAAAATATTTATGAGTTTTACTGGTAACAGTCATAAGTATTATTAATGCTATTGTGGTTGGTTTCCTACATGTATAATTAAAGGATGCTATATTTCATAGATTAGCAAAAATAAAGGTGTCATTTTTTTCCCCATCCAAGTTTATGGATCTATGGTAGGTAGGTTAGACAGACATGAGCAGAGCAAGGATGATGGGCCAGGTACAGAAGGCCATCAGGGAGGAAAGCCCTGGGTGCCTAGCAAAGGACAATGGTAGGGTGGGACCTCATCCCCTAGCATATCCCTAGTCAAGCGGTTTGGACCCCCTGACCTTTCCTCCCTAGAGATAACATCTAGGCCTCAGTTGTATTTCAGCTCCAACCCCAGAAAAGCAGCAAAACCAGAGAAGCAATGCCAAGACCAAGGCTGGCCTCAGGACCAGCTGCATTGGATAATGACCCCCTGCCCTGCAGCTGACCCATCAATCAGTAGAGTCCCCAACCTTGAAAGGATACCTCTGAAAAGCTGCTGAATATTCCATTGAGATCTTCCCCTAGGACCTCCCCTAAAATCTCCAGCCTTAAAATCTCTTAGAATAGAGGACCCAGATCACTCTCCTTCCTGGAAGCACCCCCACACCTTTCCCCTTCCCCTCTTCAGCCCCCCAGGCATGCATCACCTTGACCTTCCTCACTTCTAACCTTCAAAGGCCCTTCCTTTACCTCTATAACATGTTTCCTAAGTCCATTTCTCTTACAAATTACTTCTTCTACCTCTGTGATTTTCCAAATAAACGTTCTCTTATAGTTTGAGTCTTGGCTCTGAATTCTTTCCTACCCAGAACCGAAGCACCGAGGTTGCTGAATCCAGGACCCCACATCTCTAACACCTGGTGCGGTTCCCGCCACCCCCAACAGATCTTCCTGAATTTTACCTCAGCAAGCCCTTGGGTGTTCCTGGCCCACAGCTTAAGAATCCTCAGGCCTCACCTCCCATTGTGGGAACCAAACTCCTCTGGTTGGAAACTCTCACCCTCTGGCCTCTCTTATTGCCAAAGTTGCAAGGATTCGGGAGTCAGTTTCTTGCCAGTGGCGAGAGGCAGAATCAGAGCATTCAAAACCAAAGCCAGCTTAAGAGAAGGGCCTTTGTCTTTGCTGACAATGGGAGGGATTCACCTTGAAAAAATCACTGTGGACCTTGGACGTTTGGTTACGGTGCCTTTGAAGGCTCTGGAACACACCACCAGGAGAATTCATCCCCTTACAGACTTGAATGCCACCGCATAGCAAATAGGGGGAGGGGAAAAGGCAGATCAGTATACCCAGTCCTTCCCAGGAGATGTCTCTGCAGCAGGGAAGTCAATCCTGCTGGATCATGCTGCAGGCCAGCCGTAGAGAGAAGCCTGGGATGCTGGGTGTTCCCAGCGCTGCCTCTGTCTGTTTGTTCTCCAGTGTTTGTTTTTCTCTCCCCCTCCCTCCTCCTTCTCAGGCTGGCTCCAGTTCAGCTCTAAAGCAGAGCCTCCAAGGGCTGAAGGCAGACTTCCTCTATGAAACGCTCCTGAAGCCATCCTAGGGCCCTGCCAGTGGGAGACAGGAATCACGGTGCCGGGGACAGTCACCGCCACCTCCCTCCCTCCTCCTTTTCTCCTCCTGCCAAGTCCTGACAGCTCTGGAAGCCCAGAGCCTTCCTCTGACTCCCGCGCAGGTCCCTGCGCTGGGTGCTGCTGCCAAGCCACGGGGCCGCTCTAGGAATGTGTTTTTAATATTCATTGTTCACTCTGTCTGTTACCGATGTGTGCACTGCAATTATTGTAATTCTTTGCACATGTGTTGTTATGAAATGGGTGCCTTTCAAGCTATGCCAAGTTATTTTTTTTTTTCTTTCCTGAAACCCAGATATATTATTCTACCTATGTTTCAGCTAGTTTGCCACGCTTCTTTATTTCATTTCAAAGATCAGTCTGGGCGGCAGAGAAAGAGTGGCATGTGCACAAAGCAAGGTCTGCCTGCTTTCCTCCTGGTAGGACAGTTGCTTTTGATTTCGGCTTGTGTGGTTTCTACCTCACTCTTGTTTTCTTCTTTCCATGCGCACAGCCAAGCCCGCTTTCAGACATCCACATCCCACAGGTGCGGCCCTGGAGTAGCCGTCTGCACCCAGGGGCAGGCACACGTGCATGTGCACAAAAGGCATGCACATATGTCTGTGCAAACAGCATTCGGATGGAGAAGATTTCTTGAATATTAGTGGGGGAGGGGTTTTCTCCTCTTACTGGTAGGGAGGGAAAGGAACTCTAGAAAAGTCATTTCTTTCTTTTTCTTTGTGTGTGTGTGTTGTTTTTTTTTAACTCTAACTGGGCCTTTTTTGGCACAATGTTGCAATGTCCATTGCACAAAAAGAATTAGATGCCTTCATTAATTCAAAGGCCATTAAGGCACAAAAAGAATTAGATGCCTTCATTAATTCAAAATGTCTTATTTTTGTTTTAAAATTTATATCAAAGAAAAATAGCCAAAGTAAAAGCAGATTTTAAAATCTGCTAACATTTTTTAAGTTTCTTAGGACAATGACAAAACCTTTGTAAATTAAGAATAACTATTATTTTTCCTTTAAGAATTTACTCTTGAGATTCACAGAAACTAGATAAGGATAAAGCAATGGAGGTATCCACCTGGCGAACATCACCAGCTATTTTATCGCCAGATACAAATTCCTTCCTTTAGAGTCTCAGGCCACTCTCTGTTTTTGCTGGGCAGAGAAATCTGACCCTGTCGCACTCCTGCCTTCTAGGCATTTTACTTTTATTGTTAACTGTATCTATGTGTCACCATGAAATAATATTATTTTAAGGTAGCTAGGAAGCAGGACTGCACGCTGCATAATAGTGGTATAACTCTAGTTGCTAAGAGGAATCAAACAAATGGAAAGTGGCTGACGTGGAAAATCACACCAGAGAGAAATAAACCTGCAGACAGACAGACATAGGGAGTCTGGGGAAGGAAGGAAGGGAGAGAGAGAGATAGAGAGAGATTTTATTTTGAGGAATTGGCTGATGTTATTGTGGGGCTGGCAAGTCCAAAGTCTACAACAACTAGACTGGTGTTTGACCAAATAACTGGATACCACCCGTAGCCAGGTTGACACATAAAATGAACCGTTACACAGCTGGATAAGATAACTGGGGTGAATAATGTCCATCCCTTCACTAAGCCAACATATCAAAGATTTAGCAGTATCATAAGGTAGGCAGATCTGCACATGGGAGCCAATGTTATAGACGTGTTCTGCCCCAAGAAAATTCCCTCCAAAATTGAGTCTGTGAAAGGAGGCTTCTCGAAGGAACCTATCCCATCCTGAACTCACACCCCCTCTCTAATCCAGACCCACTTGCTCTATTCATCCCCTTATTCAATTGCCTTGGTTAGATGCCCAAACCAGCACCACTGAGAACTCCACCCCATTACCCCTCTCAGTCTATCCTCGGTCTTCACTCCGAAACAGTGCCTCATACTCAGGCCTGGTGTTCACGGATCTGTCCTCTGCTCAGTGTGGGCTCCAGAAGGGCTAGAGGAGTCAATGCTAGCCTAGGACAGAAAGCAAACACAGGGACCCCGATTCTTGTTTGGTGCCCCACAAAGTGAAAGCTTCGTCTGACAACTAGGGTTGTCAGATTTAGAAAATGAAAAAGACCCAAGTATATATGAATTTTAGATAACCCGCAGATGATTTTTTAGTATAACTATATCCCATATTTGGGACATACACTAAAAAATGATTCACTGTTGATCTGAAATTGGTGCCCAGTTAAATTTGAATTTCAGGTCAACAACAAATAGTTTTAGTAAAAATGTGTCCTATATGATATTTGGAACATATCATCATGCCTTGTGGGTGGGAGGTTCAAACTTAACCGGGCATTTTGCATTTCATCTGGCAATCCTGCAAAGTGACCTAAAATACAAAATACCCCTGCAAATCATGCAATATATTTTTCTCAGAGACAACATAGGTTGATTTCCTATCTAGTGACAGGTATTTTTCCTTAAGCAAGGCTGTGGGTTTTACTTTCTCCGTAACAATAGCGTATGACCACCTCTCCTCCAATGCCACCTACACTGGTGGGATGGAGCCTTTTCAGCTTCATTCCTCCTCCTAAGAGGGGTAGGGTGGGAGAGGTGTTCGATTTATCCTGTTCAAGTGAATATATTTTCAGAGAAAGGATCACTGACATACCCAGTCATCCATACTCAAGACCTAGAGCCATTCGCAATTCTCTTTCCCTTGGTTCCCCCTCCTAGGGCTTCATTCTTTTGCATCCTCTCCCTTTCATCACAGCTGCCCTCCAAATCCAGATCCATTATTTTTCACTTAGTTAACAGAGGGAATTTCTGAATTTTTCTTCCTACCAGTAGCATCTCTCTTCTGCAGTCCACCTACCACACCCGCTGTCCTAAAGTTCAGGATCATCCTGAACACTCCAATATTCCCAAAGCTCAGAAGCATTTTGTTTCCAGAATGCCTGTCAAATGAAGTCATATATTTTGGCTTACATGAAATCCAAACATCAAGGCCCATATATTAAGTCCCTGAAGCTACTGACTTTAAACCAAGATCATAAACATTTTCTGTAAAGATGCAGATAGTAATTTTTTAAGCTTTGAGGGCTATACAGAACTCTGCCATTGTTGCATAAAAGCAGCCATAGAGGATACATCAATGAATGAGTATGGCTGAGCACCAATACAACTCTATTTCTAAAAACAGGTAGGGGCGATGGATTTGGCCTACAGGCTATAGTTCACCAATCCCTTCTCTTGCTGCTGACTCAACCTTGTCCCCAAGTCACAGCTCATGTGTTGCTCTCTCTGCAAAGCTCTCCTTGATCCACCCAGTTTGAAGTGACTTCTTCACTCCATGCACAGAACACTTTATGTTTCTTTTATGGCCTTGCCCACACGCTGCCTTGTTCAGAACTCATGCCTCATTTCTCTGTTGGTGTGCTTGCCACCCCCGGTAGAAGTCACTGCAGTCCTTTACACGGTGTAGATGTTCAGTAAGAAAGTATTAATAGGAAGAATACCTGAAAGCCCATGGAGAGTGAGTCTAGAAAAGGGGCAGAGGCTTGAACAACAATTTTCTGTTTCTCCTCCAGGAAAAGGGTGGCTTCTCATGAAGATCATGGACCAACACCATGTGTCTTCTGTAGAAACCCAACTTCCAGGCTTGTCGGCCATCATTTAAAATACAGAGAAGCCTGTTAATCAATAATAAATTAGCTAAGCATTCCATCCCCCAACCAGGAAGGTGGGTATTGCAAATGAATTTGGGATAAAACCATTTTCCTTTTAGAAACACACCTATGTTAGGCACTTAGACATGAACAGAGCAAGGACAATGAGCCAGGTACAGAAGGTCACCAGGATTGAAAGCCCTGGGTGCCTAGCAAAGGACAATGGTAGGGTGGGGCCTCATCCCCAAAGTGGACTTTCTTCCCCTAGCATATCACTGATCAGCGGTTTGGACCCCCTGATCTTTCCTCCCTAGAGATAACATCTAGGCCTCAGTTGTATTTCAGCTCCAACCCCAGAAAAGCAGCAAAACCAAACAAGCAATGCCAAGACCAAGGCTGGCCTCAGGACCAGCTGCATTGGATAATGACCCCCTGCCCTGGTGCAGACCAATCAATCAGGGGAGACTCCAATTCTGAAAGAACCTCCCTAGAAAGCTGCTGAATATTCTATTGAGATCTTCTCCTTGGACCTCCCCTAATATCTCCACTCTTAAAAGTGCTTAGGACAGAGGACCCTCACTGTCCCTCCTAGGAGCACCCCCCCCCCGCACCTTCCCCCCCCCCCCGCATCTCCCCCCCCCCCGCACCTTTCCCCTCCCCTTCCAGCTCTCCCCAAGTGTGTCACTTTGACCTTCCTCACTTCTAAGCTCCAAGGGCTCTTCCTTTACCTCTATAACATGTTTTCCAAGCCCATTTCCTCTACAGATTACTTCTTCTACCTCTGTGATCTTTCAAATAAATATTCTCTTATAGTTTGAGCCTTGGATCTGAATTCTTTTCTAGCCAGAACTCAAGTACCAAGGTTGCTGAACCCAGGTCAGGTCTGACCCCACCAGGTCTAACACCTGGTGCTGCTCCCACCCCAACCAACAGAACCAAGTTTTAAAATAAATAGCTTCATCTGATCTGAACTGCCAAGATATTGCTCCAAAATCCATTCCTCAAGAGCACTTGTTACCTGCTTCAGCTCAAAATCACATGACTCCAAAGCATCTAAAGTTCTCATAGCAAAGCTAGAAAAAGTCAGACCCTGTCTTCCTGAGAGAAAGGGTGTCAGAGCTGGGAAGAATGAACTGAGGAAGTGAGCAATAGCACAATCGTTTCTCCAGCAAAAACTGAGAAAGTTAAAAATAATTTTTAAATTAGTTGTCAATGAAAATTGCAAGCAAATGTATTTCTCTAGTTCTTTAGTATTTTTTGTCATTTTTCTGGACTTAATGGTTTCATTATATTACTACACATTTGATTTTAGGTGCATATCATGTCCTCTTAATTAACCTGTAAGATCCTTAAGGGAAGATACACATTTTCTGTTCTTGCATACCTCCTAGAGCATTATCACACCAAGGCCACAAAAATGCTTAGTAAGCATGCAATAAATCAATGAATATATGGGGCAAATTAATCTGCTCAAGTCTTTGGTGGGGGAATTAAGTTACTAAAGTTAATATTTTAAAAAAGAATTCCGCTCTCTTAAAATCCTCATCCCAACTCCTTTTCACCACCAATTAGTACCTCTAAGTCCTTTGAAATTTCTGTAACAATAAGAAAGAAATACCAAAATTTTGCTAGCAGCTGTTTTATTGGATTTAAAGGCTCTTTGATGGTGACACAACACATGACACTTAGATGAAAAGCATCACTTTTTGTTACTTGCCAACCGGAGAAGGCTTCCAGGCATGGCTGCAGAGGGTTACACCCAGGGCTGGGCAGTTTATGTACGGCTAGCCGGGCAGGGTTAACCAGGTTTAGCAGGCTCCCTGTGAATTGGCAGATTTGAGTAATTTCACAGGCTCTAGGATTTAGGGCCTTTTCTAGTTCTCTGGCCCTTGGGTGATTAGGACTGTGCATAGACACCAGAATTTGAGAGTTCCATAAGGGAAGTCCTTGGGCATGTGAACTTCATCAGCTGCTCAAAAGGGGAACTAACCAACCTCTAGTCAGAGCCTCAAAACTAGATCAAGACACCATTTAAAAAAAAACTATGTTGCATGCTATAATAGAAGTCATTCATGACACCCTCATCTCTGTTTCATGAAAGCAGGAACCTGCCTGTACCATCCTCCTTGTCACTGTACCCCAATGCCCAGCTGTAACCCAAAGCCTGGCAGGTGGAAGGCACTCACATTTTATTGAGTAAATTAAATGAATTCAGATTTTCACTCCTACAACAGGGCAGAGAGGTGGCCACTGAGAATGTGGGCCTGGATTTGGCACATTCAGTAGGCACTGAGACTTGCACTTCAGGGGGCGGGGGGGAGGGGGAGAGTGTAGTATAGCTACTCTACGGGGGGGGGGGGGTGGTAATGGGGGAGGTGAACAAGGTCAGTATTGGTCTGTCAAGAGATTATATCCATAATCAAGAATGTTTTTGTTTTATCAGAATGACAGACACAAATAAAATAGAAAGTGTTTATTGTAGTGATCAAATCTTACTGCAAAGTGACATTTGGCAGTAAAAGAAATGGGAATGAGAAAAAAGAAACTGACCAAATGCCAGCTAAACTGCAGTGGTTCTACTATGGGATAGAAGATAACAAAGCTTTGAAAATCAAGAATCAAGGAAAGGTAAGAAATGAGATCGGGTAACAGGCGCTCATGAACTGTGGAGAGAGAGTCACTGATTTTATAAGATCACATGATAGGAAGAGCATTTGGAGGAGTTATCATAGTCTGTTGGCAAAAAAGAACTGAAAGAAAATACGTCTAGATTTAGTGTAGATAAAATAAACAGGAAATAATGTCTTGAGACTGTAAGTCATTAACCTAATGAATGCAAGAAAACAGACTTATATTACCCCACTACAGTGTTTCTATAGTAAGCAATACAGAATGAGGGCTTCATGATAAACTCTAGAAAACGTCAGGTTAAAAAATTTAAATGGTTTCTTCATCACAGAACTAATCAAATTCCTCATTATGTTAACATGGGTTGGGAACCTCTAAGAAGAAAGCATGGCAGGAGGGTCTTGGCCACAGAACCCTACTTTCGTGGAACAACTCACGTTCCATAGAACATTCTTTGATAAAGCCTATGCTAACATGATATTTTTTCCACCTGTGTTATTTTTGTAGCAACACAGTTATTTTCTGTCAGAGAATTTAAGCAACTAAATTCCAGAACACATAACACCATCCCTAGCTCTTACGGACGAACTAGAAAAATCCCCTTGTGTCTAATATAGGTATCTATGCCCTTAGAGAAAATACTTCCGGTCCCCCTGTGACATTCTTGGGATAGACTACATATATAGAAGAAAATACAAATAAATGAAGATTTGAAGTAGGGTGTGATGGGTGATGAGAGAACATCACACTGATCCTAATGTTAACCACATTCTTGTTCACTACTTAATCAAAAGCCTAGAAAAAAAATCAACTCAAAACCTGGAACCAAAGCAGCAAGCTAAGAATAATATAAGCAAATAGAATTCAATTTCTGCAAGTCTGTACAATTCAACAGTGACTGCTATTAAATGAGCATCTATCTGATTTGGAGACCAAATGATATTGAATATCAGCATTTAGCTCAGTGGTTCTCAACCTTTTTAATGCCGCGACCCTTTAATACAGTTCCTCATGTGGTGGTGACTCCCAACCATAAAATTATTTTTGTTGCTACTTCATAACTGTAATTTTGCTACTGTTAGGAATCGTAACGTAAATATCTGTGTTTTCCGATGGTCTTAGGCTCTACAGCAGCAGTTCTCAACCTGTGGGTCACCTAAGACCATCGGAAAACTTAGGCGACCCTGCTAAGAGTTCTCAACCTGTGACCCACAGGTTGAGAACCGCTGCTATAAAACCTAAGACCATCGGAAAACACAGATATTTACGTTACGATTCTTAACAGTAGCAAAATTACAGTTAAGAAGTAGCAACGAAAGTAATTTTATGGTTGGGGGTCACCACAACATGAGGAACTGTATTAAAGGGTCGCGGCATTAAAAAGGTTGAGAACCACTGATTTAGCTAGTTAGCTTGATGTGTCAAGCAGAGGCAAAAACTGTAGTCAAGCATTCCAGAAACAGTAGAATGGGATAGGGAGGTCTCCATCCAGCAATATGCCTAGCGATTCTGAGATAAGTAGCCTCTCTCTCTCTGCCTTTTTTATGTAAACGTCCTTACATGATATTGTGATTCTGATGCCCTTATGGGGCCGTTGTTTATTGACATTATGAATGATACAAGGTCATTTATGATGACTTTCAGGAAACTACTGACATAACCTATTTTGTTTTATTTTTTTATTAAAATGTATTTTCAATTACAGTTTATACTCAATAGTATTTTGTATTAGTTTCAGGTGTACAGTGCATTGGTTAGAAAATCATACAGTTGGGTACTGGAAGTATCAGAGGGACATTACTTTTTGGTTCTTTATTTAGACAGCCATTAAATATCTGTATGTTCATATGAGTCATAAAAACATGGCCATGGAGGCTACTTTTGAAATCACTGATGTTACAAGGAAAACAGCCCCAAGGAAGCTGGTGGCTTTCAGTTACATCTCCAACAATGGTTTCTCTTATTGAAATATTTATTAAATACATACCATGTGCTGGGTCTTTTGTCCCCAGGCCTGCTCAGCTCTGTCTTTATAACTAATGACCGAGACAGCCTAGTCAATCAGGCAGCTTTTAAATTACTTTCAATGGTGAAAGGATAGACAGATGGTCACACAGCCACAAGTATCAAGCAGGCATCCTGGACTCATGTATTGCCATTGGCTAAATGAACTCACACCTAGGAAACCACACCTTTGGAAAACTCAGGTGTACCTATATACCAGGTAGCAAAATGACACACACCATTCCCAAAGGGGCAAAGAAAAAGCTTCTCTATTTTCCTGTAACTATGGCAACAAAAAGGGGTACATTCCTAGTTTACACCTGTTGTCTCAGTATCCCAACTGGCCTAACATTTCCCTCCGATCTTTAATTTTTAATGAAGAATTGTTAATAGCTACATTGGTATACCTTTGCTTTGTATTTTCAGCTTCTGATATGGTCTTGCCTAGCAAGTGTGGCAGTTGTATGCGAAATGAACAGACTTTTTTTCTTTACTGTAACATGTAATTAAATCTAAAAGATGCTCAGCAATAACCCATTTCTCTTTCCTCTATTTTCCCTAGACTTAATATAATAAGCACCTTCTTTTCAAAGACAGCAGGCAGTGCCCTCAGGCAAGAGAAAGCTCAGGAAGCTAATTTCTTACAATTTGGGTGACCTTAAGATAAAGACTCAATACCACTGCCCCTACTGGCCATTGTTGGGACAACCAATTGTGTGGTCTACACCACACCCACACCCTTCAAAACATATGACTTGGCCAGCCATCAGCTGGCAGGATCAGTAGAAACATTGCTTAGGTGGGAAACATGAATGGGAGCTACAATGGGTCATCTTGTCATAGAGCTGATAGAGAGCAGCCTGAATACTCTCATTACATGGTTTCGCTATTTCTTGTATGGTTTATATACATATATCAACAGCAATGGTTACTCGGTGATGCTGTTTTGCCAAAAACTGGTTCAGTATCAAGGAGCCCAAAAACCCAAAAGCACATGTTTAGCAAAAAAGTAAATTCTGAATTTATATTTCACAACTAAGTTGTTGATGAATGTGGAACTTGCAAAGAATGTTTATCAACCTAGTTTGCCATCGATCATGAGGGCTAAGCGATACTACTAACCATATGTAAACCAGAAGACACACATCCGAAGAAGTGGCCCCAGCATCTAGTCCCAAAATCAGAAGGTGCTTTAAGACGATACCCAAAAATGACTGCGGAGCATGTGCACCTGCAGAAAGTGTGTTTCCATATCACTCAGTGAAGTGTGACTTTTCACTTACTTCAAATGATTGTTCTTCTTTATTAACGTCACCCACCTTGGAATCCAAGCTTCCTTTGGACACACAAAAGTGAAGCAATAATTGTTCATGTGTTGGTTCCATTAGCAGAAGAAAAACTGCACAAACAGTCGAAGGAGGCCAGTTTGATACCAGTGTCCTAGATATGTCAGAGAGAAAACCAATTAATTCCATTAGTGATTGTTTTTCTTTATTCAGTTCTGGAAATTAAAACACATCTTTTGGACAGTCAATCTGTCAAAGAAATATCTGACATTATTGTTAATGTTATTATAGGCTTGGGTAAGAGTTCAACATTAAAGATAAAATAGTTCTTTTTTAGTATATAAATACAAATGTTAGTGAAGTATAGTGTGTAAAAACTAATATTCCTACTAAATTAAGAAAACTTTGGAGCAGAAATGTACATATAGAATTAATAATTGCCTCCCCAAAAGCTCCTGTATTCCTCTAATCAAAATAGAAACTCTGTCAAAATGTATAAGTAATACACACACACATACACGTCATATTCCTGATGCCTTTAAAGTGGAAGGAGAAGCATTAAGTCATAAAATGAGAACAGTGCAAACCTTCAGAGTCCTAAGCAGACACAGCTTCAGGGGGGTGAGTGACCTGAGCAGTCCATGCAGGGACCTTGAGCTCAGAGTCCCCACATTTGGTGTCATGCTCTCCTGTCATCTTGAAATTTTTAATAACTTGAACAAGGGGACCCAAATTTTCATTTTGCAGTGACCCTTGCAAATAATGTAGCCAGTCCTGTTCTCAAGGACCAAACACTCAGCAAGAGAATTTCCTATGAAACTTGTGGCCTGTTTTCCCTTTGAAAAATAGTCAATAGAGCCTGTGTTTCTCTTTCGATTATTTCACTTTCACCTCTAGGCCTGGACAAAAACTGAAGGACAGAGGGGGAAATGGTTTTCAAAGGCCACTAGAGTATTTGAAAACCTTGGAGGGTTCAGGTTGGTTCTTCTCATTCTGGAATTGCCTCACCTGCTTCCTGCCTAACCCCTGATTTAAAAATGTCACCATTTTCTGCAAGGTGTCTCTTTGTCCCTTGTTCTGCCCCTAATTCTGTCTCTGTTGATGAAGGCGGTTTGCTTTTTCTTCGTGAATTTCTTTTTATTTCCTCTCCACTTTTTAGATTAAAATCTACGGTAGTATTCTTATTAAAGCATAATGCCAGGCAGAGTTAGAAAGCTGTCCAGCATATCTTCATTAGTCCAGGGCAAGGCCATTTTGAAAGAAAGAAAAATAAAGGAGGTTTGTAAAGGGCAAGGGCTGGCCTTGGCAGATGCTCACAGCAGGGGCAGAGTCTGACGCACTGCAGAGTCTACACAGAAACAGAGTCACATTGCCCGCAGATCAGATCCCCCCAGACTGATGTTCCCTTAGCCTCCTCCTTCCTCTAGCCCTAGCCCTCTATTCCAGAGGTTTCTTGAGTCACTATCTATTCTGAAGCTTTTCTCTTACTAACCTCCAGACTACCCCTCAACCGTTAAACTAGGAAAGACCCCCAAACTCAGTCTCCTTCAGAGATGGATGGCACCCAGGGAGATGGGGCAACTGCACAGGTGATGAGGGAGGGCTGCCCCCCTACCAGCTCAGCATCACAGAGGTTAGGAGTAGCTCCCAGGCTCTTGGCAAGCTGCCCACCTCCCTCCTTCCGGTAAAACATGGAAGCCCATTCTGATTGATTTGAAACCCGGAAGCCCAGGAAATGCAGGCTCTCCTCCTCCACCTCGCACAGTGTGCACACCTGTTTTCTCTCTGAGTTGTTCTACAAGGTCCACCAAAGTTATTCGAGGGTTCAGTGGTCCAGTTACTCCAGTTATTTGGTCATTTCTAGAAGGGACCTGGGGTTCAAGACGGAGGTGCTGTGAATAGAAGGAGTGAAGAAGAAAGAAACAAAGAACCGGTTAATACCTCAAGGTATGATGCAATGGGCACTCCACACAGGCACAACCGGCCTCTGCTCCCTGTCTCTGCCACTCCAGTCGCCCACCTCCTCTAATTGCAACCTGAGGCACAGTTTCCTTTTTAGAAGAGAAATTAATACAAAAAATATTAAGCATTAAGGAGTCTAGCACCTGAGACTTCTTATCTAAGACAATGTGATTTTTTTTCCTTCTTTTAAAAATCAGGAATACTGATGAGCTTCTTTAACAGAGTGTCACAAGGGATTCCAATTCTGTTAAAATCCTGGCCAAGGGCTTGATGTGCTAAGGGTGGTTAATTGATGGATCAGACACTGAAGGAAAGTTAAATAGATAAGTTCCAGGACCACTCTATGCAATTAGGACATAAATCATTTAGTGATGCAGAAATTAAACAAATAATGCACACAATGCTTTTAAAGTGGATCCTGATTACATTTTATTACAACAAATATCATACAATTAATTCTTATCCCTAAAGTGTTGAGCCCTGGGATTAGACTCATTTATTTAGACAGTATTTGATACCAAAATTTCCAGTCAAGCAGAATAATTTTGATGGCCCTTTTATCAAAATATCACACTCTGTTCTGAAATTTCCACTTTTCCATTTATTCAAAAACATTTGCTAAGCACCTCTAGGCACCAGGCACTGTTCTCCATGATAGAGACACAAAGGTGAACAACATAAACAAGATTTCTGCTGTCAAAGGGGCTTACATCCTCAGATGTAAGAGGAGATGACACATGCCCCTAAACATGTATAGTGCAGACAATTAAATAGGCAGATGCAGTAGAGTATGACAGGGTGGATCCAAATTCGAATGCATGGTCCGGGAGGCTCATCTAAGAAGTTGACATTTAGGCTGATATCTGAATGACAGGAACAGCTGTGCTAAGATCAGGGGAAGAGCTGTCTGGACAGAGAAGACAGCCAGACAGTCAGTCCAGAGGCCCCAACACAAGAACGAGTTTGTCATTTTCAGAAACCAAAAGGTTGGCTAGTGTGGCTGGAGCATAGTAAGCAGGGCAGAGATTGTTTGAAATTAATCAGGAGCCCAACCATGGAGACTTCATGTCCAGATTAAGGAGTCTGAAATTCATTTCAAGTATAATTAGAAGCCATTGGATGTCTTTGTTTTTTGTTGTTGTTTTTTATTGATTTCAGAGAGGAAAGAAGAGTGAGAGAGAGAAAAAAAACATCAGTGATGGGAGAGAATCATTAATCAGCTCCCTCCTGCATGGCCCCTACTGGGGATCGAGCCCACAACCCAAGCATGTGCCCTTGACAGGAATCGAACCTGGGACCCTTCAGTCTGCAGGCTGACACTCTATCCATTGAGCCAAACCAGCTAGGGCCATTGGATGGTTTTATTAGTAATAAAGGAAATGACATAATCTAATTTATAATTTTAAAAAATCCCTCTGCTGCTTTTCTAAGAGTGGAGTCAGGTGAGGTGGGAAGAAAGGATGATTGGGGTGGGAGGAGGAGCCAAAACACCTGTTAGGAAGCTAGCTCTGACATCCAGAAAAGAAGTAAGAGCAGTGGCCACTAGGAACCAGAATTAGACTCCTTGCCACATCACTTAATTTTTTAATAGACATAAATCTGGTGGTTTATGCTAAGGTGGTAATAGTGGAGAAGAGAAGTTGAGCCTAGGATATAAATTAGAAGTAGAATCAAAATGACTTGCTAAAGCATGTATTATAAAAGATGAGAAGTCAATAAATCAAGGCTAACACCTAGAGTTTTGGCTTAAGCACGTACATGAATGGCATAGCTTAATGGGATGAGAAATTCCATGGAGAAGCATCTTTAATAAGGAATCATGAGTTCTATGACAGCCACACTAAGCAATGACTATTTGGCATGCATACCCACATGTATATTAATTTAAGATACATTCTAGGGACAATTAGTTGTCCTAATTGAGAATGTACCTTCCAGGGTGTTTGGACAACATTATATCAGAAAATCTACTCTCCAGATGTCACTGCTACAAGTGCTTCAGCTATCATTATTTCTAACCAACCCCAAATCTTTAGCTAATTGGTATAATAGATGTTATAAATGGGTCTTCATTAATGAAAGTACTGAAAATTGATAAAATCAGTGAAAATAAAGTTTTGGGCACTGGTTCAAATGATCTAGAGACACTATCCAGCCTCTCATGAACAATTTATAACAATATAGTACCTATTGTAGCCCGTACTCTTGGGCTAAAGCCTGAGAATGTGAATTGATGCCATAATGGTGCTGTGTCCAACCATTGGCTCTGAATGTATCATGGAATGTATATATTCATGTCACTGCTTGTCTCTTTCCCCAAACTATTGGCTTTTCTGGTTGACAATAAAATTATTAGGGTAAGAATCTCTTATCTAGAACAGGAATGGGCCTACGAAATCATTTGGTCTGGCCCTGCCAAGGCATAAGGGGTGAGTTAATTAAATGTTTGACCAAATATAGCAGGCTAATTTTTAAAATGATAATTTTGTATGGCCCATGAATGATGTTATAAATATCCAATGGCCTTTGGCAGAAAATAAGGTTCCCTACCCCTGATCTAGAATACCATTGCATCTAACTCAAATGAGCATTTTATAAAGTGTAGTTGGATCGCCTGAAAGAACAAGAGCTAGGACTTCTTCAAACTCAAAGAACAGCTAAGATCTTCAAACTCAAAGAGCCAACAAGAATGTCTGCTCTCACCACTTCTATTCAACTTTGTATTGGAGATTCTAGCCAGGGCAATTAGGAAAGAAAATGATCCAGATTGAAAAGCAAGAAATAAAAACTATCTCTATTTGCAGATGACATGATCTTGCATATAGAAAATTCTAAGAAAACCATTAAAAAAAAAAAAGACTACTAGAACCAATGAACAAGTTTAGCCAGTTTGCAGAATACAAGATCAATATACAAAAACAATAGTGTTTTTATTTACTTTCAATGAACATAAAAAAATAAAATTAAAGAAACAAACAATTCCATTTATAATATCAAAATGATTAAAGACTTGGGAATAAATTTAATAAAAGAAGTATAAAATTTAGTCTGTGGACTCAAATTTTGTCAAAAGAAATGAAAGAATGACTAAATAAGTGAAAGACAACTCATGTTCATGGATTAGAAGATTCAATATTGTTAAGATGACAATATTCCCCAAATTGATCTTCAGATTTCATGTAATCCCTATCAAAATCCCAGCTGGCCCTGACTGGGTGGCTCAGTTTGTTAGAGGGTCATCATCCCATATGCCTAAAAGGTTGTGGGCTTGATGCTCAGTCAGGGCACATACTGGGTTTGATTCTGGATTGGGACATGTACAGAAGGCAACCAATGTTTCTCTCTATCTCTCCCTTACTCTCTCTAAAATCAACAAACATATCCCAACTGATGTCTGAACCTAAAACTGATGCTGAAATGAAAGGGCCATAGACTAGCTCAAACAATCTTGAGAATTAAGAACAAAGTTGGAGGACAAATTCATACTCCCTGATCTTGGGAAGAGGGTATTGACAGTGAGGATTGAATGCCCCTTCTACACTGTGGTCATGGATTTTAAGTGATTCCAGTGAATGCAGCTTTGTCTTTACCTAAACACATCCAGGCAAGAAGGGTGAGGAAATGAAGGGTGTTTATAAGGGATTCTTAAGGGTAGTTTGAGGGGAATGGGAGAACAAACAACAACAAAAAACAATTAATATGATTAGCAAGTAGTCCACAAGTAAATATTTGACTGCAAGTTTTCTTTCTCTACTAAATCTTGTCCTTAAACTTTTTTTTTTGGGGGGGGGGGGGGAAGGGGGTGTCTATATCAGAAAAACAAATCAACCATATTACTCAATAATGGCATCTCCAATAATAACTTTTTTGTCTCTCATCTTTAATTCTTTACCTTATTCCACTCTCAGGTAGGATTTCTATAAATGTAATATTTTCCAATCACAGAGTGTCCTTCCCAATGCTGAATCATATCTGGTTCTTTTTAACAAAGTGTACCCTTTCACTGGCATATGTCAGACATGATTCCTATCCAAGCCTATTGACCCCTCCAAGAAGCCATCTAGGTCTCTGAGCTGAAATGTCAAAGTCACACTCTCCAGTAGTCATACTCTGTGGCCACCTGGTGGGTAGGTGAATACTGTGCTTGATGCCTTAATCTTCTGGTTATTCCTCAGTATTACAGGGGCCCTCATCCTCCATTATTCTCCTAAGACAAAGATTTTATCTTGTTTATTTTTTTCCTTCTCTTCAAATTCCCATTTCAGTTTCTATATATTTCGGTTTCCAACTTCTTTATAAGATCTTTTGAGTTCTCTGACAAATACAAGAGACTTCAAATAAAAGCCAATAGTTTGGGGAAAGAGACAAGCAGTGACATGAATATATACATTCCATGATGCCCTCAGTGGAGGGAAGCAAATCTGTAACTTTAGACTTCTGTGTTTCCAAACTGCTTAGCATGCAGGAAACATTAACTATAGAACCCAAGTATAAATCAAGCCACACTGACTAAAGGGCCTAACTAAAATAAAGTGTGTGTGTGTGTGTGTGTGTGTGTGTGTGTGTGTGTGTGTGTATTTGTATGTGTAACTTTGATTACATGAAAAGTTTTCAACATAGAAATTGTGAAAAAAAAGATAGCCCCTCAACCACATGAAATAAAATGCTCATGCTATAATAAAATAGTGCAAATAAATGTGCAGGCTCTGAAATATAGAAAATAAAAAACATAAGAATTCCATTAAATCTGCAGCTCCATTCATACTCAACCATACCCACACTTCAGTTAGACTTTGGAAAATTTTCTGGCTTATTTCTTTTAACTATATTTGGCCTCTATGTCTTTTCCTAATGTTCAGAAGCTTTTTTAAAATACCAATTCCTTCACTAAACACTGAATTTGTAGTGGGTTCGTCTACATTTTAATATCAGTCACACTACTAGTAAACACCCACTGAAGAATCTGAGCCAGTCATTTGATCCCCAACTCTCAGCTCTACATAAGCACAAAGTCTTGTTTTAAACTTATTAATAAACTAGTGACCTGGTATACAAAATTCATGCAAGGGGTGCGGGTGTCCCTCAGCCTGGCCTGCACCCTCTCCAATCTGGACCCCTCAGGGGATTTCTGACTGCCAGTTTAGGCCCGAAACCGGCAGTCAGACATCCCTTGCACAACCCGGGACTGCTGGCTCCTAACCGCCCACCTGCCCGCCTGCCTGATCGCCCCTAACCACTCTGCCTGCTGGCCTGCTCACCCCCAACTGCCCCCCCGCCAGCCTGATCACCCCCAACTGTCCCCCACTGCCAGCCTGCTCACCCCCAACTGCCCCCCCCCCCGCCAGCCTGATCATCCCCTACTGTCCTCCCCTCCCGGCCTGATCACCCCTAACTGCCTCTGCCTTGGCCCCACCACCATGGCTTTGTCCAGAAGGTCTCCCAGAAGGTCTCCTGGTCTAATTAGCATATTATCCTTGTATTAGTATAGATAAAATAAGGCATATATTTTCATCAATATTTTTTTTAAATATTATTTCTAGTGTAGCATGTTTACATGGCTGCCCCTTCATAAAAGCAACTGACACTTGGTTAATTTAATGACTCATATTATCTATAATAATAAAAGCTTAATATGCTAATTAGACCAGTCATCCTTCCTTCCTGACAAAGCCGCAGCAGGCAGGGGCCAAGGCAGAGGTGGTAGAGGCCCCTGGTCATGGCAGCAGGGGGGGCCAGGGCCAAGGCTCTTGCACAGATTTCGTGCATCAGGCCTCTAGTGTGTTCAATAAATAGTTACAGAACTGATTTTACCTCTTTCACCCTATTCCTCGCAATGCCTAAAATTTCCTTAACAAAATACAGTGGTTAACTAGAGGCAAGGCTTAAAATCTAAGTACTTCTTGAAATATAAAACATTAACTTAAATTTATAGCATGATTAAATGATCTTTTGCTAAACTAGATATTATTAGGCAAGAGAGATTATTAAATTTTGAGATTGTAGTAATTTGATATAAGATGAGACTACCTCATTCGTGCCATATTGATGATCCTTCCATGGTTGACTCTGCTTTGTAGATGCATATTTGAATTAAGACTTATTCTCAAAAAGTAGTTATCAACTATTGTACATCTAAAAACACCATAAGAAAAAATTTAACATCTGGAACCTATATAATTTTTTATTAACCAATGTTACCCCAATAAATTCAATAAAAAATCAAACAATCACTAAACTTGAAGATAAAACAATATAAATGACCCAAACAGAACAACACAGAGAAAATAGACTGGAGAAAACAAAACAAAAAGGAGCAAGAACAGAGCCTCAGAGAATTGTGAGACTAAAATAAAGCATCTAACACTTGTGCCTTCAAAATCCCAGGAGAGGAGACAGTGGGTGGGATAGAAAACTATTTCAAGAAATAATGCTTAGTAATTTTCCAAATTTGTCAAAAAGCTAAACTTATAGATTCAAAATGAATAAACCACAAGTATTGCAAACACAAAGAAATCCGTGCCAAGACACATAATAGTCAAATAACTAAAAACTAAAAGAAAAGATGAAACCATAAAAATGATCATAGAAAACGATGCCTAAGTTAAAAGTGAAAAACCATTTGAATGACAATGGATTTCTCATCTGAAACTCAGAAGTAAGAAGGAAATTACACAGATTTTTTTTAAATGATGAAATTAAAAAATAGAAAAGGTCAACCTAGGATTACATATTGGGTGGAAACAAACTTCATGAATAAAGATGAAATGAAGACATATTCATAAAAATGAAAACTGGGAGAATTTGTCACCAACGTGCCTGCACTGAAATAACCTTTTCTGAACAGAAAGAAAATAATGAAGAGGAAATTTTTAAATACATGAGATAGGAAAATATTCTCTAACAACTACACATGTGAAACACAAGACTTAACATCAATAGGAAAAGGCAAGCCCTTTAATTAAAAAATAAATTTAAAACATGATCAGGCACAAAAGTAAAATATTTAGTATTGGTAAAGATTCAAGGATTGCAAATTATGCTCAATATGTAAAATGTAGTATATCCTCTCATAAGAATAGTCAACAATGTGTATGAAATGCCTGATGCATAGTCATTTTTAACCCAGTAACCCTATATATAGGATTTCTAAGGAAGTATTCAAAATGTGCATAAAGACTTATATTTTAAGATTATTTATGAATCATGATTGAAAAACTAAAATTTCCCCAAAATAGAAAAGTAATGATTATAAGATAAAATTCTATGTAGCCACTGAGTGTCATTTTGTAGAAAAATATTAACAAAATACTCCTGTTATATTGGTAATTTTAAAAAGCATGTTACAAACTGTATAAACAATATATTTCCACTTATATAAAAAAGAATCTTAAAGGATAGATAAAATCTTATGTTTATATCCGATTGATAAAATTACAAGTGATTTTATTATGTCCTGTATGTTCTTTTATCATTTATTTTCAAAAATTCTATAATAAGCCTGCTACTTTTGTAATAAGAAAAAAAAATAGCAAGAAATTTTCCAGGAAAAAAAATTTTCAACAGAAATGACTGGCCACAACCTTGGAGGTCTTTTGGACCATTTGCTCCAAGAGTTAGTTTGTTCCAAACCCAATACTATTTTAACTGCTTATTAGTTTGAAAGTCCTGCAATGAAAGGCCCACCTTTTATTTGCCAGTAGCACTAAGTAGGGCCAAATGGCTTGCCAGTCGGAGAAATGGTTCTCAGCCTAGCTGCCCACCAGAGGTGCCTGCTGTGCTTTAAACATACACATGCTCAGGCTTCACCACCCAGATTCTTTTCCTATAGATTTTGAGTATATAGAGCTTAGGACTCTGGTGTGTGTGTGTGTGTGTGTGTGTGTGTGTGTGTGTGTGTGTGTGCATGCTGTGATTTTTTCTAAAACTCATTGTCATTTATAATTTTTCTACAGTTATCATGTACTACATGACTTAGGTCTTGATTTTTTAACGTCCCTATTTTGTATGACTTGACTTACTCTGTGTGTATGACTTTATTTGGCCCAACTAGATTGTAACTCCAGCCACAACAGACAGGACTTCTTTTTTATGCAACCAATGTATTTTATTATCTTAGAGTAAGAAATAGTTTAGCAGATAACTTTTCCTGTAGGTATTTATTACCAGAAAACAGGGCTACAGATAAATGGATTATTCTAAAATACAGTTATTTTGGAAAGATTTTTTCTTCTGTTTATAAATAACTATACCATACAACACATTTCCTCATTTAGCTACCTTGCCATACAGTGTGTTCTGGGAGGATAAAGAAAGAATTAGCATTGTGCATTTGGTGGCATTCATTTTACATGTATACTTCACAAACAGTTTATGATGGTTTGGCCAAACTGTGCCTATGTTTATAACTGCCATAGAAACTTCTGAACCAAAGCTAGTTAGAAGTGAAACAGTTGAACCCTGCTTGTACCCTTCAAAAAGCTCAGTCTTGCTAAGGACTGTTTACTTAAGAGAGGAGGCTGGGATGTTCTTCTATCTAGGCATGTTCTCCTAACATTAGTAGGTTCCTTAGGTTCAAGGAAATGATGTTAATCCTATCCTTAGAATTGATGGCAAAAACACTTCATAGACAACCAACTATACAGATGCACTTTAAGAAATTCTCATAAAATATAGAGTGGTGGAAAAGTAGGTTACAGTTGTTCGTATGGAAAATGATACAATAATTAATAATACAAGAATAAACTCTGTTTCACATACTCACTACTGTAAACCTACTTTTGCCTCAACCTCAAATTCACAACAATGCAATTTTTTTTTCAAAAGTTTGGTTAGAAAAACAATATTTTGATAAAATGACTTAAATGTTACATCTAGACATTCAAAAATAGGTCCTTGGATCAGGTCAGACATGCAGAGACATGGGCCTCTTCAGAATTTTTTGCACTAAATCATGCCCTAGGACAGTGGTCGGCAAACTCATTAGTCAACAGAGCGGCAAATCATGGCTCGCAAGCCGCATGTGGTTCGCGAGCCGCAGTTTGCCGACCACTGCCCTAGGAGAACACTAACAGTTTAAAGAACAACCTTGGAAATGTGTTTTTGTACCTATTATGTAGACATCGCTTATCAAATCAGCAAGAGATTTTTTTTCTCAAAGTAGTTTTGTTTTAACAGTGTAATTTGTTTATAAAGAAAACACATGCTCACCGAACAACATTCAAAAATGTAATATAAACTAGAGGCCAGATGCACAAAATTCGTGCAAGGGGCTCAGCCCTCACAGCCTCAGCTTCATCCAGAAGGTTGTCTGGATGGTTGTCCAGAATGTCGTCTGGACATTCATTCAGCTGGTTGGTCTAATTAGCATTTTAGCTCTTTATTATATAGGACTAGAGGCCCGGTGCATGGGAATGGGGGGCGGTCCCTCAGCCCGGCCTGCACCCTCTCTAATCCAGGACCCCTCGGGGATGTCCGACTGCCGCTTCAGGCCCGATCCCACAGTGGGATCGGGCCTGATCCGGCAGTCGGACATTCCTCTTGCAATCTGGGTCCACTGGCTCCTAAACGCTCTCCCCTGAAGGCCTGATTACCCCTAACCACTCTCCCCTGCTGGCCTGATTATCCCTAATGGCTCTCCCCTGCCAGCCTGATCACCTCTAACCACTCTGCCTGCCTGCCTGATCGCCCCTAACTGCCTCTGCCTCAGCCCCGCCACTGTGGTTTTTTGTCCAGAAAGATGTACAGTCTATCTGGTCTAATTAGCATAGTACCCTTTTATTAATATAAATTATAAAAAGGAAAACTAACAACCCCCCCAAAATACTATCAGATACCACTATAATTACTAAAATTATGAACATCTAAGCTATATATGTAAATATGTACATATATATCTAATATATAAGTATATTAGTATTGCATATATAGTAGACAGATATACACACATAAATGGAATCTTATACATTTTAACCTGATTATTTTTCATTTACAATATCTTACTGAATAGCAATACACATTAACTTTCTCAGTGACTATATATTGTTTCACTGTATGGATGTACCAAAATTTATTGAGTAAATATCCTATATATGTATTTACTATTTGGTTCTAATTTTTTTCATTGATGTAAGTGGCAACATGTTGAATATCCTTGCATGTCTTTGTATAGTTATCTGATTATCTGTTTAGGATGGATTTCTAAATGTGATATTTGTGAAATACACCACCTGATTCTAGAAAAAGAGAAGATGAAATGCCCAATGTACCCTCTCCTACCAACAATCCTAAAGTGATCATTCCTCTACCTATTTCCGCCATTTTGTCAAGTTTGTTCACATTTTTATACTAATAAGTGAATTAATTATGTATAATGTCATTGAAATGTGAATAACCAAATGTATAATGGTTATTCATATTTCTCCCTTTATTAATTACCCTTTCATGCCCTTAGTCCATTTTTCTACAAAAATGTTTATCCTTCTCTTAAATTATTTATAAAACTCTTTATATAGCAGAGCTTGTAACACTTTGCCACACAAGTTAAAAGGTTTTTTGTTAGTGTTGTTCATTGTCCGTTTCTATACTTAATAGTTTGTCATTTGCTGACTGGGAAATAAAATGATAAGCACAATATGCCACTGACACTTTAAATTAAAATTTCTCCTTTATCGCTCAAGACCCCCCTTAAAGCTTTACCTCCTTCCCCATCCTTGCATGATCTGTCCCTCTGTTTAACTTCCAACTCATTGTCTGTAGAATGTATTTGTCAATTTATCCTGTAGTGCCTGGTGACATTACTAAGTATTGTAAATGAGACTAGAGTCTTATTTGTCCAAGCCAGCAACCAACTCTGTAACAGGAGTTAAGTATTCACTCCATACCCTCAAAGCAGGAGCCCAATAAACAATAAAAGCTTATTTAAAGCAATGACTAGGGGAGAAAATCGGTGACAGGGGTCCCCTTGAATTTTTCAGACTCGAGGAGAGGCTTGGCTGAAGCATTCAGCCAGATGGATTATGAAACTCCATTGTACTTCTTACCTCAACATTATGACCCATTATGACATGATTATCAATGCAATCATGTCAACCCCTGAGACATATCTGTTTTCTTTATCACAAGGGCATCCATATGCAGATGGCCCCTGACATACACAGGTTCAACCTAACTTTTTTTTCAATTTTACAATGGTATAAAAGGGATATGCATCCAGTAGAAACCATACCTCAAATTTTGAGTTTTGATCTTCCCCTCACCCACCCACCCCCACTAGCAGTACATGGTATCCTGTGGTGCTGGGCAGCAGCAGTTCCCTGCCAGGCACATAATCACGGGGGTAAACAGCTAATACTCTACAGGGCATGGTGTTGCCAGAATTTTGGGGATGTTCTGTTTTGTTTTCGCATCTCATAATATCAACAAAATGCTCATCTATGTCTCCTTCTTCTGGTGAGAAGAGAAAGGCAATTACTCTTGAAATGAAACTCAAGATAATTGCTCACTACAGGTTAAAGTAAGTGTTGTGAGCACCTTTAAGGTAGGCTAGCCTAAGCTGAGATATTTGATAGGTTAGGCGCACTAAATGCATTTTGATTTATAATATTTTCAACCTAGGATGGGTTTATTGGGATGTAATCCCATTGTAAACTAAGGAGCATCTTTATCCAAGTTTACTCCAAACATGCCCAGTTTATGCCTGCTCCACTTGTATAATTCTTTTTTTTTTCTTATAAATCTTTATTGTTCAGATTATTACAGGTGTTCCACTTTTTCCCCCCCCATAGCTCCCCTCCACCTGATACCCCCCACCACTGTCTTCATCCATAGGAGTAAGATTTTTGTCCAATCTCTTCCCGCACCCCTCACTTGCTTCCCCTGAGAATCGTCAGTCCACTCCCTTTCTATGTCCCTGATTCTATTATATTCACCAGTCCATTCTGTTCTTCAGATTTTTTATTCACTTGATTTTTAGATTCACTTGTTGGTAGGTATGTATTTGATGTCATTTTGTTGTTCATAATTTTTATCTTTACCTTTTTCTTCTTCTTCCTCTTCTTAAAGAATACCCTTCAGCATTTCATGTAATCCTGGTTTGGTGGTGATGAACTCCTTTAGCTTTTTCTTGTCTGTGAAGCTCTTTATCTGACCTTCAACTCTGAATGATAGCTTTGCTGGGTAGAGTAATCTTGGTTGTAGGTTCTTGCTGTTCATCACTTTGAATATTTCTTGCCACTCCCTTCTGGCCTGCATAGTTTCTGTTGAGAAATCAGCTGACAGTCGTATGGGTGCTCCCTTGTAGGTAATTAACTGTTTTTGTCTTGCTGCTTTTAATATTCTCTCTTTGTCTTTTGCCCTTGGCATTTTAATTATGATGTGTCTTGGTGTGGTCCTCTTTGGGTTCCTCTTGTATGGGGTTCTGTGTGCTTCCTGAACTTGTAAGTCTATTTCTTTCACCAGGTAGGGAAAGTTTTCTGTCATTATTTCTTCTAATAGGTTTTCAATATTTTGTTCTCTCCCTTCTTCTGGCACCCCAAAAATTCGGATGTTGGTTCGCTTGAAGTTTTCCCAGAGGCTCCTTACACTATCTTCATATTTTTGGATTCTTTTTTCTTTTTGTTTTTCTGGTTGGATGTTTTTTGTTTCCACATATTTCAGATCTTTGGTTTGATTCTTGGGGTACGTTGATCTACAGTTGAGTTTCTGTATATTTTTTATTTCAGACAGTGTATGCTTCATTTCTGACTGATCCTTTTCCATTTTTTTGGCATTCTCATTAAGGTCCTTGAAGGTCTCACTAAGCTCCTCAGAAGTGTCATCAAGTTTCTCAGCGGTTTTTAGAAGATTCTTGAGTAAACTTACACATGTGGTTCTGAACTCTATGTCATCCAGTAGTTTGCTTTCCTCCGTTTCTTTCATTCGTGACATGTTTCTTTGTCTCCACATTTTGGCTGCTTCCCTGTGTTGATGGAGTGGCTTTGTGTGGTAGGTGACCTATAGGGGGCAGTAGCTCAGCCTCCCCAATCACCTGATGTGGATGCTCTTGGTACACCCCTTTATGGGCTGAGTGCAGAGTCTTGGTGTAGTTAAGCCTGAATTGCTGTTGGTACGCTGGGAGGAATTGACCTCCAGGCCAATTAGCTGTGAGCACTCCCTGTGTCTATAATGGAAGAACTGCTGTGCTGAAGACACGCAGGACTTGTTTCAGTGGGGCTTCGGTGCTCACTGAGTTTGCCTCTTGAATGTGTCACTTATGGATGTGAGGAGTTGAAATCTGGTGTCTCATACTGACCACTAGGTACACTGGCTTCTGGATCTCCAATGGGGTGCAGGTCAGCTACTGTCTGAGGCCACTCAGCAGGAGCTACAGTGAGAGCTGCAGTTTTCTCCTCTTTGCCTGGGGTTTGGAGGTTTTGGAACTGTCTGACCCGGGCTGCAAGTTTGCTAGGTTAAGCTGTGATAGGGCAGGCTTTTCTTATGCTAACTCGGTTGCTTGGAGCTTGGGTGGGTTTGTAGGTTGTGCAGGGCGGGGCCTCAGGGTGTCACTAGGTTAGGGCGTGGCAAACAGCAATGGTTGCTAGTTAGCCAGCTCTGTGTCCCCAAAGGCATCCGCGAGTCCCGTGCCCCAGTTCAGTAAACAATTATTCCTGCGCGCAGCTCTGCAAGCAAGCCACCCTCGCTGGCAGACAGTCCAGCTTCTCCCCGTAGGAGTTTGGGTCCCCCGCGTCTCCCCAGAGACTGGATTTCAGAGTAGTCGGGGGCTTGTCTCCCTTTGGGTTGAAAAAAGCAACGCACCCAGTCGCCCGCAGCCAGCCCGGATCACGCGCCTCCGTACCTCAGCTTTTCAGCGCTCGTGCACGTCTCAGTGCTCTTTTCTCTTTCCTTCTAGTTGTAGAACTTCCACTCAGCCAGCTTCCCTGTGGTTCTGGGTGATAGACGTTTTGTCTTTTAGTTGCAGTTTAAATTGTTGTGGGAGGCAGCAGTTTAGGTGTTTACCTATGCCGCCATCTTGGATTCTCCATTCTCTTGTATAATTCTTAAAAGTTCTCCCTTTTCACTTCCAACAGTTTTAGGGAATAAATTAATATTTTCGCTCTATTTATGGCTCTGTTTCTAATTTATTTCCTAAGCTGATAGTCTACCACAAAATTAAAAAATTTAGTAGATGAAGATCAAATTTTCTAAGTAGGAAGCAAATTTTGCTCCCCTCTTCTTGGCTTAATTAATTAAATTTATATGAGAGCCCAACTTTGGAGGATTAAAGAAAACATCATTCAATGTGCAGATAAAACATTTACCATTTATATGAGGTTTTTAAAAGGTCATAAAGTTTTTTTTATTGTGTTCATATTTTCTTCAAATAAATTGAGAACTTTCTGGAATACCATTATTCTTACTTTTTGTATGCTTTCATTATAGCACTTAAACCAGTTCTCTGTATTCAGTGGGCATGCAATAAATTCTTCTGTGAGACCACTGGGAGTCTGAAGGTTTTAATTTGCTTTTTGGTTAAGGGTGTTCTTCCTCTTGACTCCTATCATGTCATTACAGACATGTGAAGGGATAATATTGATTAGAGTGCTGAATGGGAAATGGTATCACAAAAACCCAGTTGAATTATAAGATTCATTTTTATGTCTTTGGCTCAATTGTCCATGGATATAGCTCATCTGAATTAGATGTGTCTGAAAATTCAATTACCCCAAATGGAAACATCTGGATCCTTTTTTTATTCCTTTAATCCTTTATCCTGGTGACTTTGCCAGACAGTCCATATCCCTTGTTGGTTTGGCAGGAAACATATAAGGGCATAGTTAGAAGTGGGGGGAGCTCTTAAAAATGTTTCTTGTCTGTTTTTTTCAGTCTATGTGGCCAATTTCCTCCTCTAGATATTAGAATCCCAAATTTTTATCAAAGTGAAGACCTTAAAAGAAAATTTACTATAGCTCACTCTTTTATAGCAGGAGGAATTTGGAGTGAGGCAAAATGAAAAAGACTACTCAAAGTCACATATATAATGATGGTGGAGCTGTACTTGAACTCTTTTGTTCCTGATTCCCAATCAGGAGCACTTATTGTTACACCAGATCCTACATACTGACTGAATATTTTCTCATTTCTTTTCTTAAAAAAATAAATTTTTATTGATTTTAGAGAGGAATGGAAAGGGAGAGAGAGAAATAGAAACATCAATGATAAGAGAGAGTCATTAATTGACTGCTTCCTGCACACCCCACACTGGGGATCAAGCCTACAACCCAGGCATGTGCCCCAACCAGGAATCGAACTGTGACCTCACATCATGACCTCCTGGTTCAAAGATCAATGCTCAACCACTGAGCCATGCCAGCTGGGCAGCTATTGCCTCATTTCAATCTGTGACAGTGGTGCTGGGCTGATTTTAACCATAGAAAACAATTGTTCACTTAAAATAAATGTGAAATGTTATAAGAGACAAGAATCGTTTTCAAAAACATTCCCTAACATCTTTAGTAGATGCTGAGGGGGAAAATTAAGTTCCTTTTTGGATGGAAGATTTTTGTCAAACTCGGAAAGACATGTTTGCATGTGTTCATAAACTGGAATCAGAGAAAATAGGATATAACAGGGGAGATCATGAGCCAGGTCATGAGCCATCATGTACATCTCATCACTGCCCACGGTTCTTTTCATAAAAAATGGATAGTTCTGGGAGCAAAGAATAAGGGAGAGGTAGACATATACTGGGCCTGTGATTTTAATTTTAACTTAGGAAAAGCAGAGAATAAGACCTTATAATTATATCTATAGGGGATAGCGACAGCCCATTCAGATAAGCTGAATGTCTAGTTTTGTAAACTGAGCAGAACAGTTTTGATACTTTGGGCAAGCTGTGACCTCATGCAGTGGAGTGGGTACAGAATACTACTGACCAAGAGAAGCAATTTTTATATAAGCTATCACATGTCTGAGAATACTAAAAATATGTTTTAAAATCTATTTAATCCTATTTTAGACATAAATTCTCATCTTTTCTTCTCCCCAAAAAATGTTCAGTGACATTTTACAAATTAAAAAATGCATTTGTTTCATGTACAATTTTTTTTTAATTTTTTCTGAATTAGCTTTTAGGTGTGAGTTGATCTTCTTCCCATCTTGCCTTAAGGCTCAGATGTGATGCTAGGGTTGTGAAGGAGAATCATATGACACAAAGGAAATAAAACCTAGCATGAATGAAGGCATAAAACAAAGGCCCCTTCCATGCAGTCAGAGGATTAGGGCAGGAAGAGTGATTTGGAGTTGGGGAAAGAGTACAGGGAGTAAACCAGGAAAGGTGAGAGGAGGTGGGCAGTGTTTGGCCTGGAGACTGGTGTAGAAGGGGCATGGGGGGAGTGAGGAGGCTAAAAGCAGAAGATGAGCCTGCCCTGCTTCCTATTTGGTTCCCTGAGCATGGTGCTCTATGCCAACATGGCTCTGGACTAGTAGTATCTTTAACGAGAGAGAAAGAGTCTGGCTAAAGGAAAAAACTACCTCCCCATCTCTCAGGTGGACAACTCATAGAGGACAGATGGTAAATGGATGATGACTTGAAATCCAGATGCCTGCCATGGTGCTTCCTATAAGAGATGAAGGGACTCTACACAGAACTTACAGAGTCAACTACTCAGGCCCAGGAACTAGATAGAGGATATGAAGACGCTCAGCAAGAACCTAAGCCGGAATAATCTTCTCATGAGGAACCTATGTGGGGCCAAGGCACCAGAGAAGAGCCACTAGCCCTGCCCATGCTATGAAATAAAGAAGAGAGGCATGGAGGTGTTCATAAGCCACAGATTTCATGGTGGCTACCTAAAGGACCCTCACAATATTCACCTCTGAGAGCAGAGGGGGTTTAATTTGGTAACTGTGCAACATGCAGTTATCCTGCATTTGGTAGCATAAAGTTTGTGACCCTAGGAAAGTGGAAGTAGGCTAAAAGTGCTAGCTGCTGCAAAGTTGCAAGGCCCCCATCTATGGGTACTTTGCTCAAATTTCAGGCACATGGTTCTTGAATTTGCTAATAATTTAAGAAGAAAGTGTCAAATGCAATTTATACATTGTGACAAAGAACATACAATTTCTCAATATTACTCCAAATTCCTGTTGGTGTTCAGCTGGGAATTGAGAGTTTCTAGAGAAGTGTACAGAAACCTAAAACAAAGATTTTTATTTACAAATTATTTTCAGTGTGCTATGAGTTCCTTAGAGGTCATTTAGGTCAATGGTAAAGAAAACACAACATATATAGGGGTTAGAAAGGTTAATAAACATTTTTAGAAGAAAAACTGTAAGAACTGATTACTATCCAAGAATTTTAATTAAAAATGATAACTAAAGAAGTTATGTAGTCCAACCCAGCACTGTCCAACAGAAATATAATATGAGCCACATATGTAATTTATAATTTTCCAGTGACTACATTTAATAAGCAAAAAGAAACAGGTGAAATTAATCTTAATAATATATTTATTTAACCCAACCTATCCAAAATATGGACCATTTCAACACATAACCAGTATGAAAAATTAATGAGGTACTTTACATTCTTTTTCTCATACCAAGTCTTCAAAATCCAGTGTGTGTTTTACACTAACATTATATCTCAATATGGATGTTGAAATTTCAATGATTAAAGTGAAATGTGATCCTACCAAAATAATAAATTGTGCTTAAAAATGTATTACACTATTCCTGTTTTTACATTTAAAAAAGTTAAAGTACTTAATGTGATTGGGGAACTAAAATGTTAAGTAATTAAAATTTTAGTTCCTCAATCACATTCGCCACATTTCAAATCTCAATAGCTACAGTGGCTAGTGTCTACCCTGTTAGACAAGCACATGTCCAAGCTGACATTTAACACAGGTGCACGATTGATGTAAATTGAACAAATGATTGTATAACCTACCTGAGTTCCACAGACTACTGGCTACTACTTTCATATTTTTTTTCACTGAACAATTATTTAAAGCTAATTAGATATGGGAGAGAGAAAAAGAGAGAGGAACCAAAGAGTTTGGGAGGGAGCTATAGGGAGAATTAGGATTCCATTGACTGAACTGGGGATGCTAAGAAGGAAGACTTGATTCAAGAAGGAAGATGATGAATATAGAAGCCCTGAGAGGTCACTCGTGTGAGGAATGCAGCTCTCTGTGGTCATCACTAGTACCTGTGGAGCTTGCCGTCAGAACTGCTTGTATCTCTTTACCCACGGCTTCCAATGGCTGCCCACAATCCTATCCTATCTGTTCTGAAATCAAAGTCAAACCCCAGCTGTGCTGTGCTATGATTTTGCTTGCTTGATCCATGATTCTTAGGATGGTGGTATGGACTTGATACCCAACTGTTTTTACATAACTGCTCTGAACCCTACATTTCAACTTCTGCCACACTTGACCATGAGCTTCTATTTCTGAACTTGTTCACCCTATGCCCCAGACACTTGTATTGTCCAGTCCAGTCCATCTATTTGGACTCTAAATTATGCTGTGTCACCAGTTCACCTGGATAGTTAGAATCTGTAGTAGGCAGCCTCTACAATGGCCCAAATATCAACATCTCTCCCTTAAATGTCAGTGGAACCAAAGTGATTTACTTCTAACCAATGGAATACAGTTAAAATGATACAATATAAATTCTTCTGATATCAGAAAATACTGGTGCTTCCATCTTGTGTACCCTTTCTTACTTTCTCACTTATTTATTCCGAAGAAAGCCAGCTGCAATATTGCAAACTGCCCTATGTCAAAGAACTGGGGAAATCTAAGTCCAACAATCCATGAGGATCAGAATTCTGCTGACAACCACATGAGTAGATTTATGTTCATTAATCCTCTGGTGAATTGAATTTTGGGCATTTTAAGTGATTAAAAGATATTCAAATCAGAATATCTATAAGATATTTGGTAATAATAGATCTGGAGACTAGGGAAGGGACAATGGTAACTCCTCAGCGTCAAGGTTATAAAGTCATGACAAAGGGTCAATGTCTTTGAAGACTTTGAATGTAAGTCAGAAGTATCTGTCGAATGGATGAGGGGGATAATTTCCTCTCTCGTGAGTATCACTTGTCAGAGAGTAAGAACCTCATGAGAAATATTTGGGGAAATTTAAAAATATACCCATGGCCTCACCTTCCCTCATTAACCCAGATTTAAATCAGAATCTCCAGGAACAAGGGATTATGAACATTTTTCTAAGTTCTAAGAGAATGGAACTTAAAAACACATTCGTCTCTCACACAGAATTCCATATGGACCAGGTCTGTAGAAGTTTAATACAAGCAGGTTTTCCAGAAAACCTCCAGTTAGTAAAACCATCACACTAATAAGCCAGTGTCATGGCACAGAACTAAACTACAGAGAATAGAATAAGACATCTTTTTGTGTCTTAAAGTTATCCTCTGCCATGACTTCCAAGGCTGCTCAAGTCTCCCAATCTGATTCTTTTTCAGAATTATCAATTAGTACTTCCAGAACTATGTTAGATAATACTAGTAAAATTATACATTTTTGCTTTCTTGGACTTTATCATGATTGTGTCTAGTGATTTCTCATTAGTCATATGGCGGCTTCTAGTTGAGATATATATATAGATAGATAGAGATATATAGGTATAGATATAGATATAGATATCAAGCTAAGAAAATGTCTATGTAATCCTACTTAACAGATTTTTTAAATCAAGAATGAACATTAAAATTATTTGTCATTTTCAGCATCTTTGGAGATTATTATGAGTTTTCCCTTTCATCTATAGACATTATACTATGAAAAATTAACATAAGTGAAGCCATTTTAAAATGGATCCAGAGCTGCCATACCAAAGGAACTATGCACATCTTGCTCCTTAAACCTTTGGAATATTTGAACTGGGCAAAATAACGTTTGGACTGGGCCAAAACAACAGTGTCTTACAAGCAGTTGTTTGTAAAACTAACAGGAAAGCAGCCATCCTGACCACAGGACTATTAATTATGGGCACTCTTTCTGAGGACAGAATCAGTAATCAGCCATGTATTGCTAAAGAATTACTTAACTTGTTAGTGCCAATAGAGATATCTTTCCTTTACTCCCCTTTTCTCCTAAAAACCCATTACCTTCTCCCTGTAATTTGGGTACAATTTGAGTTTCTGCCTGAATCTATGCCTCTGAAATGCAATTCTGTGATCTCAAATAAATGCTTGTTGCCTCTCACTTTAGCTTTTTACTTTTAAGTTAACAATACTATATGAATAAATGACAAGTAGGTAATTTTTATATTTAAATTAATCACAGTATATTATTCTTTATGTTCTTGAATTCTGCTTGTTAATTTACTTAAAATTTGTAATGCAATTTATAATAGATTAATCTGTATTTGTCTTTTTTGTGAATGTGTGTTTGTGTATGTGTACTCAAGTGAAGGTGAGTGAGAAAGGAGAGGAATAGGAAGTAAAAGGAGAACTTAGCATGTGTAAGTTAAAGAAATTGGATGGTATACACACAATGGAGTATACAGATATTGTATTATTAAGTTGTACACCTGAAATTTGTATGTTATTAACCAATGTTGCCCCAATAAATTTAATTAAAATTTAAAAATTTAAGTATTTTAAGTAAAAATAGAGGAGATTGAGCTCACTTAGCTTTCTCTCCCCCCCTCCTCTCTCATACACACACACACACACACACACACACACACACACACACGAAACCATGCCCTTCTAAGAATCCTCTAAGAAAGATCTTCAGAGCAGTTGGAAAACATTTTATTTTTTCCAAATTCTCATTTTGCAAACAAAGAAGCTGGAGTCCTAAAAAGATTAAGTGCTTGTTCAAGTTCATGTACCTGGTCTCTCCTTATTAATAGTATGCAAAAATTGAAAGGGAATAGGTCCTTGAGGGAAAGCTCTTGTAGCTTTATTTAAGCTGGAGAAAGAAGACTGACTGGACACTTCATTACAGTCTGCAAAATGATGAAGGGGGCTCAAATAAGCAATGACAAGCTGTCCTTTTCAATTCTCTTTCTGGACAGGAGAAGTAAAATGGCTTTAATTAATTCAAGAGGGATTTAGGTCAATAGTAAGAATTTCCTGAATGAACAAATTCCAAGACAATAGATGGGGCTGCCAAAGGAAGCTGAGGAAGAGCTTTTTGTGACGCTCTTAAGAAAAGTGCAGGCTGCTAGTTTTCTGCAATGACTTCAGTACTATTAGCCTGAACCAGATAACATGGCTGATATTCAAGCTGTTTTTACCTATAGAAATAGCAAATTCACTTAAATCAACTTACTGCATGGGAGTAAGTAGGTAGGCTTAGTTCTAGAGGACATTTTGTCCTCATTTTAGCCTTTTCTTTTCCTCTACCTCTATGGAATGTACATGATGGAAACAGACTTATTTAAGAAGGTCAGGATTTAAAGTTTACAAAAGATTCTTGCCTAAATTAAACTCTTGACATTTAAAAGCCATCCTTACTAGTATGTATTCTTTTTTAAATATATTTTTATTGATTTCAAAGAGGAAGGGAAAAGGAGAGAGAGAGAGAGAGAGAGAGCGAAAAGCATCAACGATGAGAGAGAATCATTGACTGGCTGCCTCCTGCATGCCCCACACTGGGGATCAAGCCCACAATCCAGACATATGCCCTGACTGGGAATGGAACCGTGACCTCCTGGTACATAGGTAGATGCTCAACTACTCAGCCATGCTGGTTGGGCACCAATATGTATTCTTATTTGTGTAGCCAATCATTCCAGAACTCATAAAGTTTGTTTTAAAAGAAATATTAAAATCCATATTTTGGGTGCTAAATGTCCTTATGGTACCAATATATGGAATCTCAATGAGATCTTTGGCAGCTGAGGTCTTCAAGTCACTGTCAACCACAATGACGCTGCTGATGAGATTTGGTATAAATGCTGGTCCAGGAGTTTAGCTCTCTCCCTCATTTTGGGGTCATGTGCAGTAGTTGTGCAACAACTTTTCCAATGGCTGTTGGCTTTGGGCCATCATGTGTAATTACTGCTAAGCTTTGACATTACTTACTATATGAATTTTTTCAGCCCAGGGCATTGTGTTGTTCAATTCTGTTGTGATTTCTCCTATGTAGCCATGCTCAGATCAGTTTTCCTTCCAAAAAAAAGTTTGAGTCCTAAGAATGGTGGAAATTGTTGAAGGAATCAGACTGGGCAGACTAAAGGAATGGGATTTTCTCTCAAATGAAAATGCACAACAAACTACTTGCCAGGAACATATACAAGTAAAAAGGACTAGAAATGACCACCATCAACCCAATTTTGTTTACTACTCTTAATGGATATAGCACATCTGAAGGGAGTTAAAACCCTATACAGCCCTGGCACATAAGCCAGAAACTCCACCTTTGCTGTTTGCAATGGTGCTAAAGCAGTGCAACCATACTTCCCATAGGGATTCCCAAATGCTTGTTCTTATGCTCTCGGGTGTCTTCACCACCCATCTCCCACTTAAAACTATTCTGTGCCTTCCCATGGCATGCAAGCTCCTGACGTATCCTACAAGGCCCTACAAGGTCTGTCTTTGGCCCACTCTCTTGACTAATTTCACACTCCCTGTTTCACAGTTTATAATTCAACAAAACCCACACCATTTATGATACACTCACACCCCGCACCCCACCCTGACATGCATTTCCCTGCTCCCTGCCTTCACCAAGGTTCCCCCTCTTCCTGGAATCTTTACCACCTCACTCACACCTTCACTCCTGACCTGCCTAACTCTAATTGGTTCCCTAAGTCTTAGCTCAGGCAAGTTTTTTCTGAGCTTCTCTCTGCTCCAGATCAGACTGGCTTAGGTGTACTTCCTCTGTGGTCCAGTAATGCCCTATGCATGTATCTATTGTCGTGTTATTCCTAACACCTGACATCCTTTGCCCTTATTTCCACCCCATCACCTAGTGCTGTCAATCCTACCTCCAAAACACATCTCTAATTCATCCTTGTCTTTCTCTCCCCTCTGCTCATACCTAATTGAGTATCATCCCTCACCTGATCCCTGTGGTAGCCTCACTGATATTCCCAATTCCATTGGCCCTTCTTCTGCTGAGTAGCAGCCAGACAGATTTTTTAAGTCATATTTATAGATCATGTAAGTCCTCTGGAGAGACTACTTTATTAACTTTCCTATATTTGACAATAATATCGTCTCCCAGGCTCTGAATGCTCTGGCCCCTCTCCAGCCGCAGTTCCCATTATTCTCACCCTCACTCACCAAATTCCAGCCTTAGGATTCTCAAACCAGACAAGCTCATTCCTGCCCAAGGCCTAAGGGACAAGATGCTATCTTTGCCTAGATCAGTGGTCGGCAAACTGCGGCTCGCAAGCCGTGGTTTGCCGCTCTGTTGACTAATGAGTTTGCCGACCACTGGGATAAGGGCTTAATCATAAGGAACAACAACAGCCTGTAATTATTGGAATCGAGAGTCTAATCAGTGGTTGGCAAACTCATTAGTCAACAGAGCAGCAAACCGCATATGGCTCGCGAGCCGCGATTTGCCGACCACTGGCCTAGATCATTTGTCTCCTGACACTTTGTGTGTGAATTCCAACTCATCTGTCAGGTCTCACCCAAAATATCATTTTCTCAAAAAGGCTTTTTATGTCCCTAACATCACTTAGATTCTCCTAATCTCACTCATAGTACCAGATGTGTCCATCATAAACGTGATCACAGTCCTTAAATATATTTATTTGTTTAATGTCTCTCTTATCACACTCTAAGCTCTATGAGGAGCAGATTCAGGCATGGGTTTGGTTTGGTTTGTATTCAACCTCTGTATACCTAACACCCTCCACAGCCACTAAAGAATGAATGAATGAATGGCATTTACCTTATTATTTTTAAATATCTCTATTAGTGTCTGTTTCCCCCACTAGTGTTCCTTATGCACATCATTAAATGTCACATAGAGATGTTTAATAAATTTTACTGAATAAATGCCCAACAATGTGTTAATTAATTAAGAACTGATTTATTGCCCTAGCTGGTTTGGCTCAGTGGATAGAGCATCAAACTGCGGACTGAAGGGTTCAATACTGGTAAAGGCATGTACCTAGGGTACAGGCTCAATCCTCAGTAGCAGGCATGCAGGAGGCAGCCAATCAATGATTCTCATCATTCATGTTTCTTTTTTTTTAAAATAAATCTTTATTCAGATTATTACAATTATTTCTCCTTTTTCCCCCCATAGCTCCCCTCCACCCGGTTCCCACCCCACCTTCTGCCCTTACCTCCCCCACACTGTCCTCATCCATAGGTGTACTATTTTTGTCCAGTCTCTTCCTGCAACCCCCCATTCTCCTTTACCCCTGAGAATTATCAGTCCACTCCCTTTCTATGCCCCTGATTCTATTACATTCACCAGTTTATTCTGTTCCTCAGGTTTTCAATTCACTTGATTTTTAGGTTCACTTGTTGATAGATATGTATTTGTTGTTCATAATTTTTATCTTTACTTTTTTCTTCTTCCTCTTCTTAAAGAATACCTTTCAGCATTTCATATAATACTGGTTTGGTGGTGATGAACTCCTTTAGCTTTTTCGTGTCTGTGAAGCTCTTTATCTGCCCTTCAATTCTGAATGATAGCTTTGCTGGGTAGAGTAATCTTGGTTGTAGGTTCTTGCTGTTCATCACTTTGAATATTTCTTGCCACTTCCGTCTGGCCTGCATAGTTTCTGTTGAGAAATCAGCTGACAATTGTATGGGTGCTCCGTTGTAGGTAATTAACTGTTTTCCTCTTGCTGCTTTTAATATTCTCTCTTTGTCTTTTGCTCTTGGCATTTTAATTATGATGTGTCTTGGTGTGGTCCTCTTTGGATTCCTTTTGTTTGGGGTTCTATGCGCTTCCTGGACTTGTAAGTCTATTTCTTTCACCAGGTGGGGGAAGTTTTCAGTCATTATTTCTTCAAATAGGTTTTCAGTATCTTGCTCTCTCTCTTCTTCTGGCACCCCCATAATTCTGATGTTGGTATGCTTGAAGTTGTCCCAGAGGCTTCTTACACTATCTTCAACTTTTTGAATTCTTTTTTCTTTTTGCTTTTTTCGGTTAAGTGTTTTTTTGCTTCTTTATATTTCAATTCTTTGACTTGATTCTTGCGTTCCTCCAGTCTGTTGTTGAGTCTCTGTATAATATTTTTTATTTCAGTCAATGTATGTTTAATTTCTAGTTGGTCCTTTTTCATATCTTCATGGGTCTCATTATATTTATCGGCCTTTTCTAGGATATTCTTGAAAAGCCTTATAACCGTGGTTTTGAATTCTGTATTCAGTGGTTTGTTTTCCTCCATTTCTTTTGTTTGTGATCTGTTTCTTTGTTGTCGCATTTTCACTGCTTCCCTGAGTTGGTAGGGTAGCTTTGTGTCCCAGGTTTCCTATAGGGCCCAGTAGGTCGGCCTCCCAGTTACCTGAGGTGGACACTCTTGGTGCACCCCTTTGTGGACTGTGTGCACAGCCTTGTTGTAGTTAAGTCTTGGTTGTTGTTGGTATCACTGGGAGGAATTGACCTCCAGGCCAGTTTGCTGTGAGGATCAGCTGTGTCTACGCTGGAAGAAGTTCGGTGCTGGAGACAGCCTTATAGGATTAGACTTGCCAAATTGCAAAAGCCTCTGTGTTCAGCGTAGATGGGATGGAGTCTCAGGGCGGAGCAGACAGTCTTGGCTTCCTGTCAGTCCTGCCCCTGTGTGCACGCAGCCTTCCAGGGCTCCCGAGCCTCCGCCTGAGAGTCCAGTTTCCCCCCCAAGAGCGTGGGACCCCAGGGGCTCGCTTGGAACTGGGGTTCAGTGCAGTCAGAACTGGGGTTCAGTGCAGTCAGGAGCTTCCAACTCCCTTCTGCTAGGGAAAGCCTGTGGCAATCTCCTCAGTCTTAGTGCACACTGGTGCGCCTCCAGATGCCCTCCCGCAGGTCTCCGAGTGTCTGAGTGCCTTTCTCTCTACCTGACAGTCCAGACTCCCCCTGTATGAGCCTGGGTCCACGGGGTTTTGCCCGGAACTGGGGTTCAGTGCAGTCGGGGGCTTCCTTCTACCCCCCGCCAGAGAAAGTCAGCCAGGCTCTCAGCCACCCTTCCTCTCTGTGCACACAAAGACCCTTTGCCATACCTCAACCCTTTGCCGTTCCTCCAATTCTCCGTGAGCTTTTCTCTTTCCTTCTAGTTGTAGAATTTCTACTCAGCCAGCTTTCCTGTGGTTCTGGATGGTGTCCGTTCTGTCTTTTAGTTGTAGTTTTGAAATTGTTGTGCGAGGCAGCAGTTTAGGTGCTTACCTATGCTGCTATCTTGGTTTCTCTCATTCATGTTTCTATCTCTCTCTGCTTCTCCCTTTCTCTCTGAAATCAATAAAAATATATTTTTTAAAAAGGACTGATTTATTATGAATTACATATATTCTAAGTTGTAAAAATATATTCTTCATCATTTTAGGTGATTTTATTTCATATTTCTGAAATTAGCCTTAAGTAATAATTTTATGCATTCTTTTGTTTAAAATTTTTGTAATCCTCACTCAAGGATATCTTTTCCATTGATTTTTCGAGAGTGAAAGGGAGGGAGTGGGGAGAGGGAGAGAAGAAGAAATGGAGAGAGGAAAAGGAAAAGAGAGAGAGAGAGAGAGAGAGAGAAACACTGATGTGAGAGAGACGTTAATTGGTTGCCTCCTGCGCATGCCCCCACAAGGCCCAGGATTGAAACCACAACCCAATATATGCCCTTGACCAGGATTTGAACCCATGACCCTTTGGTACATGGGCTGACACTCAGCACCATAAAGGGATATGCATTCTTTTAAGAGAGAGAAGAGCACATACATATTTCTGGGAAAATCATCTCAATATATTTTAGACATTTCTAAGTATGCTATATAAAGGATTTGCTGAAATATCTTGTCTATTCATCTGCTTCTAAAAGAACTTTATTAACAATAATTTAGGTGGATAGCCACCTCTTGTGTTCTAAAAGTCTTCTGTTGAAAATTTTATTGCATTAAAAAAATTTTTCTTTGTGTTTCTCTTCTGAACTACCACTAGTATCCTAAGTTTACAAAATTGTTCATTATACATTCTTCAACTTTATTACTATATTTAAAGATTGCTTATAACACATTTTTGAAGCTCCATAATGACATACTTAAATCCAGAAACTATTCCAGGGGCTGATCTGGGATTAAAATGTTAAGATTAAGGTGGGGGTGAGGGGCAGGGAGGGATTCTCCCTAGAAATTTTTATTTTGAAAAGGAGAGAAAAAAATAATACATATTATATCAACAAAAGATTCTTAAAGCAGTACACATAATTAAATCCTAAATATACAAACAAAATTAAAAATCCCTATGATGAAATGAGGTGTCTCATCGAGTTAAGTGTCTTGAAGCAGCTGGAGTTCGAGTCCCCTCTGGATATACTCATCTGGACCTGCAGTTGCAATCTGCTTCCCCATGAAGCATCCAATTAGTCCCTGTTCCTTCTGCCCTCACATGCAGATTATTAATTGCATAATTATTCTCCTTGGCCTCCATTGGGGGAAATGTCTAACAGTTGTCTTAACTCTTGAACATTTCATTGCCTTTGAAAAATCCAATTCCACTCAAAAACTCCTTGTTTTATTTGTGGTGCACACATCTTAACAAAACATTTTTCAATAGAAATTGCTAGTTTCAAAGGCTCAGTAATAAAAATTTTATGCTTTTTTTCTCTTCCTTTAGATCTCTCTTTTCAACTGGAAATAGCAAAATTTTGAAGCAGGGTAATATTTAAGATTTCATAATAACTGCCATCAGGGAGGGGGAGCTTCCATTTCTAACGTTCCCTAAGTTGTCACCTTGATAAAAGAAATCGGTCTTGGCTGAGGGGTGATTGTAATGGTAATATGGTCAGATGCTGTATATAAATTTTCCTACAACACTAAAGTTGTGATGCTCAATATTATCAACTACTTGTTTTTTTCATAAGTAAAAAATTCAATCCACTTACTAATAGGGTTTATCCTGCATGCATAAGGCCAAAATAATTTTCCATTGATGTGACTAGGGGATAAGATTCATTATTTTAAAAATGTAGTTTTGGTTCTTAATGCAAGTATATCTATAATTATATAAGCACAAATGATAAAAACCTGTTTTTTTATATTAAAGTATTTACACCTCTATTATATAAATTAGTAAGAAAAACACTAGGACCCTCAAGAGATAAATGGATAATGGACGTAAAACAAAGAGTTCACAGATAATTCAGAATGGACCCCAAACTATTTAGTGCAAAAATGCTCTACATAATGTTAGTTATAAAATAAAAAATAAGAAATGATCTAAATTTAAAAAGTAAAATGAGGGAAATGGCTGACATAGAATGGAATATTATAGTCATTTAAACTATGTTTAAGAGAAATTATAATAATCTGGGAAAGGATTTGGCTGTGTGAAAAAATAGTATGCATTTGTATATAATCATATACAATGTGATCACAACTTTCTCAAAAACATGACAATAATGGATTATTATTCTGCCTTAAAGAAAGGAAATTCTAACACATGTTACAACATAGATGAACCTTAAAGGCATTATGCTAAATGAAATAAGCTAGTCACAAAATACTGTATATTCTACTTATCTGAGGTATCTAGATTAGTCAAATTCATAGATACATACTAGTAAGTAGAATGGTGGTTGGCAGGGGCTGCGGGAAGGCAAGTAATGGGGAGTTAGTGTTTAACAGGTACAAAGTTTCAGTTTGGGAAGATAAAAAGTTCTAGAGATGGATGATGGTGATGGCTGCATCACCATCATCATAGAATAGTGAATGTACTTCTATTATTTTTAAATGGTAAATTGATGTTATTATATTTTACCACAAAAAAAGAGGTAGTACCGTGTTTCCATATGCCCTTTAACTAGTTTTCCCAACTGTTAACATCCTACATAATAGTAGGATCTTATTATCAAAACTAAGAAAAGAACATTGGACCAATAATTCCATTAATATCCTCTTTTCTGTTCCAGGATTTAGAACATACTACCTTTTTGTAACAAAAACAAACGAACAAACAAAAACATGGAAATCCCTTATAAAAGAATTTGCTATTTGGTTTCTTAAAAACTAAAATCCCTATTGTTATATTTTAAATATATTCAAATTTATCAAAAACAAGGTTCGGGAACTTATTTGTTGTATAAGCAAGTATGTCTAATTTTATACAACAGAATTGTGGTTAATAACTGAATAAAGCAGCTGGCACAAGGTTCCATATCAGTTATAATTAGGTTATAACTAGGGTTTAAATCAAAGTTAAAACTGTATTAAATTATATAGTTATTTCTCTGTCATATAGAAGTCCATGAGTGGGTGGTCAAGACATGATATGGAGGCTCCATGGAGACAGGATGTCCAGCCCCTTCTACCTTGTTGTTCTTTTTTTTTTTTCTTTTTATTGTTTTAAGTATTACAAATAGTAGTACATATGTCTCCTTTTTTTTTCCCCCATTGATCTCCCCCCGACCTCCCCTACCCCCCAGGACATGCCTTCACCTTCCCACCCTACCTTGTTGTTCTTTATGTATGGCTTCCATTCCCAAGATCATGGTCCATGATCACTGCTAGAGCTTCAAACATTACATCCACAGTCCATGCAGTAAAATGAGGGAAGAATGGCAGAAAGGTTTCCCCCCTCCCATTAAGGACAATATCCAAAAGTTGCCCCTTACACTTACATTTCATTGGCCAGAGCTGAGTCATGTGGCCACATATAACCATAAGAAAGGCTAGGGGTTATCATATGTATTCTGGGCTGGTATGGACCCTGCAAAAAAAAAATATTAGGAGTTCAATTATTAAAGAAGGTAGATCTGGAGAAAGATTTTGTAGGACAAAGAGTAGTTTGCAACATGAAGCATTCTTCATTCTGGACTTAAATGTAAGAGTCTAGAGAAAACAGGGAGCAAAAAAATTTTCTCTACCTTGGTCATTAGCAAACAGGTGCTTTCATTACAGAAGAGAAGTGAAGGCAAAATATTCTACTGCCCCTAATCTGGTGGGTATGGGCAACCTTAGAGATCATAAAAACTGCTGAATTTGGAGTCAATGAGTCTCTACCTTTAAGCAGAAGACAAGGGAATTAAAAAAATATATTTATGAGGCATCTACAATGTTATTGAGTACATACCTGGAACTAAGCTAGGTACTCTTAGGATTAAAAAACAAAGTTATTAAATTTTGTTTTAGAAAGTGCAGCACAGTCCCTAACTCTAGATTTACAGTTCTATTAAAGAATTAAGATTTTCAGATGAACAATGACAACATAAGACAAAGGTAATCTGTAGTGGGCCCCCTGGGAAGGCACATGGGCATTCTTTAATTATTGTCAGCTGAACCCAGTGGTGTCGGCAAAGCCATGCCCTGGGTTCAGCCAAAAGGGCAAGGGTGTTGTCATCTTGACCTTCATTTCAGCCCATGGTGTGGGGAAGTGGGTTTTGATATCTAAATCCAGCCTAGCACCAGGAATGCTCAGGACCTATTCAAGAATGCAAATAATTTCCTTTTGTCTTAACCTTTAGGTGAAACTTCCTGGTATTTGGGGATATAAAATAAACACCCTATATTGGCTCTGGGTCACTGTCTCTCCATCAGAAGAGGGCAGTGGTCCACCTGGCCCCAGCTTTTCTTTCTATCTCTGTGTCTTGTCTCTTTCTTTTATTTCTCAATCCCCAGCTGCCTCTACTCAGGAATTGGACCCGCTCTCTAGCTACACTGGACGCGGAAAAGAGAGAAAATAGTTACAAAACAGAGTATTGGATTTGTCGCAATCCCTCTTAGAACTATACCCTTACCTTCCAGCTCAGGATATATTTTTTGTGTCTATTTAATAACAAGGTTCCCATTCAATAAGTTGAGACCTAGTAATAAATCCAGGTGCCTTCCCTGATCAAACTATAACATCTTTAACATATTGTCATCTCCCTTTAAGCTTCTAAACAGGGAGAAAGTTAAGCTTGCACTTCAGGTAAAGACCTTTATTTCAGAAATCTTCCCATTAACCAACACACAGCCAGACCTCACCATTTTGGCCCTTCCCACAACATAGGTCTTCTGGGGGTGGAGAATAGCATCTCTGAACAAAAAGGCTATAATCACTATGCTATATACCTGAAACCAATCCTATATTAAAAAGGGGGGGGGGGGAGGGCTAATATGCAAATTGTCCCCTTGGGAGTTCTACCAACCAGAAGTTTGACTCTCACTATGATGTGCACTGACCACCAGGGGGCACGTGGAACAAAGGAAGGCCATGATCACCAGCCAGGCCTAGGGACCCTACCCCATGAATTTCGTGCACCAGGCCTCTAGTATAAAATAATACTGGGAGGTGGGGGGAGAGACATTGGCAGATGTGGTTTCAAAAAAATCAACTTTTCTAAAATAATTTTATCTCCTCAAGAAAACAAAATACAGAAGGACCCTTAAATGTGTTTTAACTAGTAAAAGAGGTAGGCGATGTTCATTCTCTTTATCTGAAGAATTTCCCTTCCTGACATTGAATCATGTTCACTTTTCCCAAGAGGGAATGAAATGTTCCCTGTAAATCACAATCTTTTCTCTCCCGGTACTGTGGACCCATGCCAACATAACAGAAACCGCCGAATAAAGGACTGTGATAAGCTCCTCCCGTGCCAGGAGAATGTTATCAGAAGAAATCATCTTCCTATGACAAGACATGTGGATCCTCAGCAGATTCACAAAACAATTGGGGCCCCCAAGGAGTAGAAATTCATCAAAGACTCGGTGGGGAATTGTGCACAAAATAGCAATGGAAACCAGTGGGAACAGAATTTTATTAATCCCAAAAAGTTGTGCCAATTGGGTTCTTAGGAATAGTCCCCAGGTAAATATGCCTGGAGACAAAGGACTTTTTTGTGACAAATCTGTGAGAAATACTGTCTTTCTTCGCTTAAGATTACAAACTCAGAGGGAAGGTAGGGGAGGGTGGGGGTAAGTGGGAAAGATCAACCAAAGGACTTGTATGCATGCATATAAGCATAACCAATGGACACAGACACTAGGGGGTTGAGGCATAAGCAGAGTGGGGGTGAGGGTTAGGCAAGGGGAGGATAAGGACACATATGTAATCCCTTGATCAATAAAGAAAATTTCAAAAAAAAACTGTTTTTAAAGAATTGATTTCAGTAATAAAAGATTGACTTAATGTAAATAGTAGTCACAGCATGTGAGAGGAATCAATGTAATTCAGCATATTAATAGAATAAAAGAAAAAATGTAAAAACAAAGATTACAGTGTTACATTGGGAGGACTGTTTCAGTCTATAAAATACAATTGTTACATTATCTATTGTGCGACAGTAGGCAACTGTGTATACCAGGGACAAAAAATGTAATGCACTTGGATGTGCACAAAATTTAGAAAGGCCACCTCTTTTCTTTTATTGTGTCTATAACTAAAAGTATCTTTGCCACCTGTTGCATGACAGAAAAGAAAAATAAATAGGTGCCCAATCTGATTGAAGTCATGAGTGGTTTCTCCAGAGAAGGAAGCTCAGTCTCAGATTTTTCAGTTTTTCAGGCCTTTGCTTTCAATCAAGATGACGTCCAGGGATGGAGCAAACGAGTGCGGCTTGCATTACCTGGTAGAGGTGCCCTCAGCTGGTAAGATGTAGGGTACTTTGCACCTCTGGTTTCTGTGACATTTTGTGGTCCACCAGCCTACTGCCTGCCTTGCTGCTATGTGTTGCTTAAGTCTGTGGCTACTGTGATACCAGGTCTGTTCTAGTGACTTCAGAACTCCTCCCATGAACACTTGAGCACTGTTGGTGAGATTGTAAATTGGCACAGCCACTATTGAGATCCTTATCAAAAAATTAAAAATGGAACTCCCATCGGATCCATCAGTTCTTCTTCTGAGTATATTTCCAAAGGAAATGAAAAAGGGATCTCTAAATGACCAGCGCTCCCATTTTCATGGCAAAATTATTCACAATAGCCAAAGCATAGAAAAACCTGCATGCCCATCAATGGATGAGTGGATAAGGATGTGATATATACGTATATAATGGAATATTATATTATTCAGTCATGAGCAAGGAGAAAACCGTGTCATTTGTGACAACATGTATGAAACTTGAGGGCATTATACTAAGTGAAATAAATCAAACAAAAACAAATATTGTATGATATAATTTGATGTGAAATCTAAAAAAGTCAACTCATGAGAGTGAACGGTGGTTATCAGGAGCTGGGGTGGGGGAAATGGGGATATGCTGGTCAAAGGTACAACTTCCATTTATAAGATGAGTAAGTTCTAGGGATCTAATGTACAGCACAGTGACTCTTGTTAATATACTTGAGAGTTGCTAGAGTAGATCTTAAATGTCCTCACTACAAAAAAAATCGGTATTTATGTGAGGTGATAGAGATACTATTTAATGCTATGGTGATAATCATTTTGCAATAAATAAGTGCATCAAATCAGCAGTTTACATACTATAAATTTACCCAATAATATATGTCAATTATATCTCAACAAAGCTGGAAAATATATGTAAAAGAATTGTTCCCAGCTTTCCAATAGAATTTTTTACACTGTGACCTGGAAATGATAGCTCTATATTCTGGCTTGGAAAGCCACTTTCCAATAAACCAAAAATTTCAGCCTGGGAACTGTCTTATGCAAGGGAATATACATATTTTGACAATAATTCATTCATCTCTTGGTTCCATAAATATTTCCTGCCTGAAGGATTTATTCAAGAAAGAAAATGATAGCCATTGAATTTTTCTATTCCAACTGAGTAAGTGATTCATTCGTCGGAGGCCTAAGTGATGATCATAAAGGGAAATACAGAATACCAGCACTGGAAGGAACTAATCTCTATTTTATAGGCCTGAGGAACCTAAGAATAGGTTAACTTAAGTGACTTACACAAATCCATCTAGTTAGTTACTGGCAGAACTAGAATTTGGATCTAGGAGCCCTGATTCTTAATTATACCACAGAACTTTAAAAGATACTTTTTTAGTCTGGCCTGTGTGGCTCAGTGGTTGAGTATCGACCTATGAACCAGGATTCTGGTCATCATTCCATCCCAGTCTGGGCACATGCCTGGATTGCAGCTGGATCCCCAGTGTGAGGCGTGCAGGAGGCGGTCAATTAATGATTCTCTCTCTCATCATTGACATTTCTATCTCTCTCTCCCCCTCCTTTCCTCTCTCTGAAATCAATAAAAATACATTTTTTAAAAAAGATACTTTTTTTACTTATCTAATCTAAATTATTTCTTATTTGCTACAAACTAAATTGGAGTTTGGATTTTCACTTAGCCATAGTGAAACTGCTCATGTGCAAATTGTTATTACCTCTTTTAGGTAGCAAAATTGGGATATGAATAGTCTTCATGAATATAAATTAATGAAAAATCTTTTAATTTTCACACAAATATCTATTTTTAAAACTGGAACACTGGGGTTTCTCCTGAGCCTCAGTATTATGTCCTTGAAATGCTGTGTTTCAAGTAAGCATTTTTAATGACACTGACTAAAGTATTTCAAGAGTTCTTTTACTCTTAAAAATTTGAATAAGAAAGAAGAAACTCCCAAAGAAAGGATTTCGGTCAATTTGACTAATACCCAGTTACAGTCAAACTTTATTTTATGTTTCCAAATAGGTCCAAGAACAGAGCTACCTGACTCCAACATGAACATCCTCTCCAGAAACTCTCCTGCAGAGTTTTTTGTCTCCCAGCCACGTCTATACATGTGCCTCTGTGGATAGTACATTAATCGCATTCACAATAGAAGGTATTGTTCTTTATAGCTGGTCAAATTAATTACTTGAGCACCCCATGATGTACAACATGAAAGAACAGCTTTATAGATATTCAGGGCACTATATAATATGCCATGGCGAATTATTGACTCTAATGAGAACATTCTTAAAAGAATGAACTCCCAAGGGTGCTGGCTGAAGACTTGGGAGGAGGGGCTCGTACGTTAAATCAATGTTAGGAAAGCAAAAGGAAGAGAGGCGAATCGGGCAAGAGATTTCTGAAAATTGAACACTTGTCATCTGTGGTTCCCTTGCTGATAATTCATTAAATAAAGATAAACTTCAACAACTTATTGACCAACATGCCAATAAATCTTGAGCTACATGGCCTGCGATGCGTGTAATGAATAAGCCTAAATAAATTGCCAAGGGAGTTGACTAAGTGTGATGTGATTCAGAGAAATTCATGAACATATTTAAATATTGTGCTAGTTATGTGTATTTCACATTTATACACCATGCTGAGCATTGTGTTAGGTTGATAGGTGATAGAAAAGAAGCAAATGACATTCTTAAAGGAGGTTGTAATTATTTGTCTAGAGACATCAGCTATACATATATGATGTTACTCAAGAAAATTTACCCAGATTTCTCAAAAGACCACTGTGAGATATCAACCAAAGGACTTGTATGCATGCATATAAGCCTAACCAAGGGACACAGACACTAGAGCGGGTAAGGGTATGAGTGGGGGGTGGGGCGCAATGGGAGGATAAGGACACATATGTAATACCTTAATCAATAAAGAAAAAAAGACTACTGTGATCATTTGCAACATGGAATTATATCTTTTGTCTTATCTCGGACTCTATCTCACACTCACATTTTATGTAAGTAAACTTTCTTTAAAAACAGACTGCTTTAACTCTCACCATACCTTCTGCCAAGGACAAAGAGGCGATGTAAGTTTTGTAAAACATGACTAAAATAAGGAAAAGTGTAATTACAGGCTGCAGTGAAATTCTCAGAGGCACTCCTGGTCTCCTCAGATCGCTTATGTACTGGCATATTGTATTAAAGATGCTGGCTGTGTACTTTCTACTGTGTAAATCAAATGTGGAAGAGTGTTGTTTCAGAACACCTCTCCAAGAGACTCAGTCAGTTAAGAACAACATTCAGCTCCTAGGACTAATAGAGAAATCAACCCATACATATTCTAAGCTACTCAGAAAAGCTTCAAAGGTAACTCGTATTTTGAGGTCTTAAGGAAGTAAGAGAGAATCCTTTTTTCTCCTTTCTATGGAACTGCCAGGAGGGTGGGGGATGAGTCTGAAGATGTTTGGGACTTGCTGGGTTCCATCCACTACACTCTCCCTTCCATCTGCTCCAGGAAAGGGCTCAGCTCAGACTACCCACAGCTCCCACCAAGGGTAAGCAGTATGAAAAGGATCCCTTCTACCTACAAACACATCCTCAGATGAAATAGGCACAATGTTAAGGTCTGTCTTGCTCTTGGACCCTGCTATCTATTGCCAAGACTTCTAGAATCTGAATACTGCTTCCTTCAATCTACGTTCTAGTAGTGCCTTTCATGACTGGGTCTTCTAGCCCAGGCCCACACCTCTTAGCCTCTCACTGCTTATGCTCCCCTGGACCCCACCACCTACCTTTTTTGTAGCCTGAGATGGTATTGCAGGTGAATTCACACACACACACACACACACACACACACACACACACACACACACACGTTTCCTCATTCTGAGATTTCTTGAGAGAACAATGGTAACTGAGGCAACCCTTGTAATCTCCCTGTGGAGTTTTTTTCAGGGATTGATGTTTTGTATTGTTTTTTCACCCTAGGAAACATTGGCCTCAAAAGACAAAGTCTCTGGCAAGAGAAATGTTCCTAGAAGGCCCTGAAAATACAGTCTCCTTTCATGACAGTTAGCAAAATAGCTTCTGTCACTTCTGGGGCTCTCATTCCCCCTCTGGGCAGCATTCATAGCATTCAAGTATATTAAGCATTCACATCATTTATATGTGGCTCAGCCTCTGTTCTAATCCTATGTATTAGTACAGCTAACTGCAGCTCACTCGGTGCTGCTGTTTGCACAGCTGGACATGTCGGATAGAATGAGTTCATCCCTTCAAAGATGAGCTCAAAACCGCCGTCTAGTAGTGCTTTTCTTTTCTACACCTACGACCATTCCTCATTGTCCTCACAAGCACAGTGAGTTTTAATGAAGTCATGTCTTTCAGTGTAACGCTGCAGGTGCACAAATGCTGATAAACCTCCTTCACTCACTGTCAGATCAGCATGTTTATCTTCAAGCTGCAGAATGTATTTAATTATAAGATATGAAAAGGTCCTTCAGATTTGTTCTCTGGGCCCAGAACTAATGACTCATCCATGAAGCGCTGTGTCTCCCCAAAGGTTATAATGACTAGTTGCTGATCATCTGAAGAACTCATTCATGGTAGCATCTGGGCTGCAAGGTATAGAAATATCTTTTTAAAATAAGGAAAGAAATAGCTTCTAAAGGCCCAGGAAATTTTGCCAAGTATAGTTAACACAATTAAATACACAGAACAAGTATATAAACAGATTTAAAAGGGAAAAGGAGAGAGAGAGAGAGAGAAGTGGTAAGATGTAGCCAGCTTCCAGAACTGTGCTACTCTTAAAATCGTAAAATGTAAACACCCCTAGGAGGTTCTTAATATATTAGTGTAAATTAAATTTAGTCACATTGCTTTCTTCTTAAGACTGGATTTCTGAGGGAATGGGAGTTTGACCTGGAAATTGGAAGGGAGATGAGAAGGATCCTGGAGTATAGAACTCTCCCCAGTAAGACAGGGCTGGGAAGATGCCTTCAGAAGGAGAACACCATGCATTCTCAGAGGGCCCTGAGATCCTAAGGGCTGGAGAAGAAGCAAACTAAGGAAGTAGGTGGAAGGCATGGGAGGCCAGGAGAAAGGCAAGATTCAGTCCCAAAGACAAATAGGCTTGGTGGAAAGTGCATTTATTGCGAGTTTGACAAATCATTTAGCCTGTAAGCAGTTTTCATCTGCCTATCTCACTTCACAGCCATTAGTGTAAGGATCATGCTTTATAAACAACTTACTGGAAAATGTTTTAAAATTATAAATCAAAAATAAAAATCCCTGGCATAATGTAAATGACCATAATTATTAATTCTATTAATTAGTCAAGTATTTATTGAACACTGACGATTTACCATGCGCTGTACACAATAAAAAGTCCCTTCCCCCAAGTTTCTCAGAGCTCAATGAGGAGACAGGTGAGTAAATAAACAACCACAGTATAGAATGCAAAATACACATTTAGCATAAAATGCTCCAGGGCTGAGGAAGAAGAGGACCTGCCTCTGCCTGGGGAATGAAGGCTTTTCAGAGGAGGAGAGGGCTGAGCTGGGTCCTGCTTGATGAGCTGTTCACCAGAGGGGACAATGGAAAGTCAGAGGGAATAGCAAGGGCAGAGGCAGCCAGCCCCATGCAGCGAGGCTATGCTGCTCAGTGCTGCTTGGCCTAAAAATAGCAATGCCAAATCTCATAACTAACTCCCTGGCCTGATTCCAGGCTCCCCGAGCTGCCCTCTGAAGATAATTTGGCTTCCTGCTTAGATTTGCCTGCAGGGAAAGCACATGCTGGTCAAGGAGCTGGAGTATCCAGTCCACTAGATGATTCTATTTCTCATGGTAAATTAATAAATCAGTATTCCAGCTGATGCATTTTTTTAAAAGTGCAGGAATGAAACTATCACTTGTAAGACAGATGCAAAGGAAATTAGGTGAAAATTCACCAGGAAATCAGCCTTCAGGCTGACCATGTGGACAATGACAGAACAGCTGTGCAAACACCACAGGTGACTTCCGGAAATGGGCTGCCGACAAAACCTTATTACACAGCACATTTTTCTCCACGTGAACTGCTCCCTCTCACATTTTTCTGCATTGTTATAATCCCCTTGTAAAGCCCAGTGTCAAATATCAGTCATCCCCAACTTCTTGGAACCCAGGCCAGAGGGTAGATGCATGTACTTTATCAAGCCCTCTACCCTTTATGAGCTGAATTGTATCCCTCTAAAATTTGGCTGCTGCAGCCCTAACCCCAGTACCTTGCAATATGACTGTATTTGGAAATAGCGCTTTATTTTAAAAGATAATTAAAGCTGATTGAGGGTGGACCCTGATCCAGGCTGGTCTCCTTACAAGAAGAGGTGATTAGAATGCAGACAGGCAGAGAGAAGGACCAGGTAAAGCCCTGGCCAGTGTGGTTCAGTTGGTTGGAGCATCGTCCCATATACTGAAAGGTTTTGGGTTCGATTCCCACTCAGGGCACATACCTAGGCTGCAGTTTCAATCCCCGGTTAGGGTGTGTATAGGAGGAACTGATCTATGTTTGTCTCTCACATCGATATTTCTCTCTCACTCTCCTTTCCCCTCTCTTTAATATCAATAAGCATATCCTCAGATGAGGATTTTTTAAAAAGCCCATGTAAAGACAGAGGGAGAAGACGGCCATCTGCCAGCCAAGGAGAAATGACCATGATAAAACGTGGATCTCGGAGGAGAGAAGATGGCGACCGGCAGGAAGAATGGAAGGGAGAGAGTGTGAGAGAGTGAAGGAGCGATAGAGGAGTGTGTAGATGTGTGTGTGTGTGTGTGTGTGTGTGTGTGTGTGTGTGTGTGTGTGTGTGAGAGAGAGAGAGAGAGAGAGAGAGAGAGAGCTAGGGACAGTTAGATTCTGCAGGTCTTCCAAGGGGCTGTCAAACCGGGCAGTCTTAGACGGCGGAGCCCCGCACACAATGCAGACACTTCTGGGTGGCCAGTGCGGGCACAGAGACCACACCATCTTGAGAAACAGAGCTGCTTGAGACTAGGATCCTAGCCTCAGCACCACCCAGTCACGCCTGAGACACAAACCAGGACCCTGCAGCCACTGGGGACAGAGACCTGCAGCCAAAGCTTCAGACCAACAGACAAGAATCCAGACATCCCGGCCACAGATTTCTGTGAGTCAAGGAGCCTATCCCCATCACTGCAGGCTCGCTGATAGCGCCATAGTAACTGATAGACCCGCCCCTCACAGAGGCCGCAGCGCCCCTACAGGAATTTGAGCTTGGGAGTGTGTGCACAGGCTGCAGCACCACTCGGGAATTTGAGCCTGCGCACGCACAGAGACTGGGAATCTGCTCCCCACAACCCAATCAGGTGACCAAACACAAAGCCCACGCAGGGTGGCAGTGCCACCTGACTTCGATTCTGGGCAAGTGCACACGGAAGTCTGTTTTCTGCAGCGCAGGCACGCCACAGTGCTACTGTGCAACCCGGTCCCCCATGGTGACCGGGACCCAGATTCTCCTGGCAAGAGGCAGCACTGAGCACCACTGACTTGACTCTGTTTCTTATCGCATGCACCTGGGATCCCCGACTCACAGTGCATTCACACTAAGAGCCAGTGACTCCAATTCTTGGTGCATGTGCACACAGAGACCCTGATTCTCAGTGAGAAGCCACACGAAGCAACAGAGATTCTGATACTCGATTCTTGGTATAGACACAGAGGAACTCTGACTCCTGGCATGCACTAGGGGACTCTGATTTTTGGCACACGCCAATAGCGCAGTGCAGGCAGGGTCCCTCATTCTAGGTGCACACATGAGACCATACTGAACACTAGTAACACTGACCCTGGGCGAGCCTGGTTCCCACCAACCCATGGCAGCCACACGTCTTAGTGTCGGAGCACTTCAGTGACACTCGGGTGCTGCAAAGTTCCCATGGCACATGGCCCAGGTCCACGCAACTCAAAGTTTGAACCTTCTGGTGATAGGCAGAATGGGGAGACGACACAATCCCCAGAGGAAAGAAAATGAGGAGTAGCCAAGAAAAGAAATTGGTGAAATTGAAGCATGCAACATGACGGAAAAAGAATTCAGAGTAATGGTCGTGCAATTCATACTTTGGATGGATGAGAAAATCAACAGACTGCAAGAATCAGGAAGAAATGAAAAGTGATACAGCTACAATCAAAAACACCATGGCAAGTTTCAACAGTAGACTAGAAGAAGCAGAGAACCAAATTAGTGAGTTAGAAGATAAGGTAAAGAAACAAGTTCAATCTGAATAGCAACTGGAGAAAAAAAATAAAAAGCAGGAGGAGAGCCTAAGGGAGCTTTGGGACAACATGAAATGAAGTAACATACATATAATAGGGCTGCCAGAAGGACAAGAAGAGCAGCAAGAATTAGAAAATCTATTTGAAGAAATAATGACAGAAAATTTCCCGGATATGGGAAAGAAAAAAATTACACAAGTACAGAGAGTCCCAAGCAAGATCAATCCCAAAAGACCCACACCAAGACATGTCATAATTTCAATGGCAAATATTAACAACAAAGAGAGTATGTTAAAGGCAGCAAGAGAGAGACAGAGAGTTACCTACAAAGGATCGCCCATCATATTATCAAATGATTTCTCAACAGAAATACATCAAGCTAGAAGGGAATGGAAGGAAGTATACAAAGTGTTGCAAAGCAAAGGACTGAATCCAAGAATACTCTAGACTATCAATCAAAATTAAAGGGGAAATCAGGAGCTTCGCAGACAAAAAAAAGGCTAAGGGAGTTTATCACCACCAAACCAGCAATGCAAGAAATGCTAAAGGGAATGCTATAAAAAGAAGAAACAAAAAGGTAAGAAGGAACACAACCTCAAAACATAAAAATGGCTACAAACAAGTACCTTTCAATAATAACTTTAAACATTAATGCTCCAATCAAAAGATGTCAAGTAGCTGAATGGATAAAAAAACACAACCCATATAGATGCTGTCTATAAGAGACCCACCTCAGAACAAGGGACTCAGACTGAAAGTGGAGGGATGGAAAAATATCTTTCAGGCAAATGGAAATGAAAAAAAAAGCTGGGGTAGCAATACTTATATCTGACAAAATAGACTCCAAAGTGAAGGCCATAACAAGAGATAAGGAAGGCCACTTCATAATACTAAAGGGAGTAATACAACAACAGGCTATAACCCTGATAAACATATATGCACCCAATGCAGGAGCGCCCAAATATGTAACAAAACTCCTGGAAGATATCAAGGGAGAGATCGACAACAATACAATCATAGTAGGGGACTTTAATACACCACTGACATCACTGGATAAATCCTCTAGACAAAAAATCAGCAAAGATACATCAATCCTAAATGACTCGCTAGATCAGATGGACTTAACTGACATCTTCAGAACATTTCACCCCAAAGCCACAGAATATACATTCTTTTCAAGTGCACATGGGACATTTTCAAAAATAGACCACATATTGGGTCACAAGCAAAGTCTCCTCAAACTCAAGAAGACTGAAATCATACCAAGCATCTTCTCAGACCACAATGCCATAAAATTAGAAATAAGCTACAATAAAAACAATCCAAAAATCTCAAACACTTGGAAGCTGAATAGCATGCTATTAAATAATGACTGGGTTACCAATGAGATCAAAGAAGAAATTAAAAGCATCCTGGAAACTAATGACAACAAAAACACAACAATCCAAAATCTATGGGACACAATGAAAGCAGTCCTAAGAGGGAAGTTTATAGATCTACAGGCTTACCTCTAAAAAAACAAGAAAAAATGGTAGTAAATCATCTAACTCTACAACTCAAAGAATTAGAAAGAGAGCAACAAGAAAAGCTCAGAGTGAGCAGAAGGAAGGAGATAATAAAGATCAGAGCAGAAATAAATGACATAGAGACCAAAAAAACAATACAAAAGATCAATGAAACCAAGAGCTCGTTCTTTGAAAGGATAAACAAGATTGATGAACCTCTAGCCAGGCTCACCAAGAAGCAAAGAGAGAGGACCCAAATAAACAAAATCAGAAACGATACAGGTGAAATAACAACAGACCCCACAGAAATACAAAGGATTGTTAAAAAATACTATGAACAACTCTATTCCAACAAACTAGACAACCTGGAGGAAATAAACATATTCCTGGAAAAATACAATCTTCCAAAACTCAATCAGGAAGAATCTAAACATCTCAATAGGCCAATAACTATGGAAGAAATTGAAGCAGTCATCAAAAAGCTCCCATCAAACAAAAGCCTGGGGCCAGACGGCTTCACAGGGGAGTTTTACCAAACATTCAAGAAAGAACTAAAACCTATCCTCCTCAGACTATTCCAAAAAATTCAAGAGGAAGAAACACTTACAAGCTCATTCTATGAAGCCAGCATCACCCTAATAGCAAAACCAGATAAAGATAACACAATGAAAGAGAATTACAGGCCAATATCCCTCATGAACATAGATGCCAAAATCCTCAACAAAATTGTAGCAAATAGGATTCAGCAATACATCAGAAAGATCATACACCATGACCAAGCAGGATTTATCCCAGAGTTGCAAGGACGGTACAATATCCGCAATCAATAAACGTGATACATCACATAAACAAATTGAGGGAGAAAAATCACATAGTCATATCAACTGACACAGAAAAAGCATTTGACAAAATCCAACACCCATTTTTGATAAAAACTCTCAGCAAGGTGGGAATAGAAGGATCATACCTCAACATCATAAAAGCCATATATGACAAACCCACAGCCAACATCATACTCAATGGACAAAAACTAAAACCATTTCCCCTAAGAACAGAAACAAGACAGGGATGCCCACTCTCACCACTTCTGTTCAACATAGTACTGAAAGTACTAGCTATTGCTATCAGACATTAAGAAGAAATAAAAGGCATCCAAATCAGAAAAGAAGTCAAACTGTCCTTATTTGCAGATGACATGATACTATACATAGAAAACCCTAAATTGCACCTCTATGTTCATAAGCAGCACAATTTACCATAGCTAAGATCTGGAAACAGCCTAAGTGCCCATCAACAGATGAGTGGATTAAAAAACTGTGGTACATCTATACAATGGAATACTATGCTGCGCTAAAAAAGAAGGAATTCCCACCATTCGCAACAACATGGATGGAATTGGAGAGCATTATGCTAAGTGAAATAAGCCAGTCAGAGAAAGACAAATATCACATGATCTCACTCATCTATGTGAAATAATGAACAACATAAACTGATTAACAAAAACAGATCTGGAGACAGGGAAGCATCGATCAGACTGTCAAACCTCAGAGGGAAGGTAGGGGAGGGTGGGGGTAAGGGAGAGAGAGCAACCAAAGGACGTGTATGCATGCATATAAGTCTAACCAGTGGTCACAGACAACAGGGGGGTGGGGGCACAAGTGGGAGGGCAGGTTGGGAAGGTAATGGGGGGATGAGGACAAATATGTAATACCTTAATCAATAAAGAATTTTTTTAAAAAAGACTCCATCAAAAAATTATTAGACTTAATAAATGAATTTGGCAATGTAGCAAGACACAAAATTAATGCCAAGAAATCTATAGCATTCTATACACCAATAATGAATGGACAGAAAGAGAGACTAAAAAAGCAATCCCATTTACCATCGCACCAAAAAAATTAAGATACCTAGGAATAAACTTAATTAAGGAGGTAAAAGACCTATATGCAAAAAACTACAGGACACTGAAAAAAAAAAATAGAGGAAGACATAAACAGATGGAAGAACCTACTGTATTCATGGTTTGGTAGAATCAACATCATCAAAATGTCCATACTACCCAAAGCAACCTATAGATTCAATGCAATCCCCATTAAAATACCAATGGCATATTTCACAGACCTACATCGAACTCTCCAAAAATTCATATGGAATAAAAAAAGACCCTGAATAGCTGCAGCAATCCTGAGAAAGAAGAATAAAGTAGTTGGGATCTCAATACCAGATTTCAAGCTGTATTACAAAGCCACTGTTCTCAAAACTGCCTGGTACTGGCACAAGAACAGACATATAGACCAATGGAATAGAATAGAGAATCCATAAATCGACCCAAACCACTATGCTCAATTAATATTTGACAAAGGAGGCATGAACATAAAATGGAGTCAAGACAGTCTCTTCAACAAATGGTGTTGGGAAAATTGGACAGATACATGCAAAAAAATGAAACTAGACCACCAACTTACACCATACACAGAAATAAACTCAAAATGGATAAAGGACTTAAACATAAGACAGGGAACCATAAAAATACTAGAGGAATTCACAGGCAGTGAAATCTCAGACATATGCCGCAGCAATTTCTTCACCGATACCTCTCCTAGGGCCGTGGTCGGCAAACTGCAGCTCGCAAGCCACATGCGGCTCTTTGGCCCCTTGAGTGTGGCTCTTCCACAAAATACCACGGCCTGGGCGAGTCTATTTTGAAAAAGTGGCATTAGAAGAAGTTTAAGTTTAAAAAATTTGGCTCTCAAAAGAAATTTCAATCGTTGTACTGTTGATATTTGGCTCTGTTGACTCATGAGTTTGCCGACTACTGTCCTAGGGCAATGGAAACTAAAGAGAAAATAAACAAATGGGACTACATCAAAATAAAAAGCTTTTGCACTGCAAAAGAAACCATCAACAAAACAACAAAAAAGCCCACTACATGGAAGAATATATTTGCCAATGTCATCACCGATAAGGGTTTAATCTCCAGCATTTACAGGGAACACATACAGCTTAACAAAAGGAAGATAAACAATCCAATCAAAAAATGGGCAACAGACCTAAATAGAAACTTTTCGAAGGAGGACAGAAGGAAGGCCAAGAAACATATGAAAACATGCTCAAAGTCACTAATTATCCAAGAGATGCAAATCAAAACGACAATGAGGCACCATCTCACACCTGTCAGATGGCTATCATCAACAAATCAACAAACGACATGTGCTGGCAAGGATGCAGAGAAAATGGAACCCTTGTGCACTGCTGGTGGGAATGCAGACTGGTGCAGCCACTGTGGAGAACAGTATGGAGTTTTCTCAAAAAAACTAAAAATGGAACTCCCATTTGACCCTGTGATCCCACTTCTAGGAATATACCCCAAGAAGCTAGAAACACCAATCAAAAAGGATATATACACCCCTATGTTCATAGCAGCACAATTCACCATAGCTAAGATTTGGAAGCAAGCCTTAGTGCCCATCAGCAGATGAGTGGATTAAAAAACTGTGGTACATCTGCACAATGGAATACTATGCTGTTGTTAAAAAAAAGGAACTTTTACCATTTGCAACAGCATGGATGGAACTGGAGAGAATTATGCTAAGTGAAATAAGCCAGTCAGAGAAAGACAAATACCACATGATCTCACTCATTTATGGTATATAATGAACAACATAAACTGATGAACAGGGACAAATCCAGAGACAGAGAAGCATTGATTAGACTGTCAAACCTCAGAGGGAAGTCAGGGGAGGGTGGGGGTAAGGAGAAGAGATCAACCAAAGGACTGGTATGCATGCATATAAGCCTAACCAATGGACATGAACACCAGGGGCGTGAGGGCATGAGTGGGGGAGGGTGGGGGGGGATTTTGGGGGGTTAATGGAGGGATGAGGACACATATGTAATACCTTAATCAATAAAGAAATTTTAAAAAAAAAGAAATCTGGATCTCAGATATTTAGTCTCCAGGACTGTGAGAAAATAAATTTCTGTTGTGCAAACCATCCAGTCTCTAGTACTTCATTACAGCAGCCCTAGAAAACCAATACACATCCTTTCAGATCCCTCCTCCAACCACTCCAAACAGAAGATGCCTATCTGTGACTTTCAACAACCTGAAAGTTTGTCCATGCCATCAACAGTAATGCATTTTGGTTCTTCAAGCTTATTTTCACTCCAGTTACTTAAGTGGGTGACTTCGGAGACTCAGCCATGATAAGCACTGGCTAGTCTTGCTAAAGTAACCAAAGACTTAGTTTCTGAGGCACAAGGGCCTAAAAGTGTAAATCTCGTACAAACTGCACAAAATCCTTGATACAGATGAATGAGGTGAAGAATTTATATACCAAAAGTACAAAATTTTTTTATTTTAATTTTAATTTTTAAAAAATCAAGGCCCTGGCCAGGTAGATAACTGGTTAGACCAGTGGTCAGCAAACTCATTAGTCAACAGAGCGGTAAACCGCAGCTCGTGAGCTGCAGTTTGCCGACCGCTGGGTTAGACTATTTTGCCAATATGGGTTTGATCCTCAGTCAGGGCACATATAAGAATCAACTAATGAATGCATAGATAAGTGTTTCTCTCTGTTTTTCTCTCTGTCTCTCTCTTTCCCTTCCTCTCTCTAAAATCAATGAATTTTTTAAAAAACCTGCTGGGTGCTGGGTGTGGAGGCCACGGGAGCATAGGCTACCAAGGAGACAGAACTGAACCTCACACCACCCTGCTTGGCCCCGGAGGATGGCTGGTTAGCCAGAGACAGGTAAGATTCCTCAAAGAAGGAACAACCTAAGACAGGCACAGTTGCAGAGGGGCCATCAGGAGAGAACTTGGGGGGGCAACAGAAGTGGGGCACAGACCCTCACCCCCCCAACATTGCAGGGGCTTGAACCCTCACCCCTTCTGAAGGAAGTCTCCTGCCCCCATGGCTGCTTCGCGCTTCCCACACCCAGCTCAGAATGGGACCCAGGCAACAGAAAGAGACCTGGCCCAGCTCACATCGAGATACAGGTGACAGACAGAGACTTGGCCGACAGCAGTTGCCCTATATCTAAATTCAGCCTAGCATCTGGAATGCTCAGGGCCCACTCAAGAATGCAAATAATCCTTCCCACTAATATTTACAGGGTAAACTAAGATTGTTGGTAGAGTATTAAATTTGACAGTAAAACAGTAATCGAGTTTTCAGATTAATTTAAATAGGCTAATTGAAATAAGTGAATATTCAAGTAAAGTTAATTGTACTGGACAAAAAGCTGTCCTTAATGTAATAACTAAAATTTCTATTGGTAGTTCATCTCATGGTAAAATTCCTGAATATGCAATGAACCTAAAGCAATCATATGTGTGGGCAAAAAAAAAAAAAAATTTAAAGTTATCAAGACTGCATTATAAAATTTACAAAAACCTCCATTAATAAAAAAAAAAGGGGGGGGGGATAGTAGGGCAATATCATGTAAGGAAAAATATCCTATAAGTAAATTACATCTAGAAAATTTTTACTTTACCAAATTAAGTTTCATTTGCAATGCTAACAGCAAGACGGCCATTAAAAACACACATGGTGTCTAAATAAGACAAAGGAAAATCGTTTGAACAAAAATAAAAAGGATCCCAAATCAATTATATAGAAAAGATTCCTTTATTAACTTGTGGTCGAGAATATATTTGTATATTTTCAGAAAACAACCCCAAGACCAGATGGATTCCTGCAACAAAGAGGAATTGACAGGTGTGCTCCAACCTCGAAGACAAGAGGAAAAAACAGTCCAGAGATGGAAGACGCTGACAACGCCTTGCCACACGAGCAGTCAGCAGCTGTGCACCGCTGCAGGTTACCTAGGACCAAACCAGAGAGGGTCGAACCTGCATTGCCAACATGTGCCCACCATCCAGATATCATTGCTGACATGTACACTTAAGGAACTGTTAGACATTGAAACGGGGACTCAGAACTGTTGGACATTGAAATTGGGACTCAAACATTTTTTTGTTTTCTCTTGTTTTGTTATTATATGTTTATTTCTAGTCTGCAAAGGCAAAACTTTTTAAAGGAAAGAAGTGGTGGGAAAAAGATACAGAGGCAAAGAAGCATTGAACAGACTGTCAAACTACATTGCGAAGACAGGGGAGGTTAGGCAAGGGGGGCTGTAAGAGACCAACTGAAGGACTTGTACGCATGCATATAAGCACAACCAATGGATGTAAGACACTGGGGCGGGGGGGAGGGCGGGCAGGTGAAGGCATGTACTGGGGGGTAGGGGAGGTCGGGGGGAGATCAATGGGGGGAAAAAAAAGGAGACATATGTACTACTATTTGTAATACTTAAAACAATTAAAAATTAAAAAAAAAAAAAAACCTGCTGGATAGGTGAGCCATAGAGAGTCAGACCACTGTCCAGATAGTTCCTGAAGATCTACACCCTGGAGCAGTGGTTGGCAAACTGCAGCTCACGAGTCACATGCGGCTCGCGCGTGGTTTGCCGCTCTGTTGACTAATGAGTTTGCCGACCACTGCCCTGGAGCAATAAGAACTTACCTGAAAAACTCCTAAATCTTTCTTATTGTTTAGTAATTTATTTCTGAATGGTGGAGTCTCTCAGTTCCAGACTTATGACTTTGAGATCTACTCCCACACAGGTACAGTTATTTCCGCAGGCCATCTCAACGAAACCGGTCTGAGACACTGGAACTCTTTCAGTCTGCAACCAAAACTGGGGTCAAATATATTTCATTCTTTCTCTCATTCACTTGCTTTTTAGCACTTCCTTCTTTTTTTTTTTTTTTTTTTTTTTTTTTGAGAAACGAGACTAACATATATTTCCTTTGTAAAAATCATTATTAGATAAGTGTTGATGTGGTTCACTAATATTGATGATTTGTTAATGTGTCTCTTACCTTCCACTGAACTATGTCACATTTGGGGGGTAAAATCTTCCAACACTGGAGACCTGCTCCATTTCAATCAATCTTCAACTTAAAAAATGCTCCTGTCACATCAACAGTGACAAGACATGTGGATAGCATTTACACTCAAAATGATGCGATGAAAATAGCACTTCCCCTCTGTGGCCTTCTCCCCAAAATGCATAACCTCAGTCTAGTCATGAGAAAAGCATGAGACAAATCCCATATCCCCCACTAAGGGGCATTAGATTAAATACCCGGCCAGTATGCCTCAAAATTGCCAAGGTCATCCAAAACAAGGAAAGTTTGGGACACTAATCACAACCCAGAGAAGCCTTAGGAGACAAGACAACTAAATGTAACATGGATGAGCTCTTGGGACAGAGAAAGGACATTAGATAAAAAATGAAGTAAATCTGAACACAGTATGGTCTTTAGTTAACATTATTTTTTCATTATTAGTTTATTAATTATAATAAATGTACCATAGAAATATAAGATGTTACTAGTACAGAAAACTGGGTATAGGACATAGGGGAATTCTCTGCAATATAGACACAATTTTTCTATAAAAAAATTGTTCTAAAATTAGAAGTTTATTTTTTTAACTGTTTCTGTTTACCTCTCCCCAAAGACATCACTGTCTGTCTGTAACCAGACTCTAATACACAGCCAGTCTTCTCCAAAATTCGAATATGTGGCTCCCTTCCCCTCTGATTTCCTCTCCCAGTGCAACTTTTATGCATATTTCATGTAAGCACTTTATGTTTCAGTAACAAGAGCTTCTGTTAACTTTCAACAGCCATTTAAGTGCTGGCTGCTTTCTCTTCTCTTTAAAACAAATACTTCAGTGGAGGCTTCATATTATCATCCCATCCCCTGGTCGGGCCCAGCACATGGCTCTTGTCTTCATGTTTTCTCTATCAGGGTGCCTACAACTTCAATTCCTGGGGCAGCTTTCTCACAGTCTAAGCCCCACGTTTTCATTAAATAAAGCCCTCTGGGGCCAAAGCTCAGCTGCTAGAAGTGATAGAGAGATGCCAAGAGGCCCCACAGTAAATCAGTGTGAGAAAAATCGATAGCAAGGAGAGCTGGGGTATGCAGTTTTCATCCCTTAGCGTAAGAAGTCCTGCAACAGTAAAGGCATCCAGATGCACACCACCTGGGACCCAAAGTCCCTAAAGAGAGTAAGCTTCTACTGTTGAATCATTCAGGCTCCGGGTTATTTTTTGTTGCTTTTTGGGTTTGATTTTTAACTAATCTAAAAGCAGTGTTTATTTGCAGAAAAAGCCTGTTGGCCTTGAAATTTAACTCACACTCAAGTTGGCTTATATTCAGAGCTGAGCTTGATCTTCATTTATTATTCAATAAGAAGACTACAATTAGCCTGGAGTTGGTTTTCAGACCCAAACACAAAGAAAGGCCCACATATATCTGAGCAGGGATATTTCCACTCTCCCTATAACTGATGTGATGCTGGAGCAAGTAGCAGGCAGCAAATCGATACACCATCCTCCTCCTCAATACCAGGCTTAAAGGGAGTCTTTGCCCCTGCTGAGAAAGCAGGGCAAGATGGACCTGCCTAGCAAATATTTACCTAAGGGAATCTTTTTTACTTTGTAAATCATTGATTTAGAAAATATATGGGTGCTAAGAAGAAGAAAGCCTATGAAATTCCAATCACGTATGCTTAGCACAAAAGTAAGCTACTGCTAGGAAAGAACTGAGCTGCTGGTCCTTCAGGAGAAAAGAAAACTTAATCTTCCAGTGGGCCAGGTGGAATCCTGGAAACCCTCTACAAAGGAAAAGAGCATCTGATAACAGAATTGTCATGAATCACATCTGGGAATATATACTCCATAGACCTATGGAAATAGGATGTTTCCATTTATATCAAACTAGAAGAGCGGTGCACAAAATTCGTGCATGGGAAGACTCCCTTGGCCTGGCTGTTGATCAGGGCCGATCAGGGCATTCCAGCTGCCAGCCAGGGCCTCCCTTCCCTGGCTACCAGCTGCCGGCTACCAGTTGGCCTACCAACAGGGGCCAACCCTGGTGGTCAGCGCACAACATAGTGAGTGATTGAACTCCTGGTCTCCTGGTTGAACTCCCAGGAGGATACTTTGCATATTAGCCTTTTATATATCAAATAATCATCACTACCAAACAAATTAATAAATATGTCATTATATCATATGAGTAGATCAGCACACAATGGCTTTATTCCTTGCATAATAGCTCCCTATCTGCTGACTGCCTGTTGACCATCTTTTGAGTGCTATGTGTTAGGCACTCTAAATTCTTCTACTCATTAGCTCAGTCAGTCCAGTAGGTATCATTATTATTATCTCCATTTTATAGTTGAAGATACCTGGGCTCAGAGAAATTAGATAATTGTTCTGAGGTCTTGACAGCTGGTTAGAGGGAGAGCTGGGATTCAAACTGATGTCTCTCTGGGGCTGAACCAAACACAAAGCCATGATGCTAAAGGTTCTCAATCACTCTACCCATACTTTGATTTACTTCAATACATAGGTCTTCCTGCCACTCCCAAATGGCTATTAGGAACCTGGCAATTCAAATGCACCTCCAAACAAATATCAGTAGCCCTGCAACTCTCAGCCACCAGGACAGATCTTTCCTACTGGAAAAAACATGCAAGAGTATTCAAGTCATTTCCACCACCTCCAAATAACTGTTGAGAATTCTGCAACAATACTTTATGATTTAAAAGAATTCTTCCTCAGCAAAAAGCTTTAGAACTATCAGATCAGAACCATTAGGTCAAATTCATTAAACCCACAGGATGCTGTTCCTCCCACTCCTGAAATTCTGCTCCCATAATTTGAAGTAAAGCCCAAAAATGTGCATTTCTATCATGTTCTTAGATGATGCTGATGCTGCTGGGCCAGGCCTCTACTTGGAGAACCACTGCTTTAGACTATGTGATTAGCATAAACATTTAGACTTTCAGATAGACCCAACACAACAGGTCTGAATAAATTCCCCCAGCACAAAATACCAGGCAGTTTCCAGAGTCAGGGCCTGTTTATGGGTATCAGCCAGTGCATTTCCACAGGACCCTATCCATGCTCAGAAGGGTCTTGTACTTGGGGTTTAGTGCTCTGCAGTCATTGTCTTAAAATGCTTATAATGATTTTATCTTTGAAGTTTGTGTTTTGTAAGTGAATTTTAATGAGACAATGAAGCATGTTTTGGGGACCTGAAGCCTTGGCATGATCCTACTTCCCACTACCTCTTCCCTCCCTATGATGGGTTCTCAGTCCCCACTGTTTCTTAGCCCCCTGCTAACCTAGGCTTGTCCTTCCCAAACCTGCTCCAACACAGCTGCCACCTGGGGCAGCTCCCAGTCATGTTGAGGAAAGAAATTAGATCTGCGTCCTCTACTGTCATAGGGACCTGGGCATTGAGACGAGAAGGGCTGGTGTTGGGGGCAAGCTCACTGACATCTCTGGATGAGGCAAGATGGTGACCATCCCAATTTGGGCTGATAGCACCATAGCATGTTCCACAGGAAAATCAGAACTTAGGACTCAAGTGTTTGAGTTATAGCTTGATCCTAAAGGAGAAACAACTTGAGTTGAATAATTCCTATTAAATGAAGACAAATGAGCTTTGAATGTGGCATTCTGGGGGCTTTTATGGCTATTGGCATGATTACAAAGAAAACAGACATTTCAAAGAGTTGAATGGAACTTCTAATGAGAGACTTCTAGGTGATGGTGATGTTGCTGGTTAATCTAGATCCTTGCCTCAAAATATGATCCATGGACCAGTAGCATCAGCAATCCCTAGATGTTTAATAGAAATTCAGAATTTCTAGACAAATCTAGACCTACAAAAAAGAATTTGCATATGAACAAGACCTCTGGGATATTCATAAGCACATTAGTGTGAGAAACTGCTATCCTCAACCTTTTCCATTTTTACCTTCCTCTTTCTATTTCTTCTGCCTTCTAAAGCTACAAGATGGGAATCAGTCATTAGGACTTCTGGTGACTGTCCCAATTTTGTATGATTTGGTAGGTTTTAAGAAGAACACATTGAACTTTGTTTTATTCTCTAGCCTGACCCTCCCAACTATGTCTAAGGATAGTAGAACTTCTGGCCATGGTCTAAGACTCATTTGTACCTTTGGGTTCCATAAAATATGGGTAGGACCAGCATTTTCATTATATAAAGGCTGCTAAATCTGAAGAAGAGGACATCTGTAGGGAGTCATGGAGTACACTTGAGTACTCCCTGTACAACCAACTCATTTTCTGACTCATTGGGCTTTTGCTGTAATTAGCTACAGATTATTAATAGCCTTAAATAATAAGAAAATACAACAGAAGAGTCCTAAAATTACTACGGTCCATTACTAAACATTCATGCTAATTGCTCTGAGAAGTGAATGGTTAGGAGCACACTAAGGCTCCAGAGACAGTCTGGATTCAAATTCTACTTATGCCTCCTGTAAGCTGTGTGACCTTGAGCAAATTACTTAACCTCTCTCTGCCCCAGTTTCTTCATTTAAAACAGGTATGACAGCAATATTTACATGAAGTTTTTATAAGGATTAAATAAAGTTGCAAAGCCTTTTGAGCCATGCTTTGTGCAGAGTAAGCTTTATAAATGTGTCCAAACACAAACTTAAAAATATGGCTAAATGTTTAGATGTCTTTTGCAAAGCCTCAACATTCTATAATTTACCTTAATTGAATATGTTGTGCTGTGACTGTTTTTTCATTCCATTAGAGCAGTGGCTCTCAACCTTTCTAATGCCACAACCCTTTAATACAGTTCCTCATGTTGTGGTGACCCCCAACCATAAAATTATTTTCGTTGCTACTTCATAACTGTAATTTTGCTACTGTTATGAATCGTAATGTAAATATCTGTGTTTTCCGATGGTCTTAGGCTCTTCAGCAGCGGTTCTCAACCTGTGGTTCGCTAGCAGGGTTGCCTAAGACCATCGGAAAACACAGATATTTACATTACGATTCATAACAGTAGCAAAATTACAGTTATGAAGTAGCAACGAAAATAAGTTTGTGGTTTGGGATCACCACAACATGAGGAACTGTATTAAAGGGTCGCGGCATTAGAAAGGTTGAGAACCACTGCATTAGAGAGAAGAGGAAAATCCCCATAGTTACCACAGCATTGAGAAATTTGATGAAAGTAAGGTCAGCAGCCATGTCCCCCAAAGGTGCTGAAGGTGAGGTCCTGAGTCTATCTCTATATTTCATGGTCTCACCAGCTAGAGAAAGAAAAGTCAAAATACATCTCCAGACTCCCATAAATGCAGAAAAGTCTCACCAGTGTGAAACCAATTTGTTTTACTTTCATACTCAGAGATTGTTGTTTTCTGAATGGTTAAACATCTACCAAAAGCTGCCAAGGTAATATGCAAAATGAAGTTTCCAATCAGATGTTTAGCAATTAAATCTGACTCTGTAAATTGGCTAGTATTAGTGAAATAAAGTGCAATATACAAACACTGCTTTTCCACTTAAACAAAACCTAAGGGGAAAATCCATGTAACAGAGACTCTCAGATTTAATGCCCCTTCTCCACCCAAGATGTTAAAGAGAGGACCAAATATATTGCAAGATGTGTGCTGCACTTCCAGGCTTTTCAGATGCCTGCCCTACGAAGCCAGTTTCCCTTGCGCTCCATCAATTATTTCTTTGTTTTGCCTGGACGGCGCTTGTACACTCTGCGAGGTGTGCTCCTGGGCAGCTATGTGCATTGAGAATTTTCCCTTCTGATCCCTACTTGGTTGTCTCTGGACCAAAACTTATTTGCAGGCAAGAGAACACTGCTGAAAATTTTATGACATTCAGATTTTCAAAGCAATGGTAGTGGCTCAATAGGTTTGCTTACCTTGGATTAAAACCTATTAACGTTCCAGCACTTTCCTCTCCATGAGATTCATTTCTGACTCGCGTGTGGTGACTTGCAGAGTGCTTCATTACAGCTCAGGGGCACAACTGATGCCACACAAGCCATTAAAAATGAGTTTGTGAAAGTGAAAAAAAAGAAGCCTTTGTAGATGAGGGCCAATTTGTTTTGAAGGCGATGACTGTAAGAGCATTCACAAAGCAGCAAGCATTAGCTCAGATTCGAGCTATGTCGTTTTCTCTCCTATTTTTAAATACCAACTAGAGAACTGGGAAAGTCCTTTCTTTGTGACAGCAGCTTTGGTTCCTGCCCTTACTTTCTGCCATGATAGCTCCAGTTAAACTGTATGAACAGCCCTGTGTTTTTTGCCTTGGATAAAAATCCATAAATCTGTGTTTGGCTGGGATCCTAAGGAGAGTCATCTTATTTTCTATGTCTCCGTTCTTTTATATTCAAAATAGCTCCCATACCAAACTCACAGGATTTGGGGGACAAATAGGGGGAGCTAATGAATATAATTTTTATAAGTAAAAATCAGCAGGCAGGTAGAGCACAAAGAATTAATTTTGTTGTTATGAAGGCAGCACATTTACTATTTGCCATCTCAAGATGCTCCCACTGTTTTTCCTAATTGATTGCAACTTAATGTGGTTTTTATTAATCCTGTTATTATCTACATATTCCCCCTAGTTGTAAGCTCTAAGGTGAATACTTCGGATCAGGATTTTCAATCTCAGTAATTTTTTACATATTGACCGAATAAAATTTTTTTGGGGGGTGAGGGGTGGTACGGGGACTGTCCTGTGCATTATAGGATGTTTTACAGAATACTTGACCTCCATCCATTAGATGCCAGTATACCTCCCCATACCCAATTGTAACAACCAAAAATGTCTCCAGATAATGCCAAAGGTCTTCTGGTAGACACAATCTCCCAGTAGAGAACCACCACTTTGGAGTTAATCAAGCTGGTATTGTCACTGGTTGCATATATTGTAAGTGGAGAATTGCAAGAACAATGTAGCTAGTGAAAGCCATAGAAACAAGTGGGCACACTCCAAGAACCTATCACAGTTTGTGCAGTGCAGATATTAACTAAGCCTGAAAGCTAATAGCAGCCACTAACGTAAAGAAGGAGGTTGAAGCTGTCAACAGACATTTTACAGCAGGATTTGGGGCAGATAGGAAGGTAAATACAATTAAAACACAAATGACAAAGAGAAAAGAATCAAAGCACAAAAAGCAAACAAACATCAATTCACACAGTAAACAGCAAGAGAGGAAGAAAGAAACTACAAAATAAGCAAAAACAAACAAACAAAGGGGGCATCTGTAATACTTTCAACAATAAAGATAAAAAGGGGAGAAAGCAATAAACAAAATAGTGATACTAAAATCCTTACCTAGAAATAATTACTCTAAATGTAAATGGTTAAATTCTTCAATGAAAGACTAGAGTACTAAATGAATAAAAGAAGAAAGAGAAGGAGGAGAAGGAGGAATAGGAAGAAGAAAAAGAGGAGACTCAACTATATGTTGTTTGCAAGAGATTCATTTACTTTAGCTTACAAGAGATTCATTTAAGCTTTAATGACACTCTTAGGCTGTAAGTCAATGGATGGAAAAAGATACTCCATGCAAATGAAACCAAGAGAGCAGGATAGCTTCACTTATATCTGAAAAAACACAGACTCTAAGTCAAAAGCTGTAATAAGAGACAAAGAAAGTCATTATGTAATAAGAAAGGAGTCATTTTATTAAGATATTATAACAATTTAAAATATAAACACACCCAATAGTGGAGCACCTAAATGTATTAAATAATTACTAGCAGATCTGAAGGCAGGAATAAACAGTAATGCAATAATAGTAGAGGACTTCAGAACCCCACTCTCAACAATGAATAGCTAGATCACCCAGACAGGAAATCAATAAAGAAATAATGGACTATGGCTCAGCTGGTGTGGATCAGTGGTTGAGCATCAACCTATGAACCAGGAGGTCACAGTTCAATTCCCAGTCAGGCCATATGCCCAGGTTACGGGCTCAATCCCCAGTGTGGGGTGTGCAGGAGGCAGCCAATCAGTGATTCTCTCATCGTTGATGTTTCAATCTCTCTCTCCCTCTTCCTTCCTCTCTGAAATCAATAAAAATATATTTTTTAAAGAGAAATAATGGACTAGAACTACAATTTAGATCAAATGGATCAAACAGACATCTACACAACGTTTCATCCAACAGCAGAAAAATACACATTATTTTCAAGCACACATGGAACATTCGCCAGGATAAGATCATATGTTTGGTCATAAAACATGTCTTTATAAATTTAAGAAGATTGAAATTATATTAAATATATTTTCTGACCACAATGGTATGGAACTAGAAATTAATAACAGAAGGATTTTTTTTAATTCACAAATATGTGGAAATTAAACAATCCACTTTTCAACAACCAGTAGGTAAAATAAAAGAATAAAAGAATATCTTCAGACAAATGAAAATGAAAACACAACATACCAAAATTTATGAGATGCTGCAAAGCAGTTCTAAGAGGGAAGTTATTGGGGGGAAAAAAAAAAAGCCTACATTAAGAAAAAAGAACACTCTCAAATAAACAACCTAATCTTATACCTCAATGAACTAGAAAAGAACAAACTAAGCCCAAAGTTAGCAGGAGGAAGAAAATAAAGATTAGAGCAAAAATAAATAAAATTAGAAAGATAATAGAAAAGATTAATGAAACTTAGATCTGGCTTTTTAAAGAGATAAACAAAATTGACAAACCTTTGGCTGGACTAAAAAAAAGAGTTTGACTCATTAATAAAATTATAAACAAAAGATATTCCACAACTGATACCACAGAAATACAAAGAATCATAAGAAACTACCATAAAAAATTACCCAACAGCAAATTAGACAACTTAGAAGAAATGGATAAATTCCTAGACACATACAATTCATTAAGACTGAATCTTAAAGTAATAGAAAATCTGAACAGACCAATAATGAGCAAGGAAATTGAATCAGTAATGAAAATTTTCCCAACAAATGGAAGTCCAGAACCAGATGGCTTCACTGGTGAATGTTACCACACATTAAAAGAATTACTAACAATCCTTCTCAAACTCTTCCCAAAAAAATTAAAAAGGAAAAAAACACTTCCAAACTCATCTTATGAGACTAACATTACCCTGATACTGAAGCCAGATAAGATAGGCTATCATCCACTTCTAAGAACACTACAAAAAAAAAAAAAAAATTACAGGCCAGATATATAGACTCAGATGTATGTGTGTGTGTGTGTGTGTGTGTGTGTGTGTGTGTGTGTATTGTATATATGTGTGTGTATGTGTATAAATGTATATGCATGTATACACATATATATGTAGATATATGTTTATATATGTACTAGAGGCCCGGTTCACAAAATTCATGCACTGGGGGGGAGGGATCCCCCCAGTCTGGCCTGTGCCCTCTCACAGTGTAGAAGCCCTGTGATCGATCGTCCCAAAGAGGTAGGCCCTGCCCATCCATCCGGGACTCCTTGATGGATTGCCCCTAAGAGGTACGCCGAGCCACGGGCGTCAAGCCCCTGACCACCAGCGTGCACATGCAGCCCCGCCCACCTGCGCATGCCCACTGCTTACGCAGCCTCCTGATGATCACTCATTGCAGCATGAAGGCATCATGGCTAGAGGGCGTGATTACCACATAGGCTTTTATTAGTATAGATGTGTGTATATATGTACATATATAATTAAATTGGTAAAATATGACATGGAATTATTAGGCCACACAATTATTATTTAGGTGGACAATTATATAGCAAGTCCCTCCCATGTCAATGAGATAATTAGAAAAACTAAAAAATTATGAGATTTGAAATAATGTATATTAATGTTCTTTGGAAAAGGACAAATATTCCTCAATTTTCATCATTCTTGGAAACCAAGTCATGTAGAAGATCATGTTTCCCACTAGAAAAATTAGATAATTGATAGTTACATTGCTAACCAAATATTCAGAAGCAGGAAACCATAAATATGAATGACAATATGACTTAAACATCAACTATAAACTCTCAAATTCTTTCAAACACTAGGCTAATGCTTCAATCCCCAGGGGGGGAAAAATAGGTAGATTGAAATGTATGGCCTGTCCTAAACAAGAAAACTCTATATCCAAAAACAACAGTACAGAATAGGTCAGTGGATCAATAAATATTTGTTGTGTGAGGCATTATGATTGATGCTGAAAGGAATTCAAAAAAATGATTCATACCCTCAAGGAGACAGCTATCGCATCAGGGGCATTTACATATTTACATATAATGCAATACAATATAGAAAGGATTTGGTACCAGAAGAAAGATGACAGCAGCAGCCAGCATTTATTGAACACTTACTATGTGCCAGGCACTATTCAAATTGCTTTATCTGAGTGACCTCACTTGATACTCAAATAAATTTGCAAGGTAGGTGCTGATATTAGTTTCTCTTTGTAGATGTAAAAATGGAAGCAGAGAGCGATTAAATCACACAGCTCACATGCGGTAGAGGCAAAGTTAATCCCACACAGTCTGGCTCCAGAACTCACATTCTTAAAATGATATTCTACTACTTCTTAGAAGAAAAGAACTACATGAATCAACCCCTGAACAGGTCACTTTTGGCTGATGGAGAACCTGAGAAGGCTTTCTGAAAAAGTTGGAATTTGTGTTAGTTCTACATGGATAGCTCTGAATTTACAGAAGCATGGGAGGAATGGAGACATTCCCAGTGAAGGAAACAGCAAAAAAAAAAGTCTGGGAAATTGTGAAGCACAGGGCAAGCATTTCATCTAAAATCCTCTTACTGATTTTTATTCAGAGAATGGAATATATTTAAGAAGGCCCCTCACTCTTACCTGCCTTGTATTCTCTAAATTGGTGATAGGCATTCCCATTCACCTAGTGCCTAAGAGAATTCAGAACAAAACCTAAGATTCCCTTTCCTGTCCCCATCACCCATCATCACCAGCCACACACAGCCCAAGCCCTATCCCTCCCCCTCCTCTCCATTCCCACTACCACTGCCTCAGTTTAAGATCTGTGACTCCCCAACCGACACCATGAAGTAGCCTCCTACCTTGAGTCCCCGTCTTAGCCTCAACACCCTTCAAGCTGGTCTCTACATCAGTGCTAGGGTATCTTTGTAAAACACCATCTGGTCAAACTGCTTCCCCCACTATAGGATAAACCCAAATTTGTTTTGAGTCAATCCACTTGTGACCTAGCCCCTGCCTAGCCACATCGTCTGCCATTTCCCCATAGATACCTATCCTCCACATTGAATTACTTGATCTCTGAAGGTAATGTCCTCTCTACAGATAATTTTCTATCCTAAAAACCCCTTCCCCACTCACCCCACCTCTAAATCTACCCTGAAAATTCCTGTTCAGGTGATTCTGCCTACATTCTTCCCCTGGAAGCCTTCAATGACCACACAATGCAGGTTAGGCATTTTTTTCTGGATTCCCATAGCATGTTATCTGAGCTCCTAATTCCTACATCACATTATAATTGTTTTTACATGTTTCATTACTCACCAGACTGTAAACTCTTTACAGGCTGCGGTGTTGAGACTCATTCTCACCTGCATTTCCCAGTGCTCACCCATGTTTGATAAGTGAGTGAATGATTTATTAGGTTCTAGAATTCTGGGATCACAGACACATACCCTGTTCCAGCCTATCTTACCCACACCCTACTTTAATGAAAGATTCATTACTTTCTCCCCTGGCTCTCTTCTTCAATCAAATTAAAATAGCTAGATAATTGCATATTGCTGTCATTACTAATATCTTTGTGTTATCATTTTTAGAACTGCAAGACAGAGAGGCTAGTTTAAAAACTGGTTAATCCAGATTGAAGAAAGAGATTTATACATGTAATTTAAATCCAAGGTGTGCTGAACTCTCAAGTATTGTCAATGACATCTGCATCTCAAAGGGAGGGTCATAGTTATAACAAAATTGTTCAACAGATCCTGTTTGTAATCTGGCAATATAAATTTATACATTGATTTTTAAAAATATTTTTGTCATTTTAACTACTTATTTTTAACTTTTCATTGATTTTTTCCTATAAAATCTGCTTAACTTAAGCCCAGTCTATCCATACCCTCAGCTGAGCAGCTGCAGGATTCACTTCCCCTCTTTGTTTTAAACTGTTGCATTTTCTCCCCTGCTGCACATCCCATGCCTTCCTGGGATCCCTCTATCCCTCAGCACATAGGCCCTACGTTTCATCTTGCTCTCAAGCTGATTGATGGGTCCTGCTTTGGGGTTGGTGGTGGTGTTTAGTACTAATGAGACTACTTACTAATAACAGAGGTAGTGGTAGTAATATTGTCTAAAATTTCACTATGTTCCAGAAACTCTGCTAAGCACTCATCATATGGATTACTACTATTAAGTTCTCATGGCACTTCTAGGAACGCTAAGAAAATAACTCCAAGTCAAACCCATGGCTTTTTGATTGCAGGGTAAAGAAGCAACTCCTTAGGAGGACCTACGAAGGGCAAATGTGAGAAGTTGTACCTCCCCTTCCCCACCTGATTACAGGCTCTCCAGCCCCTCTTGTCTTTTCACCACCTGTCTCCCTGCTGTAATATAGAGTGAAAAAACTATTGTTTTGTTTTGTTTGTTAATCCTCATTGAGTATATTTTTTCCATTGATTTTTAGAAAGAGTGGAAGGAAGGGAGGGAGGGAGAGGGAAAGAAAGAGAGAAAAATAGGTATGAGAGAGACACATTGATTGGCTGCCTCCTACATGTGCCCAATCGGGGCCTGGGATTGAACCTGCAACCCAGGTACCTGCCCTTAACGTGAATCAAACCTGAGACCCTTTTTGTGTGTGGGCCAACGCTCTAACCACTAAGTTAACGGCCAGGGCTGAAAAAACTATTATGGTTGCTGCTCTCTCCTATTATCTCTACATTTTCACTTCCTTAGGACCTCCTGACTCCTATGGCCTTATCTGCTGACCCCCTTTTCAGACTTTGGTTCCTGATTTTTGGTATACCTCTGCCAGATAAAGGAATTTAAACAACACCTTTCATCATTATCACTTGCCAAAAAAAAACATTTGAATACCAAACTAGGCAGAGTCTCAGATTAGGCGGTGTTTCTTGAAGTGAAAAAGGTTTACCTGTATGAAAAATATAAGCTAGACTCATACCCCAACAAACTCTCAATGCTAAAACAACGCGGCCTTCACAACCTCAACACCTGGATTAGAACTAAACTTAGAAACAACTCACCAGCTCTCCAGTGCCGACCAACCCTGCTACCCATCCTACCACAGTGAGTAACATCTCTGTGAGCTTAAGACTCAGGAGAAATTTAAAGTAGCTCCTTTTCTCCAAAAGGTAGACATTCTTGCCTTGAGTCATTTCCCCATCATCTTTATGAGCAGATGGGTATATCTACCTGGTGCTCACTGGCCTCGGCTGAAATAAAGATAGCACTTCCAGCCTGTCTTGTCCCTTCATGCAAGTTTCTCCAAGACATCCAGATTGACCAGAGGCGGTCAGCATTCAGCTGCCCAGAGTTGTACTTTCTCAAACTGTAAGTCAAGAAACATAAAGGATAATTCAAATTATGAATTGTCTCTCTTTTCCATCTTCTCTTCTTCCTGACTTCTATTTCCTCTGTTTATCATAGTGACTTAACATATTTATTCTTCATTCAAGTTCTAAAATTAAATTGTGTCTGAAATACCCCTGGATGCATTTTGAAGTTCCAACCTCGTGCCAGCCACTAGTCTCAGCACTGAGTACACTATGATGAAGAAAACAAAGGTCATCCCTAATTTTATGGAGCTTATCTTCTGGTGGGCAAAACAGATGATGAGCAAGAAATCAATTACATGCATAAACCCTCGGATGAACACTATAAAGATAGTAAAACACCGTAACGGCATAAAGAGTCACCAAAAAGGTAGAGTTCGGCCACCTTATAAATATGATGGCCAGGGATGATGTTTTTGAGGTAGCTCTGATGATTCCACCCCACCTGAGCTAACTTGCTCAAAGACACTTGTTAATCGAATCATTGTTATAATCCCGTGCAGGGAAGGGCTTATGTCAAAGCACGGTGACATATGTAGATGTTATGTGAGTGACCTTTGCCAAATTAATTTTCCTCCTATGTTCACTTAGAAGCCTGTTAACTAGAAAAACCATTGAGTTGCTCCGATGAATCTCTGGGAGCTGCACAAGAAACGTATCCTCATCAAAGATTTACCCAAAGTGCCAACGACCACCTGACAGTGTGATTTACTTTCTTTCACCCTAAATGCTCTTTATCCCTGGGGTATTATTTGTTGACATCCAACATCTGTTGTTCATTTTTGAACACTAATCCCTGTGGTGTGTCCTTTGGGTGATCAAACTTACTCTAAAGCTCACTATAAAATATTCAAGAAGATTGGGACTCTCCTATTTTTCCATTGACATTTTTACCTGCCCCCCTTTGATTTCAACTTGCTTTTATTTTCCCTTTGCTTCCCTTTCCACTATTTCACTTCCTTTTTCCTTTCACCTACGCAAGCCACACAGCCTGGGCCATGTGCTTTCAAACTTATAAAACCCACAGAATTTAAGCCATTTTTTTTAAACTAAAAGACTATGTCCTAGCATTATTTTAATAGAAAATAAAATTTTTAAAAGGTCAACTCTATTTTCCTTGGCAAGACATGTTTTTTCTATTTCGGGTCTATCAAAAGTTGTACTTCAGAGGCCTGTCATAAACTCCTAGGTGTTAGGAACCCCTCCTTCATCAATGCCCTTTGAAGTTAGGAATTTAAACAAAGGATAACAAAAAATAATTATGCTTATATTTATACTTGTCCAATACCCTCCATTCTGAGACATAAAAAACAACGTTCAAACAAATTAAACTCTACAACCACTTTTTCTCACAGATCAATATTATGATGAATAAGTTTCAGCAGGGTTATATTAATCTGCCAGATATGCTGTAAAAGTCGTGCTAAAACTGAAATAAAATTTAAAAACATGAAAAAGTCTACTTCTATTATACTTTCCCTTCTACTGCTTCTAACAGCCCCCATGCCATCTTCCAATTTGCTCTGAAGTGGCTAATTGGAATGTGAAAGGCTCTTCAAATCATTTCTGTGACAATGCACTGAGATTGTTAACCAACGTGTTAAAAGCCTACAACAAAATGATTTCATTGGGAGTATAATTTGCTTGTCATTTTCATCTTTCCAGATGTTATGGACATTTCCTTTATTCACCCAGCCAAAGAATTGGCTTTGAAATTGGCAGGTAATTAAGAAATACTTTATAAGAATAAAATCATGGGATAACAGTGAAAGTTTTCTTTCTCTGAATCTTTCCCCATGTTCATCCGTTTGTTCATATCTTCCAGATCGCTGAGAATCCCAGGAGAATTTCCTCTGAGCAAAGTTCTCCAAAGTTAACTTGTTCACCTCTGGAGTATTTCTTTATCCCAAAGGGCATAATAGGACTATTCCTACATCTTCAAAAGCCCTACTCTTATGACCAACAAATCAGAAGCCAGATGCTACCTAGGGACTCTCTCTAGGACACCTCAATTAGACTTCCATTTGCTCTGAAATCTAAATATTGGGCAGCTCAGAGATTCCATACAGGGAGATAGGCTGGACTGAGCTTCATAGGCCCATTCACACTCTAGCTCCATTCATGTGGATCCTGGTCACGTGGGTCAAAATCAAATCTCCTCTCATTCCCTATTTGTAAAAAAACTTTTGACCCCATCTCTAACTTCTTTTTCTGCTCTAAGATTATGCTCATTTCTTGTATTAAATCACTGCTAGAAAGCAACAGGTGAAATGACAGAGGATAAATTGGCCATCCCATGTGTGATCCAGTCCCATTTTCACTTCAGACGGACCAACCAGATCTCCTCACACAAGTCAAGACAATAGGGAAACTCACATCCCATGGGTATTAAAAGATAAACTGAGGCATTTGAGGGGAAAAAATCAGTTGGAATTAAGCAGTGCTAAATCTGAAGTGGTTAGGAGCATTCTACCAACAGGAGCCCGGAAAAAGACATATCAGAAAGTGCAAAAGCAGATAAAGGAAATTATTTGATTGGCTAGAGCTTAAAGCCTAGCTGGCTGCCTGTAATTGGTTGTCCGTAGCATTTTTATTTCATAATTTTGAGGCATTTACGGGCTTACAGTTTGGGTTCCTTTTATAGGCCGCTATAGGATGAGAGTGGACTCAGTCTAATGGGCTTCTTGGTTAATTAATTTAACATGGCCAAAGCATTTTTATCACCAAAGGAAAGGAAGTCAGTACACAACCTCTTCTAACTCCATAAAAATGGGCTCATGAACCAGAGAGCAAGTTAAGATGTTCCTAAAACAGAGATCAAGCTTTTCAGACCATTGGAGAATGCTTCTGGAGGAAGATGTAGCTTGTTTCTCCTTCAGTAGAGGAACAGCTCCAGCAGCCCTGTGATGGGCTAGCCGCTAGAGGAATTCAATCAGGTGGCCAGAGCAAGGGGTTTCCATCTGTGTGCACAGCGAAGCCTGTTCATGAAACACTTCCCAACAACCCGCCCCCTAAGGAAGGGCTGCCTCCAGGTTTGTTTGAGCAGTGATCCATTCTGGTTTCCTCCTCAGTGTGGAAAACCTGTGTTTCTGATTATTTCCCCAAATTTGGCATGAACTAAGAGTGAGTAACACATTGCAAAAGAGCTCTGTGTTGGGCAGCCACGCAGCTGCGGCCCTTCAGATCCAGCGTGGCAACCCCAGGAAAGGGTTTGGCCCCCTGGGTCCCTAGGCCCCCACCCTCCACACAGTCTCTCCGCAGAGCAGTGCCAGCCGGCCAGCTCACACAAGGCCTCCCCACCTGCTCCGCCCTTGCTGGCCTTTCTAAGGTGCCCTCTCTCTTTGCAATGTCTCCCAGGTTCTTCCACACTTCAAATTTCGTTCCATTAGCATGTTGAAGCCTCCTCCCAGATTATTCATCAAGATGTGAAATAAGATAATACCTAATCCGCAGTCCCTCAGCTATGAATGCTCAAAGCCAGGCTCATTAAACATATCTGTCAACGATGGATTACTCCAGCCTTAGGCCCCAAATTGATTGGAAGGCAGGGGGAGGGGTACAAAGCATCTGGTTGCACAATATATTCCACCGAAGGAACTCCTTTTAAGGTGTGGCCAATTAACTCTATTTAGAGATACTATAGGCTGTTACATCATTTTATAGATTCTTTTCTCTTGTTGTTAATGGCAGCCGAAGAGATGGAGAAACAGATGTAGAGCTGGGAAACAATAATTTGTGGACCGTGTGTGAAAAGCTGAAAATCATTATGAATGGGAGTAGAGCAATATGCCATTTGGAAGTAAACCTAGTGAATTCCTGCGTGGATTCAAACACTATTTCCCTGTGTCAAAAGAAGAAGAAAAAATACCGAATTCTGTTAAACTGCTTAAAGTCACATTTCGCTAAGGTTCTGATCTATCATCCTGTCATTAGCATCCTCAGCACCATCTCCATCATGATATACTTTGTATTTACATTAGGCTTTTCAAGTTCAAAGCACAAGGCAGACACATCAGGCAATTAATCACCTTGAGGGATCTGTGTTGGGTGGAATGCTTTCCCAGCAAATGCATTCCTAACATGTCACTGGAGGATCCACGCGGCAGGAGTGTTCCTGGCCCACAGTTTGATGTCATATGTTGGCGTTTTGTCAGATTTCAAAATATACATTTTCACCTACCAAACTGACAGTTCTATTTTCTGAATCAAAGGAAAAGTGATTTTACTGATCTTTCAGCATTAAGAATCACTCCTCTCCATTTGGGTGTTTCTGGGTAGTAGCCACATTTTATACACATTTATAAGGGGATAGGGGGAAGGCCAGAGGAAGTAAAGTTAAATAAATATATTAACCGTTTTTCAGTGAGGACGTGAACAATAGGAAAAAAGTAATTAAACCTAAGGACATTTATAATGGGAAGCAGATGTGGACGGGAAAGGGATTTGAAATTACCAAAGGGTCCCAGACATCTTCCAAGAATACGTTTTAATACATCAACATTTAACAGCACAAAGGCTAGGCCAAAATTGCCCAACTTCTTTTCTTTTTTAACTTATCATTATTGTTGAAAGTATTACAGATGTCCCCCTTTTTTGCTTCACCTGCGTTCTTAAGAAAGTTTGCTTGTTACTCCTTGAGATTAAAACAGAAAAGAAGGGTTTCCCATATTTGAGCTGTTTATTAACAATTCCTCATTTATGATGGACAGTGAAACGAGGTGTATCTGTTTCACTTTTCTGTCCTGGTAGGTTTCACGTTCTGCTTCCAATTCCCATGCCCCATGCTGTTCTATTTGAATTTCCAATGCAGCAGAGGAAATGGCTTCTAAAATATTAAAATCCTGTTTTCATTGACTTTCTGTACGCTTTGTGACCGCATTTCTATTCAGATCAGGTTGCACGGTTTTTAACTTTTGCAAGTCTAACTTTAAAGTTAGAGCAGCTGCATGGTCCCCCTTAAGTGGATAGCTCTTATGCAAGGGAGAAACAGTCAGAAACTGCAGAGAAGCCAGACTCTTTTGTGGGGGTTTTTAATTTTTACTCCTCTTTTCAGGCTTTTTGAAACTGTTTCCAGCTACAACTAGCCTTTAAACAGGGCTTCCTTGGAGCAAGACACGAATCTGGGGACATCTCTAAGAAGCAAATTTGCCTGGGTTCCCTTTACATGGAAAATAGTCTCAGCCACATCCCAGCCCTCGCTCTGGGACTTTTCTCTTTACCACCAATCCTGCTTTCCCTAGATCTGATTCTACATACGAACCTTTTTATTGTGCCCAATACTAGGCCTTTATTGCTCCCTCCCTGAAGGGGAAGCATTGTGGTCTAGGAAATGAAGTTGGCCCTTTTCTTTGAGGGAATCAGATTCTAAAGCCCCAGCTCAGCTCCCAAGAAAAAAATCCTCTGAGAAATTGAACTTGGGGACTCGGAGTCTGCCTCAGGGAACTTGCTTGCCCCTCCTTAAGTAATAACTCTTACTGAAATATTACGGTTCTAATAATTAATGCCTATATAGTATATTGTAGTTCATAAAATCTGTTCTCATCTTCAGAAGAGCACTATAACAGAGGGTGGGCAGGTTTTGTTTTATCTACATCTTAGAGAGGCGGAAACTTTCATTCAGAGAAATTGTGTGAATTGTCTAAGATCATAAAGATGATTAGGAGAGAAGCCAGGGCTCCAGCCCAGGCCTCCTAAGTCCCAATCCTATTTTTCTCCCCCCACAAGTATGGGTGTTTCTATAATTCCCATTCCCAAAGGCAGGGTCATGCCCTGAAGTTTTTATTTTCCTGGTGCTCCAGAAAAGGTTTGGGGAATTCATTCAGACCCCAGTCCCACAACTTGTGTGCCGAGGTGGCCCATCTAAACTTCATCCCAACTCACTCCACTTTGATCTGCGTCAGTCTTAGTCATGTTAAAGATGGTCTTCAATTCTATAAATACTTGTGGAGCACCTAAGTATCCAGGCACTGTACTGAGCTCTGAGGAGACAACAATAAATAAGACCAACCCCTAGCCAGCCATTAAATTAATTTAATTTAGCCAGTCTAATTTAATTTAGCCAGCCATTAAATTAATTTAATTTAGGCAGTCTAAATTAAACAGACAATTATAGTCCTACTAGAGGCCCGGTGCATGAAAATTCGTGCACTGGAGGGGGTCCCTCAGCCCGGCCTGCCCCCTCTCAGGGGATATCTTACTGACGGCTTAGATCCCCTCCCCACGGGGAGCGGGCCTAAGCCGCAGTCTGGCCTCCCCTGCAAGAGGCAACTGGGTCAATCAGGGGAAGGCACTGCCCCTATCACCCTGCTGCTGCTGCCACTGCTGGCCATCGTGGCTGCCTGCCCTCGGCCCTTGCAGCCACTGCAGCTTTGTCCAGAATGACATCCGGAAGGACGTCTGGAAGACATCCAGTCTATCTGGTCTAATTAGCATATTACCCTTTTATTAGTATAGATATAACACAATGGTAATGGAAGGCTTTCTGGGAAAAGGGACATCTAAATTAATCTTCAATTAAACTTGAAAAATGAGTTAGCTATGAAGAGGTGGAAAAAAATATTTCACATTAAAAAGTTTATATACACACACACTCATATTGTTATAATTTTGGGGGGTTGTTTAATGGGCATAGAGTTTTAGTTTTTAAGATGAGATTGATTACATGACCATGTGAATATACTTAATACTACTCAACTATACACTTAAAAATAGTTAGGGCCCTAGCCAGTTTGGCTCAGTGGATAGAGCGTTGGCTGCTGACTAAAGGGTCCTGGGTTCGATTACGGTCAAAGGCATGGGTTGTGGGCTCAATCCCCAGTAGTGGATGTGCAGGAGGCAGCCGACCAATGGTTCTTTCAACAAGGATGTTTCTATCTCTCACTCCCTCTTCCTTCCTCTCTGAAATCAATAAAAAATATATATATTTAAAAATAATTAGGATGGTAAATTTTACGTCATGTGTATTTTACAAAAACTAAAAATTAAATATTTAGGGTTTTTTTCCCCCAGCATGTCCAAGTCCACCATTCTTGAACCTTTGAGCACTGAAATGTGACATCTGCAATCAGCTTTTACTGATTTTACATTATTTCCTGGTGGGACATTTCAGTCCCTCTATTGGTCAACTCTGATAAGGGACAACCCTAAGCAAAAGGAGTATTAATTGTGACTTCCTCCATCTTCAGCCTCCTGGAGGGTTCATCCCCTCACAGCCCTGAGCTCCTCCAGACCTGACTAGATCAACATGCTAAAGTGCAAACAGTAACACTTTCCCCAGCTGAGGCCATGCGGAGGCAAGGAAGAGAATCCAGGCCTGGTGAATTGAAACTGTTACAAACGAACATCTGTGTAAACGATTTTTAAATTATTTTAAGATGAAAAGTCCATGCCTTGCCTTGGCCAGTGCGGTTCATTTGGTTGAACATCATCCCAAGCACCAAGAGGTCACAATTTGATTCCCAGTCAGGGCACATGCCAAGGTTGTGGGCTCAATCCCCAGTAGGGGGCATGTAGGAGCAGTCAATCTATGTTCCTCTCTTCCCCTCTCCTTTCCTTACTCTCTAAAAATCAATAAAAACATATTTAAAAAAAAAAGAAAGAAAGAAAGGAAGCCATGCCTTGTAAGCTCACCTATTCTTAATATTCTGGGGCAGGGTAGGGAGGGCGAGTTACATGTTTTTCCCTTGGGTCTTTTTAAAAAATGAAGTTCCATCTGAGCACCTCCAGTTTGGATTAACAAGGGGAATGCGCTATGGTCCATTTGTAGTGGCAGCAGCCACTGAAACTCGCCTGGAGCCCTGGGAAGCCCTGGCAGAGCTGAAACAGGGAGGAAGTGACCCGGGCCTGATGTGGTTGCTGGCCCTTTCCCACACGGGGTTAAGTTAGACTAGACCAGCACCCCAAGCATGTTCCCCTTTTCCCAGAACACTTGGCAGAATTGCCAGCATTGGGACTTTCAGAAGTTGGAAACCCTCCGAGGAAAATGTTAGCAGCAGAAGGGAAGTGTTACCTAAGAGCCATTACAGCTCGTCTCTCCCTAGCCCCCTCCTTCCTTACCTTTTCCCACATACTCACTCCAGAACACTGTGTGCTCCTCATAGGCCAGGGGTCGGCAAACTGCAGCTCACGAGCCACATGCAGCTCGCGAGCCGCGGTTTGCCGCTCTGTTGACTAATGAGTTTGCCGACCACTGTCACAGGCCAATTAACAACTAGAGTAACCAGATGGGTTTTCAGGGAGACTGAACTTGAAACAGCAAGACAAGCAACACTAAAAACCTATATCCAAGATTCTTGAATTCTTTGCAATTCTTATCTCAGAATAAAAAAATCATAGTCAGCTGTGAGCTCCAGCAAGACCCAGGATCTTTCCAAGGGTTCTACTAGCTTCTGGATGACGATCCAACCAGCTAGCATGACACACAGGACCTTCCGTGATCTGGCCCCTGTTTCCTTTTGCTGGCCATACGTATATCACCACTCTTCTGTCACACTGAACTCCAGCCATACTTCCTTGAACCTACCACATTAGTTACAGTTAAGCCACTGTAACACAAACAAAAATATTGTGATTCATAGAAGACAGATGTTGCTTTCTTATCTAAATTCCAGAAGGAGCCTGGCAACGCACATCCCTTTTGCTGCTCGGATCTCTTCAACCAGAAGTTGTCCTAACAATAGGCTGGAGCTGGGTGTCCATGTGCTCAACTAAAACTGGAAAGGTTAAGTTCGAAGGGAGTACAGATGTTGGGAGATAACAGTCTGCATTGTCTCCCACTTCTGTGTCTTTGTACACCTGCTTTCCTTAGTCAGAATGCCCCTGGCCTGGGTAATTTCCCTCATCCTTAGGACTTAGCTCCAACATCACCTTCTCTGGGGCCCATATCCTTGATCTGCATTCTCAGAGCATCTGTGCTTCTTTGCCCCAGCACTTACCCCCTCTTATTATAACTGCCTTCTTGTCAGCTTTCCTGCCAGACCATTGGTTCACAATATCAGGGACTGTGTCTTTCATTTTCACAGTGCATGGTTCATGGTGTGCTGCCAGTAACTGATTGTGGTGTGAAGAAATAACATCAGAGAAGAGCAGAAATTATCTGGAAATTCTAATCAGAGTTCTGTTCCAGTTCATCTGGAACTTGTCATCATATGTCTTTTTTTTTTCTTCTTTTTTTGCATTTCCTCAAAAGTACTCATTTTAATTTTTTTACCTGTCTCAATATGACTGTGCTCTCTAGTCTTATCTATATTCTACATTAATTCTGATGCTTTGAAAAAGTAAAGATTTTTTTTCAAAAACATTATTTAAACAATACAAGGAGCTAAGTATATGCATTAGATTAATCTGGAAGTGGGTTATTTGGAATTTGGAACAGATTGGCCATAAAAATGTTTTATACATTGTAGTTAGGTATTCAACCAGGCCAGAAAACAATCCTATCTAATAAAAGAGTAATATTCAAATTGACCGTACCTCTGCTACACCCACAAGTCATGCCCACCAGCCAATCAGGAACGAGTATGCAAATTAACCCAACCAAGATGGCCACAGCCACAGAGCAAGCAGGAGGCTTGGGTTTCCCTGGTAATGGAGGAAGCCAAGCTTTCTGCACACCCTGGCCAGCCTAGGCCTCCACTCAAGGCTACAAAGTTTCAATTATAGAAGATAAATAAATCCCAACAAAAATGGCTGCAGCCACGAACAGAGCAGGAGGCTTGGCTCTACTCAAGGCTACAAAGTTTCAATTATAGAAGATAAATGAATCCCAGATACCAGGGCCTCCACTTGGGTCACCGGGGGGCATGGCCAGCCTGCAAACCACCGCAGGCCCCTCGCCCAGGCTGCCCCATGCCCCAAGGGAAACCCCACCCTGATCCAGGACACACTTCAGGGCAAACCAGCTGGCCCCCACCCATGCACCAGGCCTCTATCCTATCTAATACAATGATAATATGCAAATTGACCATCACTCCAACACACAATATGGCTGCCCCATGTGGTCAAAGATGGCTGCCCCCCTGTGGACACAAGATGGCTGCCACAAGATGGTCAGCAGGGGAGAGCAGTTGGGAGGGACTAGGCCTGCAAGGGAGGACAGTTGGGGGCAATCAAGCCTGCAGGGGAGGGCAGTTAGGGGTGACCAGGCCAGCAGAGGAAGGAAGCTGGGGGTAACTGGGCCTGCAGGGAAGGGCAGTTGGGGGGACCCAGGCCTGCAGGGGAGGGCAGTTAGGGGCAAACAGGCTGGCAGGGGAGCAGTTAGGCATCAATCAGGCTGGCAGGGGAGTGGTTAGGGGGTGATCAGTCTGGCAGGCAGAAGCGGTTAGGAGCAATCAGGAAGGCAGGCAGGCGAACAGTTGGGAGCCAGCAGTCCTGGATTGTGAAAGAGATGTCCGACTGCCCGTTTAGGCTCGATCCACCTGGGATCAGGCCTAAACGGGCAGTCGAACATCCCTCAAGGGTTTCCAGATTGGAGAGGATGCAGGCTGGGCTGAGGGACACATACCCCTGTGCATGAATTTCATGCACCAGGCCTCTAGTGATAATTCATAATGTAACTAAACTCAGATTCTTATAATACTGTAGGTCCTACCCGATGTAGAATGAAGCCAGTTCTCTGTAGAACTTAGAGCTCCAATTTTGGCCCCCACCCAACTTTATCTTTCAAAGTAAGTTTAGGGGCATATTAATTTACGTTCTCCCAGAAACAGGCCCTAAGAAAAAGATTTTAGTGCTAGTAGTGTATGGGGAAGGTGCAGAGAACATAGGTAGAGAAGTGGAAAGTAACACAGGGAAGGAAAATAGCCAACATAAGGTGTGCTATTGAACCAGTTATGTTGGAGGGCAGCTACCTGAAGTTTCATCCTACAGGGAAACTCTGGAAACGGGGTAAAATGCATGCTTCTGAATAATCCACCCCAGTGGCAAAGAAACTAGGGTGCTTACTTATCAATGCCTGAGAGCCATTGTTAGAGGGCTAGTGCAGTGGGGTGGGGACACATGCTGATTCCCTAATTTTTCATCCTCGGTTCCTGAAAAATAAAGTCCGCAGGACAGAAATACAGTTACCCACCTGTCAAAATCACTGGACACACACATAAAGATCTGAAGAAAATGTCAAACACAGTGGAGCAAAGGAAAGGAAACTGTCCCTATCGTACAGTTATGACGCTGAAGACAAAGACAAGTGAACAAGTGACTCTGCCCAACCATTCCAAAACAAATATCTCTCAAAACTGAGCCGAGAAATCTGAAGGCCTATCTCCAGGCTGAGCCCCCAACCAGCTTGACATTTGCTCCACGTCTGAGTCTAGGCCTCTCCTGGCCTGCATTGCTCTCAAGTGAGGTTGAGGTAAGGGAACTGGCTGTTATAATTAGGAACACCAGCCTACAGTAAGAGTAAACTTGGGTGTAAAATAACAGCTCAATGGGCAATGAAAGGCAAGTTCCTCCCTTTTCTTTTGTCAAAGTGGTTCCATTTCTGTGCTTTCCAGGTGGCAGTTGACACCTCCAGAAAGCTGAGATGCCAGTTCATTAAGGGGCCCAGGAATTAGGGGATCACTTACCCTCCCGTCCTTTCCCAACAACAGTAAAATCAATCTCTGCTGTTCACCTTGGGATCTCCTATTACAGTAGAGTGCAGCATTCAAAGTCACAGTGGGGGAAACACCAATGTTTGCAGAGCAAAGGAAATCCTATAGTGGGGCAAATGGTAACTGGGAAGGCATGGGTTGGGGGCAGTGGGGTGGCCCCACCTTAGGTAACTCGAGCCTCCCACCGTGCCTCAGAAGAAGAGAGCCTCAGCTGGGTTTCGTGCGCCTTCTGCCCTGCCTGGACCCTCGACCGTTGTTCCTTCTCTGTTTCACCAACAGAGGCCAGGACAACTTGTCCTATCGATGAACAAGCTAACAACTCAAAAGGCTTTTTTTTCCCTAAACTACTAACTTCACTTTTAATAGAGCTAAAAAATTATCAAGCAAAGAGAGTTTTTCACACTTGAAGAAAACCATTTCCCGGAGGAAATCACCACTGGAAGTCTCACAGGCTGGGAAGTGCTGGGGACATGCAACCCGAATCAAAGGATGCTCCTTCCCAGCATACAGCCAGGGCTGTGTTCTGAACCAGAGCCGAAAACTGACAACAGGGTGATAATAGGTGCTGAAATTCACAGAACAGCAGGGGCCTCACAGGAATTTCACATTAAACGAAACCTCAAATAATTATTCTATCACAGAAGTTATATTTTTGAACTATCGTAGACTCATTTTTCTTAAAGAGTTAGTTAATGCATCTAAATGAAAAAGCAAGTTTTCTCTGTTATAAAACAAGGAAACATATGGTTTTGCTGTCACACGCACAACACCTGCTTTTTGTATATATGCTTTTTATATGTTACTTTTACATTATCGCACTATGTGGATTTTTACTGATCCAATGCCATTATGGTTTTTTAAAACTGCATTAAACTACGTACCATAAAATTGACCTATTTTAAGTGTACAGTTAAATGATTTGCTTAGTAAGTATGCCAAGTTGTGCAACCATCACAATAACCCAGTTTTAGAACATTTCCATCTCTCCGCTGAAATCCCTCACTCCCGTTTCCAGTTATTTCCCATCCCCACCCCCGGGTTCTAGCAACCACTAATCTACTTTCTGCCTCCAAAGACTTGCCTTTCCTGGATATTTCATGTAAAGAGAATCATGTAATAAGTGGTCTTTTGCTTCTGACTTCTTTCACTCAGCATAATGTTTTTGAGGTTCATCCATGTTGTAGCCTGTATCAGCATGTCATTTATTTTTATTTCTGAGTTATATTCCATTGTACAGATATACCACATTTTGTTTAATACATTCACCAATTGATAAATATTTGGATTGTTTCCACTTTGGGGCTAAGAAAAATAACTGCTATGAACGTTCGGATGTAAGTCTTTATTAACAATACTGCTATGAATATTTGTATGCAACTTATAAATAATACTATTTTGAATGTATGCAGACATATGTTCAAAATACTATTGGTGGGCATATGTTTTTAGTTCTCTTCAACTCATTTTAAAGCAGAGTAAACAAAGAACTCAACATATAGTCAAGAGAAAAGAACCTTGCTATTTAGACTTGGAAAAAGTTTTCAGTCTTCTCAATAGCTTGAGGGAAAAGCTTCACTTTAATGGGAAAAAAAAACTTTTTAATATAAAATAAGATGTACATTAGAGAAAATTTGGGAAATAAAGTAATGTAGCACCTATTAAACCACTATTCAGATATTATCACTCTTGACATTTTATGACTTTTCATCCAATCTTCATTTTATACATATATTTTTTACAGAGTTTATGTCATACTGTATATACAGTGTTTCATCTTTGTTTTTTTAAATAAGCATTTTATATGTAATTAAAACTCCTCATAAACACATTTTTAATTGCTGCATATATCCATCATGTGTGATTCACCACCTTTTATTGAACCATTTTCCTACTGCTGAACATTTAGGTTCATTTATTCAGTAAATATTTACTAAGTGTCTAACGTCTACCAGAAATTGTACTAGTCAGTAGTGATGTGACAATGAGCGCAAATAAGCATAACCACTACCCTCATGGAATTTACAGTCTAACATATCACTGTGATAAGTAATATCATTAAAATCCTCAAAAAATCTGTCTTTTCATTTATATTAATTCCTTATGACAGAACCTTAAAAGTAGAATAAGTGGCTCAAAGAATATTAATATCTTTAAGACTCTTAAGAAATACTGATAAGTCGCTTCCCAGAAAGGTCATACAAATTTGCACTCCTATTGGCAGTGTGTATGAGTAGCCATCTCACCATTTCTTTGTCAACACTGAATTTTTAACAAAGCTCCCAGCTACTTTAAAATCTTTTCCTAATGGATAGAAACTTGTCCATATTAATAAAGATCAACTCTCTTATCTTCTATTTTCAAATTTCTATATATTTATTACTACAAAATCATATTCATACTCTAAAGCTAATAATGCAGCTGAAGAAAATTTTGATGACTAACAAATCTTGTTTAATAGATGTTTTCCCAAATGCCTATCCATGTAGCAATTTACCTTCTTAATAAAGATCCTTTCCCTTTGGTGATACTACTTACATTTGATACCTTTGGCATGTTAAATAATCCTATATAATAAAAGCCTAATATGTTAAGTGTCCAGTCGTCCAGTCGGCAGTTCAACCAATCAAAGCATAATATGCTAATGAATGCTAAGGCTGCTCAACAGATCGCTATGATGTGCACTGACCACCAGGAGGCAGACGCTCAATGCAGGAGCTGCCCCCCTGGTAGTCAGTGAGTTCCCACAGGGGGAGCACTGCTCAGCCAGAAGCCCTGAGCTGGGCTCACGGCTGGCGAGTGCAGCGGCAATGGCAGGTGCCTCTCTCGCCTCCACGGCAGTGCTAAGGATATCTGACTACTGGCTTAGGCCCACACCCTGTCAGTCAGACATCCCCCAAGGGGTCCCAGACTGTAAGAAGGCATAGGCTAGGCTGAGGGACCCCTGAGTGCATGAATTTCATACATCGGGCCTCTAGTTTAATATAATTTCCAAAATGCACTGGTAGTTCAGATTACAGTATTTGGGGGATGCCTTTTCTCTAAGATTGAAATTCAGGGATAAGTTCTGGACAATTACGCAAGCAACAGGGGGAGTATTCTGAATGATTTTTATAAGGTATAACTAGTGGCCCAGTGCATGAAATTCAAGAACATTAAAAGGGGATTAATTAGAGGAAATATTTTAATATTGCTATTTGCCCTTTCTCTATAATAGAAGTGTCAAAGATGAAAGAAAATTAGTAAAATGTATATGAAAATCTTCCTCCTGTCGGAGTCTGGGGCATGCCACGGGACCCAGAGTCAAGTCCCCGTCCACCCACATAAGCCTCAAAATTGCACGAGACCCAGACCCAGCCAGCCCCACCCCCATTGGGCAAGATCCAGACCCGGTGTGGCCTGAGGTCCCCTGTCAAGCCCCGCTGGGCAGGGGGTGTGGCCTCAGATCCCCCAGCCCAGCACCGGGGTGGGGGGCACGGGGATCTTTGAAAGAAAGCTCATAAATCTCTAGCCCAAACCATCTCTTATTTTATAAATAAAACCCATGAAAATGAGATGAAATGCTGATCCCACAGCAATATAAGGAAGAGACAGAACTTCAACCAAGGAAGTTATAGACAACAATTGTTAGTCATAGACAACAATTTTGGCTTCTGAGCAGGCTCTTAAAATGATAGTCTACCTGTAAAGGCAATAGTAAATAACAGCGGCTACTATTTACTTTAGAATATACGTTCAGTGTGCCAGGCTCTTTGCATACATTTTCTCACTTAGTCTTCATAGCCTCCTGATGGTATGTGGCAAATGAGGAAATTGAACTAAAAAGCAATTAAGTGACTTGCTTAGAGTCACACAGTTAGGAAGTAATAACATAAGGACTATAATCTACTCAAAGTGTGGTCCACAGACTGACCTTTAGAAATGCAGAATTTCAGGCCCCACTTGGACTTGCTGATCATACTGCCATTGATTAAAATCTGCCATTTTAAAATATCTTCCCATGATTCATATGCACATAGAAGTTTGAGAGGCAATGGTAAAACTCAAAGTCTATTTTCTTAGCCATTTCACAATACTGCCTTAGATCTCTGAAAAAGTCAAGGAGACCATCCTAGCTAATAAAGAGGGAATATGCTAACTGATCCTCACATTGTCGCAAAGATGGTGGCGCCCACAGCCAATAAGGAGGGAATATGCTAATTTACTACCCTGCCATCAAAAATGTCAGTGCCCACAGCCAATAAGGAGGGAATATGCTATTTGACTGCCCCACCCTCAAAGATGGTGGTGCCCACAGCCACAAGATGGTGGCGCCCAGTCCCCTCAGCCCCCTTGCCACACGCCTGCCGCCAGAGTCCCCCAGTCCCCTAAGCCCCCCAGCCACCCAGGGCCTCCCTGAGGCACAGGCAAGCCTCAGATGGTGGCTGCCCAGTTGCTCAGGGCTGGCCCGAGGCACAGGCAAGCCTCAGATGGCAGCTGCCCAGCCGCCCAGGGCCGCCTAAGGCTCATCTAACCAGGGTCGGCTGAGGCTTGCACTGCCAGCAGTGGCAGCAGCAGAGGTGTGTGAGGCATCGCCTTCCCCTGATCTCCAGGTTGCCTCTCACCCCTGAGGGCTCCCAGACTGTGAGAGGGGGCTGGCCGGGCTGAGGGATCCCCCCTCAATGCATGAATTTTCATGCACCGAGCCTCTAATGATAAATAATTGTGTAGACATCACATAACCAAGAATTAAAGACAACCTACAGCTTTAAGAACTTTCAAATATCAGCATTCAAATCTAACAGGAAAACTGCAAAGGACCGACAAAAACTGCAGCACAGACAATGTTTAGCGCCACCAAATGGTCTATGTCCACTAATTCCAACAAAAAATGTAATCTATGAAACAAAAGAAACAAAACTGTTATCTACAAAAGCATAGATATTCTGATACTTTTATTAATGGGAGTCCCACAAATATGGGAAAACATGGTGGGTCTATGGGGAAAGCCTCAAATCTCAATTTTCTATCTTGGTTTCCTCCCTCCACAGTGTAGGAAGAAGAGCAACTCCCATTTGAAAAAGAATTGAAAAATCATAAAGTGTTACCTCTGAGAAAAATTATCACAACTATATTGAGATGATGCTCTCATTAGATAATAAAAAGTAAAATGTTTAAAAACTGACAGCAAGTTGAATACAAAAGTTCCATCATTGCCCATAGGAACACACTCTAGTCTTCTTGCAATAATTCCTCAAAAAAAAACACAACTTCACATCTTTGAATCCACAAACAACACATGAAATCTGTACAGTACAGCACAAATAATAAGCAAAATTTTCTTACAGTGAAAAAGCTATGAGGGGGAGAAAAAGTGGCCATTAAACAGTGCAATTAGTGTAACAAAGTTACATTAACACATAAATAATTTCATTGGCAGGTCATAGGATTTGCATGCATATTTTATCAAACTGTAAGAAATAATTTTTCAATCTGACCCTGATCCTTCTGTGTACTTTGAAGTCTGCAAATCAGCAGTATAGCCTATAAGTTTAAAGAAATTTAGAAAGAATTGGGAAGTTAAAAGGTACTTTTGATGTTTGTTCTTTTTCTCCCATCACAAGGGCATTTGATACAACTGAAGGAAAGTGGAAAATGTTAATGGCCAAGAAATTTCCATAGCAGGCATATTCATTTAACCCTTTATGAACACTGCCAGTAGTGGGCCAAAGGTTAACAACACCTCAGAGTTCTAATAAGTTCCCAGGACCCATAAGCCACCCCCCTTTTAATAACTCTCTCATTACTGTTACTGAGCCTCCTTCCCGCCTATTGTCACAATCAGTCCCTGACTTCTCTTCCTGCCTGTTGCCCCTCATTTTACACAGTGGTTCAGGCTGGCTCTTCTGAAGCACAGCTCAGATCACAATACTCCCTGCTCAAAAACCCTCTGTGGCTCCCCTTTATCTGCAAAAGGAAATTCATACTCACAATCTGACTCTCGGGGTCTTTTATAATATGCCCCCAATTACCTTGCCAATTTATTTCCCACACTTTCCTCCACACCAACCTTAATCTCAGGTCAAACTGAACTCCTTGCAATTTTCCACTTCAAAACGTTTACCTTCCTTGACTTTGCTTAGGGCAAGGTTACAGCAAGCTGGACCGCCTGAGTTTGGATTCCAAATTGACCTCTTACTAACTGCGTGGCTTTGGGCAAGTCATTTAACCTCTCTGGGCCTCAATCTCCTCAGATGTAAAATGGCAACAGTATCCCAGCTACGGGGATATTATAAGGAATGCTTGAGTAAAAAAGATATGCCAAGCCTGTAGAACAGTACCTGGCACAGATTCATTATTACATAAGGTTAGCTATTGTCATTATTACTATTAATATTTTCCTCCTAAAATCTCAAATGTTTACCATCACTCTTCCTTTTCTCAAATGTGAATTATTTTCTCCCCTGATCTCTGTGTTCAAACCCATCCTTCCAGATCCAGCTCAAAGGAGACCTTGTCCACAAATTCATCTCAGCATCTCTTCAAGAATGTCCAGCATTTAATAGACAATGAAAACTATTTGTTGAAAGAATGAGATTTAGCACTGATCATTCCCATTGTAAATGCCTGATTACAGGTCTGTGTCCTCCACTGGTCCTTAAACTCATGGAGGGCAACTACAGCCATAACCCCAACACTGGCCCAATGCCTGGTCCCCATGTCCTTAACAAATATCCATTATATAAATACGTAAATAAAAGTTTATGTATTTATATACATCTTCTAGCATCTTATTTGCACTTACTCTATGTTCTATTATGCATATTATATTAACTAGAGGCTCGGTGCATGAAATTCGACTGCCGGCTGCCGACTGCTGGCCCATGCCTCTCTTTGCACCTGCCTTGGCCTGGTGCCACCTGCTCACCTGCTCCACCATCCTGCCACAGTCCCATTCTCCTCGGGGCCCTTCGGAGCTGGCAGCACCTCCACTGCCGCCCACTGCCAGTATCACATCACTGACACCCACCATGTTCCACGCCCCCCCCCCCCACCCGGTGTTCAGCACATGTCTAACTCCTGGTCTGTCGAACTCTCACCCATGGGGACAATTTGTACATTAGCCTTTTATTATGTAAGATTATAGCACAGTATTTATGTATGTAATATTAATAATTCTATTACTTGGGGTAAGATCTCTACCTGATTTGCCTCTATAGCCCCAGAGATTGGCATAGACTCATGGAATACTAGGTGCTTATTTTTTAAAAGGAGGGAAAGAAAGGAACTGAGGGAAGAAAGGAAGGATGGACGGAGGGAATATGTCAAACACTAGTTTTAATGTGTTGCATGAAGAATCTCTCTTCTGCTGACTCTTACTGTCAGAATGCTTCTATCTAAACCAACTACATTGGGAAGACAGGGGAGGTTGGGCGAGGGGGGCTGTAAGAGACCAACCGAAGGACTTGTACACATGCATATAAGCACAACCAATGGATATAAGACACTGGGGTGGGGGGGGAGGGCGGGCAGGTAAAGGCATGTACTGGGGGGTAGGGGAGGCCAGGGGGAGATCAATGGGGGAAAAAAAAGGAGACATATGTACTACTATTTGTAATACTTCAAACAATAAAAAAAATGGTAAAAAAAAATAAATTTAAAAAAAGAAAATTCACTATGCCATAAAATTAATTTTTTTATGCAAGATTTCTCCAGATTCTAAAAGCTTTTGCTAGCCACACTGTCAAGGATGTTTTTTACAAACTTTTCTATCCCTATTTAATGTCTCCCTATAAAAAGAAAAAAAGGGGGTGTGGGGTACATTTCCGCCAAGCAGCAGAACTGTCAGCGTTTTATCTGTCCTTTTCCCTATGAACAATCCTTACGGTTTGTGCTGGTCCCATAGCTCAAGGTTAGAGAGGGGATTTCTTCCTTAACCCCATCCCACTGTGAAATTCAAGCATCCTGCTCACTCCTTCCTCTGGAATGCTTCTGGGTGTCAGCTAAACAAGGTTGTTCTGGAGTCTCCAGGTCTCAGTCAAGATTGTGCTAATCAGCAAGGAAAAGAGCATGAAAGGGAAGGCTCCATATGCCTACTCTTGCCCAGAATCCCTCTCACAGGCATGGATGACCCTGGTCAGAAGGCAGAGGCTAAGGATACACTCAAGAGCTTTTAAGCGGAATTCTCCTATCACCGCCTCCTCAGGGATTCCAAGAACAGTTGGTTCTGTCTGACTTAGCCAAGAGGATGTCCAAGGAAAGCAAGAAGGAAATGAGTTGCTTATTTTAGCATTAGTACCTGACCTATAGCAAAATTTCAAAAAAAAATAAACTTCCCCCAAAAAATGTCTATAATGAAAATTACTAGGCAGGGAATACTGTAATGGTAACATGCATAGACTATGAAGCCAGGCTGACCTGGACACAAACCCAGCTCCTCTTCTTTCTCACTATATGACTCTGGCATTGGGCCTAAACTCTGTGAGCCTCTGCCAATTATAATGCTTTAATAAAATAATGTTTACAGTATACCTGGCACTTAGTAAAACTTAACAAATGATAGCGACAAATGAGAAGATCAATGTAAAACAATGATTCTTACAAGATAGCTGTCCACAAATCATGAAATTGTGCCTTTGCCAATGAGGACTTGCTATCATTGTTATTGTTATCCATTTTGCCCAATTTTTAATTTTAAGTAGGATATTTTGACACCAATCAAGCATTCAATCATGTGAATTAATATAATACTAAAGATTTCTAGGCAGTGTGTTCAGCAGTCCTGGATCTGTCTCTTGTTTCAACAGTGTTTGGACAGAACAGACCCAGGGACACCCCTTCTTCCAGCTTCTGACCATCTTCCAATCTTTTGTCCAGTCACCACCTCTGGAACCACCTCAGCCATCCTCAGCCTCCGAGACCAGCCAATACCATGTTTTGATCATAACTTCTTATTGCTGAAAAAGCATGAGCTCCCAAATTCGTCAGAATTATTCCACAGAGGTGAAGTGTGCCGTCAACCGCCTGGCCAGCCTGCACCTGCAGGCGTCCTACACCTACCTCTCTCTGGGTTTCTACTTCCACCTTGATGATGTGGCTCTGGAGGGCGGGGGCCCCTTCTTCCACAAGTTGATGAGAAAAGTGCGAGGCCGCTGAGCCATGTTCTCTTCCAGGACATGCTGAAGCCTCTCCAAAATGAGTGGGGGAAACTCAGGACACCAGAGAAGCCCCCCCTGGCCTTGGAGAAGAACCTGAACCAGGCCCTTTTGGATCCAAACGCACTGTGTTCTACCCATGCAGACCCTTATCTCTGTGGCTTCCTGGAGAACCACTTCCAGGGTGAGGAGGTGAAATTCATCAAGAAGATGAGCAACCACCTGACTAACATCCGTAAACTGGCCAGCCCCCAGGCTGAGCTGAGCGAGTATTTCTTCGAAAGGCTCATCCTCAAACACAACTAGGATCCTTTGGAGCCCAGAGGCCTTTAAGGGGCCCTCTGAATTCCCCGGGCATCTGGCTCTTTGCCTGAGTTTATTCCCTGAAACCACTAGCCATTCTTTTAATCAACCTGGAGTCCTCTCCCAGGCATTGGACCAAATGGAAACAATAATGCTCTTTGCAGAAAAAAAAAAAAAAATATCTAAACTACAGAACATAGTACATAAAGTCAAATAAAATCTAATATTTAAATGGGATTGTGCATGTGTATTTTACTTTATGGGGAAAAATAATTTATGAATGAAGTTATTTCTAAAATTATTTTCTAATTGCCCATTGTTCTCTGTTACAAATGATGAAGTGTAGGAGAAATAATATGCCAGCTTGAAGTTTTTTTGTCTTAAGGCCATCAAAATGCTGATCATTAAATACTAAATGATGATTCTTCACACTTCATATGTCCCATGCAGCAGCAACCTGAGCATCTTTTGTGTACTACTGACTACCCATTTTCCTTCCTAAATCATAGAATTTCCATAATCCACTAGTTCTATCTTTGTGGCTTTGCCCTCCTTCATTGTTTAATAAAGCTGGACAATACTTTCACTCCTCACTATTTAATAGATGGGACTTTAATTTTGAGGATGCAGAATACATACAGAAATCATTTCCCTGCTTTGTTAGGCTGAGTACTGCCTTGTGTGTTTACTTTTTAAAAGGTCTACTCATGCAATATGTAGCATCCAAAAATGCTATATAATGGCCCTTATTAAATTCATAAAACTTTCCTTATACCACCAGATTATCATAAAATGTATTGTGAAGTGTGACATTTACTGTGTCTAGTCAGTAGTGTTCCCAATCTCTGCCAGGCTTTTTTTTTTTTTTAATTTCTGTATTAAACACACACACACAAGAATCAATGTTCCTCATTAGCAAATAACTCTTTGTTCATCCGTGAATGATGCTACCAAAATGACAACCAAAAGGCTGTGGATTTTTCCAAGGCTTTCCATTTTAGCAAATGCATCAAGTAACTAGTTTAACTTGAAGGGCTAGCACACCAAGTAGCCTGAGTTCCCCAAAGTTAAAAAAAAAAAAAAGTGCAGATTCAATCGCCTTAATATATTGCCAACACAGAGGAAAGAGCCATGTTCATGATAAAATAAAATTCTCCTGTTCAAAGGGAGGATGATGATAATCACCAAGTTATAAAAGTAATTTAGAGAATTTTGAATTATCTAAGAAGGTCCTCTGAGACCATTCAGGAAAGGAACACTGTGTAATCTCACCCATTTCTCAGTTGTGTTTTACTGTGAGCGTTACATTACAGGCTGTATCTCATGTCCTGCATAGGATTCCCGTACATTCCCAATAAAACAAAAGCAGCTCTGCTTCTGCTGCTGCTCTAATTGGCACTTCAGTCTTTCTGCTTAGGGAGCACAACTTCCCACAGAAGATATTGAACTTCTGTGACGTTGTCAAAAATCCTTTAGAAAATAGGGGTTTTGGTGGCAGCAACCTGCCAGTAATATTGAGTGAGCTAAATAAGGAAAAGCAGCTAGGCAAGGCTGGCCCGTACCCAAGCTCTGGATGCACTGTCAATGCGGCAGGGCATTCTTCAAAAGATCATCTCCTTGGTAGCAGAAAAACAAAGTTCAAAGGGAATGTTTCAAGGAAGCTAATTTCATGTTTGCGTTTAATCTCCATATTAAAGAAACATCAGACAAGTGGTATTTAGAGAAACTCTAAGCATAATCCAAATTCTGGGACTCAAACTACATTTTCCATTTGAGACTACAGCCATTAGGCAGAATAACCAGCAAATAAAGAAATATTTTTACAAAGGACATTAGATTCCTATATACTTTGTACTCCCAGAAAAAGAAAATGAGAGTATTCTGTTTCCTGATATACTAACTGTATTCATTAGTCATTGGCGATGATTCTATTCGATATATCTTTCCTTAAGAGCTGCCTGGCTCTCTTTCCCTTCTGGAATTTCAAATGCACTAGGCCAGTGGTCGGCAAACTGCGGCTCGTGAGCCTCGGTTTGCTGCTCTGTTGACTAATGAGTTTGCCGACCGCTGGGATAGGGGCTTAATCACAAGGAACAACAACAGCCTGCAATTATTGGAATCGAGAGACTAGGCTGACTCATCTTCTCATCAAAGTATAAAATATTCCCGGACAGGTAAAATAGTCTCTGTCACCTGCCTTGGACTTTGGATATTTATATTTCCTATGTAATTTTAATGTACCTGTGAATCAAAAGCATCTACTGGAAGCAAAAAGTGAATCTGGAGTTTGCTGATATTTTGTGCCAGGATTGGGAGCTGTTTATTGCAGGTGTAAGAATTTTACATCTTTCAGATGGCTTGTATGCCACTTGAATCTTACTAAACTGCTACTGGCCACCATTCGGATTTTTATGCAGAAAACTTTGATACTGACAACAAAATGAATTCTTCTGAAGCAGGTCTTCAAATTGAAATAATGGGGATTGCACTAGAAAAAAGTTACTGAGCAAAGCTTTCTAACACACACAATTAATTGAGTCAATTAAGCCCACTGAAAAACCTGCCTTCTAATCTCTAGGTTCACCCACTGACCAGGCCCAGCCAACTTCAAACACCGGAAAGCTGGCCTAATGATCCTGCCTAGGGTGTAAGCCAAGGGTTGGCCCTGCTGGATATAACTAAGGAGGAAGCCATAACTATAGTAGCACATAAACATATTCATCTGCAGGCCAGAGAAAGGAAAACAGATTTGTTTAACGGTTTTTCTCGAGACTTTAGGAAGAGGGCAAAAGTAAATATAATTTTTATTCAGCTAGAGAGGAAAGGGAAACACTCAACCCAAAATCAAAGGGGGCGAAACAGAAAGTGGACCTCAGCTTTTTATAGCTTGTCCTTTTCCACGCAGAATGGAGACAACTTACAGGTCAGAGTAAAGAAAACGATGGAGGAAAATTTAAGTGAAGGGCTATGGTGTACCCAAGATGAAAGAATACAAATTAACCCATGGTGTCTGAGCTCCATGCTTCTTCCCAACCAAACCAAAAATGCCGTAGGACAATGGAGTCATTCTCACTTTCAGAGAATAGCAAACAAACCTGTGTTACTTCTGGGAGCGGATCCCTTCGAACTCTGTGAATCTGAAGGAATTTAGTGACGGGCCTCCCTCCTCCCTCCTCCTGTGCCAGGGTTTGGATGACAGGAGTAAAATGCAGGGTGTTTTTAAGTAACTTAGATTCTTAATTTAAAACAGATTATAGCTTTGTCCAAGAATAAAAGGAGCTTTAAATCCACTTTCTTGCCCTAGCTGGTTCGGCTCAGTGGATAGAGCATTGACCTACGGACTGAAAGGTCCCTGGTTCAATTCCAGTCAAAGGCACACGCCCAGGCTTGCAGGCTCGATCCCCAGTTGGGGGCACTCAGGAGACAGCCAATCAATGATTCTCTCTCATCATTGATGTTTCTATCTCTCTCTCCCTTGCTCTTCCTCTGGGAAATCAATAAAAACGTATTTTTTTTTTAAATCCATTTTCCTTTTTCTCAAATAAGAATCCAAAAACTAGGTGGTCTTTTTAAGGTTCACAAATACATGATGCTACTTACTTCTGTCCCGCAGGACAACACGTTGGCAGCAGGCCCCTGGACACGCCACATTCGGTGGATAACCCCTACATGACGGATAGTGAGAGGGTGCACTCTTCCCTGGCCAAGGCTCTGGATTATCCTGCCTAATGGGCGACCATGTGTGGACCTCGTTAGGAGGACATGCAAGTGCTATCCATAGGAAAGAATGTATTTCTGATAATATTTCCGTGAGGTTTGGCCCAGGGCCAAGAGTCTCTCTGGCAGACTAAAGCCACTTTAGCCCAAGAAGACTCATGATAAGAAAATACAAACAAGACATCTAGGGTCACCAGGTCACACCGCCCGCTTCCGCACCCACTCTCACCTCTTTTCAAGGGTGAGGAAATGGTCCCAGGCAATTACTCATGACCTCTTTTCCACCTCAGTCTCTCTCCTGCTAGTTTCTGCTAAGAAAATTTGCTTCAAGAATTTTAAGAAATTCAAGGCCAACTTTTGAAAGATTTTTTTTTTTAAAGATGTGCCTTTGTTTTAAAGATGTGAAGCAAAACTTCATCTGCTCTAACACAACAGTTCCTCCCCTAATATAAAATACTATCCTTTTAAAGAAAAATTTACTATTTTAAAAATTGCTTTATTAATGAAAAGAAAGCCTTCATAATATAAACTAGAGGCCCAGTGCATGACATTCATGCACTGGGCTGGAGGGGGGGGGTTGTCCCTCAGTCCGGCCTGGAGGATGTCCAACTGCCGGGTTAGGGGAGTGGGCCTAAGCCAGCAGTCAGACATCCCCCAAGGGGTCCTTAGCGCTGCCACAGAGGGGGGAGAGGCTCCCACCACTGCTGCTGCACCCGCCAGCCTCACCAGCCATCAGCCCAGCTTCCTGCATTGAGCATCTTCCCCCTGGTGGTCAGTGTGTGTCATAGCAACCAGTCACTCCACGATTTGGTAGATTTGAATATTAGGGTTTTATTATATAGGATGGTAACAATGATTTCTTTTAAGTGATTTCTGGGAAATGAATAAAAATGCAGTTTTTTGTGTATTAGTTTGTTTTGTTGCTTAATATGTTCAAGGTTTGTGATTTACCAAAGCAAACGAGAGACAAAATTTTTAAGCCTGGTTTGAAATTCTACTTTTTTTTCTTTATTGATTAAGGTATAACATATGTGTCCTTATTGCCTCATTGCTCTCCCTGCCTCCCCCCCCCACCCCCACACTCATGTCCTCATCCCCCTGTTGTCTGTGTCCATTGGTTAGGCTTATATGCATGCATACAAGTCCTTTGGTTGATCTCTCCCCCTTACCCCCACCCTCCCCTGCATTCCCTCTGAGTTTAATGGTCTGATTGATGCTTCTCTGTCTCTGGATCTGTTTTTGTTCATCAGTTTATGTTGTTCATTATATTCCACAAATGAATGAGATCATGTGATATTTATCTTTCTCTGACTGGCTTATTTTGCTTAGCATAATGTTCTCCAGTTCCATCCATGCTGTTGCAAATGGTAAGAATTCCCTCTTTTTTACCACAGGGTAGTATTCCATTGTGTAAATGTGCCACAATTTTTTAATCAATCATCTGCTTATGGGCACTTAGGCTGTTTCCAAATCTTAGCTATGGTGAATTGTGCCACTATGAATGTAGGGGTGCATATGTCCTTTCTGATTGGTGTTTCTAGTTTCTTGGGATATATTCCTAAAAGTGGGATCACTGGGTCAAATGGGGGTTCTGTTTTTAATTTCTTTTTTTTTTTTTTTGCCCTGCCCACCCCCCCTATTTTTAATTTTTTGAGGAAACTCCATACTGTTCTCCACAGTGGCTGCACCAGTCTGCATTCCCACCAGCAGTGCACAAGAGTTCCTTTTTCTCCATATCCTCACCAGCACTTGTAGTTAGTTGACTTGTTGATGATAGCCATTCTGACAGGTGTAAGATGGTACCTCATTGTCGTTTTGATTTGTATCTCTTGAATGATTAGTGACTTTGAGCATGTTTTCATAGTCTCTTGGCCTTCCTTATGTCTTCTTTCAAAAAGTGTCTATTTAGGTCCTTTGCCCATTTTTTGATTGGATTGTTTATCTTCCTTTTGTTAAGCTGTATGGGTTCCCTATAAATGTTGGAGATTAATCCCTTATCGGATATAACATTGGCAAATATGTTCTCCCATGCAGTGGGCTTTCTGGTTGTTTTGTTGATGGTTTCTTTTGTTGTGCAAAAGCTTTTTACTTTGATGTAGTCCCATTTGTTTATTTTCTCTTTAGTTTCCATTGCCCTAGGAGCAGTATCAGTGAAGAAATTGCTTCAGCATATGTCTGAGATTTTGCTGCCTGTGGATTCCTCTAGTATTTTTATGGTTTCCCATCTATGTTTAAGTCTTTTATCCATTTTGAGTTTATTTTTGTGTATGGTGTAAGTTGGTGGTCTGGTTTCATTTTTTTGCATGTATCTATCCAATTTTCCCAGCCATTTATTGAAGAGACTATCTTGACTCCCTGAAATTCTACTTTAGCCAGTACTAAGTGGGGAACCATGACCATTAGGAATAATAAACTCATCATAAAGAAGTAATGTTGGCTATTATATAGACATCTGAGCACCTATCTTACTTTAGAAATGGAAAAACCAAGCCCATGAATGTTAAGCATCCTTAAAAGCAATGCTACAAGGCCCAGCTGATGTAGCCCAGAGATTGAGCATAGGACCATGAACCAAGACGTCACGGGTTCCAGGAGGTCATGGTTCAATTCCTAGTCAATCCCCAGTGGGGGGAGAAGGGGTGTGCAGCCAGTCAATGTTTTCATTTCTCTATTCCTCTCTCTAAAATCAATAAAAATCTTTAAAAAAAAAAAAAAAAAGCAATCCTGCAAGAGCTTAGCATTGATGCTGGAGGCTGCTCCTTGGATGCTCACTAGATGTATGACCACATGCAAACTACATATCCCCATAAGCTTCAGCTTGCTCATCAGTAAGATGGGGCTAATAATCATGCAAACCTCCTATGGGCCATGAGGAATAAACAAGTTAATAAACACAAAGCATTTAGCATGGTACAGAGAAGGAACTGAGTAAATATTAGATACACTATTGTTGTAAGAGACAAGAATGAAGGAAAAACCTGAGTAAGGGAGCCAAGCCAATGGTGTTTCTTCTGATTATTTTTCTCCAGAAAATGACTATTGATAGAGTAATGGAAACATTATTCAAAACATACAGCTCATCTGTCTGAAAAACCAAGATGGCGGCATAGGTAAGCACCTAAACTGCTGCCTCGCACAACAATTTCAAAACTATAACTAAAAGACAAAACAAACACCATCCAGAACCACAGGAAAGCTGGCTGAGTGGAAATTCTACAACTAGAAGGAAAGAGAAAAGCTCACGGAGAACTGGAGGAACGGCAAAGGGTTGAGATACGGCAAAGGGTCTTTGTGCGCACAGAGAGGAAGGGCGGCTAAGAGCCTGGCTGATTTTCTCTGGCGGGAGGGGGAAGGAAGCCCCCGACTGCACTGAACCCCAGTTATGGGCGAAACCCCGTGGACCCAGGCTCATACAGGGGGAGTCTGGACTGTCAGGTAGAGAGAAAGGCACTCGGAGACTCGGAGACCCAGGGGAGGGGGTCTGGAGGCGCACGCGCCAGTGCACACAAAGACTGAGAAGGTTTCCACAGGCTTTCCCTAGCAGAAGGGACTCGGAAGCTCCTGACTGCACTGAACCCCAGTTCTGACTGCACTGAACCCCAGTTCCAGGCGAGCCCCTGGGGACCCATGCTCTTGCGGGGGGAATCTGGACTCTCGGGTGGAGGCTCGGGAGGTGGGGAAGGCAGAGGTCTGGAGGCGCGTGCACACAAGGGCAGGGCTGATGAGAAGCCAAGACCGTCTGCTCCATCCTGAGACTCCACTCCATCCAAGCTGAGCACAGAGGTTTTTGCAATTTGGCAAGTCTAATCCTATAAGGCTGCCTCCAGCACCGAACTTCTCCCATCATAGACACAGCTGATCCTCACAGCCAACTGGCCTGGAGGTCAATTCCTCCCAGTGATACCAACAACAATCAAGACTTAACTACAACAAGGCTGTACACACAGTCCACAAAGGGGTGCACCAAGAGTGTCCACCTCAGGTTAACTGGGAGGCCGACCCACTGGGCCATATAGGAAACCTAGCACACAAAGCTACCCTACCAACTCAGGGAAGCAGTGAAAATGCGGCGACAAAGAAACAGATCACAAACGAAAGAAATGGAGGAAAACAAATGACTGGATATAGAATTCAAAACCACGGTTATAAGGTTTTTCAAGAATATCCTAGAAAAGGCCGATAAATTTAATGAGACCCTCGAAGATATGAAAAAGGACCAACTAGAAATTAAACATACACTGACTGAAATAAAAAATATTATACAGAGACCCAACAACAGACTGGAGGAACGCAAGAATCAAGTCAAAGAATTGAAATACAAAGAAGCAAAAAACACTCAACCAGAAAAGCAAAAAGAAAAAAAAAATCCAAAAAGTTGAAGATAGTGTAAGAAGCCTCTGGGACAACTTAAGCATACCAACATCAGAATTATGGGGGTTCCAGAAGAAGAGAGAGAGCAAGATACTGAAAACCTATTTGAAGAAATAGTAACTGAAAACTTCCCCCACCTGGTGAAAGAAAAAGACTTACAAGTCCAGGAAGCGCACAGAACCCCAAACAAAAGGAATCCAAAGAGGACCACACCAAGACACATCATAGTTAAAATGCCAAGAGCAAAAGACAAACAGAGAATATTAAAAGCAGAAAGACAAAAACAGTTAATTACCTACAAGGGAGCACCATTTACGAATGTCAGCTGATTTCTCAACAGAAATGATGCAGGCCAGACGGGAGTGGCAAGAAATCTACAAAGTGATGAATAGCAAAAACCTACAACCAAGATTACTCTACCCAGCAAAGCTATCATTCAGAATTGAAGGGCAGATAAAGAGCTTCACAGATAAGAAAAAGCTAAAGGAGTTCATCACCACCAAACCAGTATTATATGAAATGCTGAAAGGTATTCTTTAAGAAGAGGAAGAAAAAAAAGTAAAGATAAAAATTATGAACAACAAATACATGTCTGTCAACAAGTGAACCTAAAAATCAAGTGAATTAAAAACCTGAGGAACAGAATAAACTGGTGAATATAATAGAATCAGGGGCATAGAAAGGGAGTGGACTGATAATTCTCAGGGGGAAAGGGGTATGGGGGGTGCAGGAAGAGACTGGACAAAAATTGTACACCTATGGATGAGGACAGTGGGGGGGGAGGAAAGGGCAGAAGGTGGGGTGGGAACTGGGTGGAGGGGAGCTATGGGGGGGGAAGAGGAGCAATTGTAATAATCTGAATAAAGATTTATTAAAAAAAACATACAGCTCAGAAAAATCTCTAGTATAGTAACAAAATATAGTGTAAATTGGATCTTCTATACTATAAAAATAGTAAACCTACTGGTTAAAAGCATGGACGCTTGAGCTAAGCAGTCTGGGTTCAAATCTTATCTCTCCAACTTTCTAGCTGTGAAACTAAGCAATTTATTTAACTTCTCTGTGACTCATTTTCCCCCTACATAAAAGGACATAATAATAGTACCTATGTCACATATTCGTGAAAATGAATTAACATTTAGAAAGTACTTAGTATAGTGTCTGTGCAAAGGTTATAAAGTATTTATTACTATTATTATTAGTGCATTATTATTCATTATTATATTGCAGGGCCATCTTGCACACCATCCAAATTATTTTTATACTGGAAGCACCCAAAGAAACTTGTAGTAATAATTTTACTTCTAACATCATCTAGAATCATGGACTCTAATAACAGGATTATACTAAGGCACCAGCATATAATTCTACTCTTAATAATTCACTGGAATTTTAGAAATACCTGATTCTGAAAAACAGTGGATGACTCAAAGATAACAGTGTGGATTTAAAATTTAACTTACCCAGACCTTTAAAATTAGTGTTTGTCAATTTCTCATGGCCCTAAGGTAACCCCTGATAGGCTATTAATAACACAGCAGGGATGACTTCCTATTCAGTAGAATTTTAATTGTCTTTTTTGGTTTTGTTATTGTGAAATCATAGCACTTTTAGGGAGCAATAAACTAGTCCAATCATTTTCCAGATGAGGAAACCGAGATCTAGAAAGGTCAAGTGCTATCCAACATGCAGCTAATGAATAATGCAGACCATAGAGGATAATATTTTAAGAACATTAGTCTGCCTTCTCTACTCATCAGAAAGAGCGTTCTGACTTCACACTATAAATCTGATTAACTGGGTCCTTATTTTATAAATAAGGAGCTTAAATAGTAGCGGCATTTCACCCAGTTGAACTTCAAATTACTTCAGATGAAAGTAATGTATCTTTTTGGATATCAGACTCTTGCTTAAAAATTTATGTACTTTAAAATTCCTGTTACAGAGAACATAAACAGTACATTGAGTTTGATCAGTCAGTGAAAAATTAATCTCAAGGGGTGAATGTTTCATCTTCCAGGGCATCAGAGAACTAAATAAGAAGCAATTTTCTAAATTCCATCCTAGTCCTAAAATCGTCTGTTTATGTGCTGTGCATGAGTAGCTTACTTATAGAGGGTGGTCACTCCCTGCAGGACCACTTCTCCTGAATATAATCATCACAGTCTACCACCACCATCTGTATTCAGCACAATTCAGAAATACAAAATGCAGCTCTTCTTTATAACCTACGGTTCAGAGTTGAGTTACTCAAACCACTTATTCATGTCACACCATCATCCAACCTCACAAGGCCTATATCATATTTTATTCATTTTATTGTTTCCCCTTACCTTCTCATCCTAACTTCCATTCCCTTCCTTGCTAAAGGCATCCACACTAATGTTTATAAAACATAAATGTATTTAGGTATGTTTGTATCTTTGAGAAATATGTTGTTGCATATGTTTAATTTATATACATGTAATTGTGCTATAAAACATTTTTTCTCTTTTCATTCAGCATATGTTTTTAAGTTCTATCCATGTTGCTTTATGTACATCTGGATAATTAATTCTGAGTGGTGCATAGAATTCTGCTATGTATGGATATCCCACAATTGACTAATTTATCCTCCTAGCAATGCACATCTCGATTGCTTCCAACTTTCTGCCTTCCAAATAGAGCATCAATAAACATCCTCATATATGTTCCCTTATAGTCCTATGTCACAGTGGCTCTACAGGATATACCCAGGAGTGGGGGTCTTAGTGTATGTAACCAGATTTCTCCAAGCACCACCAGACAACTCCCCAGAATAGGTGTACCAGGTTAGCCTTCCATTAACAATCCAAGAGGGTTTCCCAACTCCCTCATCAATAGTTGGTATTATCTAGCTTTCTAGGGTCATCTGTCGAATGAGTGGCCGAGTATTTGGGACCTATGCTAGTCTACCAGTTCTCTCAAATGTTTGAACCTTCTCCCTTTGGTTCATGAGGACTTCTGGATCCTGTATATACGTTTCACAAGCCCTGGAGAACTAGGACTGCCACCTCAGGACCATTTTTTAGACTCTCTCCTCACAATCCTACTCTACTCTTTGTACATCACAGAGGGTCATGCATATCTCAAAAGTTCTCTCATAGACTTTCATTTTCCCAAGAGAGAGGGGGATTCCAGGTTCTCCTAAAACCTTTGTGGATGTTTCTACTCACCCCATGGGAGTTTTCATGCATGGAGTCCGTTCACAGCACTGAGTTGCCCTTCTCCCTATCTCTCTGTCTTCCCTTCCTTTGTTCCTTCCTTCTTCTCATCTTCCTCTGCCTCCTAGATGTGAGGTCTTTTCAACTTCTCCCTTTTTCCTGACAGGATGCAACCAAATTGCTTTCTTATTCTCTCTGTCCCCCAGGCAGCATGCTCCTATTGCTCCCTGGGGTGGTAATGGAGGGAAGGCAATACAGGAGAAACCATATTACTGCAGGGGGGAAATATATTGGAGAATTTTGAAAAAAATATTGTCTGCATGCACTTATTATTCCATGTGAATAACACTTGAACCATTCCAAGTGCTTTTACATATCATTTGACCTTCTCAAAAACCTAGAGAAGGTGTTACCATTTACAGACAAAAATAGACTGAGCAAAGTGAAAGAATTTTGTGCAGTAATAAGATAGATAACCCACAGATAACCTGTTTTAGAAGAATCCATATGTCTTTTACAACTTTTTCCCTAAATATATCAGGAAACCTTTTTAGAATAGCAAATCTCCCTGTTTTCTCTTTTGCAGATCTGGTCATCTGAGCCAAAAGGAAATTCTGGCACAAATATGAGGACTGTTTTGTATCTGCTTTGCAGCAAGAACTTATGGTTGCTCTTAAGCATTTGCAAGAACCACTGAGTTCTTATTCCTTTGTTGGCAATTTTTCTATAATTAAAAAAATATTCTAAAATATTTTCATCGCTGTTATACTGAAAACCAAACAGGCAGCTATTCATTTTTTCAGTCTGCATTGTGCTTATTAAATTATATCATACTCTGACAAAGATTGTGGATTTGATTCATTTTTTGGAATTATCATTTCAAATGTCATTCTCTGAGTATGGACCTACCATATATGCACAGTTTATTTTAGTCATGTGATTATACTTTAATAATGTAATTTACTTTTTTTTTCTGGGAAGGCAGCATACTTTTCCACCTATTTTTGAAACATTTTGAAGTTAAATATATTTGGAGGACACTTTTCTACATCCCAAGTAAGCATTTTCTACCAGGCAGTTAACAAAAACCATCTTTACTTAAAGGTAGGCATTCTGGGCTAGTGAACAGAGACAAACCTGGTTATGAATCCTAGCTTCCTGCAACCTACCAGCTATGTGGCTTTAGGCAAGTGATTTAATCCCCAGACCTGTTTTCTCAGAAATAATAAGGGAATAAGAGTACTTATGCTGAAGGGTTCATGCAAAGATTCAGTGAAGTCATGTAGGTACAATGCCTAGCATGTAGTAAGCACTAAAAACACTACTTTTCTTCTTTCTCCTTTTCTTACTAAAAACAAACCGAATCATCAAGACACCACTATGGTACTCCAGAAAATCTACACTAAAAATATTGCAGAGAATATTTTACCTTTGAAATAAACAACAGAAACAGGCATTTGAGTGCCTTGTTGTCCAAATATGTGGTCTGATTTCGCCCTTTGCGCACAGTAGGAACCTGGTATGCTAGAGAAAGATGCATTAATAAATGAACGTAAACTCTATGTGATCCTAGAGCATAAGCAATGAGCACAATAGCAAATGTCATTTGGATGAATGGCTTCAATCAAATAAAACCATATTTAGGGCACAGTCTCATTCCCTACTACTCTCTGGGTATTTCTTGAATATATAAAGATCCCTTTGAAGTCAAGGAGAGTGTCTCATATGGATGAGCTAGATACCTAGGGAGGAAAGAAATATGAGGGGCGGGGGAGAGACTGGGCCTATGTTGTATGTTTTTAAGGAATAAGCAGGTATTTTAATGTGGATATTTTTTCTTATAGAACTGAGAAATACTTTCTCAGAGTCAACCAAAAGAGCAAACAAACCCATGTAACCCTTATGCAACATGGCCTTTCCTATGCAAACACATCAAAACGTTTCAGAATTGCTTTTGTCCATAACTTATATAATGCATCATCTCTAGAAAAAGAAATTATACCTTCTGTATATCGAGTAGTCAAAAAAAATTGGCATGTCACTTTTAATTCGAGAAAACAGGAATAGAAAAATTCAGGATAGTAATTAACCAAAGTAAGAGCTTCTTTCAACAACTGTCCATACTCACCCTGCTCCAGAGCACAGGCAGAGCAGGCCCAAGAGGAAAGATAACAGAGCTTAAGCCATACTTAAAATAGAGCACTGCACCCCAGCCAGTTTTTCTCAGTGGTTAGAGCATCAGCCCGTGGACCAAAGGGTCATGGGTTTGATTTCCAGTCAAGGGCATGTACCAGAATTGCAGGTTTGATTCCAGCCCAGGGCTCGTGCGGGAGGCAACCAATTGTGTCTCTCAGATTGATGTTTCTCTCTCTCCCCCTCCCCTCCCACTCTCTAAAAATCAATGGGGGGGGAATATATATATATATATATATATATATATATATATATATATATCCTCAAGTGAGGATTTAAAGTATAATAATAAGTAGAGCACTGCTACAGTTAAGGCTTCTTCTCCCTCCAACCCAGAAAGCAATTGGCAGGAAAGGAAACCCAAGCCCAGTATTCAGGATGTCTCCCCAAAAAAATGTATACACGCTTTAACAGCCGATAGCTCAATTTTGAAAAGAAAATGTATTTTAATAAGCACTGACTTTATAATTATTCAAAGAGTGTATATACATTTGGGGGGATACACCCTATATGCAGTAAAGCACACAGTATTTATCGAAGGTCCTTAGAACACAGACAGTCAACTCGGTCTCTGGGGATCCTATTAAAGAATCATGAGACAGAAAGCCCATGTTCAGAAGACTACCAGTTTCCCCCAGTTTGGCTCTAACCCTTCAACTTCTCAACTGGAGGCACACAATGAGCACCTTCCTATAAACCTGCTCTATAAACCTGTAGATGTCCAACCAAATCCATACATGGCAATGTATTAGGTTACACTTGGCTGAACTACGCTTCCCTCTTATATACGAGCCACGTGCTTCTCAGTTTAGGCCCAGAAGATCACTGACTGCATAGCCAAGTGCAGTGGGTGGGAAGAGAATAAAGGCCAAGATCCAAAATGGGCATTAGGGCAAGGTGGCTGAAAGGTGTAGATCAATAGAATGAATGAGAGGAAATGAAAGAGAAAAAAAAAAAAGTAAGAGGTTAAAGGATATTATCATGCCCCTTTTTCAGAGGAGGAATATGAGACACAGAGAAAGTCACACAGCTAGTAAATGGCTGCGCCAGGATAAAGACTCAGATAGTCAAGCTCAGAACCCACTTGCTTCTCTACTCCACACACTGCATTTCAATAGAGAAAGCAAGGGGCCTAGCCCGTATATTAATAGCACATGCTTGTGTCTGGGTCTCTTGGTTACCACTAGGAAGCCAGCACCCCAGGGTAGTTACGGTGGTCCTCTCTAACCTCCCAACATCTGAACATCACCCCATCACCACACACAGAAGGAAACAAGCTCTCTTTCAGGCCAGGGTGGATGTAAGGTATGGTTTATGAAAGGGTCCTATTGGGTCCTTTCTGTATGACCCACTATTAAGCCCCCATAAAGCTTCCTGGTAAAAGAAAAGCTTCCTTAATGAGAAATTCCCCATGAGGGCAAACCTGTCATTCTCTCGGGCCAGATTGTCATGGAAACTTTTATAAAGAGGAGCTCAACACTCAAGTCTTTGGGCAGCAAAAGCATCCACGCAGTTGGTCTTTTGTAAAATTATACAGATTTATTCACTGCCACAGCGAGGCAATGACACAGTGCCTTTGACTGGTGAATGGGAATGGAAAGTAACTAGAAGAACACAGTCAGAATTTAATTTGTCAAACCTTGTGCCACTGAGCTAGCCCTTATACTTCAGTCCCCAAACAGCTCAGTGTGTTTTAAAAATAATAATCATTGGAACAAAATTATAAAATAATTATGGGTTGAAAAAAATGCATTACTCTTTAAAATAATGCTTAGACATCTGAGTGTGAATCATAACAGGGTCTTGGCCTCTAAACCAGGAATTAGCAAACTACAGTTCCTAGACCAAATTGGACTTGTTACCTGTTTCTCATACAACCCAGAGCTAAAACAAATTTTTTTTTCATTTTTCAATGGTTACAAAAAAATCAAATTATCAAATATAATACATAATACACAAGTTTTATTGGGACACAGCCATGTTCGTTCATTTACTTATTGTCTGTGGCTGCTTTCACACTACAAAGGCACATGCCTAAAATATCCACTATCTGGTTCTTTACACAAAAGTTTGCCGACCCCTTCCTAAAATGATAAACATATTGCATTGGCAAATTTTTCACTGTCTAATTATTCAATTGTAGTTTCTAATCATTAGAAAACTGTGAAGCATTTCGTGACCTATCCCAGTAATTAATTTCTAAAAAAACCCATTCTAAATACACATTGCAACCTATTCTTCACTCTAATGATACGTTGCAATCCCTTAATTGTTTCAAGGGGCATGTTTTCTCTTACACTAAAATGATGCCTGACTGATACAAACCAGGGCCTTTCTTCAAACGCCTGAGTGAAGCAAAGCAGAAAACATCTCATGCACTGGGACATTCATTTGGCAGGAACATTTTGCTGCTAAGCTTGAAACCAAAACAATTAAAGCCAGTAAAGACAGAGCACATGGGCTTCTGTTCCTGCCTCTTGCTTATTCCAAAATCCTCAAATCCACGGAAATGGTTTGTGCAGCTTTGCATTAAGCTTTCAAAAGGAAAACAGGGTACCAGCCTTCTTAGAATCTGTAGGGTTTGTTGTTATTGTTGTTGATGACTATCCTTTGATGGTGGCTGACCCATGAGCACAAACCTGCCATTTATATTTCTCTTAAAAACCAGTGAACTGTCACGGGATTCAACTGCCTTGCTGTCATTTTTACATACATACATGTAATGTTCTACCATCTGCAGCTCTGATTCTCACCCACACTGCTCCCCAAACACATGCCTCTAGAATTGTTCCAAATCTGGCATTGCCGTGGACTTGCAAAGTCGCTCCCTAAGCAGAGGCTTTGGGGAAAGACACAAAACAGGCTCCCCGATTATTATAATGCAGGCATCTTCTAGGACTTCATAAATGTGCTATCATAAATTATGTTATCTCCCTAAGTTACATGAAAGTTTTATTTGTATTCAAATGATAACGAAGCAGTAACTTCTTCATGGGAGGTACTGGCAAGAAAGAAGTCCCCCAATTAAGGGACCGGGAGTCTGTGATCCAGTCCCAGGCCCTCTGTACCCACTCGATAAACCAGGACACTGGAGAAAACGTTCTAGTCTTATGTCCATTTCACATTACTCAAGTATGTTGAAAGTTTTGCAGAACTGTATGGAGACATCTATCTTGTGATCTTAATCAGAAGACTATTCATGACTCAGATCCCAAAGACTCCTTTAAACCAGTCTGGGAAACTGCTGAAGCTCATTCAACATCTTTAAAAGCTATTCTAAAACATCGTTATAATCAAATGCAATATTTGCCCCTAACAAAATGAAAATTTTTGTCTCTGACTTGCATTCAACCACTTCAAGAGATATTTAGTCTGGAAATATAATTATAAAAAATAGTATAATTTTCATATGCAGTATTAAAAAGAAATAGGCCAGCAAGAAAATCTATTTAGCCAACCAAAATTTTCATTGGTTCTACTCAATAACTAATGCCACTGTTTGCCTTTGCTGGTCATTACCAACTCTATCTAAGTCAAAGAAGGCAAATATCTCTCTACCACAAAACCAGATTTTTTTGTTAAAACATGAGCCAAAGGGAGTTTTTGTTTTAGTTTTTTTAAGTAGGGGGAGGCAGCACATATTTAATTAGACCTAGGCTTGCTGCCTGATTTTCATTAGGCGCCTGCCTGATTCTGATTTGGTCCACTCTAAGTACTTGTAGGCCACTGGGCACGAAGGCCAGTGCTTATTTTCATGGCTGTTTCAATTCATCAAAAAAAATCCTTTGAAAGATGAAAGAAAATCTACGTTTTTTCACCTGTTGTTCTTTCTTGTGTGCCTGTCACTTCACTAGCCAAACTTGCTTCAAGCCAAACCAAATGCCTTCCAAACCTCCACAGCATTCCTTTGAAGATCTTAAGTTAAGTATTTTCTTATGCTGACCAGTATAGCTTCCAAATAAGGAATAAAAAAAAATAATAATGTCGTTCTGAAGCTATGTTTTTTAAATACCAGAAATGTAAAAACACATTCCAATATGTGCAAAAAAAAAAAAAAAAGCCAAATTCCTCTTCTCCAAGTTTAGAAGTCCTGGGCCAAATACACCTGATGTTCATTACCACACCCACAGCACATTGCTTATGTATGACAAAGTTCCTGCGAAGACCATATGCTGTTTTTATTATTACCACTTCCCCAGTTTTCCCAGGCTCACTAGAAAAAGTATGTTATAAGACCAGCCCACTGAGTGGGCTCATTTTACTACACTGATGAAATTTGGTTTGCTCTTTACTTGATTAACAATAAACATCTCTCCTCATTTCTAACAGCACGGCAATTAGGACCCTGCCCTGTCACCACTAGCTTCAAGTTTTGGCTTTCATCAAAGAAAAGGAGTTTGCCAAGAAGGAAAAATACAGCTCTACCTTCCAGCGAAACATAGTTCTGTCTTCTAGAAACTATGCACTTTCACACGGCTCCAGCAAATGCTCTTTAAGCAGCTTACAGGAGATACCAAGAGAAAGACACCGCAGACCCTCGTTTGAGGTACTGGTTTAGCTTGAAAGAGATGCAAACTAGCAAAGGCTGATACCAAAAAGCAGAAAAGACAATCCAGTTGATATAAGAGAAAATGAGGCCTCACTAATCTGCTGATACTCTTTGAAGGAGTCAACAATAGATAAGACAACACCAAAACCTGGACAAACAGAACATATCTAAACTTCTTGATGCTTTATACAAGAGTCTGTATCAAGGCTTAAAAATAAAGTTAAGTTATGAAGGTTACCTTAAAGATGTATTCTTAGAAACCCAACACTAAAAAAAAGTAGGGGCAATTCCCTGGATGTATCAGCATAGCCATAGATTGTTATTATTGTTGTTATTATTATTATCACATTATAGATAACCTATCATTATTATTAAATGCTTGCCATATTCCAGGCACTGTACTAAGCACTTTATGTAAATTATCTTCTTCAATACTTTCAAGAGCATCATTAGGTAGGTAATATTATCTCAGTTTTCTAGAATAAAAAGGCTCAGAGATATTAAATAGAATGCTCAAGTAATACTGCTAGCAAATGATGCTAAACTAAGAGTGATTGGTTAAAGTACTTTTCAGTAGTAACTTGATTTCACTGAAGTTTTCATAGTGACAAAGTCATCCTATCTAATAAGGAGGGAATATGCTAATTGACTGCTCTGCCCTCAAAGATGGTGGCACCCACAGCCAATAAGGAGGGAATATGCCAATTGACTGCCCCGCCCTCAAAGATGGTGGCACCCACAGCCAATAAGGAGGGAATATGCCAATTGACTGCCCCGCCCTCAAAGATGGTGGCACCCACAGCCAATAAGGAGAGAATATGCCAATTGACTGCCACACCCTCAAAGATGGTAGCACCCACAGCCACAAGACAGCGGCGCCCAGTCCCCTCAGCCCCGCCGGGGTGGCAGGTGCACGGCAAGGCCAGGCCCTCCCCTAGGTGGGCCTGGCCGCTCCACATGCCTGCCTCTGGAGTCCCCCAGTCCCCTCAGCCCCCCAGCCACCCAGGGCCACCCAAGGCTCAGGTAACCAGGGTGGGCCAAGGCTTGTGCTACCAGCAGTGGCAGCAGCAGAGGTTTAATGGGGCGTCGCCTTCCCCTGATCACTGGGTTGCTTCCCACCCCTGAGGGCCTCAGGACTGTGAGAGGGGGCAGGCTGGGGTGAGGGACCGCCCCCCCTCCAGTGCATGAATTTTCATGCACCAGGCCTCTAGTTTAGATATAATGTTTTGTTTTCTTTTTTTAAGCCTTTAATAAGTGTTTTTATTACTATTAATTATTTAGGATTCTGCTTTATGGAAAAGTTTTATATTTGTTTTTTAATATATTTTTATTGATTTCAGAGAGGAAGGGAGAGGGAGAGAGATAGAAACATCCATTATGAGAGAGAATCATGGATTGCTTCCCTCCTGCACACCCCACACTGGGGATCGAGACAGCAACCCGGGCATGTGCCCTGACCAGGAATCAAACCTGTGACCTCCTGGTTCGTAGGTCAGCCGATGTTCAACCACTGAGCCATGCCGGCCAGCCGAGCAAGATTTTTTTTAATTTATTTTTATTGTTGAAAAATTATCCTATAAGTAAATCACCTCTAGAAAATTTTTACTTTACCAAATTAATTTTCATTTGTAATGCTAACAGCAAGACGGCCATTAAAAACACACATGGAGTCTAAATAAGACAAAGGAAAATCGCTTGAACAAAAATAAAAAGGATCCCAAATCAATTATATAGAAAAGATTCCTTTATTAACCTGTGGTCGAGAATATGTTTGTATATTTTCAAACAACCCCAAGACCAGGTGGATTCCTGCAATAGAGAGGAATTGACAGGTGTGCTCCAACCACGAAGACAAGAGGAAAAAACAGTCCAGAGATGGAAGACGCTGACAACACCTTGCCACACGAGCAGTCAGCAGCTGTGCACCGCTGCAGGTTGCCTAGGACCAAACCAGAGAGGGTCAGACCTGCATTGCCACCATGTGCCCACCATCCAGATATCATTGCTGACAAGTACACATAAGGAACTGTTAGACATTGAAACGGGGACTCAGAACTGTTGGACATTGAAATTGGGACTCAAACATTTTTTTGTTTTGTTTTGTTTTGTTATTATGTTTATTTCTAGTCTGCAAAGGCAAAACTTTTTAAAGGAAAGAAATGGTGGGAAAAAGATACAGAGGCAAAGAAGCATTGAACAGACTGTCAGACTACATTGGGAAGACAGGGGAGGTTGGGCGAGGGGGGCTGTAAGAGACCAGCCGAAGGACTTGTAAGCATGCATATAAGCACAACCAATGGATACAAGACACTGGGGCAGGGGGGAGGGCGGGCAGGTGAAGGCATGTACTGGGGGGTAGGGGAGGTCGGAGGGTCAATGGGGGGGAAAAAAAGGAGACATATGTACTACTATTTGTAATACTTAAAACAATAAAAAAAAATAAAAAGAAATAAAAAGAAAATATTACAGATGTCCCTTTTCTTTTCCCATTGACCCCCTCTTCCCCACATCCACCCCTCCCAGGCCTTTACCACACTACTGTCTGTGTGTATATATGCATATAAGTTCCCCGATTAATCTCTCTCTGCCCACCAACCAACCCCACCTTCCGTTTGAGATTCGTCAGTTTGTGCCATGCTTCTACGTCTCTGGATCTATTTTGTTCATCAGTTTATTTTGTTCATTAGATTCCACGTATGAATGAGATCATGTTTTCTTATTGCATGCTTTTATTTCTGTATGACACTAATAAATAATCAATAGATTCCACACCACCCTCCCAAGGGATTTGGATTTCACCATGAATCGGTTCTCCAATTCTTGTTCATTCTTGATGTTTATCAAAGGTGAGTAAAGCTATTTCAGTCCATAATTATTGAGCACCTATTACAGCCCAGGTAGTATATAATTCTCCTAAACTTGATTGTGGAAAGAAATGAAATAATTTACCAGTATCAAGGAGGATGTTTCTCCTGCAGCTAGAGTTTGCTCAGTCCTCACAAGCCTATGGGAACCAGTGAGGTTGCATTGTTCGGGACACAACCATCAATCAAGCACTGCCCAAGCAACTCTAGTAAGTCCCTGAGACATCTTACCTGTGGTAAGGAGCAAGCCTTATCAGATACCATGTGCCTTCTAATTTCTTCCTGCCCTCTTCCAATCCTTCCATGCACACTGTTGGACCTGAAAGAGAAGATATCTCTCTCTCTCTCTCTCTCTCTCTCTCTCTCTCTCTCTTGATTACATTATATTCTGTTAGAGGGGTCCCTAAGTGATCTTGCTTGTACCTCCAGTGTCCAATAGAGTTTTAACAAAACAACTCTTTTCATTTTCATTTATAGCTTTCACCCCAACTCTCTGAAAGGCTGAGACGTGATCTAAAGGGAGGCCAGGACTAGAGACAAATTTGAGTCATAGACACCATACCATTCTCAGAATAGCCCGTCTCCTCTGATGACTAAGGCTTGTTACCAGAGCAAGCCATCACCACTGGCTTCCTCATCCCTTATAATAATCTCTCAGGATGATCTCCAGTCCTTTTACAAAAAGACTTCAGACATACCCTGCCCACCAGTAATTATAACATGCCCAGGACATGGCTGAACTCAATGGAAGCCACCAGATGGCCTTATGGTCATGTTTAAACACCCACCTTCACCCCCACCACAGACACACATCCCTCACTAGAAAATAAGTACCTTGTGCTAAGAGTGAGAATGCTACAGGTGGAACTAAATTATCCCTATGTTCTGATATGGCTTATTGGGAGATTGAGGGGGGGAAGGGGGACCAAGAAGGATAGAGCATACTTTCAGGTGTGCTCCTAATAGACCACCAAAAGACAGTGGTAAGGGTCATCCAAGAGCAGCTGCTGTAGAATTGTAAGAATAAGTTAAGTTCTGGCTGGATGGCTCTAAGATGAGAACTTAAGAGGATAAGCAAGAATTGGCCACAAAAAAAGCCCAAAACACTAAAGATCTGTTTTCATGGTACCTAACAGAGTTACAACGTTAGAGAACTTGAGTCCAGCTTCCTCAAAACTGAAAAACACATCTTCTCAGCAGATACTTGGTGCCCCACTGACATCCCCTCAACCCACTCCTGTAGCTTTGGCTGCCTGTATCAGTAGTGGACAGTTCCCTTCATGAACCCATGGGTTCCTACTTCAAGCATCTGTGTCTCTTTGCCTGTGGACTTCCTCTGCCTGCAGGAGCATGCTCTGCCCACTCCTGGGGTAAGCTAGAAGTGGTGGGGAGTGCATTCCTCCAGGGCTAGCCCTGCACCCATGAGCTGCATAGGATATGGGTAAATGCCCCAGCTTCCTGGCCCCTTGCTGGGACTATGCAGTCTCTTAGAGGGTGCCTGGCAGGATTGAGTCCCAGCTGCCCACAGGGTAATCCCTTCTGAAAGCACTCTCTAGCAACTTTCCTCCCCTCTCTTTCTCATAGCCCTTCTCCCTCAATGTGCTTCCTGGAACCACTTCAAAAATAAACTACCTGCTCCAAAATCCTTGTCTCAGGATCTGATTTAGAAAAAAAATAATTAGATAACTTCTTTCCGGTAAGAAGTCTCTAAAAATACAAATTAACCCACTATATCTATGCACAACAAAGCAATGAGTTTTAAAGGAAAAAGGTACTGCTTTCAGAGGCTTGAAGACCTTTCCTTACCTCAGCTTCATCACTGGGCAAAGGACTCCAGTCCAAAGCTAATAAGAGAGAGAAGCTTCCGGGCAAGATCCCCTTGCACAGAATGGAGCTTACGTTTGTCAGGGAAAGAAGGAGGAATCTCTCTTTGCTTCTCAATTTCACCTCGGTTTCAGGAAGCATGATCCCTGGCTTCAGGGAACTCAGTCTGTGCAGGAAAAACAATAATAAATTATAATGAAAATGTATTGTGTCACCATTGAGAGCTATTGCCATGGAGGGGGAAACATTTCAGTGAATATTTGTTGAGTAAATGAACGAGTAAACTCTGTCAATGGAAGGTACAGTCTTTGTAAAATTTTAAAGGTGAGTGGGTCTTCACCAAAGGAAGGGATGAAGGGCCATTCCAGGCAGAGGGAATAACATATAACCAGGAAAGATCTAGAGTATGTGATCAGTCTAGAAATCACTAGCTCTCAAATTGGGCTGCACATTGAAATTACCTAGGATTTTTTTTTTTTTTAAGTAAGGCTTGGGACCCTAGATACTTTAACTGAATTGGTATGGGGCAATGGTCCGCAAACTGCAGCTCACAAGCCACATGCAGCTCTTTGGCCCCTTGAGTGTGGCTCTTCCACAAAATACCACATGCAGGCATGCACGTACAGTGCGATTGAAACTTCGTGGCCCATGCGCAGAAGTCGGTTTTCAGCTCTCAAAAGAAATTTCAATCGTTGTCCTGTTGATATTTGGCTCTGTTGACTAATGAGTTTGCCGAATACTGGTATGGGGCAAGGTCTGGTACTTGGATTTTTTTAAACTTGCCCAGGTGATTCTAATAGGCAACAAAGTTTAAGAACCATTACTGGATCATCAAACTTCCTTAATTCTGCCTTGTTGCCTTTTCCCCAAAAACACGCACTAAATCTTCCAGTAAGTCTCAAAGACAGAGTAGGCCAAGTTTCAACAAATTTACTGGAGGTCTTTTTGTCCTGTGTTGTCTAACCTCTCCTGAGTAAAAATTAGCCCCATCAAGATGAGAGGCAGATATAGAAACTGAACAAAAAGGATGAGTGGGTCTTTTTAAGCCAGTCCCATAACCTGCCATGTGCCCCAGCTCCACCAGACAACCTTACCGTGAAATAAAAGCACAGGTTCCACCTTCCTTCTCTCACTTCCAGTCCATTCCCTCAGCTCCTGTATCGCTGAGACTTTTATTGTAACAAGGTATTATAAACTGTGCGGAGGGAGAGCTTACAGAATGATTCCCCTGGGGACCATAGCAACGTTAATGTGGCATACAGTTTCAGAACAGGAAGAACGAAGTTGCTTTGGGATAGTACAGAAATTATTAGCTGCCCTGTCCACATGGCGGTCAGAATGCTGCTCTCGACACCACTTTTCTGTGCCTTTATGAACAGGCTAAAGAAGATGGGTGGTCCCTGGTGGGACCTATTATGGCAGGAAACACAAAAAAGAATTCTTCCTAGTGGAGACTTAATTTATTTCTGTTTATAGCACTTAGCATGCATTCCTTTTTTAGGACATAGTCTTTTTGTGAGTATGTCACTATGACATTCCAACAATGGACAATTGGGAGGAGTATTATTCCATGTGACATTCAAAAACCTAACCTCTGTCAGCTGCTTTGGAAGGCCACTCCTCCCATGGCTGAGAGTTGGCTATGCAAGGCCAGGAGCCCCGGAACACTACGCATGCAGCAAAGTGAGGGGCTGAGACTGACTGCCTTCCTGGCATGCTCACTTCACTTTCTTGCATTCATTCATCCCACCACTGAGAACGTGCTCTGTAACCTGCATTTTGAATGGTGCGATAAAGAGCCGTGTTTCCAAATCTGATGGTAAACCCGCCCTGCACTCTTTTTTAAAAATACAGGTTCCCAGGCCCCACCACCATCTCCCTGAATCAGAATCTTCAGGGGAAAGGTCACAGGAATCTGTACGTGTAACAAGCACCTTGTCATATGAACGGTTCGTTAGGAATGATTGGTCCCTCTGCCTCAGTGAACTCTCAGGCCTCATTGCTCTGTGAATCTAGTTCACACAGATCCCTTTCAGTTGGATTTCTAGATGAAATCATGTAATCTCTACCAGCAATTTCCAGATCTCCACGTTCCATGAAATGCCAAGCCCACCCACAACTCCTTAAAAAGTCAGTTCAGAAAATGCCTATTTAGCATTTAAGTCACCATCTTTCTTTCTTACACTGTTTCCTTTTTTCCATAACTGAATGTTTCAGTGATGACAGACAAGTTCAACCATCTCATTAAATGTGAGTATCAGTACAGGGTTTTTTCAATGTAACCTTGTTGTTGTTGTTTTTAACAAAATACAACTTTCAACAGCCATTACATGGGTGAGGCCAGCTGGCGTCCTGTGGTGCGAGATGGGATTCTGAAAGGGTTCTGAGGTTCTGAAATATCTAGAAACCTCTGTTCTACACATTAACTGGCCATGGCGTCAGTGGAACTCCTGTCCTGCAGACCCCCAGCCCATCTAGTCATGCTTGATGTGTCTACACCCAGCCATGGCAGATTTAGGATGCAAACAATTTGTGTCAACGGTCTTGGGTGGCAATAAATTATGATTTTACTCAGCAAGTTGCTGTATCTTCAAGGCTGCCTGCTGGGGGTAATAAGCAAGTGCTAGCATCACGCAGGAGGGAAGGTGACCAAGGAGACGGGCTAGGAAAGATGAGAATGCATCTCCTGCCACCGTTTGCCTCTCATAAACCGTGGTCTCCACAGCTGCAAGTGTTGTCACTTTTTTCCCCAAAGGTCGTTTTGTTTGATCTGATGTTCAAACTCTGCCACAGCTTTGAACACCAGAGCATCGGAAGGAGAAACCAGGTGGAAATTTGTTTGTGTCTCTCGGCTTGACATTTCCACCCTGATAAGGTACACGTAAATATTGACTTTTTTGGTTACGTTCGGATTAGGTGTCTGGTCCATGAGCATTGATTGTGAACCATTTTCTTTCTTCTCCTTTAGGGCACTGACTTCTCTTACAAAAATAGAAGAGATGAAAGGGGGAAAAGTCGTTGCCTGCGGCACTGTCATTAATTACCTGAAGGTCTTTTCTGAGCTGTGATAAAAAGTGTCATTGACTTTTGAGATATGGGGGCATTTTTGGTGAGGATGGTGTTGGTGGACAAAAAATCTGATTTGTACACTTACAGGTTATTCACATATGTCTTCAAATTAGTCCATTGAGGAAAATGCCACCCTGTTATCAATATAAGTGCACAAACCAGGTAACTGGATGACTTTAATTATTTAGGACCTAAAGGCATATCGCTGTCATACTAAAATCAATAGGTGAAGATCTCTGTGCTCATTTAGCCAACACAGACCCATTAGCCTGGAATAGAACAGTTAAGAGAATCTAAAATACAGATGAGTTTGCCACACTAAACCCTTTCTGAGTTTCTGCCTTGTCTCCCAAAGGAGACTGTAAATTCCTTGAAAGCAGGATGATTCTTGATTGATTGCCCAAGATGCAACATTCCTAGTCCTCTGAAAGTATTTCCTTCTTACTCCACCAACTTAAATTATTAAAACCTATCAGAATGCTCTTCAAGTCACATGCTCAGACAAATCAACAAATACCACGTGGTCAGATAGTCAAGGAGTTCCCAAGGAGTTTACAATGTATCTAGATAGGAGGCAATACAGAATTATTTACTGATATATGTAGCAAAGGACAAATCACTGTTCAGAGGAAGCACCTTCACCGCGGGCTAGAATGGCGATTGCCGCCTATCTGGCTAAGCGAACCCTGAGCCCTGGAGGAGTTTAGCTACATGAAGGACAAAGGCACCCCAGGTTTCTGTAAGTTAGGACATTTGGATTGCAGTGTATTGCCCACCTTGCTTCCCAAGATTAAAATATTTTATGTAAGGAATTTTGTTTTAGGACCCAGGTGACTGCATTGATGATTGTTTTTTAAGCAAAGAAAACTAGACGTTACAATCTTTGTTACTGCTTTGGAAAGGCAGCTGAAATCTGAAATATATATAAATACACACATGAGCCAGGTGATAGTGCTTATATTTGTCCATTTTGACCTATAGAAGCTGAAATTTCACATGATTCAGCCATATACATACACATGTACATGAGCACACACACACATACACGCACACATACTCATAAATATTCAATGTAAAACTTTTCATCTTTATTTGAGCAAAAGTCCCTAATTGTGCTAATTTTTAGTTGTATTAACATTTAACAGGCAAGTAATATATTCTCAATAAAGCCATTTCTATCAACACTATTAATATGTATTACTATAAAGTCTGCTCTCAGTATCTATATCATGAACCTGACTTGGCAAAAAGAATATTTGATTATTCAAGTCCTGAGTAATGAAACCAAAATTTTGATTCCTATTCAGATGGGCAGTTTGTATTAGCCCTTAACCCCTAGGAATCCACATCCAAATCTACCAGCAATCAGGAATGAACAAAACTGATGATCTTAAGTCATCTTTCCACTGAATATGTCATCCACATGACAAAAGCACGAACAAACAGATACGAGAGTTTCAGCAAAACAACATATAAAATAAAACAGGCTATTGTTGCATACCTGGACCTTGGAGGAAAGAAAAACACAAGAAAGTCTGGTAATGAGGTGAGTATCATGGAATGAAGGACAGCACAGCAAATTTTGCTAGTCTTCGCTAGAACAAAGGGGAGCCCATCTGACCTTCACACAGGGTACAATTCCAAACTAGGCAAACCAAGGGTAAAGTTTCCAAATATTAAACACGGAGTTTATTCTTTTACTCCTTATTATTTATTTGTATTACAACTGTGAACCTAGTTTTGCCCACCTCTGTACATGTGCCTCATCTGGGTAACTATATACCCCAAAAAGTCATTTTATTTCATGTTAGTGTTCTATTTGGAGAGAGCTGCATATTCTCAGTTGGAATATATTATTGAGAATTTATTAACTTGAGATATTGATTTCACTGATAATGTACAGTAAGCATATTCTGATTTATCTGGGTGACCGCCTGAAAATCAAATGCCAACCCCACAGATTCTGTTTGTCGTAGTGCTTGCAACCAGATCAGTGCCAAGTAGTCTCACTTTAATTGGCTCCAGCTAATTAGTACTGAACAGAGGTAGACGTGAGAGGTAAATGAGGCTTTGCACTAAGTGTGGGCCAGGTGACTTTACAGTAGCCGGAGGAACAAAGGTGTTTCAATGCTTCAGAAAGAAAAGAGTGGTGAGAGGATTACATCATCTCATGGCGCCCAGTGGGAAAGGCAGATCAAACCCAAGAGGGCCTAAGCCGTAGTCGCTAACATTATGTACCACATTAAATTACTTATGATAGTTTAAAGTTTCTTGTAGGTAATTTGTACATTTGTTTTGATAAGAACTACAAGCTAGAACAGCTAAGCATAAGTTTATGCCTAGTTTTTATTTGTACATATTTAGGGAGCATTTTAATTTAAAGGATTTAAATCCACAATGGGCAATACAGGAATTCTTTAAGTTTTAAACATATGAAAGGCTGCTCCTCATCACTCATAGTACGAGATCTGAAAATTAAAACCATAATGAGATCACCTTTGCCATCTTATATAAAGTTGCAAACTTCACATGTATACTTCTTGTCACCTGCTCTGCTTGTATTTCTCCAGAGCATTTGTCACTGTCTAACATACCTGTATTTTGTTGATTTATTGTGTTTATTGTCTATCGTTTCACCTACTGCCACCTCAGAATATAAGCTTCATGAAAACAAGAATTTTGGCCATTTTATTCAATACAGCATCTTCAATTGCTTAGAAAGGAATGTGGTCCATAGTAGGCACTGGATTATTTGCTGGCTAAATCAATTACTTAATGAAGACCTACGACCCAGCAATTCACCTCCTAAGCACATACCCTACAGAAACTCTCTCACTTGTGTACATAGAAACATGAGCAAGGCAGCATTGTTTGCCATAGAAGGAAAATTGGAAAAAACCTAAATGTTCTCAGTAAAGAAAATAAATACATTGTGGTGTAATCATACAAAAGAATTTAGCAATTAACCTAAGTTGATTTACATGGGGAAAAATTAAAAACCTTGCTGGAAAAAAAGAAATGAATTGCAGGCTGACACACGGAGTAATATATAAGTGCCCGGACAGAAAAGAAGACAAAGAATAGGAAGGCTAAAAGAAGGCACTTGGTTATATCTATACCTTTTATCACTTTAAAATGTTTTACCTAAAGAAAATATGGGAAATATTAATATTTATGAAATTTGGGTGGTGGGCACATTGGTGCATGTTATATTTTCCTATATATTTCTATGATGTTTAAAATGTTTCATAATTTAAATAAAAACATTTTAATGTAAGTAAAAATCACTATTAATTTCTTTTCTTACATTAAAACTAATTTTAGCCCTAGCTGTTTTGGCTCAGTGGATAGAGCATTGGCCTGCAAACTGAAGGGTGCCAGGTTTGATTCTGGTCAAGGGCACATGCCCAGGTTACAGGCTCGATCCCCAGTAAGGGGCATGCAGGAGGCAGCCCATCAATTATTCTCTCTCATCATTGATGTTTTTATCTCTCTTCTTCTCCTTCCTCTCTTATATCAATAAAACTTTTTTTAAAAAAAGTAATTATAGCACTCATCTATGATAATGATAACAAGGATGATGGTCCTTTTCCCTTTTCCTCTTTTCCTTTTCTTCTTTAAGTCCTATTACTATTAATAGCTACTATTTTATTTCTCTTTATAAGCATGCTTCTTTCCCAAAATCATTTGAAATAGCATTGCTTACAACAAAAAAATGTGAATAACATTTGACAAAGGAGGCAAGAGCATACAATAGAGTCAAGACAGTATCTTCAATAAATGATGTTGGGAAAATTGGACAGATACATGCAAAAAAATGTAACTAGACCACCAACTTACACCATACACAAAAATAAACTCAAAATGGATAAAGGATTTAAACATAAGACAGGAAACCAGGAAAATCTTAGAAGAATCCACAGGCACCAAAATATCAGACATATGTTGTAACAATATCTTTACTTATACAGCTCCTAGGGCAATGGAAACTAAGGAGAAAAGAAACAAATAGGACTATATCAAAATAAAAAGCTTCTGCACAGCAAAAGAAACCATCAACAAAACAAGAAAGCCCACTGCATGGGAGAACATATTTGCCAATGTTATATCCGATAAGGGTTTAATCTCCAACATTTACAGGGAACTCATACAACTTAACAAAAGGAAGATAAACAACCCAATCAAAAAATGGGCAAGGGACCTAAATAGACACTTTTTAGAAGTGGATATACAAAAGGCCAAGAGACAATGAAAACATGCTCAAAGTCACTAATCATCCAAGAGATGCAAATCAAAACAACAATGAGATACCATCTCACACCTGTCAGAATGGCTCTCATCAACAAATCAACAAACGACAAGTGCTGGTGAGGATGCGGAGAAAAAGGAACGCTCGTGCACTGCTGGTGGGAATGCAGACTGGTGCAGCCACTGTGGAGAACAGTATGGCGTTTTCTCAAAAAATTAAAAATGGAACTCCCATTTGACCCAGTGATCCCACTTCTAGGAATATATCCCAAGAAATCAGAAACACCAATCAGAAAGGATATATGCATCCCTATGTTCATAGCACCACAATTCACCTTAGCTAAGATTTGGAAACAGCCTAAGTGCTCAGCAGCAGATGAATGGATTAGAAAACTATGGTACATCTACACAATGGAATACTAGGCTGCTGTAAAAAAGAAAGAACTCTTATTATTCAAAACAGCAGCATGGGTGGACATGGAAAGCATTATGCTAAGTGAAATAAGCCAGTCAGAGAAAGATAAATATCACATGATCTCACTCATTTGTGGAATATAATAAACAACATAAACTGATGAACAAAAATAGATCCAGAGATAGAGAAGCATGGAACAGACCATCAAACCTCAGAGGGAAGGCAGGGGAGGGGCCTTGGGGGGATTGTAAAAGATAAAGCAAAGGACTTGTATGTATGCATATAAGCATAACCAATGAACACAGACACTAAGAGGGTGAGGGCATGTGCCTGGGGAAGGGAGAGGGCAGGAAGAGGTCAATGGCAGGGGCGGGGGGGGGGGGGAGGAGATATATGTAACACTTTAAACAATAAAGAATTTTTAAAACTGTTAATAACAATCTAGCAATGTTAAAAACATGTAAATAGACTACTATTAAAGTAAACATTCATGCCTCCCCAGCCAGTGTGTTCAGTGGTTAGAGCTCTAACCCATGCACCAAAGGGTCTCTGGTTTGAGTCCTGGTCAAGGACACATACCTGGGTTGCAGGTTCAATTTTCAGCATGGTTGGGCGTGTGCAAGAGGCAACCAATCAATGTGTCTCGCTCACATCAATGTTTCAATCTCTCCTCTCTCTCTCTCTCTCTCTCTCTCTCTCTCTCTCTCTCTCTCTCTCTCTCTCTCAAAAATCAATGGGAAAAATATCCTCAGGTAAAGATTAACAAAAAAATAAAACATTAATGCCATAATTTTGCTCCAAGCTTCTCAAAACTAGAATGACAAGCAAGCACACCAAGCAATTATATAGGTCCTGGGGGAAGACAAAGCTTTTCCTGTGATTGAAATCTCTCATGTGTGACTTTATACACTATTGAGGAGACTAACCTGGACAATGTCCTCAGGAGCATTTTAACTAAAATAAAACCTTGGTTCCGTATGCCCTATGCCTTTTCTTGCAACAATTTTTAAAAGTAGCTGAGAACATAATGTATTAGTACTGTTCAGGGAAGGGCATTCATTCTTTAGAAGCTAAAGTAGCATATGCCTTTAGTCATCTAACTAAATCCAAAGATAAAATACCCAAGTGGGTAGGCAGGGAACATGTCTCTTAGATAATTGTTCCTAAATATAATTTCCCTTAGACAAGCTACTGATAGATGGAAACCAAGCATCCATCAATTAAAGATTATAGTCACAGACCTGGACCAGTAGCTAAGTTTCTGAGCAAAAGTGGGAAGCTTTATTAAGTTCCATTTGCCTCTTTTTAGACATAACTTGAAAAAGAAAATAATAAAATAAAAAACATTCATCATAGGCTCCAACTGAAAGGATTCTACTTTTTTGTTGTTTGTTTGTTTAGATTCATCTAATCTTTAAGTCTAAAAGAAATGCTATTCAGTTAAGTTCAGATTTGGCAGACCAGGGGTTGTGCATGCCAGGGATGCTGTGGTTTACTGGTAGAATTTTTTTATATCTTTTCTAATGCCTGTAGTGTAGAGATATATTGCAAGGATTTAGGTTTGGGTTAGTCCCAAGAAAAAACTGTAATTGAAGGCCCACTTATCCATCAACTATTTCTGCTACCACCAGCAAATAAAGACAGATATCTTAAGATTAAAAAAAATCAATTAAAGTTATAAAGAGCTTGTAGTAATAATAATAACCACTTCCATTTGCATCTCCCTTTTATGCCTGGTCTCATCTAATTCTCACAACCTTGAGATGGTTAATAGTAAAATATAATAATAATAATTAATAATAACAGTAATGACCTTGCCACTTAGGGCAACTTGGTGACTTGACCCAAATCACTGAGCTGGTCAACAGCACAGTAAGGACTTGAATGAGTCGTGGCTGCAAACCCAGCAGACTTGCTATAGTTCCAGGATAGCCATACCCTCTTTGGTAAGAGAACCAAGGTGCAGGACTACTTCCCCTTCTTTTCCAAGGACAAGGCTGTGTGTTCTTCATTCCATCAGTCACATGATTGTGAGGATCATGCATGGACATCTCTCCATAGATCTTCCCTGCCCCAACTCTCACTAACAGAACAACAAGCCTTCCTCCAGATTACGTCATCTCTTAAAGATGAAAAGCAGTTACAAAGAGGGAGTTTCTGTTGCTAAGATTTTTTAAGGAAGAAACCAGAGGGATGGCTGCCTTGATAAAGCAAGATGGGAAGGCTCTGGGACACATGGACAATGTAAGCAAGACATTCCTTCCACAAGTGTCAGGATCACTTACCTTCAAATACCTGATCAACCCAGCTAGGGGACTGGGGGAGCCTGGAGCCCAGAAATGCATTAAGTAACTTGCCTAATTTTAAACCAATGTTGACTTCCATTTATCCAAATGCATAAGGCATACATATTTTGTGCCCCTCAAAAAAATTCACTTTGTTTTCTTTCATTCACTGAAACTAACAGGTATCATACCTAATACGGACCAGATTTCAATAGTATTTAAACCTGTCCTGGGTAAACAAGGGTCTGTGTTAAATTAGTCATCATAAATATGACTCCTGAAGGTAATAATGTTCTAAAAGAAAGAAAGAAAGAAAGAAAGAAAGAAAGAAAGAAAGAAAGAAAGAAAGAAAGAAAGAAAGAAAGAAAGCAAGCCCTGGTATTAGCAAATTACATGTTTCCATGGAGATTAAAACAATATCTAACTGCAATCACTTATATGGAATCTTCAGTTATAAAAAAAGCAAGGAGATTGACTCACCAACCTAAAAGTCAGGTACCATACTGTATACTTAGTGTGCCTTCTCTAGAAGTGTCTGCTTGATGAGAGTGGAGGGCTGGTGAGGTGTGAAACTCAGGCACAGCAGGGAAAACGCCTCTGCTGGAAGAGCGCTTCTCAGTCCACATCTCATAGCCTGAGGCTGACATTAGGAGGACTCATAGAAGAAACACCATCTTTCTCAGTGATGATTTCTGTTTTCCACAGCAAGAGAATCAGTGCTAAAATCAATGAAACAAGTTGCCTGAACAACTGTAACAGACAGCTGATTTAATGCTAACAATGTTGATTAGTAACAACCAGAAAAATGTTATTGGTCAAATTTAAATTTTAAGAGAGAAAGCATTATTTTAATCAATATATTGTGTTTATCTTGACCTGCTAAAAGTCCTTTCTTGTAGCATTAGGGTGAGTCAAATCAAGAAGTTGGGGAGAGGAGTCAGTTCCCACAGAGCAAAGAATCACAGTAAATGGGAGGCAAGCATATTATTGTCCCACAGCTCCAGTAACAAGGGGACCCTTTGGTATCATAAATTCTCCAAGTAGAGAAATTTGCCTAATTCTTACTGGAGTTTACCACTTTTCTGCCTAGGACAAGCAATATGTTAGACCATTTGGGGAACCTTTTTTCTGCCAAGGGCCATTTGGATATTTGTAAAATCATTTGCGGGCCATACAAAATTATCAACTTGAAAATTATCCTGCCATATTTGGTCAAACATTTCATTAATTCACCCTAATGTCTTGGCAGGGCCAGACCAAATGACTTTGTGTCCCACAGGCTGGACGTTCCCCACACCTGGAAGAGAAACTAGAATTAGGGAGACCAATTAGAAGTCTATTGGAAAATAAAGTAAGGATTCAAATTTGGGGTGTCACAACAGGATTAGAAAGAAGGAAGCAAATTAAAGCAATGTTGATAAATAAGAATCATTTGTGGAATATAATGAACAACATAAACTGATGTACAAAAATAGAACCAGAGTCATAGAAGCATTTAACAGACTGTCCAACCTATGAGGAAAGGCGGGGGGTGAGGGGGTAAGAGATCAACCAAAGGACTTGTATGCATGCATATGAGCAAAACCAGTGGATACAGATGGGGGTGGGGTTGGGGTGAGGGCATGTGCTGGGAGGTGGGGACGGCCAGGGAGTGGTCAAGGGGGGGACTTATGTAATGCTTTAAACAATAAAGAATTTAAATTTTTTTTAAAAAGAATCTATCTGATTTAAGAACTCTTTGGATGTGGATAAGCAAGAGAAAAGGGCCAATGAAAATGGCTTCAGACTTCAAGGCCAGTAACTAATTTGACTGTACTACTATTAACACAGAGGGAAGTTAAAAGGAAAATCAGGTGCTAGCAAGAGAAATATGGTATATCATGTTTCAGGAGCTTGGATATTTAGGTGGAAATGCCCAGAGGACAACAAAAAGTTTCAGAAAGATTAGAAATAAAATGTAGATCTGTCAGACATTCACTAGAGGCACTAACTGGAAACACGGCTAAAATGGGATCTAAGAATGGAAAAGAGTATCTAGAGCAGTTGTGCCCCTCTCTTCTCATTGCCTCTCCACTCCACCAATTCTGCTTTTACTGACTCTGCCCCAGTGCACCAGCTAATAGTCCCTACCTGCCACACCAGGCAAAAGCAGGCTTGGGAAGGGATAATTGCAACAATTAAGTATGTGACTTTAATAGAAAGTGAAGAAAGAAGATAACAGAAAGAAGGGCAACTTAAGTATTAGTAGAGGGAAAAGCATATTCTATGTTCCCAGGGCCACCCAATGGAGGTGGTCATACCTCGGTGAAAATATATACGTAATTCATAAGTTGAGCTAAGTGAGAGATTGTCCATATATTTCAAATAATTTTGTCTAATAGAAATCTAGTTATGCACAAGTCTTAGAAGTGAGAGTTGTTATTCATACTTTTTTTTAAATCTTTTTGAAGTCTATATGCATTACATTTTCAATTAGAAAAACTTACACCTTTTTTGGCTCACTTTCCTTCCCACTCTGAACCTCCCTTCCAAAAAAAGGTGTTTTGTTTTTTTTACAATACTAGATAGAACTCTCTGGCATATGTCATTGTCTGAAACCAGGGTACCAGCAGGGAATTCAGCAATGGGAATAACAGTTCTACTTAACACAATCCAGAAACAGAATAATCAGGAAAGTGGATGATAAAACATTTCAGGGCTAGGGAGAACCTGAGTGTTGGTGAGCAATAAAATAGTATTTTAGTTAATTTTGTTAACTTTTCTTATCGCTGAAGAACAGCTTCATGGGTAATGTTAACATCATAGCACAAGAAAGAACCACTAGAGACTATCTGCTTTTAAGGAATTGATCCAAGTCATCTAAGACAAAAAGTTGTCTAAGCTCTTGAACTTCTCCGAAACCTCCCTTGACAACCCATTCCAGTGTTCTGAGGTTATGATAGGCGATGAAACTTATATATTTGATTGCAAAGTAGATTCTATATGAATAGGAGGGAGAGAATAAACACTTTGAGTTAAGTTTGAAGTTTCATTTATGTCCCAATGGCTGTCTTGCTGAGAAGGTAAGACCATTCCCAAATAGTATCATGTACTCCTAACTTCTGAGAAAGCTTGATTTAGAAGCATGGTAGAAATTTCTTATGACAATATTCCACTTGGAAGTATCCAAATTCTCATAAAGAAGATAAATGTAAAGATGAACAGTCCTTTGGGGTATCCAGTGATTGTCAATTATCCAGTTATCCATCTCTTTCCGTTGTGGAATAAAATTTTTAACTATAAGAATGTACTTGATAACCAAATTCCATTCCCATAAAGTAAAGCCAAACAGCTAATCCTTACTATGTGAGTTGACATATCCGCCTTCACTTAAAAACTTAAGCCTAAATTTTGCAAAAACCTGCATCCAAAGTGGCACTGCATAATGGGTATGTTTGCTTTTCCTTGGGAACCCAGAGTTTATCTCTGCTGCTGACAAAGGGTAACAGGGATCCAACATTAAATAATGAAGTGACAGGGAAACCAAGATGGTGGCATAAGAAAGCACCTAAACTGCTGCCTCACACAACAATTTCAAAACTACAACTAAAAGACAGAACGGACACCATCCAGAACCACAGGAAAGCTGGCTGAGTGGAAATTCTACAACTAGAAGGAAAGAGAAAAGCTCATGGAGAATTGGAGGAACGGCAAAGGGTTGAGGTATGGCAAAGGGTCTTTGTGCGCACAGAGAGGAAGGGCGGCTGAGAGCCTGGCCGACTTTCTCTGGCGGGTGGGGAAAGGAAGCCCCCGACTGCACTGAACCCCAGTTATGGGCGAAACCCCGTGGACCCAGGCTCATACAGGGGGAGTCTGGACTGTCAGGTAGAGAGAAAGGCACTCGGAGACTCGGAGATCCTGGGGGGAGCAGCAGCAGACAGGGATATGGAGGCGCGTGCGCGCGCCAGTGCACACAAAGACTGTGGAGGTTGCCACAGGCTTTCCCTAGCAGAAGGGAGTCGGAAGCTCCTGAATGCACCGAACCCCAGTTCTGACTGCACTGAACCCCAGTTCCAGGCGAGCCCCTGGGGACCCACACTCTTGCAGGGGGAATCTGGACTCTTGGGCAGAGGCTCAGGAGGCGGGGAAGCCAGAGGTCTGGAGGTGTGCATGCGCACGCAAGGGCAGAGCTGAGGGGAAGCCAAGACTGTCTGCTCCGCCCTGAGACTCCACCCCATCCAAGCTGAGCACAGAGGCTTTTGCAATTTGGCAAGTCTAATCCTACAAGGCTGCCTCCAGCACCGAACTTCTCCCATCATAGACACAGCTGATCCTCACAGCCAACTGGCCTGGAGGTCAATTCCTCCCAGTGATACCAACAACAATCAAGACTTAACTACAACAAGGCTGTGCACACAGTCCACAAAGGGGTGCACCAAGAGTGTTCACCTCAGGTAACTGGGAAGCCGACCCACTGGGCCATATAGGAAACCTAGCACACAAAGCTACCCTACCAACTCAGGAAAGCAGTGAAAATGCAGCAACAAAGAAACAGATCACAAACAAAAGAAATGGAGGAAAACAAACAACTGGATATAGAATTCAAAACCACGGTTATAAGGCTTTTCAAGAATATCCTAGAAAAGGCCGATAAATTTAGTGAGACCCTCGAAGATATGAAAAAGGACCAATTAGAAATTAAACATACACTGACTGAAATAAAAAATATTATACAGAGACCCAACAACAGACTACAGGAATGCAAGAATCAAGTCAAAGAATTGAAATACAAAGAAGCATAAAACACTCAACCAAAAAAGCAAAAAGAAAAAGAATCCAAAAAGTTGAAGATAGTGTAAGGAGCCTCTGGGACAGCTTCAAGCGTACCAACATCAGAATTATGGGGGTGCCAGAAGAAGAGAGAGAGCAAGATACTGAAAACCTATTTGAAGAAATAATGACTGAAAACTTCCCCCACCTGGTGAAAGAAAAAGACTTATAAGTCCAGGAAGCACACAGAACCCTAAACAAAAGGAATCCAAAGAGGACCACACCAAGACACATCATAATTAAAATGCCAAGAGCAAAAGACAAAGAGAGAATATTAAAAGCAGCAAGAGGAAAACAGTTAATTACCAACAACGGAGCACCCGTACGATTGTCGGCTGATTTCTCAACAGAAACTATGTAGGCCAGATGGGCGTGGCAAGAAATATTCAAAGTGATGAATAGCAAGAACCTACAACCAAGATTACTCTACCCAGCAAAGTTATCATTCAGAATTGAAGGGCAGATAAAGAGCTTCACAGATAAGAAAAAGCTAAAGGAGTTCATCACCACCAAACCAGTATTATATGAAATGCTGAAAGGTATTCTTTAAGAAGAGGAAGAAGAAAAAAGTAAAGATAAAAATTATGAACAACAAATACATATCTATCAGCAAGTGAACCTAAAAATCAAGTGAATTGAAAACCTAAGGAACAGAATAAACTGGTGAATATAATAGAATTAGGGGCATAGAAAGGGAGTAGACTGATAATTCTCAGGGGGAAAGGGGTGTGGGAGGTGCAGGAAGAGACTAGACAAAAATCGTACACCTATGGATGAGGACAGTGGGGGGCAAGGTAAGGGCAGAAGGTGGGGTAGGAACTGGGTGGAGGGGAGCTATGGGGGAAAAAAGGAGAAACAATTGTAATAATCTGAATAAAGATGTATTAAATAAAAATAAAGAAAGAAAGAAGAGACATTTCAATGTCATTCATAATTTAAGGTTGGAAATTCTACTTCTGTTCATGAGTTGCAAGTAACTATATCATAATATTTGAATAAAAGCAAAACAATTTGACTGTTACCCTTTCATTATTAATTAAGGATTAAGATTACTTATGACACATCATTTTGTGTTCTCCAATATTCCTGATGAAATCACCATTGCTTTTATTCAAGATATTAAATACATGATTGGTCCTTGGAAAACTTTCTAAGCTTAGTTTATAACTGACATGTGGTTCTCTGGAGACTTGCCCTCTAAAATCTGAGAATGAATCTTGTCCATGCAAGCATTTCCTTTTTAATGGGCATTAATTAAATGTTCATCAATGCTAACAATTAATCCTTTTATATCCTTTCTTAATATTGCTATTGACTGCAGACTGGGAATGTCACAGGTTCCATAATGGCTTACAGAGGAACACATCAAATTAAAGCAGTTATGATTTCAATTACTTAGGTAACCATCTGGGAAATAGTAGAAAGATCTTCAGCTATTAGGAATGGTGGCTTAGTTCCCAATAGTATTTTCATAGCAAACATCTAGATCCTTCATATTTTTTACATTAGCAAGTCAGAGGATACAGAGGTCCTCTTCAAAGTGTCTCCACATATCATTTTCATTTCTCGTGGTGTTCAAAGGGCCGGTTCTAAGGCTTTCCCTCCAAACTGTTGAGAGACTGGCTTATTTTCAATCCAAGAATGCACAATGATATGAGTTACATGGAACTGCCTTATCTAACATTCCTAATAATATACCACAAACAATTTAGCTACAATTTGTTGACTTGTCCCCATGACAAGTCAACACAGCTCAAAGCCCAAGTCACCTAAACAGTACCAGGCATTCATTTCAGAGCAGGACTCAACACTCCCGGGTGTAATGTATGACCAGACTACTCCGTATTTATTACAGTCTGACTAACCTCATTTGGGGCTGCCAATCTGGAAAAGGCAGGCAGGAGCCTGTGAAGGATCTTAAGTGAACTCTCAGCCACACTCCCCATAAGTCTGCTCTTATTTAGATAGCCGTGCAGATGAACATATCACAAAATGTGCTCACGATATGAAAATGTGCCAAGAGGAACAAGCAAGTCCTGACTTCAGTTTAGAGTCAAAGGTAGGAATGTGGATATGATCCAGGGCAATACAGCGGTGAGCAGACTGAGTGGAGAGACACTGAATGATTCATCTAACTAGTTGGCTTTCAGAATGGGTTCCAAAGGCACCGGCCTTTGGCACACTTGAACAGGTTTGTGTTTTTTCTCCCAGCACTGCAGGCACTGAGACAAAAAGCATAGAGCAGGGAGTGAGCTAGTAATACAAGAGGATAATTGTGATGTCGTTTGGGCACTACCTTATTCTGTTCCCCTGAGATTAGAGAAATTATTTCCTTGGACTACATGAACTCATCTCTTTAAATCATAGCAAGGATAAGATATTGCATTCTTTTGAAGTCAAGGAAAGTTCCTTTTCACAAATCTTCATGTCAAGTTCTATCCCCGGCTTTAATTGTAAAATTGGGAAAAGATCTTTTGTATGAAAATGCTTTTTAATAAATTATCTTCCAATAAAAATATGTGTATTTTTTTTTTTCTGAGCACTTTACCACTAGTGGAAACACCAAGGAATAATTTGAGAGCTCCCTCCTATAACAGCCAATAACCACTTCTAGGCCACCCCAAGTAAAGGTACAATCCTAAGTAAAACCACCAGATTGATTACTCAAATACTGCAAAACATCTCCTTTTCCCCTGTTCTGACAGTCACTTCAAGCACGTCCTCTCTGGAAGTTATGGAACTATAATGTCCTCTTTCTTTTTCTTCTTTCTCTCCTCTCGCTATCTCCATCTTTCTTAAAACTTTTTCATTCCAGATAGAAAACTGTAACTAGTTTCCTTCAAAGTCTCTACTGTAAAGAGGTAGGCATCAATAGAGAAAGAAAATTTTTAATTTAATTTGTTGAGTGGCCATATTCTTAAACCTCAATTAACATCTCCTTTCTTTTCTCTTTTTTTTTCCCTTAGGAATCAGGACTGAGCGAGATGGGCCAGACACACCCTGGAGCACTCCCACAGTCCCGCCCCGGCTGGCCAACCTCCTGCATCCCTCCCTGGCCCTGATCGTGCACCAGTGGGGTCCCTCAGTCTGGCCTGCACCCTTTCACAATCAAAGCTGAGGGACCCCCACCCCTAGTGCACAAATTTCATGCACCAGGCTTCTAGTACAAATATATAATACAATATTTCCATTACTGTTATAATATAACTAGAGGCCCGGTGCATGAAATTCATGCACAGGGGAGGGGGGAGTGGTCCCTCAGCCCAGCCTGCACCCTCTCCAATCTGGGACCCCTTGAGGAATGTCTGACCACCCATTTAGGTAAATAGGTGGTCGGACATCCCTCTCACAATCCAGGACTGCTGGCTCCCAACCACTCACCTGCATCTGCCTGATTGCCCCTAACTGTTTCTGCCTGCCAGCCTGATCATCCCCTAACCACTCCATTGCCAGCCTGATCGACATCTAACTGCTTTCTGGCTGGCCCAATTGCCCCTAACTGCCCTCCCCTGCAGGCCTGGTCCCCCCCAACTTCCCTCTCCTCCAGGCCTGGTCCCCCCCAACTGCCCTCCCTTGCAGGCCTGGTCCCCCCAACTGCCCTCCCCTGCAGGCCTGGGTCCCCTCCAACTTCCCTCTCTTGGCTGGCCTGGTCTCCCCCAACTGCCCTTCTCTGCCAGCCTGGTCACCCTTAACTGCCCACAACTACCCTCCCCTGCCAGCCATCTTGTGGTGGCCATCTTGTGTCCACATGGGGGCAGCCATCTTTGACCACATGAGGGTGGCCATCTTGTGTCTTGGAGTGATGGTTAATTTGCATATTACTCTTTTATTAGATAGGATGTCACACAGTGACTCTGTTGCAATTAATAGAAAACAAAAATATATTTACCAGGGTGAGTCATGATGATTGAACTAACCCTCAGTCTTTCAAAGTTCAGACTATAATTACCATAGTAACATACCAGAGTCTGCATATGCTTCATATGTTCTCTCTTTTTTTAAAATATTTTTATTGATTTCAGAGAGGAAGGGGGAAGGAAAGAGAGATAGAAACATCAATGATGAGAGAGAATCATTGATTGGCTGCTTCCTGCATGCCCTCCACTGGGGATCAAGCCTACAACCCGGGCATGTGCCCTGATCAGCAACTGAACCATGACCTCCTGGTTCAACCTATGTTGATGCTCAATCACTAAACCACACTAGCCAGGCTCATAATCTTCTTTTTTATCTGTAAATTCTGACTAATTAGTACTTTTCATTTGAGGATTGAATTGACCTGAAATTTGTGTGTCTTAGTTCAGGTTGCTACAACAAAATACCACAGACTAGGTGGCTTAAAATAAATACTTAGTTCTCCTGGTCCTAGAGGCTGGGAAGTTCATAATCAAGGTGCCAGAAGATTCGCTGTCTGGTTTGCAGATAGCTGTCTTCTTGCTGAATCTTCACATGATGGAGAGAGATCATCTCTCTGCTGTCTCTTCCCATTATGGGACTTCATTCTCATGACCTAATTGCCTACCAAAGACCACCTCCAAATAACATTATATTGAGGATTCAGTCTTCAACTTTTTAATTCTGGGGAGACACAAACATTCGGTCCATTGCAATGTGTAACTAAATTAAAGGCTATTCCATACTTAGTTGTCAAGAGAGAAGGGCCTCAGAAAGGCCCTCAGAAGGGCCTCAAAATTGGTCATTCAGGATCTGGAAACCAGTTTTCTAGAAGAGACAATCTAAGTCATACTTTTGAAATCAAAGGTGTAGAACATACACCTCCCCCTGCTTCCTCCTCAAGAGATCCCATTGCAGTTATTCTAATGAGCTAATGCTCCCTCCTTGGTCTCCAAAATGTGAATCCCAATAACTATTCACAAAACCAACAGAATCATAGGCAATTTGCCTATGGACACAATGCCTTATCAAAGACACGTCTCATCTCTCCTGAACAAGACAGGAAACATGTAGATTGCAATGTTTTCAATCTTTTGTTCCTACATGTTCAATGAATTCTCCAGGGGAACTAATCCAATGAGTCATTTCAAACCAACAGCCAGACATACTGCTGGTCAAAAATAATACCTATATCCCTGTCTAAAGTACTAAGACAGTGGTTAAGAAGTTAGAAATAATTTTCTAAGAAACTCTAGAGGAGAAGATGCAAGGGAAATGCAAGCTTGAGCACATTTTTCTTTAACTCTTTCCCAGAAATAATTTTATTGGGGGGAAAAAAACTTCCAAGGGCTTACCTAGAGTCAGAGATAACTAAACTCCACTCCTAGAATTACCCTTAGTGGCAAAATTACTGTAGGGATTTGAGGAGCCAGACAAGTTTATTTTGCATCTTTCAATGCCAGCAAACTGAACATGAACACATAAAGTGTGAAAGAAAATTCTTAAGCTGATTTCAAATCACAGGCATATGTTTGGCTGGAAAAACATATTGAGGAACAAACACTTCAAAGGAAAATCCTTTAGAAATGGAATCACTGGCACCAGAACCACTGTTAAATTGTTTGACCAAAAAGACTGCTTCAAGAATCCTCAGCTCTTTACCCTATAACCAAAGCAAAAAATATTTGGAAGCAGTCCTGAAACCATAACTTCACTTGTGACACAATCTCTTTTCCATAACTCTGGCCAAACAGTCTAACTCTCTAAGGAACCATGAATCAAGCAATCTCTTGCTCTTGATGTATTCCCCAAGTAAAAAGGAGTTCCCAAAGGTAATTAATTAATTACCTGTGATACTAATAAAATGCAAAACTACTGCACAGATACAACACTATTTTGATAGTCATAATGTTATCACTTCTGAGTTATTCTCTTATAGGCTCATTTCCATCTCATCTTTCAGATTAGTGTGTATTTGTACATGTGTGTGGGTATATACATAGCACTTCAACTCAGGACTTAAAAATAAATGACAATTTTTAAACTATTTGATGGAAAATTTAAGACAACTTTTGTCAGTGAATTATTTTGTTCCACAAATCAAATATATATTTAATTCTCTGTGTTTATCTAATACATTTAGATGGAAGAAGACAAATAGTAGAGGATGAAAATAAATTCTCTGAAAAATATTTTAAAGAATTTTCACACATATCAAATCACAAATAAGCCATTCAGACAAACACTCTTTGATGGGATAGAAATTATGCATGTGAATATAAATTACACATAGAAAAGCCATTATATATATCTATGCATATTTCTGGGTGTTTATGTTCCTCAGATATATAAAAGGGGAAAAGTACCTTATCTTTAGGTGCCAGCAGCATTGAAATCATTTAGTAATAGATAAATACTTTTTAGAAGTTTTTCAGCACCAATCCTTTTCCTAGTATTTATGGGCATAAATTTCACTTTTCATTTAGTTATAAATTAGGAAACTTATACCCACACCAAGAAAAGTTCTCTGTGATGCTACATGCATAAAAACACACAGCATTTTCTCTGTTTTGTGTTTTGGTTGTTGTTGTCGTTTTGTGTGTGTGTGTGTGTGTATCTTTCTATATTGATTAAGGTATTACATATGTGTCCTTATCCCCCTCATTACCCCCCACCCACCCCTGCTCATGCCCTCACCCCCCCCCCCCGTATCTGTGTCCATTTGTTATGCTTATATACATGCATACAAGTCCTTTGGTTGATCTCTCCCCCTTACACCACCCTCCCCTACCTTCCCTCTAGTGGTAGAGCATTTGACTGCATTTTCTGTTCTAATCTCCACCAGATTTTGAGAGACAGTTTTCTCTTTCTGAAGCTCACATGAGTATTCATTCATCCAGGCTGCTTTCTGCCCTGCTCTCTGGCAGGCCTAAGGCCTGAAGAATTTCAAGGCATCAAAAACTTTAGCAGAGAACATCTAGGAGCCAAATAGCTTCGTTCCTAGTGCTCAGAAGCTACAAATGCCTTAGGTGCCAAAAGCAGCAGAGAAAAGGGGATTGCAGCAGCTGTTGCATTGCATGCTAAAAGAGAAAAGCCACATCAAAAAAGGGCAACTATTTACATGAAGCTCAGTGAGAGACCCCCATTACTACCACCATCACCTTTTAAACACTGTCTCTTGATATTTGCTTATAGCTCAAAAATGCAATCGCTGCCCTGGAATTCATCATCTGTTTCCTTGCTTAGATAACTCCTAAGGGGCCATCATGACAGGAGCTCTTTCTAAACCCAGTTAGATAACAGGGGGAGTTAGGTCTACTTTTGCCAAGAGGAGTGGAAACCAAAGGCAACAGGGGATTACAGAAGACATTCCCAAGCCAGGCTTGCTCTGATTCACCATTCTCGCTGCAATGCAAAGTGATATACACATACCCCACTCTCATTACACTCCTAGTCACCAGTTCCATGTCTCAGCAATTAGTTATAAAAATATAAACCTCTCTGACGCCTGGTTTTCAGGACTTTTAAAACTAAGAACAAACTTAGTCTCGAAAGAATGAAGATATAGACGAATTGGCAAAAGAATTGAGTTGTCTGGCAGACATCTTCAGGTTTACATTCAGGTTAACATTTGTTCTTGTTTGGTAAACCTCGAAGATCTCACATGCCTCCCCCCGCCCCCCCCCACACACACACACACACACCGCCTTGCCCTATTCCTCTCCATTACCCTACCCCACTCTTAAGTTGGAATAAAACTCATCCTTCTTTATGTTTCCATAACATTTTGTTCAAATACATATCACATCCTGTTATCACTATATCATAATCCCATGTGTCTGTTTTAATCCCATTTTCTCTGTTTTAATCTCCACCAGATTTTGAGTAGCAGTTTTCTCTTTCTGAAGCTCACATGAGTATTCATTCATCCAAGCTGCTTTCTACCCTGCTCTCTGGCAAAGCAAGTTAATTGACATCAGAAAATACATCTCATTCTCTCCAATGTGCTGAAAACAGTTGAATTCCTACTGTCTGTATAGGATATTTATCACAAATAGTCTTTGAAATTGAAAAATGTCCATATTAAAGCATATGTAGCAAAAATTGTGAGAGAGTGGCAAATGAACCTGGATATGACCAGTTAGAAATTGCTTTTTTAAGATGGACATAGTATCATATTAAGAAGCCAAAATAAGCCTCCAATTACCCCTGTACATAAGAACCTATTGAAACAGGATTGCATGGGGCCTTTCTGAAGTAAACGGGTACAACTATAGAGAAGGAACTTACAGTAGTGGTTAAGAATGTGGGCTCTGAAAGGTCTCCCAATGGCCAATTTGAGGTATATTTGAGCAACAAAATAAAGAATTATAGTAATATACTATAACCCATAGACTAAAATAAGAATTCGTGCCAATTTTACTGGTATAAATAATGACAACTCTTCCTGGCAGTGGAATTCCTATAATAATTGTAAAAGAAACGATGAAAACAGAAAATGATCATACAGCAAATACCACCATTATAACTATTTGCAGGTAAGAATCATTAATAGATGCTAAAATTCAGGCAAAAGTTTGAAGAGAAACAGAAAGTTGATATCGTCTCAAAATGGCATTTAATAGCCAATAAATGAGACATTTCCAAAAAATATATTTTTATTGATTTCAGTGAGGAAAGGAGAAGGAGAGAGAGAAATGGTGAGAATCATTAATCGGCTGCCTCCTGCAGGCCCCCTACTGGAGAACAAGCTGGGCCTGTGTCTGGAATTGAACCTCTGTCTCCTGGTTCATTGGCTGATGCTTAATTGCTCAGCCACACAGGGTGAGTGAAATGAGGCTTTTTTAACAAATAAAACTCTAACATACAGTGGATGGTCCTGCAACAGGGTCTTGAATGACTATGAATTTACCCTCATTCAGTACATTTTTTAAACAGTATTTTCAAATGTCAAAGGCAAAAGTATTATATTTGCAGTAAAGAAACTTGACAGACACTCCCTAAATGAAATAATGAAGGTTAACATAACTATTAATGAACAAATAAAAATTATGTGCCTCTGATATGATGTGCTAAGGAGAATACATCAAGTCTATGGTATTTTGGCAAAGAAAGAAAAAAAAGGGAAAAACCTGAATTTAATTATGAGGAAATATCTGACCAACCCAAATTAAAAGACATTCAATGAAATAACTGGCCAATACTTTAATATAAAGAACTTTCTAGATTGGAAGACACTACATTTATTGATTGATTGATTGAGCCTCACACAAGGATATGTTTTTATTGATTTGAGAGGAAGATAGAGAAAAACATTGATGTGAGAGAGAAGCATCGATCCGTTGCCTCCCCTATGAGCTGGACTGATGATCAAACCTGCAACCTAGGTATGTGCCCTGACCGGGATCAAACCTGCAAACTTTTGATCTATGGAACAACACTCCAACCAACTGAGCCACACCAGCCAGAGCAGGAGACACAACAATTAAATGCTTCCATGAGACTGACTATGTTAGATTCCACATATACATGGTATCTTGTAGTATTTAACCTTCTATATCTAGCTTATTTCACTTAGCATAATATCCTCCAGGTTTAACCATTTTATGGCAAGTGGCAGGATTTCCTTCTTTCTCGTGGCTGAATAATACCCATATATATGTCATTCCTTAGTGGACATTTAAATTGTTTTTATGTCTTGGCTATTGTGAATAATGTTGCAATGAATGGGACTGCAAATATTAATATAAGATCTTGATTTTAATTCTTTTAGATATATACCCAGAAGTGGAATTGCTGAGTCATGGTTCTATTTTTAATTTTTTTTAGTAGCCTCCATATTGTTTTCCATAATGGTTACACCAATTTACATTCCCACCAAGAGTGTACAAGGGCTCTCTTTTCTTCACATCCTCATCAACACTTAGCTCTTGTTTTTTGATAAATCCATTCTAACAAGTATAAAGTGGTATTTCATTGTGGTTTCGATTTGCATTTCCTTGATAATTAATGATGTTGAGCACTTTTTCATGTACCTGCTGGTCATTTATTTGTCTTCTTTGGAAAATGTCTATTCAATTCCTTTGCCCAATTTTTAATTGAGTTATTTGAAGTTGTATGAGTTCCTTTAATTTTTTAGATATGAATCCCTATCAGATATATGGTTTGAAAATATTTTTTCCATTCAAAGAGTTACCTTTTTGCATTCTTCATTGTTTCCTTTGCTGTGTAGAGCTTTTTAATTCTATGTAGTCCTAATTGTTTATTTTTGCTTTTGTTGTTTGTGCTTTGGTGTCAAATCAAAAAAAATCGTTGCCAAGACCAAGTTAAGAACTTTTCCCTTATGCTTTCTTCTGGGAATTTTGTTTTAGGTCTTACATTTTAAATCTGTTTTGAGTTAATTTTTGTTTATGTGTAAAATAAGGATCCAATTTTTTTTCATTTTGCACGTGGATATATAGTTTTCCTAACACCATTTATTGAAGAACTATCCTTTCCCCATTCTGCATTGTTAGCACCCTTGTCTAAATCTGTTGACCATATATGCATGGTTTATGTCTGGGCTCTCTATTCTTAACAACTGCATACTTTTCCAAAAATTCAACCTCCTCCCAAAAGATATTCAAAGAGATACACTAATAGACTAAAAAAAAAAATGTTTCACAAAGGGTTCCAAAAATATGTTAATAGATGAATTGTTGAAATAAATAGCTTCCCAAAAAGCACTTTGAAAAAGCAACCACATTTTAAATAAATAGAATCTGAATTAAATTTTTTAAAACTCAGATAACCAGCAAAGTTTATGAACCAGATGAATAGCAGTTTCTGCCTTATTGCACTTGCAACATACAATTGTTGCCCCTTATATGATTGGAAGATGCATAAATAAAACCTACTCCTAAACATTTTTAAAGCAAATATTTATTTTTTTCTTTAAAAAAAATTTTTTTTAATCCTCACCCGAGGATATTTTTCCATTGATTTTTTTAAAGAGAGAATGGAAGAGAGAGGGAAAAACAGAGAGATATATCAATGTGAGAGAAATATATCGATTGGTTGCCTCCTGCAAATTCCCCGACCAGGGCCTGGGCCAGGGCGGAACCTGCACCTGAGGTACATGCCCTTGACAAGAATGGAACCCGGGACCCTTTGGTCCCCAGGCCGACCCTCTACCCACTGAGCCAAACTGGCCGGGGCTCTTTAAACACATTTAAATTGGCATTTTGTTTTGATTTTCTTTTGGTTTTTGTTTGGAGTGGGATTGTTTTTGTTTTGTTTTGCCTCTAAAAAGTGTGCAGTACCCACTGGGCTCACTGGCAGGACTCTGGGATTTCACAAAACCTAAGCTGGAAATTACAGTCCTGAACTAAGACTCCAGCAACACAGGATTATGAAAAGTCTGGTATTATTTCAAGTCAGGATTTTCTTCCATATCCAATTTCACTCAAAGTCAAGCATTAGTCTGCCTGCACCTTTCATATAGCAGAAAGGAGATTTGATTAATATGATTTCTTTGTAGAAAAACCTAAGAAGATTAAGGCACAATGATATAGGGAAAGCATGCCCTTTCTCAACATGACATTCTTCAGCACTATATAGAGGTCTGAAGATCTTTGCAGTCATTAGATTGTTCACACTAGCTGCAACTGAAAAGGGGGGGGGGGGGGGCGGGCGGGAATCTATCATCAAGGGAAACTGGCATTTCTTTTCACATTTTGGTTTCCAGCTCATGTGCAGGTCAACAAATCTGGAGGTCGATATCGATTTCACTCTATAACTAGGCAGGAAAGGACATTTTTCAAGTAAGCATTTGCAGATTGCTTCCCCCGTCCACCCCACCCCTCTTTGGCGGCTGCGCTTATACTGGTCTCCAGGGGAAAGCTTTCTGCTTTGTAATGCTGGGGCGGGGGGGGGGGGGGTCTCTTCTAGATGACTTCTGTATTCAGTGAAGCACAGCGCAAAATAAATCTAGTTGTGATTACTGTTAACTACTTTCCATCTGTGTGTTCTGAAAATCTAATACTAACCAGGAGGCATGCTTTTCTGATATGAGAGAATGAACTCAATGCTGGAATATATATATATATATATCACCTGCCTCTTCCACTTTCACTTCATATAAGTTTGTATGAAAAAAAAAAATATATATATATATATATATATATGTTGAGGAAAAAATATAAAATTAAAATGCCTTTCCCTAGACCCTCTCAACTTTCAGTACATGGGTATTCTACTCCCACAGCTTTGCTCAAATGTACACCATTTGAGACTGTGATAGATGAGGTAGTAAATTACCTTCAATAGACCATTTCCAAGGTTGTTTTCTCCTTAGACTATCACTTGTCAATTTGATGGATATTAATCGGAAGATTCAGTTACAATAGAAAGGGCTACAGGGTCAGAATTCACTGTGCAGCCTTCTTTGTATATCTCAGCAGCCCAGTAAGACACCTCTGTGCTCACAACTTAAAGAACCCCTACTGTACCAGTCAGGGGCCTCTTGATCCCATGTTCCTTTTCAGAAATCTGACAACCCACACAAGGCTTCCTAAACAGACACAAGACTGCCTTAGTTCTTGGGGGCGGGCGGGGGGGTGGGGGGGGAGATGAAGCTGATTAACCTGCTGTTTAACAGCAGTATGCTCAAATACAATGTGTACTTTATATGGCAGCACAAACACTTCACTCCTGACTTTGAAAACAAACAGGTTTTTAGTTGTTTCACAATCTTTACAACAAAATAGTATATTAGTTACATTAAGAACTACTCCCTGTTTTGATACATGAATCTTAGCATTGGTAAAAGGGGGAAGGGGACCTATAACATAATTCATCATATAAAAAGTAATAATAATTATTCAAATCAAAGGGAATCACTAAAACCCAGACTCTATTTTCAAGTAAAATCCTAAGTTTTTATTTTTCACATCACAAAGAAAAGATATATAAAACCAAGAGTCAGCATACTAAATAGACAAACAATAGTGTGTCAAGAATGCCCTCACAATCCAATCCTACTAGGTGGAATCATGAAATTGTCGCTTTTGAAGGCCAAAAGTGGTCAAGTATCAACATTCCATAAGTTCCCATATAATACTTAAATACTGCAGTATGTACAAATTAGATCTAGAACTTATCCACCTCTCCCCACTTCCACCACCACCTAATTGAAACCACCATCTTTCACCTGGAAAACTTCAATAGCCTCCTAACTGGTCCCCCTGCTTGCACTACCATCTGTAATTTATCCTCCCTTCTGTAGCCAGAGTAATCCTTTTATAATACACACACACACACACACACACACACACACACACACACACACACTGAGTGGCCAGATTATTATGATCTCTGAATGCATAATAATCTGGCCACTCAGTGTATATATATGTATATTAGAGGCCCAGTGCATGAATTCGTGCATGGGTGGGATCTAGCAAGACTGGCCAGGGGGAGGGGACATGGGCAGTTGGCCGGCCAGCCTGCTAGTTGAACTCCTGGTCGAGGGGACAATTTGCATATTAGCCTTTTATTATATAGGATATACACTGAGTGGCCAGATTATTATGCGTTCAGAGATCATAATAATCTGGCCACTCAGTGCATAAGTGCACAAATCATGGATGTACAACTTTGATGAATTTTCACAAATTGAGCACACCCATGAAACCAGTGCCAGATCAAGAAATAGAATTTTCACATTAATGGACTCATACAATGTGCTCATTTTTGCATTTGGCTTTTTTTTTTTTTACTGAAAATTACATTTAAATTGGGATGTTGTTTCATGCTATTGGGTGTAGTAACGAGTTATTTATTCTCTTTGCTTTGTAACATTTCATTGTATGAATGTCACACTAATTTATCTATTCCACTGTTGAATGAACCAGGATAATTTTTTAATGTAAATAAGATCAGGTATTTTCCCTAATTAAAATTCTTCACTTGCTTCCCCTTGCATTTAAAATATCCAAAGTCCTTACCATAGTGCTAGCCCCCTCTCTAATTCACCTCCCCGCACTCTCAGAACCCTCTCCCTGACCCCATGCCAACCACTCTGTCCTTTTTTCTATTTCTTCTCTTCATTATACTCTAAGCCATTTCCCAGCACAGAGCTTTCATATAGGCCAATCACTTTCTAGAATGTTCTCCTTGGCCACCATCCCATCCTCTACCCACCCCAATCGTGGCCAAATGTACAGACTGGCTCTGACTCATCCTTCAGCTTAAACTGAGATCATCTTCTCATACTTGCCTTCCTGAACCTTCTTCCTTGAAACATCCCTTTATTTCAGACCACCCTGGTTGTTTCCCTTTGACGTTTCACTTTATTTCACCTCAACTTTGGACTTTGGCTCCGAGAGGAGAATATTAAGGATAAAATGCCTGCATTATTGATAGCAGAGAGAAATACAATTCCATCATTTTTAAAGCAGAGTTCCACCCGGTGGGAGGGAAGAGGAGATTTAATGTCTCAATTACAATAAAAACCTCAATTCATGAAATCAACTCAATCAATTTAATAGAAACATCAATCTAGTTGGTTACAAAATACAGAATTGTTTTTCAATGGTTAACAATTTTTCACTTTTCAATCTGTTGCTCTCATAACCCAGTCAGTATGAGAATTAAGGGCTCCAAGTGGTCCACAAATAAAGGTTGAGACCAAAGTCTTCTCATTGCAACCTCCAGGTTTCTAATGAAACTTCTACAATGCTCTGCAACACACCTTGTGGGAGTGTTCCCTGCAGGCTAAACAGCACCGCTTCCCACATAACTATAAACAGAATTTCAAGAACAAAATCACTCCATCTGAAGAATGGGAGGTTTTATAGGGACAGCGTTCACAATGTTTTCCCCAAAGATACAAAACATTTCTACAGAGGAAAATGAAGCAAAATGTTTATTCATCTTTTCAAAACTAAACGATAATTTTCAATCAAGCAACCACAGAAAAACGATAATTTTCAATCAAGCAGCACATTTATGTAATTTGCAAGTCTTGGACATTTCTATTAGGAAAAAAAAAAAGGTGGTATGTTACCCAAAAAAAATGTATTCTTACAGAGTAGTAGGGAAATTAAATGTGTCTAGTTGGGTTTAATTTCTTCATGAAAATAAGCTTCTTATTCTGGTAAGAAATGGGTGATAGCAATAAAAGTATGCTGTAAATTCATTTTGACAAATGAGAAAATGAATTCCTGAGTGTAAGGCCTATTAAAAGAATATTTTAACTTAATCATGCAATGAATATTTTTGAGAAGCTTCTATGTATGCAAGAAGCTGTCATATATTTTAATGAGGTAAAACATAGTATTAGTTAACATAGTAATAGTTTGTTCTATTACTAACTTCTCAGCCACAATATAATAAAATCAAACATAAGGGGAAAAAGTTAAACCCCTATATGAAGATGCCAGCTTCTAATATCTGCTCATAAACTTCAAAATGCAATAATGTGTTACACCCACAACTTAAAGACATGTGCAGAGTATTAGTTGTTTCAGTAAATAGAAAAAGAGCCTGCTTTCCTGGCATAAAATGTGATATGATGCCACCTTATGGTTAAAAACTAAACATGATGATAAACAATCCTTTTCAGATATACCTGTTTGCATAGATCCCCTAGTGAGTGGTAAAACAGTGAGTACTAATAAATCTATAAAATTCACAGATCAAAATACCCAGAACCAACTTAATCCTGGGAAGAAAACACATAACAATACAATGCAAGTGTGCAATATCTAGCCCAGAGGAGGAGTGGGTTTGTCAAAGGGCCTGCTGACCTGTCTGCCCATTTTAGGTATTTTTAATAGCAAATGTCAGTTGGGTGTTCCTAGTTCAAATAGCCGCTCTTTGCTTCCAAGTTAAAACAACAACAAAAGCATTAAGTGAAACCAAGTGAAAAATTTTGGAATTAACCACATTTAGTTTACCAGGTATTAGGTTGGATTATATGAAAGTGCCATTTTTGTGGAACAAAAATGGTCAAATATTGGAAATTTCATATGGTTCCTCCTTAAACATAAATGCAAACTTAACAAACTCAAATAATGAGTAAGTATAAATGTAGTACTAGTCCGATATTGAGCGTCAATTGCTCCCCACTATATGACTGAAGAAACCTGGCTCTGTCCTTCCCAACTGGTCTTCAGCAGCACTTCCCCATGGCATACTGATCTCTTGGACCCCACGGACTCGAATATCGTCCATTGGTCTACCATTCACTCCGTCTGCAATTGTTCAAAGTTCAAACTTTAAAGCCAAGTGTCATTATCGACCAAACTGTTGTGGTCCTACTTCATTCTGCTTCTATTTGCTAGTGAGCAAAACCAAGAATTTTGGGAAATGCAGATCTCCTTCAATGGTTAGTTTATAAAATGCTGTTTCCAAAATTCTTTGTCATCTCAGTATTGCTATAATGTCTCAATGGCTCCTGAGAGGAAAAGGGGACCGTCTAGCCTGAGAGCTACCTGAAAAGGCTCTTTCTTATTCAAAAGCTTTTCCTCTTACCACACCATCTAACAATCTTCTTCCTTGCCCTTTCTGCAGCAACAGTAGCTGTGGTTCAAACTCTCCAGTGACTTTATCATCGAAATCTTTAGTGCTCTACTATGGCATCCTAACCAGATATGTAAGTTATTCTATCTAAGCAGTCAATTTTTGGAAAATGTTCTAGTAAAGTGATAGAAACAACCCTACTAATAGACAAAGTTCTTTTTAAGGGGCACTCATGCATATAAAATCACTGTAAATTTTAAGAAATAAAGTATAAAGTGTTAACGTTAGGGGACACTGGATAAAATATTATGTGGGAACCATCCTTGCAATTTCTCTATACACTTAAAATTACTCCAAAAATAAATTTCAGGGAATCAGAATGAAAGTCACAGGTAATTTGTCTTTGTTCAAAGAGCTTTGCCAGATCAAGGTCCCTTCTCCTCCTTTGCATGTGTATGCATGTATGCAAGTTCCCTCACATCTGCTAAGGCAGTGGTTCTCAACCTTTCTAATACCGCGACCCTTTAATACAGTTCCTCATGTAAATATCTGTGTTTTCCAATGGTCTTAGGCGCTACAGCAGCGCTAAGACCATCGGAAAACACAGATATTTACATTACGATTCATAACAGTAGCAAAATTACAGTTATGAAGTAGCAACAAAAATAATTTTATGGTTGGGGGTCACCACAACATAAGGAACTGTATTAAAGGGTCGTGGCATTAGAAAGGTTGAGAACCACTGTGCTAAGGGATTCGGAGCTGTCATCTTACACCTGGAGAGAAAGGCCAGCTTGGTGGCTCCTAGTGTGAAGTTCCCTGTTCAAATGCCAAAGTAGAGAGAGAGAGACACAGGATTGCTCTGTGAGCTTAGCCAGGTCACTTCCCTGTCTTCTGCCTAAAGGGACTAAGAAATCGCTACCAGAAAAGGATAGAGAGTTAAAATGTTAATCTGAACATATTTTTTAAAGAGGGAGAACATGTTTTTAAGTGCCAGTTTCATACACAATACAGAATATTAATATCTACTGTTTTGTCAGTTTTAGGTAGTAAACTCTTCAGGGCAGATCCTGCACTTTGAATCACAACAGATACTCTGGAGTCCCTTTGCAAAGAATGATGCCAATCCTTAATGCTAAAGTTTTCATTCTGAAATTTAAGATTCATTCATAGTAGTTTTTGCAGCTACCCCTCAGTACATTAGTATTAACGATATACCCATTTTCGTTTCCCAAATATTTAATTCTAATGAAGCACAAAGATCTCAAAAAATCTGCCTTTGTAACTTTGTTTAGATCCTGAGAATGGACTTGTGCTGGCATCAAATAATAACACTCATCTATTCAAGGACCCACTTGGACTCTCCGTTTGGCTGCCATTTCACTCCTGCCTCTCTCTCTGCTTAACCTTTTGCCTCCTCCAGAGCTGTTAGCAGAAGCCACAGTATGAGGAATGGGGGTTCTTAGAAGCCGCTGAGATCAAAGGGGTCCCCCTGTGTGAACAGCATTTCTCTCCTCCTGGGCAGTTTCTGCTACTGCTATCTGGGGGGAAGGGGTGAGAAAGGAGGAGGAGAGAGAATATTTTTATTAATTCCAAGCTGACAACCTCAGAGTAGGAATTTAGAAGTTTTACAACTAGAAGAAATGCATAACTCAATGGTTACTAGGGACATATACAGCCTTTTTCGTAATGGAGAAAGACAGAATCTAAAGATTCTCCCCAACTGCACCACCTAGACAGTGGATGAGGAAATCTGCTTAACAAATGTTAACTGCCTGGCCTCCTCTTTCTTCTGACAGCAGATTTGCTTTCCTTAGGAAACGATGGGCCTTTCTCTCCTGCAGGCCCAGACTAACTATCACTGAGCCCAGAGGGGTGAGAAACCCCCATTGTGTCACCTTGTAGAGCCCCTCCCAATCTTGGGCAGCTCCAAGAGCCAAGTCACTCCTGCTTTCCAGAAAAACACCCAGGGACAAACACCAGCTCTTCCCCAGGGACTCGAGGAGCAGAGAGGGCCTCCGACCTCATATACAAGAGAAAGTCTCCACCCAGCCCTTCATCATTTTGCCCAAGGATGGCTGTGCGACTTCATCAAAAACATAGTGAGAACCATCCATCTATAGAAGGGAACTAAATAAAATCAGATTTTAGGGAAATTGAGGGCTGTGCTGTCTAATATGGTAACCACCAGCTATCTGCAGCTATTTCCATTTACATTACTTTAAATTAAATAAAATTGAAAATTCCACTAGGGGTTGTTGTGTGAGACAGCCATAGTACCGAGGAGTACATGTGAACTCTTCAAACTCTGCTGTATCATCGTTAAGGCCTTTGAGCAAACATTTATTGAGCATGTATTTCATGCAAGACATTAGACAGAATACAGTGGAGCATACAAAGATGAATATAATGGTAACTGGGCATTGGAAGTTTATATTTGAGATTTATAAATATATGTGTAAGTAACCACCTATATTATAGTCAGAAACATATGCCATCACAGAGGAACAGCTTAGACAAGCAGAGAAGAATGAAGCCATTTCACACTTTCCTTCACCAGTGCCAGGATTCCAGGATAACAAGGATTGTCCCCATCAAGAAGCTGCACATGTCCGCGCTGTTGGCTCCACGTGAACTGCATTGGAATGTGTACCATCGAGACTGGACTGAAGCCCGGCTGGCGTCAACCTATGAACCAGGAGGTCAGGGTTTGATTCCCAGTCAGGGCACATGCCCAGGTTGCAGGCTTGATCCCCAGCATGGAGCGTGCAGGAGGCAGCCAATCAATGATTTTCTCTCACCATTGATGTTTCTATCTCTCTATCCCTCTTCCTCTCTGAAATAAATAAAAAAGTATGTATTAATTTTTTAAAAAGACTGGTTTGAAAGCTTGTCCAAAATAACTTTTCTTTGGTGAGAAGAAGACATAAGAAACATAAAAAGCACCACACGCTAATGGAAAGAACCCAGAGGATTTGGAGTCAGAAAACCTTTTTGAGAGCTAGGGTTACTGTGTGTGACCTTGGGTAAGCCATTGACATCTCCAGGCCTCAGGATCCTCATTTTCAACATGAAGAAAATAACCCCTACCCCTGTGCCCCTAGACCTAATACTGTGAGAGTAAACATGATGATGAAAGCACCTCAGCCATAACAGAATGCTGCGTTGTTATTATGACCGAAAGGAACACGAAACTTTAGAAGACATATAAATTCATTGTTGACAAGTAAATTTTGACCTGCATGTAGAAGGTTCAAATGCTGCACAGGGAATAATATCAAATTCTCAATCTATAAATCTTTGTTTCGATTGAGAAGTAAAATTACACACTTCTGTCATCACCCCTATCTCTTCACCTTGATCGAAGAGGACAATCTGCCTCTTCGATTGAAGAGGCATGAAGGAGGCCATAGTATTCGCAGTGAACTCACCTTGAATGACAAACGATTAAAAGTTTCCTGGCTAGAGCAAGGCAATCAATGAATGGGGACGTAGGATAGGTGGGCTTGTTACAGAGAATAGGATGGACCAGTGAGACCATCGCTGTAATGTACAAAGGGAGGGAAAGGAGGCCTTGGGACAACCACTAGGTATGTGTTCTGCTGCTTTCATGAGGGATTTTAATAAGAATTTCACACTTTGTAGCCACGCGCTTGTGAAGTCTGTCCATGAAAATGCTTCTGTAAACGTAAAACGACACCACTTTCCTGCAACTCCAGGCAATGGCCCGGGATGATTTCTTTTTCAGCAGAGTGTGTGACTAGATTGGATTTTTTTCCAGATTTGTAGGGAATGGTTTCAATTACCTGGTGCCATGCCTTAATTTTTGAGCCCCTGCCCGCCCCAAACCTACGGGGTTTGGCAGTTGCAACAAAAGAGTGACACCATGGAGGGGGCCTTCCAGCCATCCAAGCTATGGTTTCGCCATGCTCACCATGCAGCTGGAACAGACTCATGTACAATGGCATAGAAATGCTTACCCTGGGATGCAAGGCACTGAATACCAAACATTTTCAACAAGGAGGTCTAAGGTTAAAATCATAAACTGCAAATGATGCATGCCACATGTGACATTTTGGTTCCAGACGTAACAACCCAAACCATGGTCTTTGGCTTGACAATTCCAAAACAATATTACTCTCCTAAGATTCTGATTTTGATTTTTGCCTCAATTGCTCACAGATTACACTTTGGCAAACCTGGAGACAACACAGTACTGTTTTAAAGGCACATGCCGGGAAGCCTGCATGATGATCTGCACTAAATCATCCCTGAATTCTTCATTCCTGTGGTCACTTAACCATTTCCACAAATGTGGCATGGGCTTTTTCTTCTGGAGGAAAATTTGAAATAATCACTATAAGTAAGTAGTAGAGTGAATTCTCCCCCTCCCGGAATAAAACAATAGACATTTGTTCTAATATAATTGGCCATTTATCCTAGATCTCAGCAATTTATAGCTCAACTGTCTAAAACTGAAATCACAACATTTCAATAGCAAATTATAGACTTATCAGTCATGGAAAAGTCCAGAAGTGAGTTCCAAAAAGTCCAAACTTCGGTATGCATTTCATAACCCAGTTGAAAGTTCCAGTAGTCTTTGCATTTTTCCACTATTTTGAAATTCTATATCTAAATTATTTTCAAAACTTTGAAACACATATTTTATTTTGCAGTGCTTCAATCTTGAGGTCCTAAGTTCAGAAGTGTAAAACAACCATGGCCATAACTATTATTTGGTTTTCTGTCTTACCCCATAACTTTGTGAAGGAAGGTAAGTTATTGATAACCCTTTCTCATTACATTATAATAAGGCTAGTATGAAACTCAAGATCACACAAGTGACTGGTAATAAAGCCACTCAAATGGTGAGTATTTGGGGAATTGAAGGCCACCTTATTTGAAAATAAAGTGATGGCTTTTTCTATACTTTAGTTGAACTGCATAAGTCTAGCTAAATTTATAATGAAAGTACCTTTTAACACAATAATAAAATATTAAAAGAACAATGAGAGAGTCAACCAGACTGTTTCTAAATCACAGGGTTAATATAGGTGGCTAAATTCTTTTATAAATATATAAAATTTCTTCAGAAAAAGTACTTAAAGGCACAAGCAGAAGTGGGGCTGTTTCTAAATCACAGTTAATGTATTCTAGGTGGCTAAATTCTTTTTCTATAATCTCTTCAGAAAAAGAACTTAAAAGCAAATAATATGTCACTAGGGCACAAGCAGTAGAGAAATGCAAATCAAACATAATCTAGGTATACCCAGAAAAAAGCTAAAGAAAGCAATGCACTCTGGGAGAAAAAGCAAAAGGAGTTTTAAAATTTCTAAGGACCTGAGAGCTGACCTACTCTATCCTAACATTTCACAAATGAGGAAAATGAGGCGCAGATATGGAATTAGCCTACATTGAGGACAGAGTTGGAACCACAATTAAGTCCCCTCCCTCTATTCAACCAATGTTCATTCTAATAGACCCTAGTCTTTAGTCCCCATTCTGACCATGTTGTTGAACTGTCCTTGAGTGACACTGGGCAAATCACAAAATTCTCCATCCCTCTGATTTCTCCTCTGTAAAAGCAGGATAATAGGAACCATCCCATTGTCTTCATAAGGTGATTATACAATATTATTATATAGACCATTAGCATAATAGAATTGTACACTCAAAAGAATAAATAGGAAACATTAAAGTAATTTGTTTTTTAAAGATTATTTGAAGTTACAAATGGATAGGAAATTCTCAAAGTTCAAGGCCCTGAAAAAGGCTAGAGTCAGTAATCCACAGGCCAGTCACAAAACAAAGACATTTTATCTTCCGTCAAAGGCTTTCCCAAAGTTATCCAAGTCAAGATGATCATGGAGAAGAAAAAAAGACACATATGGCATCTAAAGTAATAGGCCTTAGATACGTGAAACATGAAACTGCATTAAACATAAAAATATAAATTTGGGGATTTTCCTTCATGTGTTTCCCTCATAGTTATTCATGATGCAGACAATATAATTTGCAAGTAAAGATAAACATTCTTCGCTGATGACAGCAAACATTCTTTGTAGCAAAAACTTACTAATGAACATATTCTCACCAGTGGGTCCCTACCACCAACTAAGAAGAAAAACAAACTAATTATTTTTCTTAAAATGTTTTCGATTTTTATATTATCTTTTATATATTAAGCAAAAAGATGACTGAAAGCCTCTGGGCCCCTTAAATCATATTTTATTGCATTTTTCTTCACTTAATCATATTATGGGAAGAAAGAGCCCATTCTTGTTGATATTTCTCTTTTTTTAATATATTTGTACTGATTTCAGAGAGGAAGGGAAAGGGAGAGGGAGACAGAAACATCAATGATGAGAGAGAATCACTGAGCAACTGCCTCCAACATGCCCCCCACTGGGGATTGAGCGCGTAACCTGGACATGTGCCCCTGACCAGAATCGAACCTGGACCCTTAAGTCCGCAGGCCAACTCTCTATTCACTGAACCAAATCAGCTAGGGCACTGATATTTCTTTATAAAAGATACCAATACGTGATTACTTCTTTTTTTCTTTCTTTGTTCCTTTTTGGTTTTTTTTTTTTTTCTTATCTTCTTTCCTTATCCTTTTTTTCTTTTTCTTTTTGTGATTACTTCTCACCTCAAATTATACTGAAGAAATTGGCATAGAACTAGATTATTAGCTTACTTCATAATTAACGTGTTTTATGATGACTAAAGAAAATAAGGATTCTTGCATGGCCCTGTGCCGGGGAGGATTCTTTGCACATAGGAAAGCCACATCCTTTCCTGGTACATTCAGGTCTTTCTAGCTTAAAAACATGGAAATAATTGATCTCAATTATAATCAATATGACCAATATAATCAACCAATAAGTTGTTCAAAATCCAGGTTGATTACAAATAAGTTCAAAAATGAACCCATCTTGCTATCATTTGTGTGGTCTAGAATTTTTTTTAACTTTAATTTTGCTTACTTACAGTTGATATTCAATATTATATTAGTTTGAGGTGTATGTTAGATATTTATATAATTTATGAAGTGATCCCCCCATTAGTTTAGTACCCACCTGGCACCTGTATGATCTAGAATCTTAAATATATCAAACACAAAGCTACAAGTACTGTTTTAGTTACTGGTGAGTTAATTTTGTTTTGTTCTCTGAAAATAGACTGATTCTCTGATCTATACCCAGCATCTGTCCTACTCAGGCCCTTAGTCATAAGAAAAACTTGGCAAGAGTGCATGATGTGAAAGTAAATCCCTCACCACTACAGTATTGAGAGGGGGATTCTTCAAGGTATGGGCCCTGTGGGGAAGTTATGAGGACCAAAAGTGGGAAAAGACTTCCACTTCTGGCCACAACAGATAAACTTGCCTCTTAAACAACTATAAAAATTGACAAGACATATGAAATAACTGCTTCCAGATGTTGGACAACAGGCAAAATCTGATCCCTGAGAGAATAGTCAAAATCTGATCTCAAAAAATGAGCCTGGCAGTACTTAACCAGATCTCAATGTAGGGTGCTGAAGAAACAGCAGAATTCGGGGCCACTGAGGCAGCTAGAATTCATGGGCATGGTACTGGAGAGAAGGAGGCTGTGTAATTTATTCGTACAAAACATAATTCCAAGTTGAGAACAGTGTTATGAAGGAATAAATAGGAGTCCATAAATCTATGCAGGGGCCCCATTGAGTCTTTGGCTGGATCCTAGACAATAGACACTCAGAACAAGACTCCACAAAGCCAGGGAAAGAACTCCAGAAGGGCTATGGGATGAACCACTATCAGAGTTCTCACAGGATTTGGTAACGTTCAAGTTTCAACCTGCCAAAATAGAGAGACCTCACTAAACACCTTGAGCATTCAACAGACCCTAGGAAGACCACACCTTACTCTAGTCCTGATAAAGTACTCTAGACCTGCGCTAACAAAGCTGAGAAACAAGCCTTAAAAGAGCAAACTAATGGCTATTTTGCCAAGCATATCATGTAAATCCCTCAGTAATACATGGTGTTAACTATGCTACTTGTCAATAAAAGATGGCCAGTGTGTTTCTGCTGCATTAGATCAGGCAATCTTACTCCAGATCTATAGGCAAAGTCCAAAATGATCAAGAAGTGAACTACATGAAAATTATTATATGTGGACTCTTTTTTTTTCTTATTTGGTACTTTTCAAAACCAAGGTAGAAGGCATCGTTTGCAAAGTCAGCAAGGAGATCCTAAACCATCAGTGGATTTTATTGAGCAACCTTTAACTTACCTCAGTATTTTCTCTTTTTTTTATTGTTTTAAGTATTACAAATAGTAGTACATGTCTCCTTTTTTTCCCCCCATTGACCTCCCCCCGACCTCTCCTACCCCCCAGTACATGCCTTCACCTGCCCGCCCACCCCCAGTGTCTTGTATCCATTGGTTGTGCTTATAGGCACGCATACAAGTCCTTCAGTTGGTCTCTTACAGCCCCCCTCGCCCAACCTCCCCTGTCTTCCCGATAGTTTGACAGTCTGTTCAATGCTTCTTTGCCTCTGTATCTTTTTCCCACCATTTCTTTCCTTTAAAAAGTTTTGCCTTTGCAGACTAGAAATAAACATATAATAACAAAACAAAACAAAACATCAGTCTCTCAAATACTCATCAATGGTACACCTAAGCTTCTTTCTCCTAAAAATTATAACTACCATGTACAAGTGTTTGCTGGTACCGGGCAATGTGCTGACATAACCCCATGAGACGGAATTAATATTACAGGCGTATCTCGTTTTATTGTGCTTTGCTTTTTTTGTGCTTCACAGGTGTTGCATTTTTTACAAATTGAAGGCAAGACCCTCTAGCAGCAAAAACATCACAACTTGCCTTATTCTGATACCCGCTTTATTATGGTGGTCTGGAAGCAAGCCTGCAATGTCTCCGAGGCATGCCTGTCCTCCTGTTTGCACATGAGAAAACAGAGGCTTAGAGAGGTTTGGTGCAGAGTGCTAAATGTCACACAGGTGGTAAGGGATGGAGGAAGGTCTCTAACCCACATCTGTGGGATTCCAAAGCCAGGCACTTAATCATACATTCAACCAGTTCCCTATGTTGAAAATAAACATATGGATTCTACTCTCAGACACTCCCAGAGTTCCCACACAAAAATTCCATGCAAACATAACAATCAGGTAAATAAATAAAAGCCAGACTTTCCTTTATACTTCTTGCCGGATTCCTTCCTATCCCAGGCAACTGGAGCTAACTAAATTATATGAATTTTTGTTTTGATCTGGGTATGGATGGGGGGGGGGGGGGGATAGCATTTTTAAATTATGGGGTCTGAATAACTTTTTCTCTGTTGTGGTACTTTTATCAAAAATGGCAATTTCCAAAGAAGGCCAAATTCCTTGATATAGTCCACTCTAAACTCTCACCTATAATTTTACCCTAAGCATAACTTTCCCTATTGGCTCAGCTAATCATTTAAAGATGCTATAGACATTCTTAAATTGTATAGACTTTCACACAAGACCTGACCATTACAAAAGCTCACAGGATAACCCTAGATAAGCCAGCGAAACGTCCTGGGCCACAGTTTCCTTGTCTAAAAAAATAAGGACCTTGAACTACATTGGCACTCGCCAAATTACACATCACAGAGCACCCGTCCTAAGAGATAGTGCCCGCAGAAAAGAAGTTCCAGGTCAAGTAAGTAGGAGAAAAGCTACAAGCAATAGCCCCACCTAGAGACTCATGATCCATTAGCCTCAGATAATATGTCATGAAATTAAAGCCTCAGAAAAGTCCTGCAGTAAAGAAATCTGTTAAATTTTAATTTCAAATTTTCCAAACTTACCTGAGCAGAAAACCATTTTCCTTAAAGAAAGAAAAAAAAATGCCTACAAACATCCCATAGAAGTATGCATTCGTTCACTCAAAAAACTAGTTATTGAACATGTATATGCCAGGCAGCACACTGGGTGTTGCAGATAGAAGGATAAACATCGTCCCTGTCCTCCAGAGCCTAGAGTTTTTAGGTGGATAGACAGTAAAGAAGCAACAGATAAAAAATATATATATGATTCCAAGTTAACAAAGGTACTTGAAAAAATATATATTTTTAATATAAAATAATGACAAAAGGAGCATATTTAGGCAGGATAGTGGGAAAAGTCCTCTGTAATATCATAAAATATCAAGATACCATAGTATCTTAAATGGTACTAATATAATTTATAAGATACTCATATAATTACTGTCATTGAAGATGATATTTGAAGAATGAGACAGGGACTGCATGTTAAAAGCAGAGAAACATTCTTGCAAAATACCAGCCAGCATCTGTGAAAACCCGAGGGTGCGCCACTTCTTAAACTGAGAGAACTGAAAGGCCAGTGAGGCAGAGAGATTGACAGGGGCCAGCGCATGCAGGGCTCCTGGGCATGCACGGAAAGAGCTTGCGATTTCCTCTAAGTGTATTAGAAAATAATATGATAATTAATAAATAATGATACAGGAATCAAACTCTGTTTTACAGACTCACAACTGTAAACCTCCTTTCAACCCACCCTGTATATTATCCCACACACTGGTTTCTCTTTTTAAGTAAAATAAGGGCAAGGATCACCTCTTTCCTAGTCTTCTCTAGAAGCATCTGTGACCATGATCATGGTCTTCCTTTTTGCCTTTCTCTTTTCCTTTTTTTAACATTAGGATTATTTGAGAGCTGTTTTATTGGACTAAAAGCCTTATCATTTCAATTATTAAAAATAAATAAAAGTAAATAAATTGAATAAAAATATATCAATATTGTTTATTTAGTATGCACTATCTATACTAATAAAAGAGTAATATGCTAATTAGACCAGATGTCTTCTGGACATCTTTCCGGTTGTCCTTCCGGACAAAGCCATGGTGGTGGGGCCGAGGCAGAGGCAGTTAGGGATGATCAGGCCAGCAGGGGAAAGCAGTTAGGGGGATCAGGCTGGCAGGAGAGAGCAGTTAGGGGGATCAAGCCAGCAGGGGAGAGCAGTTAGCAGTTAGAGGGATCAGTCTGGCAGGAGAGAGCAGTTAGGGGGATCAAGCCAGCAGGGGAGAGCAGTTAGGGGAATCAGGAAGGCAGGGGAGAGCAGTTAGGGGGATCAGGAAGGCAGGAGAGAGCAGTTAGGGGGATCAAGCCAGCAGGGGAGAGCAGTTAGGGGAATCAGGAAGGCAGGGGAGAGCAGTTAGGGGGATCAGGCTGGCAGGAGAGAGCAGTTAGGAGAATCAGAAAGGCAGGGGAGAGAAGTTAGGGGAATCAGGTTGGCAGGGGAGAGCAGTTAGGGGCATCAGACAGGCAGGCAGAGGTGGTCAGGGGCGATCAGGCAGTTAGGGGTGATCAGGCCAGCAGGAGAGAGCAGTTAAGGGGAATCAGGCAGGCAGGCAGGCAGGCAAAGTGGTTATAGGCAATCAGGCAAGCAGGCAGGTGAGCAGTTAGGAGCCAGCAGTCCTGAATTGTGAGAGGGATGTCCCGGATTGAAGAGGGTGCAGACTGGGCTGAGGGAGCCCCCGCCACTCCCCCCCCCCCCACCGTGCACGAATTTTGTGCATCAGGCCTTTAGTATTAATATAAGATGTTAATAATCATGCAAACTGGATGTGGGATATATGAAAACTTTCTGTGGTGCCTCTAATTTTTCTATGAATCTTAAATTGTTCTAAAAATAATGTTTATATTTTTTTAAAAAAACACACATCACAAAATAAACATACCAATGGGAATTTTTAAAAATAGACAGCCTAGACTCCCTAATTCACTTTCCTTATATTGGCAAAGATTCTTCATGGCTTTGGAGAAGGTGACCAGACAGGGGCTTGCTTCCACAGGGACTCCTGCTCTGGGACCTCACCTGCAGCAGGACCCTCAGTAGACAAGAGTACAGACTCAACTCCAAATATCTGGAACCCACCCCATGTTAAAAGATCAGTCTGACTCCTCATTTCTTAAGCCAGCAGTCTGGAATAATACCTTAGGGAAACCTTCCTAGGAAAATATTCAAGGGACGGTAAAAAAACTATATGCACAGAGCTGTTGCTTCCTGCACTATTTACAACCTTGGAAAACTTAGAAAGAACTAAGTATTTCAATGATAAGAGTATGATTATCTTATGAACAATCTACTCACTGACTATTATATAGCCATTAAGTGGTGATTATGAAGATTATATTACATAAGGCAGAAAGCTTATGATATCATACTAATGGTATAAGGTGGGTGTTTTTAAATCAAAACACAAAAATGTACATAATATGTAAATGTAACTTTTGTCAGTGACCACTCAAAGGGTCCAGATTATTAATCTTATAAATAACTCTCCCTCCTTCAGGATGGCTCTCATTTACAAATATGTATCACACATCAGGCAGAGTTCTTTACTCTATGCACCATATCTTGAGAGCAGACTCTTGACATAGAGTTATGTAAATGCTTTGAATAACAGATAGCACAGCCTGCCCCACATCAGATAGGAGGGTCACCTGGCAGGCAAACTGGCTGGTGAGGCAAGCAGGCCCTCTTCCCCCACAGCAGCATGTGCTTCTTTTTTGAGTCATGCTGTGGGTTTAAAAGGACAGTCTTTATTCAATCATTCATTCACTGAATTATGTGCCAGATTCTCTGCAAAATGCTGCTGATCAATGGTGAGCCACATGGACATCATGTCTCTTGCCCTTATGAAATTTTTCAGTCTCGTGTGAGATACAAATTTTCCCATCAATATAGATAGGAGAAAATGATGTTCCTATTCTGAAAGGAAATAATATGAAAAAATATTATCAGAGGATTTCGTTTATATGGAGAAGCATTTTTGCTAAAGGATATAGCACATACCAAACACTATCTTTGTGGACTGTTTCTTAACATGAAAATGCTGGGGACAGTGAGCCTTAAGTGTCCTTCCATCTCATTCACAAAGATTTAAAGTCTTGTTATAGATCTTCCAAGTACAGAGCCATACACTTCCCTAACTTCTTAGCCTCCCTATAACTCCAATAAATGCTCCAAATTCACAGCAGAAACATTTCACTTTTTCTAGAGCTGCCTTCACATTTAATCTTGGAAAAGATTTCAAAACTCACTAAATCCTTTCTTTCTTTCTTTTTTAACTACACACACACACACACACACACACACACACACGAAAGGGGGAAAGTATAACAGTTACAGAAATGCCAGGTGTGTAGAACATTTATAGCTAGTCTACCTGGCAAGTGCACTCCCTTTCTCTGGCATGAACGTAATGTTCATTTGGAAATCTACCCCTTCCCCACTCTTGGCCTGGGTGTGCTGGATGGGACACCAGCTCCAGGGATGAAGTACATGACTCAGCCCAAAGTCAACCTGGCCATTATTCAAGACCAAGTATGTGATATAAGCCAGTCTGAAGGAACACATCTCAGACCTTGTGCTAAGAATAGTGGGATAAAGACTTTCTCTACTTCACCGGTTTTGAAGCTGGAAGGATTAGCCCCAGGATTAGCCATCTTGTATTACAAAGAGAGGGCCTGTCCATTTAGATAGAACATACAAAAAGCTACACTGAGAGATGGAGTAAGGAGAAATAGAGCTTGATAAAAGTTTGAGGCCCAGGCTCCAGACCAGTTTTCTCTCGCATAATCCACATCTGATCCATGGCAAATACTCTCAAGTATTCTTTGCCCAACATGCACTGGAAAGAGAGGTCAACCAACACAGCACCTCTCCTACTCTCCCATGGTAGAGCGTCCAGCAGGCTGGTCTCTGCCTTTCAGATTTACTACACAATCATCAGACACTGGTCCACCATGTTCCCTTAACCACAGGGGGCACATATCAAGTTCTTCATGCCAAGGTGTAAAATCTCCTTTCTCTTGATCTGAGATGAAGAAGAAAGCACCCTCCCAAACCACCTCCTTGGAGATGGGACTCAGCAAAATTCTCTCCAAAGAAATCCTTATAAATCCTGAAGCCACCCCTGCTCTCTCAATCTTTATATGACTTTTAAGTAGGCAAGGAATGTAAGAATCTTGTAACCCGTTCTCACTTTACATCTTTGGAAATTCTGCATAGGAATTCCCTTAGAATGAAGCATTAATCATACCTTTGGATCTTGGCTGAATGGTCTATTTAAATATTATCTATAATAATAAAAGCATAATATGCTAATTAGACCGGACAGCCAAATGACCTCCTGGACATCCTTCTGGAAGACCTTCTGGATGAAGCTGGGGCTGCGAGGGCCGAGGCAAGCCGCTGCAGCTGCGAGGGTCGAGCCCCTTGCACGAATTTCATGCATCAGGCCTCTCGTGTTATATATGTGAACAGCACCCATCACTTATTTTGCAAAGGGAAAAAAAGGAACACTGCCTCCGTGTCTTCACCTTCCCTACAGTGCCCAAAGTGAGAAGTCTGGCCCTAAGATAATCATAGATAAGAACCGTACTCATATTTTCACTATTCAAGGAACCATGAAGGGTTTAAAGGAAAGCAATCAAGATAATTAAGGAGTTTTAAAATGGAAGAGAAAGGAATTATGCTCTCCTAAAAATAAATACCTAACTGTAATCTGACATATAAGAACACCTACACCCCTAGGGGAGTGCGTCAGGTTAGTTCATCTAAACTCATAACAAGTTTGACTTGGCTATAACAGAATGGATGAAACTAAATCCTGGCAGAAAGTTATTAAATAATTTAATGGGTTACCAATGGAGGCCATGGTCCTTCTTTGAAGTTATTTTTAAAAATAGAAAAGCCTCTCTTTAAAACAGTTTTGCAGAAGTCTTGCTCTAAAACAGGTTGTGACCTCTAATAGACTGCGAGTCTTTTGCATGCTTGGCCATTGTTGATTTTCCCACTGTAGTTTCTCTGGGTCTCCGATTGGTGGCCTTTGCTCTAATCTCCTTTCTTTTTTTACCTTAAGTCTCTCCTGTTTCTCAACATCCTGGGCCAGGCAGTTGCTGGTTAGCTGCTGACACAATCTCAGTATAGAACAAGAAATGAAGACAAATTCTCCATCCATAACTGAAATGTAACACTTTGCCTAAATGGATGATTTTGAAAGGCCTTGAGATGTTTTCTTATTTGTGCCACCCACAGAATTTCCTTCTAAAGTCTGAATTTGGTTTTAACATCCTGTAGAATTCTGTAGTCAGAGAAAAAGCCTTCAAAGGTTTTGAGATTCTGCCAGTTTCTGAAAGGTTGTTATTGGCACCACGTTATGATTGAAATTATTTACTTGCTGCTTGGTTTAATACCTTAGAGATTTCTAAATAGGCTGCCTCAGGCTTTTCAGTGCTATCTAGAATAATGATGTAGAAACTACAACTGTGCAGGAGACAAAACTAAGGCTAGAGGGCAATAGCTTGAGTAACCTAAATAATTTTTTAAATAAACCCTCTATGTTTCTGTCACACATTTTCTCCTTCCGCCATTTACTCTAGTATCTATTATCCTTGGAGTTTCCAAGTGTGGTTAAGGAATTCTGGCATCTGTGTGTATAGTGCATGTGTGCATGTGTATGTGTTTGCAACATATGCATATATATATACTGAATATACATAAGAGTTGGTGGCACATGAGGCATATATGTCCTCCAAACCTCAATGAAGAAGAAAAAGTATCTTGGAGAAGAAAACTGGCATATGTCACAAATAGATGCCAACACATCCTGAGTCCCTGCAGCATAGGTGTGCCCAGCACTAGACTATTCTCCTCTATCTCAGGAATTCTGAGTTTCTACTCAGAATTTTGTGAAAAGCAAAAAATATCATGAGTTCACAGTGTAAAAACCTTCGAGTATAGGCAAATGCAATATTGACCATTGTCCTCAACAGAACCCAAAAGGTCACATAGGAGAGGACATTTAAGAAAATTATGATAGCCCTGGCCAGTGTGGGTCAGTTGGTTGAGTGTTGCCCCATGCATCAAAGGGCACATGGCCTGGGCTTTGGGCTGTATCCCCAGTAGGGGGCGTGCAGGAGGCAGCCGATTGGTGTTTCTCTCTCACATTGATGTGTCTTTCTCCCTCTCCCTCGCTCTCTAAAATCAATAAAAACATGTTTTAAAAAGAAAATTATGATAAGATATTGACTGAGAAGATTAAATAATCCAATCTGATATTTCCCCAAGATCTAATTCAAAGGGCAGAGGCATCACTCCAGTAAGTCAAGTTGAAAAGAAAAGTAGCTTATTTTTATAATTCCTCTTTCCTCAGTACGGTTGGTTTCCATAGCCACAGGCTTCTCAGCCAGCTGGTTTGGTTAACGATGACCCTCGGGAGGCAACAACTTGGGTTTCCATTTCCCCATCCCTATTTGCAAAGCACAGCCAAATCAGTTCTAGAGGTTGTCTGAGAAACAGACTCTTTCCCCAGAGAGGCTAATGCTAGACTCTCTGATCAGCAACATCCTCAATAAAAGGGCAGGCATAAATTCTTGGTTTGTCTACAATCCAACACCCTCTAAAGAAGCAGTAATGGTGCCATGGAATTCCACTCAGTCTGAGGAGAAGGGAAAACAAATCCATCGCCCTATCAAACAACTCAGATATTTTTCCATTAATACTCAGAAGTCCCAGGGTTTCATTCAGAACCTCAGCTGTCTCATCTATAAACAGAGATGTTTATTCAGTCCCTTCTGTTTCAACATGCTAAGATTGTGCTCCCTGACCTAACAATTTCAGGCTTATGTTCCACCATAAACACTCCTCATATCTCTTCTATCCCATTTCTTTTTCCCAATGCTGGCCACAGAACCAAGCTCTAGTAGCCGGAAGGACACCCTTCAGGTTTATTGAACCAAAAGCTGTATGATTTCTCTACCTTTATAACGCACTCTTTTTGCTCTAGCCTGAGCTGGGAACCAAACATAAGCCATAGAACACTAAATCTGTCAAAAATACATCTCATTTCAAAAGCACAGCAATGAGTCTTTGTTGATCCTGCTCACCTTCCAAAGATACTACTCAATTTCTCTCCTTTTCTTACCAAATTTAATTATATTGTTTACACAGCACTACTTCTCTTACTGTCACCAATCCCTTTCTAAACACCAGAGATTAAACTATGTACACTTCACTGAGATATTTCTCTTGAAAGTCACAAATGACTGAAGTTAAAACTGATTAATTTTCTTAGTCCTCAATTTTCTTGATCTTTTTTCAACACATGCACAGTTAATGACTTCCTGTTTTTGAAATTATGTTCTCCCTTAGAGTCTGTGACAGTGTCCTATCCAGGTATTCTGTTACAGAACACCTGCTCCTTACAGTTGTGAATACACAAAACACAGAGTTTATTCTTATATCATTTATTAATTTTTGTATTATTTTCCACGTGAACAACTGTAAACTTACTTTTGCCTCACCCTGTAGAGCCACTCCTCAAAAATTGTTAGCGTTACCATATGACCCAACAATTCTACTCTTCTCTACATACCCAAGAGAAATTAAAACATGTCCATACAAAAACTTGTACATGAATGTTCATATCAGCATTATTCATAATAATTAAAACATGGAAATAACCCAAATGTCCATCAACTGATGAATAGCAACATAAAATATGATAAATACATACAATGGAGTATTATTCAGCAATATAAAGAAAAACTGGTAAAGTTCTGATGCATGCTACAATATGGATGAACATTGAAAGTATCACGCTAAGTATAAGAAGGCAATTATGAAAGAACTAGAGGCCCGGTGCATGAAATTCGTGCACGGGTAGGGTCCCTAGGCCTGGCCAGAGATCAGGGCTGATCTTTGGGGTAACCGGCGGGACAATCGGGGGGGGCTCCCGCTGGCACCCACCTTGGCTGGCCTGGCGCTGCCTGCTCACCACCCTCCTCACTCTTCCGTTACCGCCAACAGTTGGGTGGGCTGGGAGCAGCTCCTGCACTGAGCATCTGCCACCTGGTGGTCAGTGCCTGTCATAGCAACTGGTCGTTCCACTGTTTGGTCCATTTGCATATTAGGCTTTTATTATATAGGATTAGTATATGATTCCATTTATATGAAATGTCTAGAATAGGAAAGTCTACAGACTGGAAGTAAATTAGTGTTTCTAGGGCTGAGGAGGTTAGGGCAGTGGCTAGCAAACTGCGGCTCGTGAGCCACGGTTTGCCGCTCTATTGACTAATGTGTTTGCCAACCACTGGGATAGGGGCTTAATCACAAGGAACAACAACAGCCTGTAATTATTGGAATCGAGAGTCTAGGTCAGTGGTCGGCAAACTCATTAGTCAACAGAGCGCCAAACTGCGGCTCACGAGCCACATGGGGCTCACGAGCTGCTCTTTGCTGACTACTGGATTAGGGGAACCAAGAAGTGGCTGCCAGTGAGTAGGGGGTTTCTATTTGAGGTGATGAAAATATTTTAAAGTTTGTTATACAACTTTAAATACACTAAGAAAAACTGAATTGTACATTTTAAGTGGGTGAATTGAATGGTATGTGAATTATATCTCAATGAAGTTGTTATTTTTATTGTTTAATGGATTGGTTCCAGGGGTCCTCAAACTACAGCCCACCGCGGACATTTATCCGGCCCGCCGGGTGCCGCTGCCTGTCCTGCTTAACAGCCGACTCATCTCGGGCCCGCAGTGCGCATAGGAATTTGTTCATAGTTTGTTTGTTTTTTAACTATAGTCCGGCCCTCCAACGGTCTGAGGGACAGTGAATTGGCCCCCTGTCTAAAAAGTTTGAGGACCCCTGGAGCCATGGTCATATGTCTACACCCTAGCCCTGAAGGAGACTGGGAACGTGAAATTGCCAATGCTCACTGTAAGCCCTTGGTCACAATGACTGAAGATGTTAATGGAGAAGCTCTAAGCACATTTGTTTGAAATAGGCAAAAAGCTGGTCTTCAGGCTGCAGCAGTCAAAGCTCCAGGTTTGGGAAACAATAGAAAGAACCCGTTTAAAGACATGGCTCTTGCGGCTGGTAGTGCAGTGTTTGGAGAAGAAAGATCGACGCTAAATCTCGAAGACGTTCAGCCTCATGTTGTTTAATTTCTCAATCAAGCCACAGAAAGTGAAAAAATCTATACTCTGCTAAAATATAGACTTAATGGTAGTTGTTTAAGCCATTTCAATTTACTTTCCTCACATCCTTTGTTTAAAATGTTCCTATCTACATTTCATCCTATAGCAAAACAAAAATTTTCTGTGTTTGAAAATTAGAAACTATAGAACAACAAAATTTATATTTTTATGGGCTTGCCCTTTTAAAGGGGGTTTGCATTTAAGTCACTCTTAATTTCTTTCTTAAAAAATAATTGCATAGCTAATTATCCTTGGTAGTCAACCACCTGCAGAGCTTGAAGTATCTTCTTCTTCTTTTTTTTTTTTTTTACATTACCTATATCTAAAAAGGCATATGGGAGGAGCGGGGGGAAGCAGATGTTTTCAAATCCTCTTTCCAATTTAACATAAGGGATCCTTACACATTCTTATGTGAGCTTGACTCAAGCAGCTTAACTGTCACTTGTAAGTTATGAAATTCCAAATGTTGGCATTTTAATCTGTATTTAAGGAGAAGCACTAAATAATTTATGTTTATACTTCTTTCAAGTTTTATGTGTTTAGAGTCTAATAGTAGCTCTTCAAAAGCTACAGAGAAACAGCATGATTTTGTAAATGAGATGTGTATTCCAAAGGCAAGTATTTATTGGGTAACTCTGTATCTTGGTTTTACTGTAACCATTACTGTGCTGGAATTGACAGTGTTTTCCTACTAGATAGCCAGTACCTATGACAATGGGAAATATCTATATGATTTTCATTCATTCAGTGAATATCTCCAGCTGAATAGAGGATATTTTATCTCAGTCCTTTTTTGTTTTTTGTTTAGTTGGGGGGTGTTTTGGGGAGGGGAGGGTTGTTTTTTGTTTATTTGTTTCTTTTAGCTAAGATAAAGCAAATAATCTTGGAAGGACAGATTCTGCTAGGTTATTTTTCTTAATTAAGTCTACAAACTGAGTACCTAAACTTCTGAATCAGCCATGTGGATATCTTCTGCTAGTGTTCTAAAAGTTCAAATATTGGGGGACAAAAAAATCTGGAAAGAATGGCTTGATTTGAAGGGATCCAATTATAATGAATATCTTTCTTTGGCATTTTCATATTTCATTTGAGAAAGATAACTTCCTTACCACACCCTAGATGAGACCAGTTTTTGTCCCATGATCTTATTTTCAAGCACATCCTTCTCTGGCCAGCAATCCTGGGGCATGACACCTTCAGTCCATTGATCCTGCCACACTTTCACTGTACTTGCCCCTTGTGTGTTCACTTCTCCCCATTTCCAGCCTACAGTCCAGAGTCAATCACTAAATCACTCCCCTGTTAGGACCTCAGCTCCCTTTCCCCACCCTTCCTTCTCTTAGTCACTTGGCAAAACCTCAGCCCTCATTAAATCTTATTCTGCCTGCTCCACGTGGCTGACTGATCTCACTTTAAATTCATGACCAGTAACCCCAAGTGGGCCCTCTGTGCTGCCTGGTAATCACACTATATTTCCCTAATCAAATCATTGCTCCATCTTCCCAGGCAACTGCATTATAATCTCTCCAGCACTCGCTCCCTTATCCTTACTCTCAGCTGATGACCTTGCTTCCTATTTTATTTTTTTCCCTTGCTTCCTATTTTAATTAAGGAACCATAGTGACTCTTTTAAAACATAGTGTTATTTCTCTGCTCAAAACCCTTCAGTGGCTCTCCTTCTCCCTTGCAGTAAACACCAAAGTCCTTACAATGACCTACAAAGTTCTCCCTGATCTGACCCCATTAACTCTCTGAGCTCATCCCGTGTTCTCCCCTCCATTACTGCTCCCCAGCCTTCCTGGCCTTTTTGTTGTTCAGTTACACATCAAGCTCTCTCCAACCTGGAGGCCTGGCACTTGCTGTTTCCTCTGTCTAGAACACTCTTCCCCCAGGTGTATTTACATGGGTCACTCCTTAACTTGCTTTGTCTATGTTCTTGGTGAGGTCTTCTCTGACCATTTTATTTAAATTTGAATCCACTCCACCCTGGAACTCCCTCTGCTCCTTTCCTGCTTTATTGTTCTCCACGGCTGTTATCACCATCTGCATAGTAAATGTTTTGTTTATTCTTTTGTTTATCATCTCTATCCACCTACTAGAATATAAGCTTGGGCCTATGAGCCAAGAAGGTGGACTGTTTTGTCCACTGTTGAAATCCCAGCACCTAGACCAATACCTGATATACGGTGGTTGCTTGTTAAACACTAGAGGCCTGGTGCACGAATTCGTGTACCAGTGGGATCCCTCAGCCTGGCCTGAGGGATTGGACCAAAACCGGCTCTCCGACACCCCCCAAGGGGTCCTGGAATGCAAGAGTGCACAGGCCAGGTCAAGGGACCCCACCCTGCACAATCCAGGCCAGGGAGGGATGTGGGAGGTTGGCCAGCTGGGGAGGGACCGCAGGAGGGTTCCAGGGCATGTCTGGCCCATCTCGCTCAGTCCCAGTCAGCTGGACCCCAGCAGCAAGCTAACCTACCAATTGGAGCATCTGCCTCCTGATGGTCAGTGCATGTCAGAGCGAGCAGTTGAGCGGCCTTAGCATATCATTAGCATATTATGCTTTGTTTGGCTGCATGGGCGACTGGATGACTGAACATGTAGCATATTAGGCTTTTATTACATAGGATTTGCTGAAGGAAGGAATGAGTGAGTGAATGAATGAGTGAGTGAATGGAGACTATTTACTAAAAGAAGTGTGTCTAAACCTTACTTATAGGCTTGCTAGTCTATGTCAGATTGTTATGTTTGTAATCATTAACAAAGGACACTTAAATACAAATTTATGTTTGATTGACAAAAGGAGAAATTAGAGACTCACAAAAATAATCTTAGCCTGCCAGGGTAGAGCAGCTGTGACCAATGCTGTGCTGAGCAAGAACATCCGAGAGCAGTTTCCTTTGCCCAGAAAAAGGGAGTTGCTATGTCTCAGAAATAATGGATATCTCAGAAATAATGGCTTGTAACTCAGAGCTGCTTTCTCTCTTTTTGGAAAATCATAAGACTCACAAAATTTATAGTAGGCCCATGAAATTTGCATAAGTCCCACTGACATTAACCAATGCAGTTTACCTCACTACAAAAGCTCTTTTTAAGTAACTAAAGGTTTCTTTCATGTTAGTCAAAGTTAATGACATGTCATAAATGCAAAAACATATTAATAAGATATATTATCAATACATAAATATAACCAAATTTTATTATACCATAAATCATTCAAAGTGTTTTCTTATATTTATTTTTAAGTACAGCATTAAATTATGTAGATCTATATAATTAATATATTACAATCTGGGGTGCTGGGTTAGAGATTTTAATTGAGTAATGTTTGGGGAATTTTTTTAAAGAAAAAAAGCAAGATCGATTTTCCCCTTGAAGACTTTAGTAGGCAATATGAATGTCACATATATTACCTGCCTTATAAATCATACTTTAAATTCCCTCTTCAGCCTCAACACTCAGAATGACTACCCAGCAGAGCACTGAAAAGCTCTTCAAATTTAAACCATTAAAATGAAATCTGTCTCCGAATGTTTGAAAAAATTTGCTGTAAGAAAATCAGTTTGAGATTAAATGAATAAAATTAATCACTCATGGCCCTGGCGTGGGGGGACAGAAGAAGCTGGAAAACACTGCAGAATTTAGCACTGCTATCAGGGAAGGCGCTTAGGGGGTTAATATTGATTCACATTTGAAGCTAAATTCAAATATAAGTTTTTCTTTGCTCTTCGACTTGTCGTGTCATTTCTTTTCATCATCAAAATTAACCAAAAAAATAGCCACTAACGTTTTTTCCTTTGGATTTCTTAGTTGCATAAGCTAGCTAAAATCTGTATAAAAGTTTTAAGACAAATTAGTTGACTTGAATGCCAACTACAATGACAGGGCCAGCGTTTTGTGTGGGTGTTTTTTAAGCTGCTGTGTTGCAGCTGGCATCCATGGATGTGTGAGAAACACATGTCAATCCCTCTATACTAACCATTGTCTGTTGATTCCAACTACATAGGGAAGGCGGGGACTGCAGAATTGAGAGAGGCAGCTTCCGGTTGCACTTGTTGATGAAGCCACACAAGTCAGCTACCATCTGCACTCCCTGTTTTGTGAGTGCATGTCTTATCTCCCCAAAGACTGCACCTAGAGCAGGGTTGGGAGCTTCCCGTTTCCTCTATTGACTATATATATATATATATATATATATATATATATATTCCCTAAGGTTAAGACCGTGTCTGATTCACTTGCCTAAATCTCACAAAACTTAGCTTCATGTAAGGCATGGATGTATATATTCCCTCTTAAACTGCAAGCCTTTGAAAGAATAAAAAACTCAGTCTGATTAATCTTTTATTCTCTAACACAATGCTTTAAACCTAGTTGGCACTAAATAAATAAATGAATAGGTAAATAAATAAATACTCAATGTTGAATGAATGAATAAATAATGAATAATGAATGAATGAATATCAAATACTCTACAAGCCCTTGACAAGTGACCTGAGGGAATATCTTCTCTAGAGCAGAGCATCTTTGTGGTCCCAAGCCCTCCTGTCCCAGCTGCCTGCTTCAGAGATGTGAAAATCAGAAGTGTCTGTGCTGCAGTAACGTCAACATGACTGGGACCATTCCCAGCAGAATTTATAGTGTCATGCAGCATGCATGACCTAGAGCTAGTCCCTCGAGCTGGTAAAATGGAAAACCACATTCCCTGGCATTGTAACTATTTTTTTAGTAAAAACTAGTTTAAATTAGCTAAAACTAGATTGGCCACTAGATGGCATTTGTATTAGCCATGTCTCCAATTTGGAGAGGGACTGACTCTGTTTCAAAAGTCCTTTGGCAAGAATGTAGCTTGAAATTCTGAAGCACTCGTTTAAAAATAAGTAACAATAAAAGATCCTAGAAAATGTATAAACGCTAATTTATAGTATGCCTATAATACTATAACTTACTAATACCATATAATCTTATGTAATACTAAACTACACTAGACTGCACTAGACTATGCCATACTACACTTGGCTGCAATGTTTTCCAAAGTGTGATACTCGGAGCTTGTAAAAAAATAAATATGGAATCCAGGGCCTTACCCTAGAAATAATAAATCCAAATCTTTGTATGGGGCCCGGGGATATGCATTTTAGTAAGCTCCTACCTAGGGAATTTCTTGCAGAATCTTTTCCATAGACAATACCGCCACTTTAAGACCATATTCCTATGGGGAAGTCATCCACAATTTCAACTAAGGATTCAAAGAATGAATCCTTCCCCTCATACAACCTCTGCTAAAGCTCCTTCCTATTACATTAGAGATACCCAACCCTATCTATGTTCCAAGTTCCTGTTGGTGGTTTGTCACCTGAGAGAGAGAGCCTCCAACAAAGCTCAGGTGATAACAATGGAAACTGAGGAATAGGAATGGGATCTCAAGAGGTGTGGATAAAGGGATAAAAGCTTTGGTGGGCCAGGAACTCCTGCCACTCACTCCAGGAACACACCTTGCACAGACCTACTTCCACACCAGTCCCCTTTCTCTCTCAAGTCAGTGTCACCCCATTCCCAGCTACCCACTTTTCTGCTACCTCCCATTGACTTTGCATAAAATTTCTCCCTTCTCCCTGCTTCACTACAAATCAGCCCCCAATCTCACAGCCTCTCCACACTAGTCCCTAAAGCCAATATCTAGTGCCTGTCTGATTTCCTTACTTTCATCAACTAAGAGAAATAAATAGTATCTAAGAGGAATCTCCAATCTGCATTATCTTGTTGTCTGTAGTAAGGATTGCCAGGTAAAAGACAGGACACTCAGTTAATTTAAATTTCAACCAATAATTTTTAATATAAGTGTGTCACAAATATTGCATGAGATATAATTATACCAAAAAATCATCCACTGTCTGAAATTCAAATTTCACTGGACATCCTATATTTTTATTTGCAAAATCTGATAACCCTAGCAATTAGGGGAGAAGGAAAGCACAGAAGTGATCACAAGTGATCATGGCAAGTCTTTGGATGCCTAAAGGACTGCAGTGAGAATCATCTACATATCAGGAAACCCAGACTCAAACTCCTCTGGGCATCTCCCCTCAGGAGCAGAGACTGCTAAAGATGGAATGGATTCATCTTCCAAGGTTACAGATGAGCCTAGTCAGGCAAGACTATAAAATAGAATGGAGCAATGTAGAAAACACTATAGAAAATATCAAGAGTATACTACATATAGCAAGAGTAATTACTATTTTCTTAGCAACAGATATGAAATGTTTGTATTGATATGTATGTACTGGCATTGAATCACCATGTAAAATACATTTCTTATTGCAGTACAGTCAAAAAGTTAGATGAAGACTGCCCTGGGCCATCTAGCAAAGGCCGTTGCCTTCAGTGACTGTCTTACCGTCAGGAATATACACATAAGTCTATTTATTTGAGCAGTTCCTACTCTCTAGTACATATCTTTGATAGGCGTGATCAGGAAGAATATTCTACTGTGGCAGAGACTGGCTCTGTTTTCTTGATGAAGTAGCAAACCACAGCTTCTGGCTTCCTTGAAGCTCAGTGACATCATGTGACTGGTTCTCACCAGCAGAATGTGGGGGAGGCAGTGATGTGTGTCACCTCCAGTGAGTGATTAAGAGCATGCATAACTTCTTCACAATCTCTTCACACCTTGCCTGAAGGCTGAACCAGACTACATTTCAAGGCCTTAGAAGAGGTTGGAACAATTCGTTAAAAAAGGCCTGGATCCCTGCATGGAGCAACTTACCCCGATAACCTGCACAGGCTGTGACATGAGTGAGAAACCATCCTTAATTGTGCTGAGCCACATTTTTGGGTTGTTTATTTAAACAGACTGACTACCACAATTATTTACATAATCTATATCTATAAAAGGCTAAGCAACCGTCCAACCATCCGACTGGTAGCTATGATGCGCACTGACCACAAGGGGGCAAATGCTCAACACGGGAGCTGCTTAGCTAGGATGACTTGGCAGCTGCGGTCCTCAGGTGATGCACCCTGGAACCAGAGAGGAGGGGGCCTAATTCTGGGATGTGTCACCCGAGAACTGCCCTCTCGCAATCTGGGACCCTATGGAGGGTGTCAGAGAGCCAGTTTCGGCCCAATCCCTGCAGGCCAGGCCGAGGAACCCCACCTGCCAGAAGGCTCACTCCACAGACACCCTTCGAGCTGTGGGACCACAGGAAGTTGGCTCCAGGGCATGTCTGGCCCTTCTCTCCCAGTCCCGCCCCACTGGCCACCTTCTAATTAATTTCCTTTCTATGTACATGAATCTGTGCACTGGGGCACTAGTGTTATAATATAAATATTAATGTAAAAAAAAAAAACACACACACACACACATTTAAACCTGAAAGGACTTTGGTGAGTTTGAGCCAAACTATGGACAAATGCTGGGAAGCAGAATCTCAATGTATTGGGATAATGCCTCAGAGAATGGCAGTTTTTTGCCTTGTTTTATACATTATAATGGAAGAAGGAGATGTAAATAGGTTACATGAAATCCACTGGTGATAAATTAAAGAGGCAGGAGAAAGCAAAGTGGGAAATCTCTGGGACTGGATAAAAAGTAAAATGATAGACACATATTTCTTTTACTTAGGTGGGTACCATATAGTTAAAAGTCAACAATTAACATGACAGCAATAACAATGAAGGAATTTGTGATATCCATTCTGGCACCCAGGACATTTGATTGTGCCCTAAGGGGTCCAGAAAAAGGGAAGTTACAAGTTACCCAACATTTTAACAATATGATAAATGCAAAAAGACAATAGGCTCAGTTAAGGTAAAGGCTGACCTTTGTCAGGGAAGATACCGGCCTAGGACTTGACTACCCACCATAACTGCTTTTAGTTAAAGTTTTAATTTCAGATTATCCTTTATGGTTACTTTAGTATTTTGAGTTTGCAAGACTGCCATGCAGGCCTTCCCTGAGCTTGTCAGGCTAGCATATGGCCCCTTTTTTGTCCACGAAGATATATATAAAATTCTTTTAGAGAAAGGAAGGGAGAGAGAACATCAACTGGGCTGCCCTCCACATGCACCCTGGCCAGGGATGGAACCCACAACCTAGGCATGTGCGCTGACAGGGAATCAACCCAGCAACCTTTCAGTTCATGGGACAATGTTCAACCAACTGAGCCACTCCAGCTGGACCACAATTATATTTTTAATTATACAGAAGGCCAGATAACATAATTGCATATATATTAAAGCCAATATAAATTACTAACACAAATCTATAATAATAAAAGCATATGTGCAAATTGACCTAATGACCAAACAGCAGAACGACCGTCAGACGACCTTCTCGATGGGGGGCTCCTCGATCTATCGCCTCAAAGAGGGAGGTTCAGGATACCAGGCTGGCAGCCACAGAGGGAGGCCCAGGCCACCCAGCTAGCAGCACTGCGGTGGGTGTGCGGGACCTCCCTCTGCAGGGCGACTGATCTGGGGGCCCTGCGATCTATTGCCCTACAGAGGGGGGCCCAGGCCACCAGCCAGCGATGCTGTGGTGGGTGTGCGGGGCGAGCCAGATATCACCCCACAGAGGAAGGCCCAGGCCAGCCAAGTGATCGCACCACACGCCTGTCACCCACAGAGGGAGGCAGCCAGTGGCGGTGGCGGGGGCAGAGCCAGCTGCCAGCAGCTGGGGGAAGGAAAGCCCTGATAGGCCCTGATCACCAGCTAGGCCTAGGGACCCTACCCCAGCGGTCCCGGATTGTGAGAGGGCACAGGCCGGGCTGAGGGACACACACAACTCTCCCCACCCATGCACAAATTTCATGCACTGGGCCTCTAGTGGACTCTATAAAACTGTACTAGTCTTGAACCAATTACTTCAGCAATGTTTACCATTTTTTAAATATAATAACAGCATTTACAGTTATCAAAGATTTTGTAATTGTGAATGTATATTACCAACATTACCAGTTTGATCCTTGGGTTTCTTTTTCCATACATTAATTTTTATACAACTCATAATAGTTTGGAGGTAATAGTTGTTTATATGGGTTGTCATTCACAAGCAAAAAATTGGAACCATTAATGTGAGGAATTATGTACATCTGATACCCTTCAAAATAATCTCCTATAAGAATATAATCCTATGTGCATTTAGCCCCAGTTACCTTTCTTGATAGTGGGTTTAACTCTCTAAACAAAAAATTTATAAAAGTAACTCAAATGAAACTAGTTAACGTACATTACTGCCTATCTTAAATCTCCATTACCTCCAGAAGAAGATGTGAATGCCACAGCAGATCATGCCCTTCGTGTCCTTGCTCATCTCCCTTGACTCATCCCCACCTCCCTGTCCTCTCATACTGAAGCAATGCTGAATTACTTGCAGTTTGTACAAGTCACCTAAAAAGCATATTTAAAAATGCAGATTTCTGAACCCAATGTCAAGAGTCATGTTTAATTGATTTGGGGTGAGACCCTTGGCTACCACAGGTGACTCTGACATGGGTGAATTATAAAGCACCTGTTGAGAAGTACTATTTAAAACAAATGATAAAAGCACTTAATACTTTGAGATATTGTACAGAATTTTAACAAGAAAAAATGCTAGAAAATGCATTTTTTATTGCCTTTAAATATTTAGACCAGTTATTCATTTTATTCATATACAAAGTTATAAAAATGACTAGGAAGTACACTTCTAAAATATCTACTGAATTTATTTCTAAAATAAATAAACTACTTAAACCATTTTCCACTTATATTAAGAAAAATATTCACAACTATTCTAACTTCAACTCTTCTGAGTCTCCTTTATGGATCGATATATTAAAAACAAAATAGTGAATCAATTTCTATATTGATTGGCTGATTTGAAAGAAATCACTCCTCATCTATAAAACAGGAATAACATTTGTCAATAAACTTAATAATGAAAAAAATATATACCATAGTCATATCTTTGCCAAAATTTGAGCTTTTAGGAAATAAATCATTGGATATAAATGCAAAATATAATTATCCTGAAAGTTTTATATATATAATGTACAATTATACATATAGATTCTTATTGCCAAAAAAAATACATAGCTTAAATTAGAGTTTCAAGAATTGGAGACTGACCAGGTTCTCCCCTACAAAAAGGAATTCAAACACACTAAAAGCTGCCTGGGTACCTGAGAACTGGACACAAATCTCAATGGCTGAGCTAAAGCTCTCTCAGATGCCAATCCTGCAAACATCCCTTTCAGATTTCTCTATAAGGAGACACAACCATAATCCAGGGGAGGCCTGAAGGAGCACCTCCTCTGAAGCCAGGACTTCCTTCTTGAAATCTGTCAGCCACATCAGCTCTTCTCCGCAGCCTCCTAAGCCTAGTGGCCCTCCAAAATCTGTTTTTGTGAAACCTCAAGCCTCCCCACAGAGTATCCTCTCTTTAGAACTCTAGACTTGGCTTCTCGGATTTAAATTTATTTTAACCAATTTGTAGGTCTTTAGTCAGACAGGAAATAACATGTTGCAGAGGAATTAAGCCAAGAACTCCATGTCAACTTCAAAACCTCATTCTACCTTTGACTCACCCTGGGACTTATGAAGGTGACCTCACTTCTTGGGAACTCTTTTCTCATCTAGAAAATGGAAAGATGAATACTAACCTGCTTTGATCAGAGGCTTGTTATGTGTGTGGGGGGGTGGGGGGGTGCATTTTGTAAAGGTCTTTAGAAAATACAAAGAGCTATAGAAAGATTAGATAATAAAGGTTTTGTCTAAGCAAGACCAGAATGGCTACTTCTCTTCATTTTCACCCTCTGTTGAATTAACCTTTTTCTTTAGGTTACAAAAGAAGGAACCCTATATTTCCTTCCAAAGGAAGTTTTTTAAAAATAAGTTTTTGAATGCCATTCATGTTTCAAGTTCTCCTGGAAATGGCTTTTTTCTTCTGGCATTATATATCCAAGATAATGAGGAATTCAGAAGAACCACCTGCTGATAAAAACATCCACAGGCTGGCCAGATGCCCAACAAAGATGAGTCCAATCCAATGAACAACTGAAGAAATTGCCTCTTTCTACACAAGCAGTTGGGTCCTTGATCTCTTAACACAGACCTAAGGCCCTACAGCCCTTTATTGAATTCTGATGGAACAGAAATACCTCTCCCATGGGATCTGAATTTTGAATAGGTTGAATTCCTCACCATCTTGGAAGCCTTTCCTTCTCCAGTTTACTTTCTAAAAATAATTCACTCCTTCTATTGTATAATTTACAAAGCACTTCCACATATTTTAGCACATGTACAACCAAAGAATATGGAAAAAAGCACTACTTTAATATATTCATACATATGTATGACATTATCTGTCTACCTAAGTAATGAATAGATGCCCTCAGGATCAGGCGATGAAAAAGACAAATCCTACCCTTAAATTTTACAGTCATATTCTATCTTGTGTTTTTGATGGCTAAGAAAAGAGAAATAATCAAACCAAGATATTTTAATGCCTTATTTCACCCATCCTGAAACAAGCTAAAAACAAAAATTATTTTTAAAAAAGATATAATTTTATGTTCTAAAAAAAGTTAAGTCCTTAATCACTTTTACCAATCCAGAGGTACTAAATGAATGCTTGACAATAATTGTCATTTTTTTATATGGGAGTGCTTTAAAGAAAACCACGCTACATTTATGGTCATACATTTACATTTAGACAGAAACTTTATATTCTTAAAGTTTTTGCATACATTATTTAATTTAACCTTGCAACACTCTGTGAGATAGGCACAGAAGCTATTAGTATTCCCATTTTCCAGATGAGTAAACTGAAACTTAGAGGAACCTAAGGATATGCCCTTATCTGCTTAGTACTAGGTGGTAGAGCTAAAAGTCAAAGCTAAGATTGGACTTTCTGTACTACACAGTGTTGCTTGCCTTGGTTATTTTAGGAAGAATAGGAAATAAGATTGGAAAGGCAGGAGGGTCTTAAATGCCAGACAATGTCAAGTCACTCAGGATTGGTGGTGTGTTTCGTTGGAGGGCGAGGGGATGGTGTGTGTATGTGTGTGTGTTTAATATATTTTTATTGATTTCAGAGAGGAAAGGAGAGGGAGAGAGAGATAGAAACATCAATGATGAGAATCATTGATCGACTGCCTCATGCACGCCCCCTACTGGGGATCGAGCCCTCAACTGGTGCCCTTGACCGGAATCGAACTTGGGACCTTTCAGTCCACAGGCCAGTGCTCTATCCACTGAGCAAAACTGGCTAGGGCTGGTTTGTGTTCTAAATCAGAGCTAAGCTATAGTAAGACATGGTACTCATTGTGACAGAGAAATGCTTACTAAAGAACGTACTGCATTATCCTAAGCAGGTATTGAAAAGTAAATTTGGAGCTGAGAGACAATAAGTTGATAACTGGCACAGTTATCTGTGTTTCAAGATAGCTTGGAAGTCCTCCTCCTCATCTCCCACCTGAACCAGAGTAATGGCAGCAGGAGCTGCCATTGATTGGCACCATGATTTAGTAAGGGTCCCACAGCCATTTCCCAGGCTATTCTGTGTTCTTGTAACTGTGATCTTCCACTGGTTCCTCAAGAATATTCTCCTATAGCATCCTTAATGGTAATTCTAATTCTAGTTCTTCAAAGCTTTCTACCGCTTCCTTTTGGGGAAGAAAACAATTAGAAAACAGAAAAGGGAAAGATGGCATTGGAGAAGTGGAGACTTTTGTCCCAGCTTTCTGCCTTGAGCCACTGAAGCTGAGCAGGGTAGTAAGCTCAATTTGAAGGCAACTGGAACGTCAGTTAAAAATTTTTTTTAAAAAAGGAAAAAAAATACTTTGCTATCCATCAGTGACTGATCCTCTTGCCCACTTGACAAACATTTCTGGCGTGAGGTAGGGGGATCAAAAACCTTTTCCCATTGATCTCTTTAAGCTAGCCACACCCATTCAGAGAATGAAAGAGACCAGAGGGAAAGGGGAATTAAGGTGGATAGTACTTATTAAGCAAACATTGAAAAATGTTCTTGCTCATAGGTTTGTAAATAAGGGAATATCTGGTGTAAGGTTCTCCACCCAAAATGTATATAAGTGGATTTCTGGAAGCTCTTTAATGTTTAGTGCTAAGGTCCTAAAATCTCTAATGGGGAAGGAAAGACCAAAGGGGAGAGAACAAAACAAAATGATTGAAAACTCTTGAGTTCTTCCATCTCTGTAGGAAATGTACTGCCTTTTCATAAGCCATCAAACCACTAACTTTCTCTTTTTTATGGTTGTGTTACAGTGATTCATCTTTCACTATAAGAGTACCTCTCAAATATTCCACTATAAGAGTACCTCTCAAATATTCCACAACACATATTAATCAAGAACCTTAAAACCCATCATAGCCTTCAATAGAGCAATTCCATTTGATATTGCTGACCATTTACTGGCTTCCATAACAAAATGCTCTCTTAATTTTCCTCCTACCTCTCCTTTAAGCATTGGAATTTCCTGGTGTTCTACTATAAGCCTCTTCTTTCATCACCCTACTCATCCATCTCCTCAGTCATCAATTCTATGGATTCAACTACCTTCTACCTGGAAGTGACAGAAATATGTTTCTGCAGCCTGGAACTGTTTTCTAAGCAACAGGCCTATATATCCAACTGCCTCTAAACATAATATGAATGCCTCCCAAGCACCTCAAAACCAACATGTACAAAACTGAAATCATCACCTTTCCCCCAAACGTTTTCTTGCTCCTTTATTCTTTATCTCAGTGAATGGCAGCTCCAAACACCCAGTTAGATATCCAAGTTGGAAACCTAGAAGCTATACTTGATCCCTCTTTTCCCTTCAGCTCCCACAGGAAATTGAACTAATATTTCCACTCACCTCTCTCCAACTCCCCTGCAACTCCCCTAATTCATGGCACTATCATCGGATACCCTCTTAGTGAAGGTCTTTCCATCCAACCCATTCTCCACACAGCAGCCAGAGACATTCTTATAAATTAGAAATCATATCACATAACTCCACCATGGGAAGGGCTGAAAACCCTTCAATCAGTCTTAGGATAAAGTCCAACGTTAAACATGACTTTTAAAATCCTTATCTTGACCAGCCTACATCTCCACACTCATTTTTCCTCCCTCTTCCTTCACCGACACTATGAAAGTCTCGCTTTCTCTTGCCTCTGAGCCCCTGTATATGCTGCTGACTCTGTAGAGCCCTCTTCCCTTCCATCTAGCCTTGTGCACTTGGCCTAATCCTACCCATGCTGAGATTAAGTGGCTTATCCTATGAAAGCCTCCTCAGATTCCTCTGGATTTTGCTCCCAGAGTACCCTATACTTCCCCCCACCTAAGCATGTAGGACACTTCATTTTTCTTTACTTCTTTTAAAAATCAGCTTTGTGGAGGTATAATTTACATACAATTAAAGTAGCCAATTTAAGTGTATAATTTAATACATTTTGACAAATATATCAGTGGTGCAACAACCACCACAATCAACATAATAGTTCATTCCTTTCAGTGCAAAGAGTTTCATTGTGCTTTTTTCCAGTAAATCCTCTCCCCACATCTCTGGCTTCAGATTAACCACTGATCTGCTGTCACTGTAGTTTTGCCCTTTCCAGATGGCATATAAATGGAATCACATGTACATACATAGACAGTCCATAAATTCCCCAGCAATTATAAATAGCAACCAAACCAGAAGTGCAGTCTTAGAGACTAGCCCATGATGGCGGGATGTGGGGGGAAAGGTCAACTACAACTTAGGGTGAACGTGGGGTAGAAGCAGTAATCCCTAGGATGAAATTGGTGAGGAGATTCAAGGGAGTAATTCGGGTAACAATTTAGGATCCTGAATTTGGGCAGAGGAAGAGAGGGAGTGATTTTGAATGCTTTTGATGCAGATGGTAGAGATGTTCATCAGCGGCTGGAAATATAGAACCAAAATTTGGAAAATAGTTGGGGGTAGATAAGCTTGCCAAGAGAGTTGAAGAAGAAATGAAAGCTATGGCTTTAGCCTTGGGTGATGGGCAAATTAGAGAATATAAAAAGAAAAGATTAGTCTGTTTTTTAAAAAGAAGAAAGAGATCAAAGTAAACCGAAAAAAAGATCCGGGGCAACAATGCGGTCATAGAAGGCACGAGAGCAGAGAATTATTTTCAAGCAGGGGAGAAGGGGAGCATAGAACTGAAAAATCCTATCTGGACATCAGTGAATGTGAGTCAACAAATATATCAAGACGAACTCACAATTTAAAGTATAATAACCTAAGGGTTTTCATGTACAATTTTGAAACATTTAACAACATTTTGGAAAGGTCACACAGGCCAAGCATCAATAGAATGAAGAAAATGGGAAAGAAAGTGGCCAGGAAGTTAGCCAGCCACTGCAGGGGCCTCGAGAAGAAAGGCGTTTATCAGGAAAACATAACCACTATTTTTTTCTGAAATTCCCGCTATTGCTTATAAAAACCACAACACTCCTTGAAGTTAGAAAACATTTTCAGTATGCTTCACTTTGCAGATTTGGAAACAGTACCCTAGAGAGGATTCAGTTTGGAAGGGAAAGGAGCCAAGAAAAAAAAAACAAGATTGCATAAGAAGCAGTGTAATCTTTCTTTGATGGCACTCACTGGGCATTTTCTGAATTTACAATCAGGGGCTTCTAATTGATAAAGCTTTGATAGCACAAAAGGTCACCATGGATTACTCAGTCCTGCTTTGCAACATACTGTGCTCTTCACAAACATCGGCAATTAACTGCAATAAATAATGGCAGGAGTCGCCCCTTTCAAACACAGGACCGCATCCTGAAGCCCCTTGCCTGCAGTAAACAGCAGTAGAAATTGGCCTTTGTTGTAAACACTTTCCATCCCACAGTTAAATTCACCTCTGAAGCTTGTCTGATATTTTTTCCACTTAACACACTCATTAATTCTCCCACATGATTTAAAAAAAAAAACAAACACATATTTTTAAAGAATTTCTGTATCATAAGCGATACATGAACCTGCCATTTAAAAATCTCTTTAGTTAAATTATCCCTTCTTTTATCCAACAACCCTTTATGGTCCTAATGATTTATTATTTTAATTCAGTCCAACTTGCATGGAAGAATTGGGTACCATTCTGTTGTAACATGTCTCATTCCCATTCCAATTTTGTTCGAAATAAGTGTGTTACAGTTCTCCAATTGGCAGTCAAGAAAACTTCATACAAAAGCGGCATTTACTTGCAGTTATAACAGAGCCAAGTAATACATATGCTATTTGACAGTTTGGAATATCTGTTTTCCTGCATTCATCTGGAGCTGTTATTGGACCATTAAAATTATTTTTTTACAGTTTTTAAAGGCCCAAGACATACTAATTTGTCCTGATGGATGATATAATGTGTTCAGGTAAAAGAAAAATAAGTGTTACATAAAATATGACTGAACTCCCAACCACCTCCTCTTTACCTTTCTTTTGACTCTGTATATGTTTTTTTCTCCTTTGAAAATGGCAACTGGTAAAAAATAAAACCCCCATTTTGATTCACTTTTTACTTGGTGATATTCACACCCCTTATCACAATGAGCAATGCCATTTCTAATCCAAAATAAGACTGAAACTTTTACTTTCACATGAAAGTAAACACAGATGGTCTGATAATAGTAGAGACTTTTGTACAAACTGCCTCATTTAAGGCAGGCCCATTTAATGCCATATTTCATTAAATACGGCCTGTCTTAAATCAGACAGGCTCTCCTACAGGGAGCCAATCTTTATCTTTTTTAAACTCAGAGTGTGTGGCTTGTCTGTCACTATAAAAGACTTGGCCTTCTTTGTACAGGGCCAGACCTTAAAGCTGAAAAGCAGGGTGGGTCTCTTTAACCCAGCCAGACCTAGCCAATCTACAAACAGATTGTATTCAAAAGTTCTTTTGTAAGTCTGTTGTGGGATTTTAAAAGTATTTTACCATAGAAACAATCTCATACCCAGTGGTTAGGTCTTTAGGAAAAGCCATAAAAGTCAGTTTAACCTACCACATAGTTGTGCTAATAGTTTAACAAGACCAAAATGCACCTGTGCTACATAATGCTCTAGAACTACGCACAGTGTTTCTATGAGGAAATGCATTGAGAGTTTCATAGCTTCCCAGTACCAACCTTTTCACTTTCTCTCGCAGACCTCAGTCCCTGTTGGGCAACAGAATTTGGTCTTCCTTGCCCTAAATATTAGCCACCAGTGTTGGCAACTCTCATTTGTTGCCAGGGTTCCAGCACAGTAGAAGCAGCATATATGGAAGGTGAAGACAGAGACTGGGGGAAAGTGTGGGATAGAGCCGAATAGGTTAAGGATGGACAAAAGTCTCCTATCAGCTGCCAGCATACACCTCAGGCCACACTCCTTGGTCTGGCCTGTGCGCCACCATCCTTTTCTTCCACCCTCAGGACTATTGTCTAATTTACTTTCTATTGCTATTACCTATTTCTTCCATCACGGTTTCTCTGTCCCTCCTAGTCCACTATACCACAGAATAGCCATCTCAGCTTTTCTCCTTTGTCCCTGTGTGTCCTTTTGAAGTTTCCTAAAGATTGTTATCGCTGCTAACAAAGGAAGTCAGGGGATAAAAGAGTCTCCTTAAATTCACTTTACACATCTTTTTAAAAATATAGACTAAGTTAAAAAAGACAAAAATACACCTGGATATTTTCTTAAAATGTGTTTTTATTGGGTTTTTTTGTTTGTTTTTATTGATTTTTCTTTGGGGGAGGGAGGAGAGGAATAGAGAGAGAAACATTGATGAGAGAGGAACATCATCAAGCGACTGCCTCCTGCATGCCTCCTACTGGGGATCGAGCCCACAACCTAGGCATGTGCCCTGACCAGGTTTCAAACCAGTGACCTCTTGGTTCCTGGGTCAATGCTCATCTGCTGAGCCCACCGGCTGGGCATAACTGGATATTAACAATAGTTTTTGGAGGTATGAATTTTTTCTACAATGCTCAGTGCACAATGGATCACATTACTAGTAGATGAAGATGTTCCACTTGGAATAACCACTGTGGTTTGCTTTATTGCACACATCTGTTACACTTGGTTGAACAACTGTCTATAATATACTAGTAAAAGCCTAAGCAAACAGCCAACCAGCCGTTAGCTATGACACACACTAACCACCAGGGGGCAAGACGCTCAACGCAGGAGCTGCTGAGCAACAGCTACTTTGCAGAGTGCCCTCTCGCACTCCAGGAACTCTCGGGGGATGTCAGACTGCTGGTTTCAGCCCGATCCCTGCAGGCCAGGCTGAGAGACCCCACTGGTGCACAAATCCGTGCACTGGGTCTTTAGCGTTGATTATATTTTTTATGTCCAAGGATAAGAATTTTGAATTTAAGAATTATATCTATTTTCGATACACTTAGTGTTTAGTATAATGCTCCTTTTTACTTCTGGATATAAAGTATTAATCTCAAGTTTTAAAGGGCTTATTAATAATAAGTAACTAAATAATAATAAGGGTTGACAAAATTAGACTAGCAACTATTATTAGAATAGCAATGCTATTCTTTAGATCAGTGCTACCCAATGGGACATTTTGCAATATAAACTTACCTATTTTACCCTAGGCACTAGCCTCATGTAGCTATTAGGATCTTAAAATGTGTCCAGCCTGACATGGCTCAGTGGTTGAGTATTGATTGAACTATGAACCAGGAGGTCACAGTTCGATTCCTATCAGGGCACATGCCTGGTGTGTGGGCTTGATCCCCAGTAGGGTGCATGCAGGAGGCAGCTGATCAATGATTCTCTCTCCTCATTGATCTCTCGCTCTCCCTCTCCCTTCCTCTCTGAAATCAACAAAAACACATTAAAAAAAAAATCTTGAAATGTGACTAGTAAGACTGAGGAGCTGAATTTTAATTAATAAAAATTTAATTAAAATTTAAATAGCTGCATCTGGCTAGCACCTACTATATTAGAAAGCTCAGTTTTAGACCATATGTTCTGCTAACAAAGACTTTTTATTTCAGGAGGCAGCCTATCTATGTTTCTCTCTCTCATTGATGTTCCTATCTCTCCCTATTCCTCTCTCCAAAATCAATAAAAACAAATTAAAAAATAGACATATTTTATGATTCCACTTATATGAGGTATATAAAGTAGTCAAATTTATACAGAATAAAAGTAGAATGATAGTTTCCATGGACTGGGAGGAAGGGGAATGGGGAGTTTTTATTTAACATAAATAGAGTTTTAGCTTGCAAGATGAAAAAGTTCAGGAGATCTGTTGCCCAACAATGTGGATATACTGAACACTACTGAACTGTGAACTTAACAATGGTTATGATGGTAATTACACACACACACACACACACACACACACACACACATATATATATACTTTAAACCACAATTAAAAACACACACACACAAACAAGTTGGCTTTTTTCTTCACTTCAGTTTCTATAGTACTGACTTACCCATCACCCAACTTCAACAATATTCAACTCATAAGATTTGCAATTCAGCCCCAGCTTGTTTGGCTCAGTGGATAGAGCAACTTATAAACCAAAATGTTAACAAGTGCTGTTTATGAGGTATTGAGATTATAAGAAATTTTGGTGCATGTGCTTTTCTATATTTTCCAATACTGTGTAATTATATAATTATTTTGCAATCAGGAAGAAATGTTATTTTTATAAACAAACCAATAAATTATCCAAGCTACTACTGAGCTGCCAACGGCCTCAATTTTGGTGGTGACTCAGACTGTGATTATATAAATATCAGTTTGATTAGGAAATAAAGAGGAAGGGGGTGAACTTAGGTTCTCTGAAAGGCCCACTAGGTTAAGCCACTACCAAGGTGATTCCCTTGTTCACCTATTCTAGGAAAGAAAGTCAAGTCACACAAAGCAAAACTGATCTAAGTGGGTACCAGCTGCAGCTCAGGGGTATGATGGGAAGGAACCTTCTCTGATGACAATTTTGTTCAAGAGTTTGTTGTCAAGTCTTCAGATGTCAAGTCAAATGTGAACCAGAATTCATCTTGATGAAGGCATAATGCAGATAATAAAGACTAAGCTATCACTTAACTACATATGGAATACTTTGTACATATGGTGCTTTATATTAAGGTATTCTACTTGTAACTCTGTCATTCTCCCTCATATATTGATCCTCAAATCTAGAACTGTTCACCCAATGATAGTTTAAGTGAGCAAGGTCATAAAAGCCTTGCCAATTTAATATATAACATTTATTCTCACAACAAAATGTGATTCCCTCACTTCAGATATAACCTTTAAAAAAAAATCCTCCTCAATCTCAAGAAAGAATGACAAAGTTAACAAAGTAATAATTGGATCAATTACAATGATGTGGAGACCATACTACCTTATGCTGGGTTTTGTATACAAGAATATAACAAACACTACACAAGTTTAAAGGTGAAAATTAAACAAAGACCCAAGGATCTGGCAGTAGTTGACTAAATGCAAAGATATCACTGCATGATGTTTTTAAACATTAAGATTAAAAGTATTCTAATTATATCATTTCAGAACTGAGAAAATTAAACTGTAGTATTCGTTTAAGATGAATGAATAACCATTTAAAGAAAGCAGCTTTTTCATTCTCTTAAACTGATATTAAACTATCAGGAAAATATATCTATATACAGGAGTATCAGTTTATTTTCTTCCAGTTTGAGGCTAAGAGAACCTAACAGATAAAATGGCCCCCTGCCAACTCTCTTTTGATATTTAAAGGATTCTTTATTTAATTTGAATTACCAGCGAGGCTTACAGCTAGCTGACTTTAGAAAGCTGGAGAGCCAAACCTCTGTCTATAGTTCCCCCTGCAGTTCATGAAGTTCTGTGCACAGGTAAACACAGTATGATTAGGAACCAATTTTAATCCTTTTATCATGTATCAGTTACATTTCATTATTTAATACATAATTTATATGATGTTTAATTATTTTAACAGTTATTTATTATACACACTAAGTTCAGTTTTATTCAGTGAATAGTTTATCACATTTAGCTAAATCAGTAAGCTCCCGCCACGTGTACTATGCTTACATGAAATGCAGACATATGGCTTCCGCCAGGAGAAAGAGACATTCTGAGGAAGCTGAGCAAGTCTGAGAGAGACCTCCAGATATGCAGAGTGAATAATGCTGGCTTAAGCGCACTAACTTTGCTATGACACAGACAGGAGCTAATGTTCAGAGTGTAACATGACAATCAAGCAAAGTGGAAGGAATGCCTCTAACTTGGGTCCATGAATCTTACTTTCCTTAGGAAAGGAGGCTGTGTGCATGGCTGCCAAGGAAGTAAATCAGGTCAGTTTACTAATCAAAGAAATACCAGTTCCCACAGGGCAGGGGACTTCATCAGAGGTGCTGTTCTCTTGTGGGGAAAAAAGCCAAAGCCTGACTTTATCTGCACTTGTGAAAGAGCAAGAACAAAGCAGGGGACAGCTGCTCTCTGGGTAAATTCCAGCCCAAGGGTCCCAGTGACCAGGAAGCCCTCTAGAACAAAAAGATGCTGGTATTTGTGCCAGGGTCTAACATGCCCATGGCCCAGCTTGAATACTGGTCCTTACACTATGGCAGGGGCTGAGTGCTAGAGGAGTCATGACGGCTCTGCTTGGAGCTTGCCCTGGTATATGAGTATGAACCCATCAACGTTTTTCTCCAGGTGGCTTCTCAGGTCTCCTACACCAAGGTTATAGGCACAATCCCCAGCCCTAGTCAGGGCATGTGTGGGAGGCAACCAATCAATGTGTCTCTCTCACATGGGTGTTTCTCTCTGTCTCTACCTCTCCCTTGTACTCTAAAAAATTGATGGGAAAATATCCTCCGGTGAGGATTAACAAAACAAAAACAAAAAGAAAATCTTAAAGATATTGGTAAAAAGCCTTTACATAGCCTTCAGGGCAACTTCCTGTTGTTGTCAAGGATCTATCCTGAACAAAACACCAAGCCCAGGTGATTTTACAGGCAAGTTCTGCAAAGCTTTACAGAAATGGATAATTCCCATCATTTTCTAATGGTTCCAAAGTGTAGGTGAAAATAACCTTTCCAATTAATTTTGTGAGGTTAGCCCAACCCTCATCCAAAAACCTGACAAAGTGGCACCTAAAAACTACCCAAGAAAACTTCAGTAACGAAGGGAGGGGAAAGCTGTAGACCAATCCCCCTTGTAAATACTAACTTAAAAGTCTTAAGTAAAATGTAAGCTAATTTTGGCAGTGGGTAGTGGTGTTGTTTTTCAGTAAAACAAAGCATGATATGAAGAAATCAACTGATATTCATTAATGAATTAAAGAAAGATGATTTTTAAAGGATTTTTTCAAAAATTATTATTCATCCTGACTTAAATAAACAAGCCTCTTTGTGAACTAATAATTAAAGAATATTTCCCCAATCTTATGATAAATAAGTTAGCTGGGACTTTGTTTTTTTTGTATTATTCAAAGGCTTTTAAAATTACTATGTATTTTCAGAGAAAAAAAATCACTTCCATTGTAAAATAAAGAAAAAGACAAATCATGGTGGGCATAAACTGAAGGTACTTTAACAGCTGGTGAAGGTGGCACTGGAATATTCAAAGTGGAGATGGAAGAACCATCAAACCATCACATTAAAATTTTTCATAATTAACACAAAGCAGTTCATGTACATAAGCTCATTAATCTGCACACAATTCTGCTATTATAGAAAAACAAATTTCACGTGTCTGATTAGCAAAAAAATTGAGAGAAAATGGGATTCCATCAGTATGTCTTCTATCTCTATACCAAATTCCACTCAAAAAATCAGTAAAAAGACGTAAAAAATTCTACAACCATTTTGTTTTTTTCCTTTTAATGAACAACCTCTGTGAATTGAGGGGGTGGGGAGGAGTATAAAAGCAAAAAGATAAACATCAACTATCTTGAAAAGACCAGAAGAAAGTGAAGAGGCAAGTTTCATCAGGGAATACCAGAAACATGAAAGTAAGCAAGATACATATGGCCTGGTTATAACATTCACCATAACTGCCTTTCTCTCAGCTCCATAAAATTGATCCTATTGCAGTTCTGTCTTGTATCAGGTTCCTGAGTCAATAAACTAAGAAGTGAATGAATAGCCTGAGTCCTGAGACCTGTTGGTCAATTTAGAACATGACTCCCAAGTCATCATCTACTGGCCAATCTGAACCAAGACCTAGTCCCTCTATCAGTGGTCGGCAAACCACAGCTCGCCAGCCACCTGTGGCTCTTTGGCCCCTTGACTGTGGCTCTTCCACAAAATACCACGGCCTGGGCGAGTCTATTTTGAAAAAGTGGCGTTAGAAGTTTGTTTAAAAAATTTGACTCTCAAAAGCAATTTCAATCGTTGTACTTTGATATTTGGCTCTGTTGACTAATGAGTTTGCTGACCACAGTTCTAGGTAATCCCCAAAAGACCATTATGATTGAATCATAGCTCATCCCTGTCCTCTCCAATGTTGGGCAACTGGGCTTTTGCTATGATTTGTTCCCAAAATCTAACAATAATATAATTTTGCTATCCTCCTTGCTTGTGCCAACCTCTTCCTGGACTGTGAAATGATTGCATACTACTAAAGTTGTGACGATTGTTCTGACATCAACCGATTATCCACTGGTTCATACTTCACAGGGAAGGAGTCAATAGCCAAGTTTTTCACATAAAAGCCATTTTATTGGATCGTTAGCTACAAACCATGTACAGATCCAAGCCTTAGAAATTATACAGGGGTGGACAAAAGAAGGTTCATAGTTCCTTATATGGAAAATAATACAATAAAGAATAAATTCTATTTTGTGGACTCACAAATGTAAAACTACTTTTGCCAACCCGATTTAAGGAGATGACTAGTTTAATAATCCAATAAGCCCTTTTATAAATACTACTCATTTTTTTATCCTTTCTGCTGAGTTCATGATCAAGAAACTTCACTTTTTCTCTTTAACCTTTTATATTGTCCCAATTCTTGAAGCTATTTGAAAGTCCTCAAATTTATGCAGTAATTTATAATGTAATGGTATCCATTAAAATTGAAGTTTTGCAGATTCATTTGGAGAATATAAAAATGTAGTATTCTTAACATTTATATTTCCAGAGCAAAATTTTACCTTATAAAGTTTATCAATTATTGGGGGAAATGGTAGTATGTATAACACTGTGAAATACTGAACTAATCTAGGTGGCATCTTCCAAAAAATTATTAATGCACAAAAATTTACTCTAATGGTGAGAGATTGAATAGAGAAATTATGGTTTATCCAAATGACAGAATTTCATGCAACCATTAAAAACCATGTTACAAGTAAATAATTGATTCTACAACTAATCACTAAAGAATATTAAACATATTCAGGACTTATTACATTAAAATGCAACTTATAAAATACAGTTGGATTTCTATTTAAATATATATATGACCAGGGAACTTAAATGCATATATGCTTAGCCCATGACACAGACAATAGTCTGATGAAGGCCTGGGAGGGGCAGGTGCAGGGTGGAGGGAAAAAACAAAGGGGACATCTGTAATACTTTCAACAATGAAGATACATTAAAATAAATACATAAACATATGTGCCACATATCTACTCATATTACATCCATGTATGGCTATATTCTACAAAGAAAACAGCAAAATATCTCTCTGGTAGATAAGAACATAAGTTTTTTTTTTTCTTCTTTATTGTGGCTTATTTTCCATTATAAATATGAATCTTCTTTATACTCATGAGAAAAAAATTACTTAAAATTTTTATAATTCAAAAATCTTTTAAAGAATTGACTCTTCAATCAGATTCAAACCTTAAAATATGACGTTAATATTGCCTGACAGGCATTATCCATGTTTCTACAGAATTGTCCCTCCCCAAACCCCCAAACAAGTGCTATGTTATACTTCCATGCATCCCACATTCTCCTTGGTCACTGGCAACTAATGCTGCTATGTCATCTCATCAACCCAGGCATAATCCTCATACCAGTTGATGCCAATAAATTATCTCCTCTGCCAACCTCTCTCAAGTTCCTTATACTAGTAACTTTTAGATTCTGAAAAAAATACCTCAGAAAACACTCCTCATACAACTCAATAGGCTGAGGAATTAAAACTGTTAAGACTTATGTTTAAGTCATAACAATAAAATATACTACCAATAAAACTACTGGATCCATACAATGGAGCATTATTTGGCAATAAAAAGGAATAGAATACTGATACATGGATGAATTGTGAAAACATTATGCTAAGTGGAAGAAGCCAGTCACAAAAGACCACAGATTGTATGATTCCGTTTATATAAAATGCCCAGAACAGGCAAATTTATGAGACAAAAGTAGATCAGTGGTTGCTTAGGGCTGGGGAAGCAGAAGGGGGGATAATAGGGGTTGACTGTTAATGGGCACAGGCTTCCTTTTAAGAGGTACAACCATATTCTAAGGTTAGATTGTGGTAAGGATTACACAGCCCTATAAACACACAAAAAAATGAATTGTATACTTTTAAATTGGTGAATTGTATGTTACGTGAATTATGTATCAAGAAAGCTGTTTAAACTGTACTAAAAAAATACTACTGCAACTATTTATTACAGCTACCACTGAATAGTATGTACAAGAGACCTTATAACATCTGATTCCCAGCAACTCTTCAAGGTCAATTTTTAATATCAGAGATGAGAAAACAAGTTCAGTGAACTTAAAACATTTACACAAAGTAACAGAGCTATTCAGGAATGGTGCCTAGATTTATCATTCTAAAGAAAGGTCTCTCTGAAGCCCCGTCTTCTAAACTATGCCTGTCATGCTCGCCATCAAATAGCATATTGGAAATAACTGGAATAAGAGTATCACAGACGTACAAATGCCCTTGAAAGAGCAGGTATTTTGTTTTCTATCAGTGGTGGGAATTAAGTTTTTCTACGGCAGCATTACAGGAAATAAGGCTTAAAAGGATGAACACCATTGTTATTTAATTCAAAAGCCACATCTAGAAAACAAATGACTCTGGAAAAAAATTAAAAGTAATTAAGGTTATGTAATTAAGGTTATATAATGTGTCCCTTCTCTTTCAGTTTATATCAGAGCTACTACTACATTGTAAATGCCTCCAAGGTACAGACATCATCAGATTTGTCTTTTTTTAAGTCAATGCTTCTAGGATGGTGAAGACTTGTGGAGGGGGGTATGAGAGGAGAGGGGAAGGGGGAGAAAATGTAATACTATCAACAATAAAAAATGTATTTTTAAAGTCAATGCTTCTAGAAATTCCTTGTTCTTTATTTATATTAGAAGAAATGTCAACAAAATATAAATATACAGAAACGATCACCATTTCTTAAACTACATTCATTAGGCAAAATAAATATTCCTTTATTTAGATTTTATTCCTCATATTTAGTTTTTATCCATACATTTAGAGGACTTTACAAGCACTTATTAGCTGTTCCAGAAAGGTAGTTGGGTAAAAAAGGCAATTATACAGGAAGAAATACAAATATGATACTAAAAGGACCACATTTTGTGGCTTTGTCTATATAATACAACTAACAATCTATTTAGTTGCTGTTATCCTACTTGCTGCTGTAACAAATTATCACACACTCAGAGGCTTAAAACAACACTAATATATTCTTATGGCTCCATAGGTCAGAAATTTGACACAGGACTCACTGGGCTTAATTCAAGATTCTGGCAGGGCTGCATTTCTTTCTGGTGCGCTAGGAGAAAATGTTTCCTTGCCTTTTATATTCTAAAGCGGTTACCTGTGTTCCTTATCTCATGGCCCCTTCCTCCTTCAAAGCCAGTAAAAGTGGGTCAAGTTCTTATATCATCATTTCACTCTGATCTCCTCTTTTACCTCCCTCTTCCACTTTTAAGGGCCCTTATGATTACATTGGGCCCATCCAAATATTCCAGGTAATCAACCTCATTTTAAAGTCCTTAATCCCATCTGCAAAGTCTTTTTGAAATTTAACATAACATATTCACAGGTTCTGGAAATTATGACATTGACATATCTTTGGGTGGCAATTATTTTGCCTACTACAGTTGCCTTTGTCTTCAAAAAAATCAGGAATTTACCCATAGTAAATTGAGCCTATAGTGGAGGGCTCAATTTGGGTTAAATACTAATGTTTTAAATAAAGAATGTGTAACTTGGGGTGAAAAATCCCTCCTGTTTTGTCAGTTACCGGCATTCTATTTTGAAGATGAACCATAATTAAATATGTGGGATTAACAGGAGAAACAGGTTGCCATTCAAACCTATGGAAAAAAATGGAACTATCTAAGTGAATTGTCCATTTTTTATTTGAACAAAAAACAGAAAAAAGCTTATTTTGTATTTTCTATCTTTTTATATATATTGTTCTGCCTTGGCACTCAGGAAGTACCAATTACACAGCCTATATCACATAACAGGATACTGTATTAATTCAAACTAGAGGAAAAGTAGCTGGGAAGTCTATACTTGAGCATACTAACCGTGAGTTTTTATGAGCCTTTAAAATAAAATATCCAAATAATCATTATATATGTGTATGTGGTTAAGAGATCAAACATCTCCTTTTTGAAAGGCCCAAATTCAAAGTGAAATGACATCATTATTTTTTTAATTCTCCAGAAAAATGCACTATCGCATGTTTAACTTTTTCAATTTAGCTTTATATCTTTTCTGACTCCAAGACAGAAGAGAGATGTTTGATATACTCAAGTTATAGCCAGCATCTACCAATTCTTTGATTCGACTTTTTAAAGTACTTATGCTTAAATCCAGAATTCGAGGATTCTCAATAATTTGTGAAATGCTAATTTTTTCTTCTATGAGGCAGTCTATTTTATCATTAAACTTTTTCTCTCCCAAGAAGAGCACATCTAAATAGTTCAAGACAAACTTCTGTACCTCCTGTTCAGTGCACCCAAGAGAACGCAGCTTCTCTTTGATATTTGTGTAGTTTCTTTTGGCACAGTCATTGGAAAGGTCTAGGATTGCAGCTCCTGGACCACATATCAGAGCAAGCATCTCCTCATTGTTCAGGTTGAAAGTTGACTGTAAAAACCTAATGTTAGCTTTTATCCGTTTGGTGCTCTGAATTAAGATGAAAGGGTTTTTAAAAATTATTTTCCTGACAAAATCTATGGGTTGACTGTGACCTAAGGACAAACATACTTCCTGCAAAAATTCAACCATCTGCTTATTCAAATTAAGACTATTGGAGAAGGTACGTGGGGCACTGTTCAACAATCGACAAAGGCACTTCTGGGTCAATCCAACTGAGTGGAGAAACTTTATATTATTCTCTAGGCTTACGTTGTTACTGGACCGAAAAAACGATTCAGGAGAACGTTCCAAAATATCTACAATTTCAAGGTCGGATGTCATAATTGTTCTCCACAAATCCCACCGTTTTGAAAGATTTTCAGTTGTGCGTGTTAAGGCTCGTGGATATCTTGATATGATGCTAGCAATCACTTCTTGGCTAGCTCCTTTGGACAGAAGGAACATCTTCAGGTCCTGCTCACTAACACCCGTCCTATTAAAAACTCCGGGCTGTCGTTTCTTCGCCATGTCAACATCTACTCCCATAGTAAGTAAGTTCTTCAGTAGCCTATTCTTCAAAGGCTCACTGTCTTCATTATCAGACTTCACACCAAAAAACCTACATGAAACTGATTTGAAGAGTATTTCTGCTGAAAATCGGGTCATCCAACATCTTGAACCAAAGAGGAAGTGACTTCTCATATACAAGAGGTTTCGTGGTGCCAGAATGGTCAAGTAGCCCAAACCTTTTGGAATGCTGTGTAAAACAACATAGATAACATTATATAATGTATTAAATAGCTGAAAGACCATATTATAATCCTATAAGTGTCATGGTCCTTTCTATAAGAAGTTAACAGTAGCTCCAGTTCTCCTGGTGCTGTGTCAACAATTCAGCCACCGTATTCCCACTCTCTAGCTCATTACTTATAATTATCTGTGAGCCTGGGCTCCATACTTCCTCAACATAAAGAAAGACAGTATAGCACCATCACTGTCCCAGAATTATCCCTACCTTTACCTTGCTCTTCTTGTTTGGCCTTACCTACCTTGGCTATCCAAAATCAACTGCCCCTCTCCATTTCTGTTTTATCTTCCTGATTGCCAAACCTTTGGCTTATTCCTACTAACTGATGTTTTCAATTCTGCCTTGTCTTCCAACTCCCCAGATCTTTGGCCTTGCCCCTGCCCATAGATACCAGATTTCTTTGCCTCAGTTTTCACATCCTGGTTATCAAACTCTAAATTTAGCCCTGAAAACCAACACCAGCTTTTTTTTTTTTTGGTAAAGATTTGATTTTATTTCTACTGGGAAAAAGAGAAGGATAAATAGAACTGTTTTCCAATTTGATCTCCACTGTGTACAAACATACCCACATGTATACAAAAAAAATACACATACCAAAAATACCCCAAGCAAAAAAAACAACAAAAAGAAACCAAGAATCAAATATCAAAACACCCTCAAACTGCACCAATACTTTGAAGAATAGATCTTGGAAAGAAGTGCAAAATGCAAAACCAAATGACTGAAAATGCTGAACAAACAGAATATTAATATACAAAATATTTATATTTCTGAACTAGTCACAGCTGATGTTCTCCATGTCTGTAAAATTTTTAGTCTTGGCTGATTTGTTAACTCTAGTCCATACCAGCTTCCAAAAGCCACAGAAGATTTTACTTAGCTTCATTCTTTGATGCCTCATCAAAATTTTCGACAAGATCTGAAATATCATCTTGTGAAAATCGGGTCATCCAACATCTTCCTCATGTCTTCTGGTTTTGGTGCTTTGCTATCCAACACTTGCCGAGGGAACTGTTCAGCTAACTTCCTAAGACTTGTGAAGCTGTCAGCACCAAGCTGACTTAATATTCCAGGAAGCATTTGTCTGTGATTGGTTTGGCTTTTGTATGACTGGTAATTGCAAAGGTGTTAGCAGAAAGGGAAGATTGGACTCTGGGATTGTTGAAATGAGTAACTGTTCCATCATCTTGAATCATGTTTACCTCTTCAATACCAGCTATATTACTGACAGCCAGTTTTTCAGAAAACTCTGACGTTGTCATCAGCTGTAGCTATTCTATGTACCACCTTCTTTCTGCAAGCTGTACCCTTGTCCCCTATTTGGACCTGAGCCTGAAGTTTGGCTATCTTTTCTTGATTCATGCTGTTGGTAAATCTGAAGCAGGGAAGAGTCCTCCAACACCAGCACGCGGCAAGAGCAAGAGGACTACCTCAGTCGAGACCCCAACACCAGAATTCTTCATTTGCACCATGAACACATTTTTCTAGATTCATGGCACTCTTTAAATCCAGCTATTATTAGAGCCTAATTCTTAGCTTATCTTGACCTCTGGTCAACAACTGCTTTCAATCTCCTCACTCAATTTACTTTATTGTCCTCTTGGTTATAACCCAACAACTCCAAACCAATGTTCATTTTCCAGATGATCTAGTTGGGATATTTAATCCAAATAGTCCAGCACATATGGAACTGTGCTGCAAGATAACATGTTTAAAAGTTACTTTTACCATTCTCCCCAGCCCACAACATTACAAAAGACGAGCCCAGGGCTCTCTACATCAGTTTCACAACACATATAACTCTGTGCAAGCGGTTAAAACCTCAATATCTCATTTTCTTGATCATTCAGAAATGAGTCATGAAATGTATGAACTGCTACATGATAATAATAGTAAATCCCTAGTAAAGTGAGCATTTATTTATAAGAACTATTTTATGAGGAAAGCAACAAAGATTATTCTTATCAGATAATTTGTTTTCCTAAGCTACTTGTGGTCTAAATCATACAATAATACATTTTTTTTAATTTACTTTATCCTTTATCCTTTTCAGACTACACAGCTGTACTTTATCCTTTTCAGACTACACAGCTGTGACGAACTTAGTTTTTTATTCCTGATTACTTAAAAGAGACACTTTAATTCAGCATAAAATAGAAAACAGAGCTAAATGATTTCAATTCACCACTAATAGTATCTTTGGACTTGAGATACTGCTTTCAAGATCAACATCAAAAAAGCCTCTCTGTGCCTATCCTTTTAATTATTCCAATTTAACAAGAATTTACTAGATTCTGCCTAGACTGGGAACATTCTTATAGCTCAGATAATCTAAAGATCCTCAAAGAATTGGAAAAATATTCCCAAACTATATAATCAAATAACATTCAAACAAAAGTGCAGACTGCTCACAAGGTAAACATCAAACAAAAGCACATATTAGACTGCCCTATACTCTGAATTCACTATTCTTCACTTCTCCATAATGCCACATGCTACCATGTAATTATACACTCTCCCAAAAATGAATTTAGAAACTTAAAAAATAAGGCCCTCTTTCTAACTAAAGGAAGGCTTTACATTGCACAGCTCAAAAATTTGCTCTTCCAGACGCTCAAGGGTGACCTCTACTGAACAATCAGACAGAACACTGACAGCTACAGATAAGACCAGTACTTTCCAAAGAGGGGTAGCAACATGACCCAATGGCATGTAGGAAGAAACAGCAAAATTCCAACTTATATTTGCCTCAAGCCTTTTTAAATCTCTACTTTCTATATTTTCAAATGTATACAATATATAATACATGTACATAACTCACCAGTAAATAAAATATAAATATATTGAAGGTACATGTAAAACCTTTCTTGGAGAGTATACATAATAAAAAAAAGCATGAAGGCTACTATTCTAGAGTATACACCCTCAAACAGGGTTGAACAAGGCACAGAAAGTTCAAAAAAAATTCTATGAATGACAGACTAAAAGCAAGTGAAAATATATTCCAAATTTCTTAACAAAAGAGCATTAAGGTTTCTCCTGAATCTTATAGGTAGATCTTATGTCTCCGTGCATAATTCCTTCTCCATGGAAATATCTTTCACACAAATTAACATGTCCAAAACCAAAATGATCCTCCTTCGCAGCCCCCAAACTAGACCTCCTCTGATTAATGATATCATTATCACTAACCTGAGTCACTGGTGATAAAAATACAAAAGCTTTGCTTTCTTTCTCTTCCTCAACCTATCATCAAATCATGTAGATTCTGCTTGGTCAACATCTCTGAACTCCAACCTCTCTACTCTGCTTTTCATTCACCCAGGCTATAATAGCCACCTAACATGCTTCTCTAATATCTGTCCCTCAAAACTTCCATCATAGTATACTTGTAAAATATGTAATTATGTCCCTCATTTCCTGATTAAAGATCTCCTGTAGCTCTCCCCTACAAAGTAAAATCTTCAGACTGACCTTCAAAGCCCTCACCACACAGTTTCACCTATCTTTCTAGCTAGCTTCTATTCTACAACTTCACAACTAGGCACCATTGCCTCTCAAACCTCTAGTCCTAAACATCCTTGTCCATTCTTATCTCCCTGCCTTGTTTAAGATATCTTTCAGAAAGGCCTATCATCCTGATATCATCCATTGTACAAGATCCCATTTTAATACTACCTTCCTACAAATCTTTAACTAAACAAGTATATATTGTTAAAGTGAATCATTTGTTTTATAATTACTTATTACTAGGGAATCTACATTATTTCTATAAGGGGGAGAAAGAGCTCAGTTGAATTTAGAATTGGCAACTAAAATTTGGTTTTGACCACAATACTATACATGCAATAAATTGACCCAAAATATATTATGAACAGTCTCAGCTAAGCTTAATACAATGTTAACTAATATCAAATGTTGGTGAGCATATGAGGAAATGCGAGAAATTCTCAAGTACCACTGCTGGAAGAGAATTTGGTACCCTCCATCATATCCTTTAACCCAACATTTCCACTTCTGGGAGATTGTCCAAGACAAGAATACACATTGTTATGAAAAGGATTACCATCATAACACTATTTGCTATACACAAAAAGAAGGAACCCAATGTCCCCATTAGAATGACTAATAAGTTGTGGTACAACTATGCAATAAAATACTATACAGGCTGCTTTTTAAAAATGAGGAAGATCTAACACAATAGAAAGATGTCCAAGGTATTTTAAGTGTCAAACTGCATAATGCTATGACTAGGGTAATATGCAGAGAGAGAGAAAAAAAATGGAACAAAGCAGTTACCTCTGACAGATTAATGGCAGCTATGCACTCATTCTGAAATATTAAAATGTTAATTTATATGTTTTTGTTGCAATCTGTTAAGAAATAAATTTTAAAAAACAAAATCGTCTTGGAGTACAAAAACATAATACAATATATATATATTACCTTTACCTATTTTTTTCAGTTTTCAACACAAATATGCTAAACCTGATAAATACCAATGCTACTTTACTCTTTTAGCACCCAATTTCCATCCAAAATACTCCCCTTACATCTAGTAAGGTGAATATTTAAACAGCCTAATGTAAGATGTATCAATTGCCTCAGTCCACAAGTTTCAAAAATAATACTCCATAATGTATTTCAATCTCAAATTAACGTTTTAATGAGCCAAAACCATTATTGCCAGAAGTGAAATCCCAAATTAACCAATACACTGAAAATCTGTGTACCTACAACTTGCAAGGTCTAAGGCAGTGGTCGGCAAACTCAAAATATCAACAGTACAACGATTGAAATTTCTTTTGAGAGCCAAATTTTTTAGACTTAAACTATATAGGTAGATACATTGTTATTAATTTACTTAGGGTCCTCCTTCAATCGCACTGTAGGTGCGCGCCCGCACGTGGTATTTTGTGGAAGAGCCACACTCAAGGGGCCAAGGGGCCAAGGGGCCAAAGAGCTGCATGTGGCTCCCAAGCCGCGGTTTGCCGACCACTGGTCTAAGGAATAAAAGAGGTTTTACATTGCCCTCTGCTCCACAGAAGCCTAATAAAGGGGCTTTTAATGTAATGGCTAATCCCTGGCCCTTGGGTACTACATTCCAGTTGGCCTTCTTTCGACAAAACAAGCAGTTTAGAGACCTTTACAACAATGCATTTCTCACCTCATTTGTCTTAAGACTTCTGCATTCCTTCAGAAAAAGCTGGAAAACAGATGTCCCTAAAAGTGGCCAATAAAAAGGGGAGGGGGGGAGGGATTACAAAATATTGTCAGGACTTCCATAATACAGAATAAAGAGTTCAATCCCACCTAACACTATATAGGTGCATAACCTCATGAAATGCATAACCTTCTTGCATACTAAACATCTCAGAGATATTGAGAAGAAAATGGCTAGTACAGGCCTGAACATGATCAGAAAAGGAAGCAGAGTCACGAATGATTTGTAAAACCAAAACTAACCGCTTCACGTACATTGTCTTAATTAAACTCCACAAATTAAAAAGCAGGCTTTATCCCTAAAATTCCAAAGCGCCGAGCTGTCTTACTAGCTTCTCTTAGCTAGGTGAAGCGTTTAAATTCAAGCCCAGGTGAGCCTGTAAATCAAAACTAAGATTAATTCCACAGGTCCCATTCCACGGATTCCTCCCATCCCTCTTCCTCCCTCAAGGACAATTGTGCAAAAAGCTGCGCGGGAACTGGGCGCCGCGTTACCACAAAGTCACACACACCCGCTTCTAAAAATAAAAAGCACAGCAGCAAGAAGCCAGCAACTGCAACTCGGACTGTACCTACGAACCAGAGAGAGCTTTACTTCCGCCTCCGGAAGCGGAAATCTACTAACTTCCGGCCACGGGCCGCGCAGCGACGTGACGTCACCACCTTGCGTGCCCCAGCGGCCAAAGGGGCCACCCTCCGTAAACCATCGCGAGAAGCCCAGCAGGGGGCAGCAGAAGACCGCGGTAAACGCAGGGAACCCACAGCTGAGGCGGGTTTTGGACGAGATGGGCGGGGCCAGGAGCCTTCCGGTTGCCGGGCCAGCGGGCCGGGAGTTGCTGCAGGGTCTTAGTTCTGGCGACGAGCGATGAGCAGGTCCCTATTATGTAAATTTTGCGGCCTGACAGGGTGATAACGCGTATTCGTGTGACTAGCATGATGCCGAGGAACACTTTGGCGTCTGGTGCCGAAAAACGCCTGCGATGAGAGGCTCAGAAACAGCCCCAGATTCCTTTCTGAACTACCTTCTGGAGTGTGGCTGCTAGTCCGACAGCAGGCTCAGCCCGCAGGCTGGGAGAGCAGTTCTAATAAACTTCTATTTGACTGCTTGCAGCACGACTGCTTCCTGGTTCTTATTGAATTGTGACGGGTTTGGGCTATTTGAAGTTTCAACCGAAATTATCTCCACAGCCGACGCGTTTTTAGCACCTTTGGGGGCGTCGCTTTAAATCTCCCTGGTCTGGCCGCTCTCCTGGGGATGGTGACAACGGAGATTAAGTTTCAATTCGGGGCAAGTCTACTGTTCCCTCCTTTGAAAGAAAGATTATACTCAGATTAATGAGATAATCATCAGGCTGCCGAGTTACATAACGGAGGAAGCGGTGGGCCTGAGGAAAGCAAATGGGGCGAGAGGGTTGATCCTGAATTTTACTGCAAGAACGAGGTGACTGCATTCCCCCCTCTGCGTAGGGGCTTCTGCTCCAAGGAGCCAATTAAAGTTTTATCCTCACTCTAGCCCTTCGATTACTCCCCGCTGCTCTGTTGTTGTCACTTTGTTTTGAATTAACTCTGTTTTGTTGGTTTATAAGAATAAAGATTAACTTTGGGATTTTAAATTGCTGATAATCAGTCTACTGGTAAGTGAAACTATTTCCTGCAGTTCCCTCGGGTAAAAATTAGTCCTGAAAAATTAGAAATGACTTCTTTATTTACATTTCTAAAATCTATGTCTGTATATGGAAGGAGCTCCTATATCTAAGGTAATATTTACTATTATATATTAATATAAAAATTATATACATAAATATATAAATTATTTTAACTATAAGCTGCCTTACAATCAGACTGTAAAACGATAAAATCTTTTTTTTTTTTTAAGTCCTCACCAGAGGACATGCTTAAGTTTGAGCGATACCTTGTAGGTAAAGGAGAATGGTTCTTTTGAAAATAAGTTCTATATTTCCTCTCTAAAATTCTCAGATTACAAATATATTTTTAATATATTTTTATTTATTTCAGAGAGAAGAAGGGAGAGGGAGAGGAAGATAGAAACATCAATAATGAGGGAGAGCCCTAGCTGGTTTGGCTCAGTGGGTAGAGCGTCGGCCTGTGGACTGGAGGATCTCGGGTTCGATTCTGGTCAAAGGCACATGCTTGGGTTGCAGGCTTGGTCCCCTGTATGGGGCGTGCAGGAGGCAGACGATCAATGATTCTTATCATTGATGTTTCTATCTCTCTTTCCCTCTCCCTTCCCCTCTGGAATCAATAAAAATATTTTTTTTAAATAATAATGAGAAAGAATCATTGATCGGCTGGCTCCCACAGGCTCCCCACGGGGGACTGAGCCTGCAACCTGGGCATGTACCGTGAACGGGAATTGAGCTGTGACCTCTTGGTTCATGGGTCCACACTCAACCACTGACCCACACCCGCCAGACTACAAATATATTTTAAATGCATATTACAAAACACTGAAAAGAATAACAACAAAAGTATAATAATGGTTGGATTGGCTTGGTGTATTATCAATTACTTTTTTTTTCCTTCTCATATTTTGGCAAAGAAGTTTAATTTTTAATAATTTGTTAAATATTGTTATTACCTTCAATAAAAGCAATGCCAACTCCCTCAGTCATTGGTGGTGTGTTATAGTAGAACCTGTCTATACCTTGCTTATATTTTATCATTGACTTAATATTTATTGAGCACCTACACCTTCCAGGCCCTGCTTTCAGGATGGGGAAAAACAAAATAAAGCCCCTGCCTTCCAGGACCTCATTTCCAATGGTAGGTCTCTGCTCCTCTACATGTCCCCTCCGCCCCCATCTTCCCTCCCAAGGTTATGGCTGACCCATGCCCTACTTAACTGATGTAATTAAGAAAAAGAAAATGTGGTGGGAAACATTGATAGGGGGGTGGGTGCTGTGTGAGAGAAGACCTGAGTCAAGGAGTGAGCGACAATGAAGCAACAAAGAGGAAAAGAGGTGAGATGAAGCTATCGCAAAATGATGGAGGGGAGTTTATTTTAGAAGCTATTCTAAAGTTTTCATCTTTCTGGGATTATAGATGCAAAAGTAATTCCATTTTTACGTCAAATTTATATTGTCCTATATCTTGATTACATTTCTCTTTCTTGTCTAAAACTGTGGTGATACTAGATGGTATAGGTGTCTTTAAATGACCATGCTTGAGGAAAGAAAAGGTTGCCAAGTCTGAATTGGAGCATCTCCTCTATCCTTTTTAATCCAGAAGTCTGAAGCCCACACTCTGAAGCCCTGCCTTCATGAATTGGACACTCAGGGGAAGGGCTAAAGGTCAAGTTTGAATACAGAATATATGCTACACTCAGAAACACTTCTGACCTGAGGTTTTATAACTGTGCCGGGTCCCCTCTGCTCAGGAAGTGTCCTCTGTTTTTCACACAAATAGAGTTCTGGCAAGACACAGCCCCTATTGACCACTCATGTTTGAATCTCAGCAAACCCAATTAAGGTCAGAAAGGAAGTGGCCTCCATCCCCCACCTTCCACCCAATACAACCCCCACAGACTCCTAGACTCAAAAGACCACAGGTGGGGAACCTTTTTTCTGCCAAGAGCCATTTGATATATTTATAACATCATTTTCAGGTCTTACAAAATTATTGACTTAAAAATGAGCCTGCTATATTTGGTCAAACATTTAATTAACTCACCCTAATGCCTTGGCAAGGCCAGACCAAATGATTTTGTGGGCTGTACATGGCCCCAGCCCACGGGACGGATGTTCTCCATCCCTGCAAAAGACAAATGCATACCCTACTTCACATCAGCTTCCTAGACAGACCTGCCAGTGACCTATCAGTCTCACTTCAGGGCCCTCAGAGGAACATCAAGTCTCTTCTCCCACTCTCTCTTGGCTGCGGCTGTTTTGTTTGTATATGAAGACAAATGAAAAGACTATAAATTGCTTAAGGTGAACAAAAGCAGTAAAGTTATTCTGCTAGTCACAGGCTAACACTCTTAATGTTTGCAAACAAACCAAAAAAGCTAGCATGATTTCCCCCTTTTCAAAGCAACTGCTTTTTAAAAACCTTAGACTTCTCAAGATTTTATTACTGGTTACTTTCTTTCTCTGAAATGTGCCTAACCGTGGTCTAGAGAGACTTCAAGAATCAGCTTTCCTACTCCCACACTCATCACCACGAGAGTTTGTGGCAAGGAAATGAATACTCCGCCTGGCAAATTTGCTGATTCCAGACCTGATATGATCCTGGATTCCCATAATAGTTAGATTGCCACTGTCAGCAGGACAGAGTTGGCCAAGAGAAATACAATAATCATTTGAGATCCCAGTAAGTCTCAGTCCCATTCAGCCTGGTGAGTTTGAATACCTTTATGGTTGTTTCAGCTACAGTATCATGCCTTTAATGAAGTGATTCTTAATCACTGGTAGAAAATGTTATCCTACTATAGTAGAGAAGCAAATAATCACAAAATGGAAAAATATCTTCCTTGTTCAAACATTGATATACCTGTAACTTAGTTTGTTAAAGTCATCCAAAGAATATGAATTTTGAGAGAAATTACATAGAAGAAGCCCTAACTAACCAGTTTGGTTCAGTGGATAGAGCATCGGCCTGCAGACTGAAAGGTCCCCGGTTCAATTCCGGTCAAGAGCATGTACCTTGGTTGCGGGCACATCCCCAGTTGGGGGTGTGCAGGAGGCAGCTGATAGATGTGTCTCTCTCATCAATGTTTCTAACTATCCCTCTCTCTTCCTCTCTGTAAAAAAATCAATAAAAAATATTTTTTAAAATAAAAAAAGAAATTACATAGAAGAAAATATTAATAATCTTTGAAAACACTCATAAAATATTATCTGCCAGGCACTACTATTCTATACTTCACCTATATTAATTGATTTAAGTCTCCGATAGAAATAACATAATCTCCATTTTACAGATGAGAAAACTGAGACAGAGGCTAGGTAACTTGCCCAAGCTCACACAGCCAGTAATTGGAACCTAAGAAGTCCAGCTCCAGAGTCTATCATAATTGCAATGCTTTGCTGACACTCAGAGAGAAGCAATATTTTAATTCACTATAGAAACTACAAAAATAGTAATGTTTGTCTATAGAAAATTGAAAAAGAAGGGAAAAAATTCACCCATAATTCAATCACTTAGAAATAACCACTATTTACATTTTATTTATATCCTTTCAGTTTATTTTCTTGAAGAATATTCCTAGGCATAGTTTTTTTCCTTAGTCAACCAATGAGGTAGGTAAAGATAAAGCTAATGCGTGTGGAACCAGGATTTCAACCCAGGTTGCTCCTTTCAGAACCTGTATTCCTAACCCCTGGCTTATCCTGTATTTGAGTTTATATTTGTTTGTCACACTTAAACAGTCCTTTTCCATCTTAAGTTTATGAAAACAGTCATCCATATTTTCATTCAGTACTTTATTATTTTTCTTTTTTCCCTTTTAAGTCTTTGAATCATCTGGATTTTATTTTGGAATAAGAAACAAGAAAGAGATTCAATTGTTTCCTTTCCAAATTGCTAGTCAATTGTTCCAACATCATTTAATGAATACTTTCTTTGCACACTGCTTTGAAGTGTCACTTTTATCATATACCAAATTTACCATTTTTTAATTACTGCATTCCACTTGGTAAGATATTTCTTAAGGTTCTGTTGTGATAATCTAGCTTAAGGGTAGATATGAAGAAAGGAAAGTAGGTTTCAGCCTGGTATTATGAGCATTTTCCCTTTTTTTTTTATTGATTAAGGTATTACCTGTGTCCATACCCCCCCTTACCCCCTCACCCCACTCCCATACATGCCCTGACCCCCCAGTGTCTTGCGTCCATTGGTTATGCTTACATGCATGCATACAAGTCCTTTAGGTTGATCTCTTACCTCCCTCCCCCCTCCCCAGCCATTTTCCTTTACAGATGATTTTTTTCCTTAAAAAATAAAGATCAGGATTCAGGTGAGCATATTTTATCTCAAACCCTACAGTTTTTATAGAAATGTGAAAAATGGAAACTGAGCTTGGAGGAATATTAATGATTCTCTTGTCCAACCCCCTTATGTATAAGTAAGGTAACACCCAAAGTGGTAAAAATTACTTATCTTGCAAATAACATTGCTAGGTAGTGTCTGTATTACACAGAATTCTTTTAGTAGTTAGTGACAGAAATACAACACAAGCTAATTCAAACAAAAAAAGTTGAGGAATTTTTCTCTCAGTTTATCTCTCTATATAGGTCTTATTCTTTCAGGTTCTTCAATGGAACAAGATATAGGGCAAGTATCTCTAAGGTTATATCCTTTTAACTGGAGACTCCAGGAAAAGAGAAAAACTCAAATTCTTAGTCTTGAGCATAAAACCCATAATAAGGACTCTGCTTGGTTTTCCTTGAGTCATGTGACCACCCCCATTGTTTCATGGGAAGGGTGAATGTGGCAGGATATAATGTGGTTGATGGCCCCAGTAAAACCATTTGGAGTTGAGGAGAGGCAGTTCCTCAAAAGAAAAGAGGTGTTAAGATTGCTGGAATGAAGAAAGGAAACTTGGACAGACAAAAATATCTCTGTCTACTTCTACAGTTGGAAAACCAGAATTGGAATTGAGGTCTTTGAACTTACATTCCAATCCTTTTCTCATTTCTCTATTCATTTAATGCATATTTACTGAGCCCTCTATCCGGATTGTATTTAATTGCAAGTAACAAAATTGCAAGTCAATGATGGTTCACATAGCAACAGGTCTAAAGACAGGAGTTAGTTGTTGCATTATTTTCTAAGATCATGTAGTCTCACAACTTCCCATCCCTCTTCGCTAGTCACTATCTTAGTCCATTGTGTTATTATAACAAAAATACCATAAACTGGGTAGTTTGCACAACAATCTCACAATTCTGGAGATTGGGGAGCCCAAGACCAAGGTGCCAGGAGATTCAGTGTCTGGTGAAGACCTACTTCACTGGTAGATAACCATCTTCTTTCTGTGTCTTCACATGATGGAAAAGAGCAGGAGCACTCTCTGGGGTCTCTTTTATAAGGACACTAATCTCCCTATGAGGTCTTCACCCTCACAACCTAATCACCTCCCAAAGGCCACCTCCCAATATCATCAAATTGGGGGACACAAACATTCAGTCCATAATAGTCACTTAACCCAGGCAGGGTAATATCATCTCTCCCTGAAGCCTTTCCAAGCCTCCATTCAGGATAAATCTTTCCCACTCCTATAGCGCTGTCGCATTTGTTCCATCACTGTAACACTGGATTCATTCTACCTTATGTTGCAGTAAATTCTGTGCATGCATCTCGATCTCCTCTGCTGTTAGACAGCAATTGCTAAGGACACAGACTGATCTTTGTGGAACTTACATTCCAATCCTTTTCTCATTCCTCTATTCCAGGGGTCGGCAAACAGCGGCTCGCGAGCCACATGCGGCTCTTTGGCCCCTTGAGTGTGGCTCTTCCACAAAATACCACGGCCTGGGCAAGTCTATTTTGAAGAAGTGGCGTTAGAAGAAGTTTAAGTTAAAAAAATTCGGCTCTCAAAAGAAATTTCAATCATTGTACTATTGATATTTGGCTCTGTTGACTAATGAGTTTGCCGACCACTGCTCTATTCATTCCACTCATCTTTGTGGAATCTAGGTGCCAATTGTTCTCCAAACCTCTGGCTCTGCCAGCTGCACTTATTTCCAGCCAAACCCAGAATCAATCAATCAAACAATCAAACCCAGAATCATTTTGGGTTCTGGTAAACCCTAGCACCTGACAACATCTGTGAGCAGAATGGACTGCACTGCAGGTTTTGTCAAGGGGTTACACACCACAGCACACAGAAAAACAACTTTCAGATCCCTCATTGGACTCGCTGGCTCACATTTTCTTCCTTCTGGATGGACCTGAAGACTTCAAATTCCATTCCCCATTATTTTGCCCCAATTCAGCTGTACCCCAGCCCCATCTCCATACTGACAAACCCAAACCCAATATCTTGTTTTATTACCCCTGCTTTACAGTTAAAAAATGGGGGCATGAAGAGATTAAATAAATAGTTCCATATCACACAGCCAGCAAGTAGGAACTAGAAATCAAACCAGAAATTGAATCCAGAACCTGGGTCCTTAATAATTAAACTCAGCTAAACTCTATAGCAACTAATACAATGCCTTCCCTGGTAAGTGCATCAAAATGATGGTTGGATTCAATTTACTTATATTTCTAACATTATCAGTAATACTCTAGCTTCTTATATTCCCCTTTTTTCCAACTTCAAAAAAATTATTTTTTTTTTTTTGTAAAATACCAAATGATCCATTATAGGGGAAAAACCCTACATTTTCTTAAATGAAAGTAAAAATTATGAATATATTACAATTGTTTGCTAGTTTTATTTTTACAGCTTTATTGATGTTAACTGGGAAATAAATTTGTGTATATTTAAGGTGTACAACAGGATAATTGATATACCTGTACTTTGCAAAATGATTACCACAATGAAGCTAATTAGCACATTCATCACCTCACATAGTTATCAGTATTTTATGTATGTGGCAAAACACTCAAGATGTACTCTTTTAGCAAAATTTAAGCATACAATGTTATTAACTATAGTGACCCTGCTGTACATTCATTCTCATGGATACCTAAAGCTTTCTGTTTTTATTTGTATTGAGTAAATGAATGAATGAATGAACTGACTGACTTGCTATGCAACTCAGCTTTCTCACTTGAAAATTCATTCATTCGTGAAGTTGTTTTTTTTTTGTTTTTTTTTTCCATTGATTTTTATTTATTTATTTTTTTTAATTTTTATTTTTTTCCTTAATTAAATCTTTATTGTTCAGATTATTACAGGTGTTCCACTTTTTTTCCCCCCATAGCTCCCCTCCACCTGATTCCCCACCCCACCCCATGCCCTTACCCCCCGCCACTGTCTTCATCCATAGGAGTAAGATTTTTGTCCAATCTCTTCCCACACCCCTCACACTTGCTTCCCCTGAGAATCGTCAGTCCACTCCCTTTCTATGTCCCTGATTCTATTATATTCACCAGTCCATTCTGTTCTTCAGATTTTTTATTCACTTGATTTTTAGATTCACTTGTTGGTAGGTATGTATTTGATGTCATTTTGTTGTTCATCATTTTTATCTTTACCTTTTTCTTCTTCTTCTTCTTCTTAAAGAATACCCTTCAGCATTTCATGTAATCCTGGTTTGGTGGCGATGAACTCCTTTAGCTTTTTCTTGTCTGTGAAGCTCTTTATCTGACCTTCAACTCTGAATGATAGCTTTGCTGGGTAGAGTAATCTTGGTTGTAGGTTCTTGCTGTTCACCACTTTGAATATTTCTTGCCACTCCCGTCTGGCCTGCATAGTTTCTGTTGAGAAATCAGCTGACAGTCGTATGGGTACTCCCTTGTAGGTAATTAACTGTTTTTGTCTTGCTGCTTTTAATATTCTCTCTTTGTCTTTTGCCCTTGGCATTTTAATTATGATGTGTCTTGGTGTGGCCCTCTTTGGGTTCCTCTTGTATGGGCTTCTGTGCGCTTCCTGAACTTGTAAGTCTATTTCTTTCACCAGGTAGGGAAAGTTTTCTGTCATTATTTCTTCTAATAGGTTTTCAATATTTTGCTCTCTCTTCTTCTGGCACCCCGAAAATTCGGATGTTGTTTCGCTTAAAGTTGTCCCAGAGGCTCCTTACATTATCTTCATATTTTTGGATTCTTTTTTCTTTTTGTTTTTCTGGTTGGATGTTTTTTTGTTTCCACATATTTCAGATCTTTGGTTTGATTCTTGGGGTATGTTGATCTACAGTTGAGTTTCTGTATATTCTTTATTTCAGACAGTGTATGCTTCATTTCTGACTGATCCTTTTCCATTTTTTTGGCATTCTCATTAAGGTCCTTGAAGGTCTCACTAAGCTCCTCAGAAGTGTCATCAAGTTTCTCGGCGGTTTTTAGAAGATTCTTGAGTAACCTTATAAATGTGATTCTGAACTCTATGTCATCCAGTAGTTTGCTTTCCTCCGTTTCTTTCATTCGTGACATGTTTCTTTGTTTCTGCATTTTGGCTGCTTCCCTGTGTTGATGGAGTGGCTTTGTGTGGTAGGTGACCTATAGGGGGCAGTAGCTCAGCCTCCCCAATCACCTGATGTGGATGCTCTTGGTACACCCCTATGTGGGCTGAGTGCAAAGTCTTGGTGTAGTTAAGCCTGAATTACTGTTGGTACGCTGGGAGGAATTGACCTCCAGGCCAATTAGCTGTGAGCACTCCCTGTGTCTATAATGGAAGAAGTGCTGCGCTGAAGACACATTTATGGGGCAGGACTTGTTTCAGTGGGGCTTTGGTACTCACTGAGTCTGCCTCTTGAATGTGTCACTTATGGATGTGAGGAGTTGAAATCTGGTGTCTCACACTGACCACTAGGTACACTGGCTTCTGGATCTCCAATGGGGTGCAGGTCAGCTACTGTCTGAGGCCACTCAGCAGGAGCTACAGTGAGAGCTGCAGTTTTCTCCTCTTTGCTTGGGGTTTGGAGGTTTTGGAGCTGTCTGACCTGGGCTGCAAGTTTTCTAGGTTAAGCTGCGATAGGGCAGGCTTTCTTATGCTAATTGAGCTGCCTGGAGCTTGGGTGGGTTTGTAGGTTGTGTGGGGCGGGGTCTCAGGGCGTCACTAGGTTAGGGCGTGGCAAACAGCAATGGCTGCTAGTAAGCCGGCTCTGTGTCCCCGACCGAGTCCTGGAGTCCTGTGCCCCAGTGCGGTAAACAATTATTCCTGCGCGCAGCTCTGCAAGCAAGCCACTCTCACTGGCAGACAGTCCAGCTTCTCCCTGTAGGAGTTTGGGTCCCCCGCGTCTCCCCAGAGACTGGATTTCAGAGTAATCGGGGGCTTGTCTCTGTTCGGGTTGAAAAAAGCAACGCACCCAGTTGCCCGCAGCCAGCCCGGATCACGCGCCTCCGTACCTCAGCTTTTCAGCGCTCGTGCACGTCTCAGTGCTCTTTTCTCTTTCTTTCTAGTTGTAGAACTTCCACTCAGCCAGCTTTCCCGTGGTTCTGGGTGATAGACGTTTTGTCTTTTAGTTGCAGTTTAAATTGTTGTGGGAGGCAGCAGTTTAGGTGTTTACCTACGCCGCCATCTTGGATTCCTGTGAAGTTGTTTTTTTAATATCTATGCATCTACCTTGTGAGCACCAGAGAAACAATGAAGTATAAGAAGCACTCCCTGCATATCTCCAATGGAGATATTCACGTCCCCAACAAAAGTGTTGAACTAGATGATATCAGAGGTCCCTTCCAGCTCCAAAATTCTGAATCTACAGAGTGGAGGTTTGCTATCCTTTGTACTGAGGTGGTAGATTTATGATCGCAAGAAGATGGCTCATTCTTCCTCCCATCCTAAGCACTCTCAGTGCAAAAGAATGGATTTTGATAAATTTTATTTTTTAAATATATTTTTATTGATTTCAGAGGGGAAGGGAGAAGGAGAGAAAGATAGAAACATCAATGATGAGAGAGAATCATTAATCCATTGGCTCCCTCCTGCATCCCCCTTCCCCCCGCCCCAAGAGGTCGAGCAGCAACCCGGGCATGTGCCCTGATCAGGAATCAAACCATGACCTCCTGGTTCACAGTGAAAGGAATTTTAGAGACAGGACAGGCAGTTTTAGGGAAAGGGTGCGGGGGGGGGGGGTGTTCCATGGGAGAGGAATGCATATGTGACAGGCTCCAATGCTTCTCTTACTTTCACAGAGGATAGAGAAGTCACAAGGTCCGAGGAAGAGGGAAACATACTTTCACAGAGGACAGAGAAATGTCATGAGATAAGGGAGAGAGAAGGGGTTCACCACGTGGGCTTTGGGCTTTGAAACTGATACTCTGCAGAAGAGTGACCAATTATGAAAGCACAAGGGTCATAAATTAAGGAAGGGTCCAATTACAAAGGGTCATATTCAGATAAAGAGCTGCAGCCTTTATAAACCTGGAGACAAAGAGACTCCTCCAGGATTGCTTTATTCCCATTAGAGAAAGAACAGGTTTTTCCATTTGGGGACTTCTCCCTAGGGGTCCTCCTTTGGGGACCCCTGCACAAGGGGAGTTTGTATATGCTTCCAATAAACTTCCACAATTTTTACTAAAGAAGCCTTTTAGTCCACGAGTTTATTCTTCAAACTCCGTAGGGCAAGAACCCACAAGGGGAAGATTCTGAGCCCCAAACCCCACATATCAATAAGTCAACGCTCAACCACTGAGCCACACAGGTTGGGCTAGATTCTGGTAAATTTTAAATGACTGCTACCCTTGTTTAGACACTGAGAAGGGGAGATAGGAGATGGGTGCTGCTTGTCAAATAACCACTGCCCCTAAATAAAGTAGCAGAGCCTGAGAAGCCGCGCCTTGCTGCCCTCCAGCCTTCCCCACTACACTTCTGACTCCAGCATCTACTAAACAGCCAAATCCTCCTGCTTCCCCGAGTGCCCCAAGTCGCACTTTCACTAGGCAAGCCAGCTGATCATGCAATGTCCCCTACTCCAGAGCTGCCCTTAGAGCTCCCCTCTACACCTTCACCCATAGGCAGGACACTTGACTCTTTCACCTCTGTATCCCTCACGTCTGTTGTTCTCAATCCTGACTGCACATTAGCATCTGATGTAATTGGGTTGACATAAGGTCCTGACATTGGTCTAATTCTTTTAAAAACTCCCCAGTAGATGAGTTTAATGTATAGCTAGAATTAAGAACTAATGCACTTTTGAAACTGGAGTTTCTTAATTTTCACCTGCTGGTTAAAGCCCCACTCAGGTTCTGGGGCCAATTCTGTTCCCAGCCAGGAGAAATTCAAGGAGCATTAGGCTAGCAGTTTAGCAGCTCAGGGCTTAATCCCACTGTGACCTAGACTCTTGATTCCAATAATTACAGGCTGTTGTTGTTCCTTGTGATTAAGCCCCTATCTCAAAGGAAGATGGGGCGTTAAAGAAGGGAAAACAGTTGCTGGGCAGGCAAAACACCAGGTGTTTACTCTAATGCCCTCCCATTTCCTTTACCCCTCCTCCCTGTTCCCTGCTCAGACCATGGGAACAAAGTTGTCCTAATTAAATAGTGTCACCTGGTGACAGGCATGGATAGGAAATTATCTGACCTAACATCTCTCAGTCATGCCTAAGTCAAGCTGCCCGACGTTTCTCTATTTCACTACATACACCTCTGTCAGTTATACTTTCCCAAAGACTTCTCATCTTTAATCTCATGTTCCTTTCTTCTTTTAACTTGTACCTAGTTAATTCCTGAATCTCTTTCTCTCCCTTGATCCATTTTCACAAACCTGCCCGCACCAGGACTGCAGTCGACTAGTAGTTAGTATCAATGGTGCATTTAAAACGGAGGAAAGGGAAGATAGTTTTTTTTTTAAGTGAAATTTTGATGTAAAAAGAACCACTAGAGTCCATAAAAGTGCTAATAAAAATTCTTCACAGTTCCCACAGTACTCTATATTCTCTCATTCTTTTCAAATGAAACCTTTTCTTCAGAAAGCAGAATTCAACATAAATGTTATTTTTCAATCAGTGGTTTTCTGCTTTGATACTTGTTTTACAAATTAGATTTTTACTATTTTTCTTGCGCTATTTTTTAATAACATGATTTTGTGGGTTATTCTCAGGACATCAGTGCCAGCTATAACATTGTCTTAACTGAAAATTCTACTCCGAGTACCAAAGTTTTGGACCCCAACTCGTCTGTAAATTGAGGACTGCATGAATATAACTAGCACCACACTGGGCATTCCCTTAACTAAGAAGTCTGCTTTTCCAGGGTCACTGGGAGCAGTCCTCAAGATCTGCCAAAGGAGAGAAATAAATGAGGTTAGATTTTAATGACATCTGTTTCTGTTGATAAGATTGATGACTTCGCAGCCATCAGTGAGATGCAGCGGGTTATGCTGTTCTTTAGTACAGGAGAATCTACTATATATGACTTTCCCTAGTGCCAAGGAGAATATCATGGCACAGCATCCCTTATACCCACTTAATTGCTATGATAATCTCTGAAGACTGTCATGGTAATTGACATGCAAAACTTGCAGTCCCAATTATAATGT